>NC_069404.1:53113729-53210390 GCF_026875155.1 Cherax quadricarinatus
GGAGGTGTGAGGGAGAGTGTGAGGGAAGAGTGAGGGAGAGTGTGAGGGAGAGTGTGAGGGAAAGAGTGAGGGAGAGTGTGAGGGAGAGTGTGAGGGAAAGAGTGAGGGAGAGTGTGAGGGAGGAGTGAGGGGAGAGTGTGAGGGAGAGTGTGAGGGAAAGAGTGAGGGGAAGAGTGTGAGGGAGAGTGTGAGGGAGAGTGTGAGGGAAGTAGTGAGGGATGAGTGTGAGGGAGAGTGTGAGGGAGAGTGTGAGGGAGAGAGGTGAGGGAGAGTGTGAGGAGAGTGTGAGGGAGAGTTGAGGGAGAGTGAGGGAGAGTGTGGGAGAGTAGTGAGGGAGGATGTGAGGGAGGTATAAGGAGTCTGTTTGGAGTATCATTTTAGAGTTCATTGATGGAAGTCTGAGGGAGTGTGAAACTTTTAGGGAGAGTTTTGGAGAGTTCTCGAGGAGAGATGGAGGAGCAGGAGTGAGGAGAGTGTGGAGGGAGATGTGAGGAGAGTGTGAGGGAGAGAGTGAGAGAGTGTGAGAGGAGTAGTGTGAGGAGATTCGTGAGTAAGGTCATCACACAGGTTTCTCGGTTTCGTTGTAGTCGACGTTTTATCTTCATCCCGATAGTTTCTCATTTTGGCTCATGTCGTGGGCTAGACGGCTGAAGCGCAGTCTAGTATTAGGGGAGAGTTATGGATGTCGGAGGAATACCTACAGGACCAGTGAGAGAGTAAAAGGAATGCGGAAACGGAAGGAAGTGAGTGCAGAAACAGAGGAAGAAAGCAGGAGGAGGAGAGTTACGTTAAGGATGAAGACACCACACTTGACATCAGCGAATATTCCAGTATGAGTCCAGGCAAGACGTCTCCTCTCTCCCAGCCTCCCCCACCTCCCCCTCCTCCTCTCTCTCTCCTCTTCTCTCTTCATCTCCTTCTACTCTCTCTCATCTACTGTACTCTCCGATATAACATAACCCCAAGAATCTAGTGAGAAATTGCAACACTGTTATCCACGTGCACGATCCGCGTGGGAGGTGACACTCCTGCGAGCATTATCCAACGGCATCAAAATAATCCCAGCAAGAAACTGTACGTCCCGATGGGTGATTTTCCTAAAAATCCCAAGTGACTCGCATCATATCCACAAGGAGCGCGGAGTGAATACCGGATTATTCCAGGTGTCTACTACTGTTCATATATGAGTAGGTGGGAAATCTGGGTCGTATGTCCCGCAGAGTTATACAGGTGCACTTCTTCCAAATTAAAAAAAGCGCCACATTAGTATAACTTTTGTTTTACTGCTATTGAACTGCGTGACGAATAGGGTAGCGGTACAGTCTGTAATGAGCTGAATTTTACTGAAGAGAAAAAAGAAAACTAGACCAGCGATTTTTTTTTGTTTTGTCTTGAAATGGAAAGAATTTTCCCCTCATCATAAAATTTTTGCTCTGTATGTCCTCTCCATGGGGTGAGTGATTTTTCCATGAATAAAATAAATATAATCTGTTCCACGCGCGGTGTAGAAAATTGCAGGCGACTGCATATCCATGTGAATGTGACTCTTGCCAGGTGATGGTGAGGGGGAGGAGGTACAGGGGAGGGAGGATATTGAAAATAAATGGGATAGGAAGATATGGCCACCAGAAGTGAAAATTGAAGGGGTAGACGAAGGAAACATTTGCCCGGGAAGGTGATGATGCCCTGCTTCGTGACCTGGATGTTAAAGTTGGTTATGTGTCTTATTAACCTTGCACAAACTCTCCCTTATCAACCTTGTCAACCAGGTAACGAAACTCAACCTACCTTAAACCAAAGATAACCAAATCAACACAAACTCATACCCAGTATTGTTTACTGTAATCTAGGCTGTTCGGTGCGCGTTTGTCTTTACTCACTATTTCTGGTTGCAAAGGGTAATTCACAACTCATTTGGCCCCCCCTCTCACTGGTCGCTCCTAGGTCCACTTCAACCGAACCAACCCAAGACAACCAAGCCATTGTAATCAGATTAAATTAAAGTGAATTCGATCAACTCATTTTTTTAATGGAAATAAAATGAACCACCAAAACGTAATCTTACCACAGCAACCCAATCAATACCAACCTAACACAAGGGTAACGTGACCCATCCCTAACCAAACTTAAACCACCATTAACCTAACTCTACTCATCTCTAGACTAACTTATTCCACACACCAAGCTAAATAATCCTAGCCCACTCCTAACCCCGGAATAACTCAGTTTAATGTCGCATAATTTGGTTCGATTTAACCTGCCGCTAACCTAAACTAACCCAACATTAACTTAACTTTACCTAACCTAAACTCTGCCCTAACTTCTAGCACTTGGTTTTAAACCATTTTTTAAGACTTTCGCCTACTATATTTCGATTACTCATAACTTAAGCTAACCCTGATATAAAGTGACTTAAACCAGACCTATATTAACACATTATCGACTTGAATTTAACCCTCCTATGGCATAAACCTTACTCACACCTGACCCCTAAAATTACTATTCTAAACCAACCCACCGTAGACCTAAAGCAACCTATTTCATACCTAGACCAACCCATCCCAGACCTAAACCAACCCGTACCAGGTTTAAATCAACCCATCCCAAACCTAAATCAACCCTTCGCAGAACCTAAACCAACATCCTTGCCCAGACTAGCCCCGTTTTCCCGGCCCACGTTATCCCACCCCATCTGCTGGCTGGCTTGAGTCCCGACCATTCCTTCCAAACACGAATAAAACTTTTGCCAGTGAACAAAGAAGCAGAGCCGTGCGATCCAGGTCTGGACGGTGCGAAAGAACCTTCAGTCTCTCTCAAGACTTTCCTGCCACGTCTAGCCAAGACTGCCAGCAAGGACGAGGCTCTGGAACGACCTCTTGGCCGTTGCACTCTTCTTGGTCGTCCACGGTCACTCGGGAGCAACGACTGTTCCCTTTATTTACAGTTTATCTCTTGGCTGTTTACACACTCCGGAGAACTGCGGAGAAGTCTTTAAGACTACTTTCAAAATGAAATGTTAATAATTTAGTGGGAAATCCACCAAATTTATTTATTTATATATAATTTTAAAATATATATATTTATAATATATATATATATATATATATATAATATATATATTAATATATATATATATATATATATTTATTTATATTATATATATATATATATATAATGAAATGTTTAAATAATTATGTCAGTTGTACTTTAAAATCCCCCAAAAATTTAACAATGAAGGAAATAACAAAAATTATATAATCACAATAAATAGTAAAGAAAACGGATAAGAGCATAATATAACAACAAAAACAACAACAAGACCGGAGACACTAAAGAGCAAGGGAAAACCACAACAAATAAGGAACAATTAATTAAAGAAGAATTGTGTCGCAGTGACTGAAAAAAGACGATAAATCTTTTGGGGCTTTAGAAAGGGAAGAGGAGGAGGAGGAGGGAAGGAGGGAAAGAAGAAGAAAAAGAGGAGGAGGGGGGAACAAGAAGGAAAAGAAGAGGAGGAGAAAGAGGAGGAGGGGGAACGGGCATTAACAGAGGTTTGAACACATTTCCGTAGTCTCTTCCTTTCTTTTCAGCTGGAAACAGCAAGGATTGAACGCTTCTGTTTGGAAGCACAAAATCACTTCATGGGAGGTGGGAAGCACTTGGCAAAAGTTACGCTCTTTAACGAAATGTTTAGCCCCCCCAAATAGCTTCTTCAGTCGAGTACCCTCTACAAATGTCCTTCCGACAGTGTGTAAGTCTGCTCTGTCGCTTTGGGATCCCCTTTTTTTAGAGTATGGAACAGAAACTTTTTCCCAGGCTGAGGACTGACAACCTCAATTCTTCGATTCAAGGGTGATGGGCTGTTACATCGTTTACATCTTACTGCTCCTGCCCCACTTTCAACTCGACTGAAAGAAGCCTAATGTGTAGTCGAAACGTTTTTGATTAAGGATGCCCAAATTTAAGGGTGCCGCAAAAGGGGTCTTCTCGCACCATTTCTCCCCTGCTGGCGGTTCGAGAATCACTATCAGTTGACCCTTTAATAAATTCTGGTTTCCCGAATGATGGCCCCCGGGAGGCATAAAAAGTCCCTTCACGGATATTGATGAGTTAATTACCAGGAACTGGTTATAGGATTCATCCTTCGTTGATCCAAAATCGAATTCATCTCATTCATCTCATAGCCGTCATTGGTAATATCCTGCTTGGAGACTTTCTGGAAACTCATGCTACTGACGCAGTTCTCGACGTCATACTGGACCATTTGATGGGGATGGAACAACGAAAAATTACGTAAAATCCGATGCTTGTTATCCTCCCACTCAGCACGGATTCTTCAGACGAATGGTAGCTCGCCTCCACCAGGAACTCTCCTTTCCTTACGTATTCTAGGCCAGTTTGTGGTCAAGTGAATAATATCCTCTTAATGTCCCACCCATCGGCTTCGATTAAAGTATCATTACTGATAAGTGGTAACTCCAACTTCTTGACTTCCTATTGTTATTACTGTTATTATGATTGTACTCACGTTTTCTTAAGTAAAACGTATGTGTATATTCTTGCTACCGGATAATGTATATAACGAAAACTAAAAGATTTCTTATACATTCATTTCACTTTCCCGTTTCATTGTCTGGGTTTCTATATGGCAAATTTTCAAGGAATATGGATGGAAGCCAACCCAGGGAAGGCGTCTGTTGAGTATAGTGCCAAGTAGTGCATTAACGGGGTTCAAGGCCGCCAACAGAAGCTTTAGTGTAGACTGAAGAGTCATCTGTGTCTTCCTGACCAGGCTACCTGGAGAGGGTTTCTGGGGTCACTGCCCCAGCGGGCCGATCTCAGACCAGGCCTCGTGGTGAATCAGGGTTTGATCAACATGGCTGTTACTGCTGACCGCACGCAAACTGACGTACGAACCACAGCCTGGCTGGTTAGGTGCCTGTCCAGTGCCTTCTTGAAGACAGCCAGGGGTCTGTTGGTAATCACCCCTTATGTATGCTGGGAGGTAGTTGAACAGTCTTGGGCCCCTGACACTTATTGTGTTGTCTCTCAGTATAATTGTGGCGCCCCTGCTTTTCATTGGGGGTATGTTGCATCTCCTGCCGAGTCTTTTGCTTTCACAGGGAGTGATTCTCGTTACACAAATAACCCGCACATAAAAGAGAGAAGCTTACGACGACGTTTCGGTCCGACTTGGACCATTGACAAAGTCACACTAACAGAGGTGGAGCAGGACGGCTATATATAGGCAGGAAGAGGTGGAGGTAGTAGTAGTAGTAGTAGTAGTAGTAGTAGTAGTAGTACAAGAATTGTATATAATACCGACAGGATGAAATGACATATGCACAACACCCGGGCATCCCCACTCGTGTTCAAGTTTGGTACTAATCCCTCTAAGATTTTCCAAGTGCATATTATCATGTATCTCTCTCGCCTGCGTTCCAGAGAATACAAATCAAGGGACTTCAACCGTTCCCAGTAATTTAGGTGCTTTATCGTACTTATGTGTGCCGTGAAAATTCTTTGTACATTCTCCAGGTCAGCAATTTCACCTGCCTTAAAGGGGGCAGTTAGTGTACAGCAGTATTCAGGTGCTCAGATACTCTGTGTGATAGCGCATTAACTAAGGCAGTAGAGATTAAACATTATTTTTTGTCTTCGTAAGTCCAAAGTGTCTTTGTAACTTGTCATGATTGTGACCAGATCTACCTGGAGTTCATTACCTTTGTAACTTGCTCAGCTATCAAAACTTTGGGGTCCAGTCCCTGGACCCATTATGTACCTCTGTAATCTTTTGACTACCACCCACAGGATGGGTCGGGGTGCATAATAAACATATTAAACTAACTAACTCTGTAATATACGACCCTCAGGCTGAGCTCTTTCTTTCTTTATTGCTGTTGCTGTTATTGTAACCGTTAGGCCACCGACACTTTTTCGGTAATCTCTCTCTCTCTCTCTCTCTCTCCTCTCTCTCTCTCTCTATCTATCTATCTATCTCACACTCAGTCTCTCTCTCTCTCTCTCTCTCTCTCTCTCTCTCTCTCTCTCTTTCTCTCACTCTCTCTCTCTCTCTCTCTCTCTCTCTCTCTCTCTCTCTCTCTCTCTCTCTCTCTCTCTTCTCTCTCCCCTCCCCCCCCTCTACTTTGAGAACGCAACAAGATTCTGCCATTACTGGTCTCGGAACACTTTTTCACGGTCCCTCTAACAACATTTGTTTTCTCTCGCCCTCCCATCCTCTCTCTCTCTCTCTCTCTCTCTCTCTCTCTCTCTCTCTCTCTCTCTCATTAAAACTGACTTGCAACATTCACTGTTAAAATACGAGACAACGGCCTATTTCGTTCTCAGCTCTGAGACCTTCATTACGTCTTTGCATCAAATAGCAAAATCCAGATCATCGTTGCATTCGTTCGTAGAGAACGTGATCATCTCAACGTTGTCTAGGTTCCCTTGGCACTTCGCTGCCTGACGTGTCGTCCATTTTTTTCTTAATTTACATTTCTGTAAACAGTTATACGTTTTATATATATATATTTATATATATTATAGTATATATATTATATATAATATATATATATATCTATATATATATATATATTATATATATATATATATTATATTATATATATATATTTTAACACCTCCCTTTCATGTGTATCATGAGAAAAATACCCCCATGATCAAACGCATGGGAAAAACACCCCCATGAACACAAGGCATGAGAAAGATACCTGAGTTAAGATTGTAAACCAGGAAGATACGACACCTGTGTTAAGACTGTAAACTAGGGAGATACGACACCTGTGTTAAGACTGTAAACTAGGGAGATACGACACTTGTGTTAAGATTGTAAACTAGGGAGATACGACACTGTGTTAAGACTGTAAACTAGGGAGATACGACACCTGTGTTAAGACTGTAAACTAGGGAGATACAACACCTGTGTTAAGAGTAAAAAAAACAAGGATATACAATACCTGTGTTAAGAGTGTAAACCTTTAACATAGGACAAACCGGGAGTCTTCTCCACTGAGTACCAGCTAGACATAATCTATGTTTGAGGAACCTTATCAATTTACAGCCACGACGTAAACTGGTAACACGCTCGTGCTTGTGTGTGTGTGAATATATGTGTCCGTCTCTTTCTACTCACACAATTAAAACAGAAAGCTGTAATTTTTTCCCCCGTTGTGTGTTCTCATTCGTCAGCCTATTTTTCCAATGTCCTCTTTCTAATGCGGCTCATTAATATTCAGTTTGCTCCTCACCCTGTTAAATGGTTGTTTTTCTTCCCTTCAGACAAAAGAGTAATTACGCTTGTGTTTGTATCAAGGAACCAAAAAAAAAAAAAACAGATTAGGCATTGTTGTGCTTCTGTTGTAATGAGGGGAATTACGTGTTGCTGCTTTCTCTGTTTCTTTCTCTATTGTTTGTCTGTTTGTGTGTGTGTGTGTGTATGTGTGAGATGGGGAAGGCAGATGATGGGCTTCTCAGCAAGGCTTTACTGCCACCCACACCTGTCTAAATATCTTAGCTCCAGTTCCTCTTTCCCGTACCTTCCCCCCACCTATACCTTCATCCCCCCACCTCCTCCCACAACCTTTCCTTCTCAACCAGGTTCTAAGCTTCTTTAATACCGTCTGAAGCCGATAGAGAGTTTAGTAGTTTTTGTTTTGTATTAAATTATATATCTTTTTGTCGTCGTTGTGTATTGTTTGTATTTTACGTGTCTTGTGTGCCCTCTGCTCTCTGTGTGTTTTTGTATCGTCTCTGTGTTTGTGTGTCGTCTGTTTTTGAATCGTCTCTGTGTTTGTGTGTAGTCTGTTTTTGTATCGTCTCTGTGTTTGTGTGTCGTCCGTTTTTGTATCGTCTGTGTTTGTCTGTCGTCTGTGTGTTAGTGTGTAGACTGCTCTGGGATCTTTAGTTGCCCTAAGGAGTTGTTTGTCTTCAGAAATTGGCTGTGCTCTTTCACCATAAGCCAGACACCTCTGAATATATGGGAACTAACATGTAACAATAAGGACGTTCAATATAGTTTCTAGCCTTCTGGAGCACGCTGGAGCAGACAGATGCGTCCACACATCGGCTTGCCATTTGTCCAGGGTTCAAAAGTAATTTTATCTTGACAATGTTGGCTGATACTGAATCCGCTTAGTTGTTGCTGCTGCCTTATTGCTGGGCATCCAGCTGTTGCAAGGCTTCTCTAGACGATGCTGTTAACCTCTCGATGCCTCGCGATCTTTCCCTCGGATATACGGCAAAAAAGACCCTGGTACGTGAATTGACCAGGCGGTTCACTTCCACAGATACAACTGTGTTCAGCGAGGGCAAAGCGAAGTACAACACTGAGATGAATCATCTGTGGGTCTATGCATGTACCTCAAGAGGAATTAGGGATACCTTATAAAGTATCCCTTGCAAGAGTACCTCTTATTATCAGGAGGAGAGCTGTGTCCTTCCTCTATGCACTCTCAAGCACTGTTAAGACTATTTTCACTGCTGTTTTAATTACTATTCCAGAGCCAAAGTTTGTAGTTGTTAGAAGTAACTGGTCTGATTGCCGAACCTGTCAGAGTATCCCTGAGTCTGGCCCCGTTAATGAACTCTGGGTCGTGAGCGCCATTAATGTTCCTGAGGTGTTCGTTGAGAATTTTCGCTACAAGCTCGCTGGGCGCCGAGCATGATGACAGGAATGCAGGAATGCTGTCTGTGATGCCTTCCTGACAACCATGTGCCCTAGTCTGTCTGGAGGTGTGAGATGGCCTCACTCTCCATATATATATATATTTATATATATATATATATATATATATATATATATATATATATATATATTTATATATATATATATATATATATATATATATATATATATATATATATATATATATATATATATATATGCAGAATAACCACCGTGAAAGAGTAGTGAAATTCCAGGCGCTTTCGTGGACTATTCACAGTTCCTTGGCAATGTGAGTAGTCACGAAAGCGCTTTGAATTTCACTACTCTTTCACAGTGGTTGTTTTTCATAATTTAAAATCACCTGTTTATTGTGATCTTATTGTATATATATATATATATATATATATATATATATATATATATATATATATATAAGAGTAGTTATGGGCGTGTGTTTGTGTGTGTGTGTTGTGTGGTGGTGTGTGTGTGTGTGTGTGTGTGTGTGTGTGTGTGGGACTTGGTTTATTCTTCGTACACAGCAGCCTCGAACCCGCGGCTGCTGTGTACGACAATGACACAGAGGGAGGCGGAGAGGCCCGTGATTGTTGTAACTCAAGCTGACACGAAGCTTTTCCTGTGGCTTCCCTCTGGGAGGGAGGGATCAGGGAGGAAAGGAGAGAGGGAGGGATCAGGGAGGGAAGGAGGGAGGGATGGATCAGGGAGGGAAGGAAGGAGGGAGGGATCAGGGAGGGAAGGAGGTAGGGAGGTGAAAGGTGACCTGGGGTTAGGCACCGTGTAGGTGATACTTACCAGGAAAGTGATATGATCACACACACACACACACACACACACACACACACACACACACACACACACACACACACACACCGTCAGGAAGTGGAATAGCCTAGCAAGTGATGTAGTGGAGACAGGAACCACTGATTGCTTTAAGACGAGGTATGACAAAGCTCAGGAAGCAGAGAGAGAGAGAGAGAGGATCTAGTAGGGACCAGTGAAGAGGCGGGGCCAAGAGCTGAGTGTCGACCCCTGCAACCACAATTAGGTGAGTACACACACACACACACACACACACACACACACACACACACACACACACACACACACACACAATATTCCTCATCACAAAACACCCTCTCATAATAGAAGGTTATTAGTGATGATTATTTAGCACTAACTAGTCTTGAACTAGTACTGATAATAGTTACATGCACGATAGAATCTCGTTTGTGTACGATGAAACGTACGAGACTGGTGAAGGTTATGATATCAGGGGGATAGAGAAGACCAGATACGGAACACTGCCATGTTGTTATAGGCTACATACATCATAAAAGGAGAACGAACTAAAAGTTAGCATAGCAGCAAGCATATCACCAGACTCGGTCCCAGACCGCGCCTTTCGTTTGCTGTCTGGACAGCCACTCAGAGAAAGCAGCACTTGAGAAACCAGACGAAAGAGAAAGGATGGGGTTTAGAGATATACCTCAGAGAGAACGTGTGGACCCAAGAAAAGAGCCATGAGGGAGAAAGAGAGGGAGAGTTCAGAAACACTTGAAAGACGGCACAAGACAAGGCTTAAAAGTTGTTATCAGCTGAAAAAATGTGTTCCAGGTCAGGAACGCATCAGTAGGAGCACTGCTTCGGCTGGTGGAGGCCCCTAACATAACAAAATGCTGGCCAGAGTCGCTAGATGCAGATCAAGCTTCTATATGGAAAAATTTTTGGCCTCTGTGACTTAAGTAATGACTTCAAAAGTGAAAATTAGAGCGAAATGTTCTCCGCAAAACCCCCGGGTTTTTAAGCACACTTGTGTGTTCCGCAGTGGAAAGCGACCTTGCCCAATATTAACTTGCTTTTTTTTAACACAGAACCGAAAGAGTCCAAAGTATCGTAAAAGAGGCCACAAAAGAAATGTTTTGAAAAAAAACATTTTTTCCCTTTAAAAAAAAAATACAAAATTTACCAATAAATAGAAATAAATCTCCCAAAAAAATAGTTTTAAAATCAGAAATAAATCGAAAAAAAAATTCAGAAATAAATCTGAAAAAATGCAGTTTTAAAAATCAGAAAAAAATCGAAAAAATCGAAATAAATCAGAAATAAATCTGCACAAATTTTGCTATAAAAAAATAAATCAGATTATAGTGCAGAACAGAATGTCGACACAGTTCCCGAGAGAAGAGAAGCGGGAAAAACATAGGGTAAGGAGGCGCTTCACTTTGACAGCAGAAACCCGTAAAACAAATTATCATTTAATATCACACATTCAGGGATAATAGGAAACACCACCCCCCGCCCTCCCCCCACCATAACAACAGTAACCCCGTAAAAAACAACGCAGTTGAAACAGCCCAGTGCATTATGGGAAAATAATCGGATTTAACCTATAAATTCCTCCCTGCCCCCAATCCCGGCCCTCAGATGGGCCAGAGTGGAGAGAGCATTCAACATTAATGAACAAACTTCACAAGCGATGCACTTACGGGCCTTATACAACGCGTTATTGGCATGAAAATGGTCCAATTAGGAAAACCTTACCGTTGCTGCGTTCAGGCAAGTGTCACGGATGGAAATTCGCAGTTGTGCCTCACTGGTTCTCCAGATAATATGTATATATAATATATATATATTATTGTAACCATGAACGAGTGGTATTGATCAATAACAACACTGCACTAGCCAAGGATTCGAACCCGTGTTGTACTGGCCTGCCTCATGGTAAGCGAGAACCACATGACGCTTTAAACCACAGGACCACCCAACCCTACAAGAATGGCGGAGGCAGCACACAGCTAGCTGTTGGGCCGCCATCCGAGGGCATACGGAGGTGTGGGAGCTTCTAACCAAATTTCATTCTCATCCCTGTTTGGTGTACTAGCCTCACCAGCAGCATTTATATATATATATATATATATATATTTAATATATATATAATATATATATATATATATATATATATATTATATATATATATTATTAGTAGTATGTATATATATATATATATATATTATATATATATATATATATATAATATTATATATATATATATATTATATATTATATTTATATATATTATATATATATATATTATATTATTATTATTATTATTATTATTATTATTATTATTATCACACTGGCCGATTCCCACCAAGGCAGGGTGGCCCGAAAAAGAAAAACTTTCACCATCATTCACTCCATCACTGTCTTGCCAGAAGGGTGCTTTACACTACAGTTTTTAAACTGCAACATTAACACCCCTCCTTCAGAGTGCAGGCACTGTACTTCCCATCTCCAGGACTCAAGTCCGGCCTGCCGGTTTCCCTGAACCCCTTCATAAATGTTACTTTGCTCACACTCCAACAGCACGTCAAGTATTAAAACCATTTGTCTCCATTCACTCTATCAAACACGCTCACGCATGCCTGCTGGAAGTCCAAGCCCCTCGCACACAAAACCTCCTTTACCCCCTCCCTCCAACCTTTCCTAGGCCGACCCCTACCCCGCCTTCCTTCCACTACAGACTGATACACTCTTGAAGTCATTCTGTTTCGCTCCATTCTCTCTACATGTCCGAACCACCTCAACAAACCTTCCTCAGCCCTCTGGACAACAGTTTTGGTAATCCTGCACCTCCTCCTAACTTCCAAACTACGAATTCTCTGCATTATATTCACACCACACATTGCCCTCAGACATGACATCTCCACTGCCTCCAGCCTTCTCCTCGCTGCAACATTCATCACCCATGCTTCACACCCATATAAGAGCGTTGGTAAAACTATACTCTCATACATTCCCCTCTTTGCCTCCAAGGACAAAGTTCTTTGTCTCCACAGACTCTAAGTGCACCACTCACCCTTTTCCCCTCATCAGTTCTATGAGTCACCTCATCTTTCATAGACCCATCCGCTGACACGTCCACTCCCAAATATCTGAATACATTCACTTCCTCCATACTCTCTCCTCCAATCTGATATCCAATCTTTCATCACCTTATCTTTTTGTTATCCTCATAACCTTACTCTTTCCTGTATTCACTTTTAATTTTCTTCTTTGCTCCCCTACCAAATTCATCCCCCAATTTCCCCTGCAACTTCTTTCAGAACCCCCCAAGGGAACAGTTCATCAGCAAGAGCAACTTGACAACTCCCATTTATGTGTGATTCTTTATCTTTTAACCCCACCCCTTTTTGCCAAACCCCGCATTTATTTCTTACAACCCCATCATAAATTTTTTAAACAACCACGGTGACATCCCATTTTGTCTAAGACCTATTTTAAAACGGAAAAAATTTTTCCTTTTCCTACATACTCTAATTTGACCCTACTATCCCTTTTAAAAAACCTTCACTGCTTTCAAAACCCTACCTCCTCCCAAACCTGAAAAAACACTGCCACATTGCCCCCATCCCCCTGCATACGCCTTTTCCAAATCCAAAAGCCCAAAAAACCTCTTTACCTTATCTAAATACTGTTCACTTTTTGTTTCACTGTAAACACCTGGTCCAAAACCCCCCTACCTTTCCTAAAGCCCTTGTTCATCTGCTATCCTATTTTCCCGTCTTACTTTTAAATTCTTTAATAATAACTCTCCCAACACTTTACCGGTAACTCAACAGATTTATCCCCCTATAATTTTTGCCTTCTTTTGCCCCCTTTGCCTTTTAAAAAGGGATATGCTGCCTCTGCCAACCCTAGGTACCTTCCCCCTCTTCCAACATTTATTTAAAAATTTGCCCCCAACCATCCCAAAACATATCCCCACCTGTTTTAACATTTCTGTCTTTACCCCTCAATCCCGGCTGTTTTCCCCCCTTTTTTTTATCTGCCCCACGAACTTCCCCACACTCACAATGGCTCTTCCTCATTTCTGTTATTCCCCTTGCCTATACAGAAATCACAGTTTCCCTAATTCACAACATTTAACAAACCTCAAAATTTCCCTCCTCTTCCCTACCTTCCCCCTTTTCTCCCTTTTTCTTTTTTAAAGGCAAATCCTTTGTTCTTAGGGTCCCTTTAATTGTTTAAATTTCCCCCAAAATTTTTTCTTATTTTCAAACAAAATTTTTTGATAAAATCCCCACCCCCTCTCTCATTTGCTTCTTTTTACATTGCTTCACCATTTCTTAAACCCCTCTTTTTTCTCTTACCTTCCCTCCTTGCATCACTTTTTAAACGTTTTTTCCCCCTTTTACTCTCTTTAATCATCATTCCCCAATCGCCCTCTTCCCTCCCCCCCCACTTTCGTAAACCCCAAAAATTCTGCTGAACACTCTAACATACTTTTTAAACCCACCCATACCCTTTTGACCCCATTGTTGCTCTCATTGCCCATTATCCCCAATGCGTTTATTCTTACCCTAAATGCCCCCTCTTTTAGTTATAAACCTTCACTCTCTCTTCCCCGGTGCTTCATTCTCCTTGTATCCCATTACTTTCTCTCAGTGTAGTACAACTAGAAAGTGATCTGATTTCTGGGGGGCCCCCCTAAAACATGTACATCCCGAAGTCTACTCAAAAGTTTTTATTAAAAAATACAAATCCAGCAAACTACTGTCATTTCGCCCCCACATCTTTTTTGTATACATTTACCTCTTTTTCTTAAAATATGTATTACATAACTAAACCCCCTTTTATACAAAGTTCAATCAAAGGGCTTCCATTATCATTTACACCTGGCCCCCCAAACTTACCTACCACATTCTCTCTAAAAGTTTCTCCTACTTTAGCATTCAGGTCCCCTACCACAATTACTCTCTCACTTGGTTCAAAGGCTCCTATACATTCACTTAAACATCTCCCAAAATCTCTCTCCCCTCCTCTACATTCCTCTCTTCTCCAGGTGCATACACGCTTATTATGACCCACTTTTCGCATCCAACCTTTACTTTAATCCACATAATTCTTGAATTTACACATTCATATTCTCTTTTCTCCTTCCATAACTGATCCTTCAACATTACTGCTACCCTTCCTTTGCTCTAACTCTCTCAGATACTCCAGATTTAATCCCATTTATTTCCCCCCACCGAAACTCCCCTACCCCCTTCAGCTTTGTTTCGCTTAGGGCCAGGACATCCAACTTCTTTTCATTCATAACATCAGCAATCATCTGTTTCTTGTCATCCGCACTACATCCACACACATTCAAGCATCCCAGTTTTATAAAGTTTTTCTTCTTCTCTTTTTTAGTAAATGTCTACAGGAGAAGGGGTTACTAGCCCATTGCTCCCGGCATTTTAGTCGCCTCATACGACACGCATGGCTTACGGAGGAAAGATTCTTTTCCACTTCCCCATGAACAATAGAAGAAATAAGGAAGAACAAGAGCTATTTAGAAAAAGGAGAAAACCTAGTTGTATGTATATATATATGCATGTGCGTGTCTGTGAAGTGTGACCAAAGTGTAAGTAGGAGTAGCAAGATATCCCTGTTATCTAGCGTGTTTATGAGACAGAAAAAGAAACCAGCAATCCTACCATCATGCAAAACAGTTACAGGTTTCTGTTTCACAGTCATCTGGCAGGACGGTAGTACTTCCCTGGGTGGTTGCTGTCTACCAACCTACTACCTCTATACATATGTATATATATATATATGTATATATATATATATATATATATATAATATATATATATATATATATATATATATATATATATGTATATATATATAAATATAAATATATATATATATATATATATATATATATATATATATATATATATATTATATATAATATATATATATATATATATATATATATATATATATATATATATATATATGCAATAAGATCACAGTAAACAGGTGATATTAGATATGCAAAACAGCCACTGTGAAAAAAATAGCGAAATTCCAAGCGCTTTCGTGATTTCTCACATTATCAAGGAACTATAAACGACGAAACATCAAAGGAAGGCATATAAAGGGCTTAGACTACATCTCACTATAACGTCACCCCAATAAAGCAGCACCTCACACACTCTTGACGACACCCGACTCTCTGAAACACACCTAACACTCTACCCAAGAATTAAGATTTATTACTTGTCTAATGTAACATTAAATTCTTCCCAAATTTAATTAATTATAAATGAATCCAATTTATATAAACCAAAGGAAATATTCATATTTTCACGACACCTTTTTATGAAACAAGATTCAATTATATTCCTGTCGACCATGGACTTGATTGATACAACTTTCTCAACTTTTTGAAAATCAATTGGATGGTTAAAATCTCTCACATAAATAAATAGAGCATTGGAATCTTGTCCAGTTCTAATGCTATATTTATGTTGTTTTAATCTAAGTTCGAGATTTTTACCAGTTTGACCGTAATAAACTTTATCGCAAATTTTACAAGGAATCTTATAGACACATCCATCAGCATTTTGGGGGGAATTCTTTATCAAAAGTTTTTTTACTGTATCAAGATTTTTAAATACAACCGCCAGTTATGCTTTTGAAGATTATTATATTATATTATTGTAAGCAATTCGCTTACAAAAAATATTCAAATAATAATCATACTAATAGTAATGATAATCATAATAAAAATAATAAAAAATAATAATAATAATAATAATAATAATAATAAAATAATAATAATAATAATAATAATAATAATAATAATAATAATAATAATAATAATAATAATAATAATAATAATAATAATAATAATTAAGAATAATAATAATAACACTTGGCAACAAAGGTTTCAGTTTACGCTTGAAAACAAGTGTTTCTAACTAAATTCTTGGACGCTGAATTCAAACCTCGACTTAAGTTTTCCTCCAAGACGTTCAATTCCTGTGAAATAGATCTCCACCTTCCACCCCCTTACTCTTCAGTTATGTTATTGTCCACCGAGTGTCTCGTCGTTAGATGGATGGTCATCTGTGGTTTCATTTGATTTTTTTGGAGGATTTATGAGATTGTTGTATCACAAATGGATTATATGTTTTCTCTGTGACAGCTATACTACGAGAAAAGTAGAGACGCAACATCATCAAGCCTCTTGTGAACAAAACTATTTTCACGACTTTGGTGCGAAGTTCGGAGATGAGGAGGAGCTGTGGACACCTCATCGCTGTTGTCTGATTTCCTTCAACTCCTTGAGCGTGTGGTTTGCTGGAAGGAGGTCACGCATGTCTTGTAAGGTTCAGATGGTAAGGAAGGAAGCTAAGGGATCACACCACGTATTGTTATCTCTGTATCACAAGAGTGTGGGGATTTTCATAAAAAAAAAGATACGTATCCAAAATAACATATCCAGATCTTCCACCTGCATTCAGTCCCGTGGAACATTCGGAGGATCTGATGCCTCTTCCGGGACCACCACCCTGTAAAAATATATTTTCCTTGGATGATGAAGAAGATCCTAGGATGTTGACATGACCAACTAACATCTAAATTAGGTACTTGGGAGAAGGAGCTCTTTGGTATTCGAAGTTTGCTACAGACACATACCTCTTCGGCGAAGGAGGAGATGCAAGCTCCAGGGAGAGGGAGAGAGAGAGAGAGAGAGAGAGAGAGAGAGAGATTCTCTCTACAGGTGAAGACGAGGGATAACAGTTCTCCTGAGGCAGCAAACTTTCTGAGGCACGAAGGGAAATTCTGGTTATAGAAATGGACAACATCGAGCACAAACTGATTGTATCGTATGTAGTAGAGAAGAGACAGAGGAAACAAAGAGCAGTCAATGAAATCAGAAGAAATCCCAAATACTTCTCCCATGCAAAATTCAGAGCTAAAAACCATGTACATCCAATAAAGGGCCTTTACTGGATATGGAGTTGGAGCATACACTGATGACAATAACAAATTGAGTGAAATACAGAAGTCACATTACAACTATGCACTCAGTGAACGTCTCATCAGACTACAGATCAAAGACCCAACGAGTTTTTCATGAATGAGATTCAAAACACCACCGACATCACAGTTACCGATGTATCCCTTCTTCCCAACTGACTTTGAAGACGTCATGAATTCTGCTCCAGCCCCTGACTCTTGGAATTCCATATTTATCAAATATTGTAAGAAACCACTATCTCAGGCCATTTCCATTTTATGGAGAAGGAGCCTTAGCACAGGTGTCATCTCAAAGTCAATGAAAACCATTGATAATGCCCCACATCACAGTGGAGGTGGATATAAATAAAACTGAAAAAAAACTGTAGACTAACAGCCATTCACTCACACGTTATCAAAATATTTAAACGGGTTGTAAGAAACAAAAATGTTAGTCACATGTAATAACAACAATTGTACAAGCCAGAGGAGCAGAGTTTAGGACACGTCCGTCGAAGACGCGGCTAATCTTCAGGTAATTATACAGAAAGTCTTTCAGTGGGCCTCAGACAAAAATATTATGTTTAAAGAAGAGAAATTTCAATTGCTCAGCTATGGAAGAAAGGAGGAAATTAAAACTGTGATATTAATGAAATTTTTGATGTGGTCTTTGTTTACCGAATACAGCAAAACAAATCTGAACGCAGTCTGACTTCACAGTGTCAACATCCTACCAAGTCTGCCTTCAGCTCTAGCTAGAAACTTGAAAGAAACAAATGAAAAAATGCAATGAGTTGTTGGGGTGAAAAATTTGTGGTGAGCTAAAACTAGTAAATTTCTTACTGGTACTGTAAGGTTGATTAATACGGTACGATTGTTTCCTGTGTCTCTGCAACAGCCAAGATACAAAGCAGCGCCACATTCAACGTACCTGGCCAACTTGAAAGTCGTATGAGGCAGCCGAAAAGACCCTTTAGCACTGGCCATTAATAGATCCGAGGGACACACACATCACGTTAAGCCCCATTACAAACTTCGTCATAGCTTGTGGTTTCCCAAAACCTAGTGTGGCTAAACTGAAGAAAGGCTTCTAAATAGTACCTCAGATTCAGAAGTTAGTTAATAATCTTCACTTTGAAGAAAGTCTCCAAGATGATGAGCTGAGAGCAAGATTGATATTCAGCATCATCTAAGCAGTTTCTTGGTCATGATTACTCAAATACAGATAGTGAAGAAGTATTGACAGCATATCATCGAATATCTCTCAAGATTAATTTCCTCCATTATCACATTGATTTTTTCCCACCAAACCTCGATGACGTTAGTGATGAACATGGTGAAGGATATCACCATGACAGCCATCATGGAAAAGAGACATCAGGGAAACCTAGCCATCAGCTTGATGGACAACTACTGCTGGACACTGGTGCGGGAGAACCATACTAAATACAATTGAAAAAGCCAGAAAACTCTGATATAAGAACATAAGAAAGAAGTAACACTGCAGCAGACCTACTGGTCCATGTAAGGCAGGTCCAATTCTTCCACCGGCTTAAGCCAATGCCTTGACCTAGTCAGGTCAGTCACATTCACTATAACTCTCCTTGTTTGACTATATAGAAATTTCTGCTAATTTCATTATACAAAATAAACTAACTTTAAGAAAGAATAGTTTATATCACTAAAGACAACACTTATAATTAACATGCGTAGTATAATGCTCGTGATTGTTAGATAACATATAATTTATCATTGTTAAATAACATATATTTAAAGGTTCTTTAAAATGAAATTGTCAAAATATTTATAAGAAGATTAAAAAAATTCTTACGTGATAGAGGCTAAACAAACTCGGATTCAAGATAAGCGCAGCAAAATTAGCTTAAAACAACCAATTTGGTTTCTGAGCTGGATAAAAAGTTAACTTTAGGTGGCTAGTGTGACTGCAAGACGAACACGAATTTCGTTACTATTATTGCTATTATTATTATTGTTCCTATTATTATTATTATTATTATTATTATTATTATTATTATTATTATTATTATTATTATTATTATTATTATTATTATTCTTCTTCTTGATCCCTCCAAAATCGAAGTATGACAAGTTTCAGTTTCTTGTATCTGCTTTCTCCGTCTTTCTGTCTCTATTTCTCTCTCTCTATATATATATCTATCTCTCTCGTTCTCCTCTGTGAGTATTACTGGTACATTCTCCTCCTCCTTGTCATTCCCTTTCCTGCTCCTTCCCTCGCTCTCAATATATTCAGACCCATTCCATCGGAAATTTGATTTGCCTACCCTCCTGATTCATCCCATTTCATTACGTTTCTCCGGCTATCTCGCGTGTTATCATCGTTTTCTCCTTCCTCTCTTTATTGTGTCTTCTGTATTCTCTACTGTGTTCAGCCTCCCCTGACTGATTTACGCTTCAGGTCACTATTAACGCACGGATATGCATAGTCGACGTTAATTACGTTGTAAAGAAAAACTTTAACTTTTAATGAAATTTGATCTGAGCACTACTTTCGTCTCTTCTCTCCCTTCCCTCCCTATTAACCCTTCCTTCTCCCCTCCCTCCGCAATCCACATAGACACTAATACTGGGGGAACTTTATATTTAATTTATATAATATATATATATATAATATATATATATATAATTTTTATATATATAAATATATATATATATATATATATATAATATCAATAAGATCACAAGTAAAACAGGTTGATTACAGAATATGCAAAACAACCATTCTGAAAGAATAAGAAATTTCCAAGCGCTTGGAATTTCTCTAATTCTTTCAGAGTGGTTGTTTTGCATATATTATATATATATATATATATATATATATATATAATATATATATATATATATATATATATATAATATAATATTTTATATATAATATTATATATATATATATAATATATATATAACAAGCAGACTGACAATCAAACTATCGTCACCATATACTCGCTCGCTACTCCTATCTGTTGAGCTTTTCCCTCACAACCCAGGTGCAGTGTTAATCACCCAGGTGCAGTGTTAATCACCTAGGTGCAGTGTTTAAACACCCAGGTGCAGTGTTATCACCCTAGGTGCAGTGTTAATCACCCAGGTGCAGTGTTAATCACCCAGGTGCAGTGTTAATCACCCAGTTGTAGTGTTAATCACCCAGGTGCAGTGTTAATCACCCAGGTGCAGTGTTAATCACCCAGTTGTAGTGTTAATCACCCAGGTGCAGTGTTAATCACACAGGTGCAGTGGTAATCACCCAGGTGCAGTGTGAATCACACAGGTGCAGTGTTAATCACCCAGGTGCAGTGTTAAACACCCAGGTGCAGTGTTAATCACCCAGGTGCAGTATGAATCACCCAGGTGCAGTGTGAATCACCCAGGTGCAGTGTGAATCACCCAGGTGCAGTGTTAATCACCCAGGTGCAGTGTTAATCACCCAGGTGCAGTGGTAATCATCCAGGTGCAGTGTGAATCACACAGGTGCAGTGTGAATCATCCAGGTGCAGTGTGAATCACCCATGTGCAGTGTTAATCACCCAGGTGCAGTGTTAATCACCCAGGTGTAGTGTTAATCACCCAGGTGCAATGTTAATCACCCAGTTGCAGTGTTAATCACTCAGGTACAGTGTTAATCACCCAGGTGCAGTGTGAATCACCCAGGTGCAGTGTGAATCACCCAAGTGCAGTGTTAATCACTCAAGTACAGTGTTAATCACCCAGGTGCAGTGTAAATCACTGAGGTGCAGTGTTAATCACACAGGTGTAGTGCTAATCACCCAGGTGCAGTGTTAATCACCCAGGTGCAGTGTTAATCACCCAAGTGCAGTGTTAACTACCCAGGTGCAGTGTTAATCACCCACGTGCAGTGTTAAT
This sequence comes from Cherax quadricarinatus, assembly GCF_026875155.1. Taxonomy (NCBI): domain Eukaryota; kingdom Metazoa; phylum Arthropoda; class Malacostraca; order Decapoda; family Parastacidae; genus Cherax; species Cherax quadricarinatus. The sequence goes on from NC_069404.1 coordinate 53,135,136, forward strand.
CACCCAGGTTCAGTGTTAATCACCCACGTGCAGTGTGAATCACCCAGGTGCAGTATTAATCACCCAGGTGCAGTGTTAATTACTCAGGTGCAGTGTGAATCACCCAGGTGCAGTGTTAATCACCCAGGTGCAGTGTTAATCACCCACGTGCAGTGGTAATCACCCCGGTGCAGTGTGAATCACACCCGGTGCAGTGTGATCACTCAGGTGCAGTGTGAATCACCCAGGTGCAGTGTTAATCACCCAGGTGCAGTGTTAATCACCCAGGTGCAGTGGTGAATCACCCAGGTGCAGTGTTAATCAACCAGGTGCAGTGTGAATCACCCAGGTGCAGTGTGAATCACTCAGGTGCAGTGTTAATCACCCAGGTACAGTGTTAATCACCCAGGTGCAATGTTAATCACCCAGGTGCAGTGTTAATCACCCAGGCGCAGTGTTAATCACCCAGGTGCAATGTTAATCACCTAGGTGCAATGTTAATCACCAAGGTGGAATGTTAATCACCCAGGAGCAGTGTTAATCACCCAGGTGCAATATTAATCACCAAGGTGGAATGTTAATCATCCAGGTGCAATGTTAATCACCCAAGTGCAATGTTAATCACCCAGGTGCAATGTTAATTACCCAGGTGCAGTGTTAATCACCCAGGAGCAGTGTTAATCACCCAGGGCAAGTGTTAATCACCAAGTGCAGTTTTAATCACCCAGGTGCAATGTTAATCACCCAAGTGCAATGTTAATCACCCAGGTGCAATGTTAATTACCCAGGTGCAGTGTTAATCACCCAGGTGCAGTGTTAATCACCCAGGCGCAGTGTTAATCATCCAGGTGCAGTTTTAATCACCCAGATGCATGTTTAATCACCCAGATGCAGTGTTAATCACCCAGATGCAGTTTTAATCACCCAGATGCAGTGTTAATCACCCAGGTGCAGTGTTAATCACCCAGGTGCAGTGTTAATCATCCAGGTGCAGTGTAATCACCCAGATGCAGTATTAATCACCCAGGTGCAGTGTTAATCACCCAGGTGCAGTTTTTAATCACCCAGTGAGTGTTAATCACCCAGTGCAGTGTTAATCACCCAGGTGCAGTGTTAATCACCCAGGTGCAGTGTTAATCACCCAGGTGCAGTGTTAATCACCCAGGTGCAGTGTTAATCACCCAGGTGCAGTGTTAATCACCCAGGTGTAGTTTAAAAGGTTTGTAGCTTAAACACTTCAAAGTCAATGCTATGGTTTATCACCAGTGCAAGTGGTTTCAAGGCCTTTTCTCTGTAAACTTCCGGGTCAGACTACTGTTTGAATCAAGCAAGTCTGTTTCTGGTAGTCCCCATCGTGCTGGACAGTTGCAACATGTAGTAGACTAGAAACGTAAGTATCGTGACTGGAACAGTTCACAAGTACCGTGACTGGAACAGTTCACAAGTACCGTGACTGGAACAGTTCACAAGTACCGTGACTGGAACAGTTCACAAGTACCGTGACTGGAACAGTTCACAAGTACCGTGACTGGAACAGTTCACAAGTACCGTGACTGGAACAGTTCACAGTACCGTGACTGGAAAAGTCCCAACTAACCTACTGGAATTACTTAGAATAAAGTACCGTGCTGGAAGAGTTCTACAAGGACCGGACTAACAGTTGACAAATTACCTCATGAAAATAAGTTTAAAAAAAGTAAAAAACCACAACGCAAAAAACTCAATAGCTTAAAAAACGTCATTTCAAGTTTCCGACTTAACAGCAAAAGTACCATACCCGAGGCCTAATTACCCGGATGTCATTAGCTACACTAAATCACCAACGACCCCCAAACAGTTTATTACTTTCGATCGAATCAGCGCCTAATTATGCGTCTCAAGAAATAAAATTGAACTTTTCAAAAAATTTGAATAACAACACAGAAATATTTCTTATGGTTACTTTACTTTCATTAAAGATTAATGAAAAGTGAGAAAATACATGAGTAATGGACGGAATTCATTAGCTACATTGAAAAGCCTCCCTGAAGGGTAAATGTACCTTGATCGAGCGCGAATAGGGGTCAAGGGTATATAAAATTGAAAAATATTGCATAATTTAATAAACAGATGGAATTAGATTCTTGAAATTTTCATTAAAGATATATTAAGAGAAAAGTGAAAAAAAGAAAAAGGAAGAGAATGAGGGGAATGGGGAGAGAGAAAGAAAAGCTGAAGGGAAAAGACTTGAGACAGAGGGGAAAGAGAGGGAGAAGGAGAGAAAGAAAGAGGGAGACAGGCGGGAATAGCGATGAGAGAGAGTAAGATGGAAGAGTGGAAGAGAGGAGAGAGAGAGAGAGAGAGAGAGAGAGAAGAGAGAGAGAGAGAGAGAGAGAGAGAGAGAGAGAGAGAGAGAGAGAGAAGAGAGAGACAGAGAGAGAAGAAGAAGAGAGAAAGAGAGAGAGAGAGAAGAGAGAGACAGAGAGAGAAAGAGAGAGAGAGAGAGAGAGAGAGAGAGAGAGAGAGAGAGAGAGAGAGAGAGAGAGAGAGAGAGAGAGAGAGAGAGAGAGAGAGAGAGAGAGAGAAGCAAACGTATGCAGCCAGGATATTGATCATGCAGCAGGACGGGCTGGTGTTTACAACCCGGGGATATAATCTGTGACATTCTCTCACAATACGTGTTTTTACGCTCATTTTCTTCACGTGAATTAATTATGAGTAATATATGGAATCATACACACACAGGGGAGGAAAACAGAGGTGATGATAAATCATACACGCAAGGAACATGATCATACAGACTTTTATTCTACATTTAAAAGTGATGATAATAAATAAATTATATATATATATATATATATATATATATATATATATATATATATATATATATATATATAACGAGTGGTATTGATCAATAACGACACTGCACTAGCCAAGGAGTCGAACCCATGCTGCTTTGGCCCGCCTCATGGTGAACGAAAACTCATGACGCCTTAGACCATTAGACCACACAATCCTTAACAATGGTGCATCTAGCTAAGCTAGATGTTGTACCCACCATCGAAGGACATACGGTGGTGTGGACTGAGGTGGGCCAAACCAGCATGGCTAGTGCAGTGTTGTTATTGATCAATACCACTCGTTCGTGGGTACAATAATATATATATATATATATATATATATATATATATATAGTTAAAGACATTTCGGGATAATAGACGAATAAGAAGGATATTTTGAAACCTGTTTGTCCAAGCTGGATTCTGAAGGCTGACTTTTAATTTAAGTGCAGCCGATAATATAAATTCATTCTATTTTTGATGAAATGTTTTTGCGAACACACTAACTAAAAAAAAAAAAGTTTGCTACAAATGTTTGAAATTTAAAAAAAATATGTATGTTTATATAATATAGATTTATAGATATTTTTTTTTTGGGGGGGGGCTGGTTGGTTGGTTCATGACTAGAGTCATTAAGGCTGCACTTAAGTTTTCCACCACCAGACAAAAATACCTTAATCCCTTTATTAATGATCAAGGTAAACTATCAGCTTGTATACGTTGAGAAAAATACACCTCCCCTTGTATACAAATATATGTATATCCTGTGATTGTGTCTCTTTGCTTTATAAAATACAAAAGAGAAATCTCAAATAAAATACTGATACAGTAACTACAATACCTACATTTTTTTTCACTACTTACCTCTACGAGAAATCATTTTTTTTTAGACTTATGACTTACAGACAATATTCTTTATATTTTCCATATATTTTTTCGTGTATCTGAAGAATGTCTGACACATTCCGAGTCTGGCAGCATTTACTGGAAAACATGAGAATACATTTGCGATTTCATCCTCTCGTAAAAAGTTTATTTTTTTTTATGTCATGGTTTAAAATTCCAGTGCAACCAGAGCGTCTCTTCAAGTGACCAGTTGCAGAGACTCTGCAACTGTGTACCTTCTGTCAGAACCACAAACTTGGCGACTCTGCACCGGCAGCTGATGAAAGCAATGAAGAATATAAGGAATGAGATCAATGAAGAATATGATGAATGAAATCTATGAAGAATATGAGGGATGAAAGCAATGAAGAATATGACAAAGGGTACGAGAAAGTGAAGGTCCCAGTGGTGTTATTACCTTCGTCAAGACAAGATAACTGCTCTCTGACACTGGTTTTAATCAAAGGGATGAGACACTAAAGGGAGTCTCTGGTCACATGACCAGAGGACCGTCCCTGGCTTACACGTCCACTCACTTAAATATAAAAATATTACAACATTTCACGTGACAGAGTATCAGCTTGGCAGAGGCAAGAGGAACACCGGGACGGTCATTGTTACTACAGTGTCAACAGACATCATTGACCCACCATAACTAGAGTGACAACAGACATCACTGACCCACTATAACTAGAGTGACAACAGACATCACTGACCCACATAACTAGAGTGACAACAGACATCACTGACCCACCATAACTAGAGTGACAACAGACATCACTGACCCACTATAACTAGAGTGACAACAGACATCACTGACCCAGCATAACTAGAGTGACAACAGACATCACTGACCCACTATAACTAGAGTGACAACAGACATCACTGACCCACTATAACTAGAGTGACAACAAACATCACTGACCCACCATAACTAGAGTGACAACAGACATCACTGACCCACTATAACTAGAGTGACAACAAACATCACTGACCCACCATAACTAGAGTGACAACAGACATCACTGACCCACTATAACTAGAGTGACAACAGACATCACTGACCCAGCATAACTAGAGTGACAACAAACATCACTGACCCACTATAACTAGAGTGACAACAACATCACTGACCCACCATAACTAGAGTGACAACAGACATCACTGACCCACATAACTAGAGTGACAACAGACATCACTGACCCACTATAACTAGAGTGACAACAAACATCACTGACCCACCATAACTAGAGTGACAACAGACATCACTGACCCAGCATAACTAGAGTGACAACAGACATAACTGACCCACTATAACTAGAGTGACAACAGACATCACTGACCCAGCATAACTAGAGTGACAACAGACATCACTGACCCACTATAACTAGAGTGACAACAAACATCACTGACCCACCATAACTAGAGTGACAACAGACATCACTGACCCACCATAACTAGAGTGACAACAGACATCACTGACCCACCATAACTAGAGTGACAACAGACATCACTGACCCACCATAACTAGAGTGACAACAAACATTACTGACCCACCATAACTAGAGTGACAACAAACATCACTGACCCACCATAACTAGAGTGACAACAGACATCACTGACCCACTATAACTAGAGTGACAACAGACGTCACTGACCCACCATGACTAGAGTAACAACAGACATCACTGACCCACCATAACTAGAGTGACAACAGACATCACTGATCCACCATAACTAGAGTGACAACAGACATCACTGAACCACCATAACTAGAGTGGCAACAAACATCACTGATCCACTATAACTAGAGTGACAAGAGACATCATTGACCCACGATAACTAGAGTGACAACGGACGTCACTGGCTCACCATAACTTGAATGACAACAGACATCAGTGACCCACCATAACTAGAGTGGCAACAGACATCACTGACCCACCATAACTAAGTGACAACAGACATCACTGACCCACCATAACTAGAGTGACAACAAACATCACTAATCCACCATAACTAGAGTGACAACAGACATCACTGACCCACTATAACTAGAGTGACAACAGACATCACTGACTCACTGTAACAAGAGTGACAACAGACATCACTGACCCACCATAACTAGAGTGACAACAGACATCACTGACCCACTATAACTAGAGTGACAACAGACATCACTGATCCACTATAACTAGAGTGACAAGAGATATCATTGACCCACGATAACTAGAGTGACAACAGACATCACTGATCCACTATAACTAGAGTGACAAGAGACATCATTGACCCACGATAACTAGAGTGACAACAGACATCACTGACCCACCATAACTAGAGTGGCAACAGTGACAAAAGAAAACACTAAACCAACATAACTAGAGTGTCAACGGTGGCAACAGACAACACGTATCCTGAAGAAGCAGAAGAAGTGTTCGGACTCGGTGTTCCATGTACAAGTTGGCTAGGAATGAACTTGAAATCTTGGGTTGTTGTCTACTTTGTGTATGAGGACGTCGAGGAAAGGTAGCTTGTCATTGGACACTTCTAGTGTAAACTGGATCCCCGGTTCAACTGCGTTGAGCCTTGTCTGAAGATTCTGTAGAAGAAGAAGAAGAAGAAGAAGAAAGAAGAAGAAGAAGAGAAGAAGAAGAAGAAGAAGAAGAAGAAGAAGAAGAAAAGAATGAGTGTAGAAAAAGAATAAGAAGAAGAAGAAGAAGAAGAAGAAGAAGAAGAAGAAGAAGAAGAAGAAGAAGAAGAAGAAGAAGAAGAAGAAGAAGTAGAAGAAGAAGAAGAAGAAGACGATCATAAAGAATGACTTATTAATTAAGATTCTACGTTCTCCCAGCTTTGTCATAGCACAGGTCCTGATATCACCTATGCAGAGACAAGAATATATTACAGTGACTTTAAAAGACACTGGTCAGAGAATCACTCAGTATGAAAAGAAAAACAACCAATCCTGAAACACAAGAGGCCAGCCTCAGTCTCGAGACATGTGAAGCCAGTACAATGATACTTGCACATTATTTGTCCAATTTACCACATTAATTATCCAACTTTCCATTTGGCCGTAACGGAAGGCAAGTTCGGTTACGTCCAAGATCGTAAGTGAGCGTATTATAGAAGCAACATAGGTAAGCTTCAAAACTGAGCTTCTCTCAGCAAATATCAATGTCTTGATTGCAAGAGAAGTCAAACAGCATTTGGTCTGCCTACGAACATTTTATTCCAATTAACTGCTAAGAGAAAAATTTACAACGAGCCTTCACTGGACAACGTTTCGCTCGATCCAGAGCTCAGTAGACCCATGCGCCATACCTTCCAGCTGTAACAACGGTACAAAGAAACAGGAAAGCCATAACTGTGATGTGACTGTAACAGAACTGTAACGCGTTGAGTGTTGCCGTTCCAGCGTAACTCGAGTGCAAACAATCTATTTTAAAGATATATTTACCTGAACAGAGATTAAAAAAAAAAGTACGTAGATGCAATTTGTTTGCAAATTTTATTTCCTTGTTGGAGCGTTGTAGGCTACCTGTAGTAACCCACAAAGCCGCTTTCGTTCCTTGCAAACTTAAGTCTCATACGAACTTAAGCCGGCTTCTTCACATACAGTGTTGCATTTTAGTGCGACCTGACGTAAATCAAACGAATTTAACCAATTATAACAAGCGTATGTTTGGATGTTTAGCGTGATGGAACAGACGGCAGCAAACAGCAGGAAAGATGGAGCTGAATCCTATAGATCAGAATTAATGTTCGGCTTTAGTGGCAGCCTCGCCAGGGTATTAAATTCGTGTTAAAAACAACGTTGTATTATATGGATGATTTTGTTTTTAAAAGACTGCAGGTGTCTTTATTCTTTATCAGTAACCCCATCTTCTTTCAACTCCATTTTTCTACTGTGAGTCGCACGTTCCATCATCCACTTCGTCAACCTTGAAGTCAACTTGATGGTTTTCTAAAATCACTCATATAAACTCATCAAATCGTCTTACTCAGAATAAAAATCAAAATTTCGAGGCTCGACCAGTTCACAAATTACCCATAATTCCGTAGCTGGAACAATTCGCAATTTACCCACAATACCGTAGCTGGAACAATTCGCAATTTACCCACAATACCGTAGCTGGAACAATTCGCAAATTACCCATAATACCGTAACTGGAACAATTCATAAATAACCCACAATACCGTAGCTGGAACAATTCGCAATTTACCCACAATACCGTAGCTGGAACAATTTGCAAATTACCCACAATACCATAGCTGGAACAAATTCACATATAACCCACACGCCAGATGCAAACTATACTCGACGCTTTGGTCGGTCCAGGACCAGTATCCAATCTCTGTTTACAAGTGACGTTACCGTCACAGGCCAGAATCCAGACTGTCCAACAGCACCAACGCCTAGTAAACCATTGAAGGCACCAACAGCCTGGCAAACCAGGCTGTTGGTGCCTTCATTTATGACACCCCTACCATCCTTTCTTTAAATCCTCTCCTAGCTCTAACCAACCATTTCTTCCCTTCTCCCCATACCTTCACATCATCATTTCCATTATCCGTCTATCACCCGAGAATCCACATACAATTCCACATCCACTCCCTCAACTAGTCTACCAGACACCTGAGCGCTACATCTACAAGTCACCTGGGCCCAACATCTACCAATCACCTGGACCGACATCTACCAGTCACTTGGGCCTTACATCTACCAGTCACCTGGGCCCTACATCTACCAATCACCTGGGCCCTACATCTGCCAATCACTTGGGCCTTACATCTACCAATCACCTGAGCCCTACATCGACAAGTCACCTGGGTCCTATATCTACCAATCACCTGGCCCCTACATCTACCAGTCACCTGGCCCCTACATCTACCAGTCACCTGGGCTGCTCCCCAGCCCTGGCTTCTACCACCCCAACCTCCTCCCCAAAGTGGCACTACCAACTTACACTGACAAAGCCTCACGTAATCTCCACATATCCAGATTGATGCTTGGGATACCCAACTCGATGTATGTGATTTATTTACAGTTTCTAGTTTTAAAAGTGTGTGTGTATATGTGTGTGTGTGTGTGTGTGTGTGTGTGTGTGTGTGTGTGTGTGTGTGTGTGTGTGTGTGTGGTGTTGTGTGTGTGTGTGTGTGTGTGTGTGTGTGTGTGTGTGTGTGTGTGTGCGTGTGTTGTAAGCACATTTCGCGTGTAGTTTATCTGTGACCGTTTCTTGAGTCTGGTACTCTCGCGACTCAGCCTGGAGTCGGCCTCCTGTTGATTACTAAACACAGATTGTTGCTGTTGGCGGCCCACACATGAATCATTTCACTTCACTTTGCTGTTGGAGAATGTTTCCTTCATATTGTTTTAATTCTCTGTTTATCTCCGTGTTTCATTAAAGCTACCATTCCTACACTCTGTTCTCTCAGAGTTTCACTACTACAGTACTCTCAGTGTAGGTCAGCTGTATGGTCGTTCTCAGTCCTCTTTAGTCTTGTACTCAGCCCTCTTTATTCTCGTTCTCAGTTCTCTTTATTCTTACTAGAGTAACCATCTATAAGACAGTTGCTCAGTCATACGCAAGGCCTGGTCATGGACCGGGCCGGGGGGGCATTGACCCCCGGAACACCCTCCAGGTATACTCCAAGTATGGGTTCTCCGTACACTGCCCCGTACACTGCCCCGTACACTGTCCCATACACTGCCCGTACACTGCCCCGTACACTGCCCGTACACTGCCCCATACACTGCCCTGTACACTGTCCCATACACTGCCCCGTACACTGCCCCATACACTGCCCGTACACTGCCCATACACTGCCGCGTACACTGCCCCATACACTGCCCCGTACACTGCCCATACACTGCCCCGTACACTGCCCCATACACTGCCCCGCACACTGCCCCATACACTGCCCCGTACACTGCCCCGTCACATGCCCATACACTGCCCGTACACTGCCCCATACACTGCCCCGTACACTGCCCTGTACACTGCCCCATACACTGCCCATACACTGCCCCATACACTGCCCCGTACACTGCCCCATACACTGCCCCGTACACTGCCCCATACACTGCCCCGTACACTGCCCCATACACTGCCCGTACACTGCCTCATACACTGCCCGTACACTGCCCCATACACTGCCCCGTACACTGCCCTGTACACTGCCCCATACACTGCCCCGTACACTGCCCCTGCCCCATACACTGCCCCGTACACTGCCCCATACACTGCCCCGTACACTGCCCCATACACTGCCCGTACACTGCCCCATACACTGCCCCGTACACTGCCCTGTACACTGCCCCATACACTGTCCCGTAACTGCCCCATACACTGCCCGTACACTGCCCCATACACTGCCCCGTACACTGCCCCATACACTGCCCCGTACACTGCCCCATACACTGCCCCGTACACTGCCCCATACACTGCCCCGTACACTGCCCTGTACACTGCCCCATACACTGCCCCGTACACTGCCCCATACACTGCCCCGTACACTGCCCCGTACACTGCCCCATACACTGCCCCGTACACTGCCCCATACACTGCCCGTACACTGCCCTGTACACTGCCCATACACTGCCCCATACACTGCCCCATACACTGCCCGTACACTGCCCATACACTGCCCCGTACACTGCCCCATACACTGCCCGTACACTGCCCCATACACTGCCCCGTACACTGCCTCATACACTGCCCGTACACTGCCCCATACACTGCCCCGTACACTGCCCCATACACTGCCCGTACACTGCCCCATACACTGCCCCGTACACTGCCCTGTACACTGCCCCATACACTGCCCAGTACACTGCCCCTGCCCCATACACTGCCCCGTACACTGCCCCATACACTGCCCCGTACACTGCCCCATACACTGCCCGTACACTGCCCCATACACTGCCCCGTACACTGCCCTGTACACTGCCCCATACACTGTCCCGTACACTGCCCCATACACTGCCCGTACACTGCCCCATACACTGCCCCGTACACTGCCCCATACACTGCCCCGTACACTGCCCCATACACTGCCCCGTACACTGCCCCATACACTGCCCCGTACACTGCCCTGTACACTGCCCATACACTGCCCGTACACTGCCCCATACACTGCCCCGTACACTGCCCCATACACTGCCCCGTACACTGCCCCATACACTGCCCCGTACACTGCCCTGTACACTGCCCATACACTGCCCCGTACACTGCCCCATACACTGCCCGTACACTGCCTCATACACTGCCCCGTACACTGCCCCATACACTGCCCCGTACACTGCCCCATACACTGCCCCGTACACTGCCCCATACACTGCCCGTACACTGCCCCATACACTGCCCGTACACTGCCCATACACTGCCCCGTACACTGCCCCATACACTGCCCGTACACTGCCTGTACACTGCCCCATACACTGCCCCGTACACTGCCCCATACACTGCCCCGTACACTGCCCATACACTGCCCCGTACACTGCCCCATACACTGCCCGTACACTGCCCCATACACTGCCCCGTACACTGCCTCATACACTGCCCGTACACTGCCCCATACACTGCCCCGTACACTGCCCATACACTGCCCCGTACACTGCCCCATACACTGCCCCGTACACTGCCCCATACACTGCCCGTACACTACCCATACACTGCCCTGTACACTGTCCCATACACTGCCGGTACACTACCCATACACTGCCCGTACACTGCCCCATACACTGCCCCGTACACTGCCCATACACTGCCCCGTACACTGCCCCATACACTGCCCCGTACACTGCCCCACATACACAGTGCTGCTCATATCTTACCAATCAAGTATATTTGTGTTATCGTCTTTCCTCATCTTTCAAGACGGCAGGAAGGGGTGCATAAAATTAAACCGACAAGGCAGTAGAAAGGTTAGTAGAGATGTATACAGAAAGATATGTAAATAATGAGTGTGGAAAATAAGTAGAATGATAGGTAGGGAGAAACAAAAATAAAACGTTCATTTCCAGACGCTTTACAATGCATTAAACAGCGATAAAAATATATATATACGTTAGTTATCGTAGGATAACTGATATTTAATTAAGTTGACATGAATTAACCGTAACTGTTAGAAAGTGTTGAAGAATTATCAGCAGTGTATTCCCCTTCATGTATTTTATTGTATTTTGTATTGAAATAGCGAGGTTGTAAGATAACTGGAAGATAACGAAGATAACTGAAGAACGTATTTTGATGTCCCATGAACAGTATACTGGTGTACAAGAATGATATTCAATACCAACAAGATTAAGACATATGTACGATATCTGGGTAGACGTTTCGCCATCCAGTGGCTTTATCAATACAAATTTCAGGATATAATTTGAAGACAGTAGAACTATATACAGAAGATGAGGTAATCAGTCCAGCAGCCTTGAAGTTGGTGCGAAGAGCACCGTAGTTGTGGAGGATCTGGAGTTTACCTGGAGAGAGTTCCGGGGGTCAACGCCCCCGCGGCCCGGTCTGTGACCAGGCCTCCTGGTGGATCAGAGCCTGATCAACCAGGCTGTTACTGCTGGCTGCACGCAAACCAACGTACGAGCCACAGCCCGGCTGATCAGGAACCGACTTTAGGTGCTTGTCCAGTGCCAGCTTGAAGACTGCCAGGGGTCTGTTGGTAATCCCCCTTATGTATGCTGGGAGGCAGTTGAACAGTCTCGGGCCCCTGACACTTATTGCACTCGTCTGCTACACGTCCCCTTTCCTCGCCCTCTACCACCTCCTCCCTTAATCCTCTACAGTCTACACTCTCACACTTTACCACCTCCAACTTTAATCCTTCTCACCCTCACCCTACAATCCTTCTCACTCTCACCCTACAATCCTTCTCACTCCTCACCTTACAATCCTTCTCACCCTAACCCTACAATCCTTCTCACCCTCACCCTACAATCCTTCTCACCCTCATCTTACAATCCATCTTACCCTCACCCTACAATCCTTCTCACTCTCACCGTACAATCCTCTCACTCTCACCCTACAATCCTTCTCACCCTACCCTACAATCCTTCTCACTCCTCACCCTACAATCCTCCTCACCTCATTCCTACAATCTTCTCACTCTCGCCCTACAGTCCTTCTCACCTCACTCTGCAATCCTTCTCACCCTTACCCTGCAATCCTTACTCACCCTCACCCTAAAAATCCTTGTCACCCTCACCCTCTAATCCTTCTCACCCTCACCCTACAATCCTTCTCACCCTCACCCTGCAATCCTTCTCACCCTCACCTTACAATCCCTCCTCTCCTCAGACTACAATCCTTCTTACCCTCATCCTACAATCCTTTTCACCCTCACCATACAATCCTTCTCACCCTACAATCCTTCTCACTCTCACCTACAATCCTTCTCACCCTCATCCTAACAATCCTTCTCACTCTCACTATACAATCCTTTTCACCTCACCCTACAATCCTTCTCACCCTACAATCCATCTCACCCTCACCCTACAATCCTCTCACCCTCGCCCTACAATCCTTCTCACTCTGCCCTACAATTCTTCTCATCCTTAAACTACAATCTTTCTCACCCTCACCATCCAATCTTTCTCACCCTCACCCTACAATCCTTCTCACTCTCACCATACAATCCTTTCACCCTCCCGAACAATCATTCTCATACTCGCCCTACAATCCTTCTCACTCTCCACCCTATAATCCTTCTCACCCTCGCCCTACAATCGTTACTCACTCTCACCCTATAATCCTTCTCACCCTCACCCTACAATCTTTCTCACCCTCACCCTACAATCCTTCTCATTTTCACCCTACAGTTCTTCTCACCCTCACCGTACAATCTTTCTCCACTCTCACCCTACAATCCTTTCACCCTCACCGTACAATCTTTCTCACTCTCACCCAACAATCTTCTCACCCTCACCCTACAATCCTTCTCACCCTCACCCTACAATCCTTCTCACTCTCGCCCCTACAATCTTTCTCACTCTCACCCTACAATCTTTCTCACCCTCACCGTACAATCTTTCTCACTCTCACCCTACAATCCTTCTCACCCTCACCCTACAATCCTTCTCACTCTCACCCTACAATCTTTCTCACCTCACCCTACAATCCTTCTCACCCTCACCCTACAATCCTTCTCACTCTCACCCTACAATCTTTCTCACCCTCACCCTACATCCTTTCCACCCTCCCTACAATCCTTCTCACTCTCACCTACATCTTTCTCACTCTCACCCTACAATCCTTCTCACCCTCACCCTACAGTCCTTCTCACTCTCACCCTACAATCTTCTCACCCTCACCCTACAGTCCTTCTCACTCTCATCCTACAATCTTCTCACCCTCACCCTACAGTCCTTCTCACTCTCACCCTACAATCCTTCTCACCTCACCCTATAATCCTTCTCACTCTCACCCTACAATTCTTCTCACCCTCACCCTACAGTCCTCTCACCCTCACCCTACAATCCTTCTCACCCTCACCCTACAATCCTTCTCACCCTCACCCTACAATCCTTATCACTCTCACCCTACAATCCTTCTCACCCTCACCCTACAATCCTTCTCACCCTCACCTAACAGTCCTTCTCACCCTCACCCTACAATCCTTCTCGCCCTCACCCTACAATCCTTCTCACCCTCACCCTACAATCCTTCTCACTCTCACCCTACAATCCTTCTCACCCTCATCCTACAGTCCTTCTCACTCTCACCCTACAATCCTTCTCACTCTCAACCGTACAATCCTTCTCACCCTCACCCTACAGTCCTTCTCACCCTCACCCTACAGTCCTTCTCCCTCACCCTACAGTCCTTCTCACCCTCACCCTACAGTCCTTCTCACCCTCACCCTACAATCCTTCTCACCCTCACCCTACAATCCTTCTCACCCTCACCCTACAATCCTTCTCACTCTCACCCTACAATCCTTCTCACCCTCACCCTACAGTTCTTCTCACCCTCACCCTACAGTCCTTCTCACCCTCACCCTACAATCCTTCTCACCTCACCCTACAGTCCTTCTCACCCTCACCCTACAGTCCTTCTCACCCTCACCCTACAACCCTTCTCACCCTCACCCTACAATCCTTCTCACCCTCACCCTACAGTCCTTCTCACCCTCACCCTACAATCCTTCTCACCCTCACCTACAATCCTTCTCACCCTCACCCTACAATCCTTCTCACCCTCACCCTACAATCCTTCTCACCCTCACCCTACAATCCTTCTCACCCTCACCCTACAATCCTTCTCACCCTCACCCTACAATCCTTCTCACCCTCACCCTACAATCCTTCTCACCCTCACCCTACAATCCTTCTCACCCTCACCCTACAATCCTTCTCACCCTCACCCTACAATCCTTCTCACCCTCACCCTACAATCCTTCTCACCCTCACCCTACAATCCTTCTCACCCTCACCCTACAATCCTTCTCACCCTCACCCTACAATCCTCACTCTCCCCCGTCAAAAAAAAAAAATCGGCTCATCGTCAAGTGCATTTTGTGGTTCCGTCACGCTGGAGGTGTTGTGTGATTACTGTTATTGTGTGTGTGTGTGTGTGTGTGTGTGTGTGTGTGTGTGTGTGTGTGTGTGTGTGTGTGTGTGTGTGTGTGTGTGTGTGTGTGTGTGTGTGTGCGTGTGCGTGTGCGTGTGTGTGTGTGTGTGCGTGTGCGTGTGTATGTGTTAGAAGAGGTTGAATCTCGTCTACTGGCCCCACCTCACTACTACTCACCAACGCTCAAACACTGTTCTAGCTTCGTGCGCCCTATTGTACCTATTCTTGAAACTGTGTACAAACACTGCTTCCACCACTTTCTCGTCAAGATAATTCTACTGCCTGACTGCTTAAGCCCCTATAAGAAGAAAAGTAGGTCAGCTTTAGCTGAAGCAGATTTCTCCAGGCTGAGGGACTGACCACCTTATATCTCCAAGGATGAAACGACTACACCACCTTCATTTCACTACTACACTTGCTACCTCTGTAGTTGACTGAAGAAACCTACTTGTGTAGGCGAAATTTTTCATCCATAAAGCTATCCAACTTGTATGTGTCTTAAACAAGGAGAAAGATATAGAATGTACAAAGGAATAACTAATCAACAGAATTCACAGATAAGGATCAGTATTCTTCAAAGATTCTTCCGATGACTCATCATTCTTTTTCTGTTATGTGTCAACGACTTTCATGAAGCCTAGAATCTCACATAACAGTATGTGCAGACGACAGATGAAGTCCAGAGAGATGGCATTTCCTATGTTATAGTAACTGCAGCTATGTTGTAACAACGCCTTCCAAGCTCTTATATGTAATGAAGCCTCGCTGGATTACTGGACGATATCCTCATAGACCTACTGAAGTCTCCCAGCTCAAGTTGACACACTTCAAGACTGCATGAGCCTCATCCTGCGTGTTGATGTACACAATTTTGCTACATAAAAAAAACTCTGAACCTTTCCCAATAGTTGAAAATCTTGACTGGCTCTATGAGAACCATAAATAATCTCTGCACGGTTCCAGCTTTGATATCTCTCATGGAACCATCAACACTGGAGAATACTCTATGCGAGAAAGCACAGACTATTTGAATACTGTAACCATTTGCTCTATTTTCCATTTTTTGAAAGTTCTCGTCATCTACCCCACGTCATTTTCCTATCTTTCGTCAACTTTGCCTTATTACACCCAGATCCGTCCCATGTTCCTTTTGTTTTATTTGGTGGTTTCATGTATTTTGTACACAGTTCTTTTAATTTCTTTCTTCTTTCCACATATAAGGAGCGGAAACTTGACACCATTGAACGACCTGCCTCGCATGGGCCAGTAGGCCTTCTGCAGTGTTCCTCCATTCTTATGTTCTTATGACATGCTCTCCACTGCCCACTGGAAAACTTTGCTTCCAGTGGGCAGTGGCCACATAAAATGAGGCCATTATACATAACGGCCTTATTTTATGTGTCCAGCAGTTCTTTTTTTAAGAGAAGTTACGGATTCTGTCTGTGGGCGCATATCTCCAGCTTGTTGTGCTTCTTGTTTTCGTGCTGTTGCTCTCTCTTCATCGTTTGCAATATATTCACTGTCTTGCATTCTGACTTCCGTTTCTTCTGTTCTGTACTGTTTATCAATTTCAGGCCCATCTCTCTGAACTCCATACTTTCACCCTTCCAAACTTCGTACATTTCCGCCAGGCTTATCATAAAATTCTTGTATTATCCAGATTTCCGATTTTCAGCTACCTCCCTTATACCTGTCCAGCTTTCCATCTCTCTAAGACAAATCCAGCGGCTTAATACAGCCGAAACATAAAATCTTGTACGAAATATTCCACAATCAACTACCCTTCTTTCTCTTCCTCGGTCTTCCCACATCCCCTCCAGGTACACTCCACATGGTAACTGAATAAACAAATGACTTGTAGATATATTGGAAACAAGTCTGGAGCATCAGAGTAGTGACGTGCAAATCCCCCAGAGATCAACACAGTTGGAGCAGAAAGAAGACGAGGTTAAAAAAACATTGCTTATTCCAAAACAGTCACCCAACGGGAGGGTAAGACGAGGACACACGAACCAACCCTCAATTCCTTCACACTCAACTACCTGTATAATCTTGCCTTCTTTCTCCCCTCCCATTCCAACACACACAAATACATTACACACAAACATGCAGGAAGAAAAAATTTCGTGAATACGTACTTCTTTTTACCCCCCCCATCCCCTCCTTTTTACCCACCTCTCTCTCTCTCCCTCTCTCTCTCTCTCTACACTCAACATCTATAGAGCGGTCATTAATTCTTCGCATGACTCGTATTTCCAACAGACTGTCATAACAAACAAATTCGAGAAGTCACAACAAGACCCCACTCATCGTCCTGGCCCACAGCTGCTTCCAGCTTTATGCCGTTGTCCATAAATTGCTAAATAATAAAGCTCATACCTATAAAACTATTTTTTGTTCTAACTCGGCTTGAATCAGCACTAAGAACTTAACGATAAAGAAAAATTTAAGAGTGAGGTGTTGAAATGAGCTGAGATAAGATGACAGTTGTTAGCTTTGAAAATGACGAAGGAAGTCCAATCTTCAAGCTTGGGTAAGCTGTCAGCGATACAATAAAAAGAAAAGGACTTGTTGTGTCTGCTAGTCAATGACCGGCGCTTCACGGACGCTGCCGCCACCGCTTGAGGAAGTCGAAGTGTTGATTTCCTCACGGAAATGACGACCTTCGACCTGTCCGCGGGTGGCGCGGCGGCGTAATCGTACTTCCGGCGGCTGTCAGGGGCACGCACCAGCGAGTATTACACCGCTTTTATTACTAGTACTACAGCTGAATTATTACTCTCAATATTGCTACTGAAACACACTTAATGATGCCCATCTGCGACGGGATGCGATGGGCAGGAATAGTGATAAGGATTGGTTGGTTGGTTTGTTAGGTTTCAACCTTATCGACTACACAATGAATATTGAGATTTCATGTATACTACCTGTCACAGATACTTTAATATCCACAGAACGAATGAAATTAACCTCTTAGTATATATATACACAGACACAGTATATATACACAGACACAGTATATATACCTGGAGAGGGTATCGGGGGTCAACGCCATGAGGCTTGGTCTGTGACCAGGCCTCATGGTGGATCAGGGCCTGATCAACCAGGCTATTACTGTTAGCCGCACGCAACCCGACGTACGAACCACAGCCCGGCTGGTGCTTGTTCAAAGCCTTCCTGAAGACAGCCAGGAGTCTACTGGTAATTCCCCTTATGCATGCTGGGAGGCAGCTGAACAGTCTTGGGCCCCTGACACTTACTGTGTTGTCTCTTATCGTGCTAGTGGAACCCCTGCTATTCATTGGGGGAATGTTGCATCGTCTGCCGAGTCTTTTGCTTTCATAGGCAGTGATTTTAGTGT
The DNA here is from genome assembly GCF_026875155.1 of Cherax quadricarinatus. Classification (NCBI taxonomy): domain Eukaryota; kingdom Metazoa; phylum Arthropoda; class Malacostraca; order Decapoda; family Parastacidae; genus Cherax; species Cherax quadricarinatus. The sequence continues at coordinate 53,153,762 of NC_069404.1, forward strand.
GCATGTTTGGTACTAATTCCTCTAAGATTTTCCAAGTGTATATAATCATGTATCTCTCCCGCCTGCGTTCTAGGGAGTACAGGTTGAGGAACTTAAGCGCTCCCAGTAACTGAGATGTTTTATCGCAGTTATGCGCGCCGTGAAGGTTCTCTGTACATTTTCTAGGTCAGCAATTTCACCTGCCTTGAAAGGTGCTGTTAGTGTGCAACAGTATACACACACAGTATACATACATAGATACACACATATGCACACTCCTAACGGCTTCTCTATCAATCTATATCACTTGTACTCAGTTTTATGAGAATAAAATTTTCTGTTTGTATTTGTAAGGATGAGAACTTTGGGGAAGACAGAGAGAAAACATGTACAGGAACGATTGGTGATATGATAACGACGTACGAAATACCGGGAGGAATTGATAGATGGACAGGGACAAAAAGTGCGATAGGGAAGAAACAGGAAGGTGAGGGAGCAGATGGGAGTTCAAAACACGGATGAGTTTCGGGTCAACGCCCCCGCGGCCCGGTCTGAGACCAGGCTTCATGGTGGATCAGGGTCTGATCAACCAGGCTTTTACTGCTGGCCGCACGCAAGCTGACGTACGAACCACCACAGGTATGTTAGGAATTACTATTTCAGCCTTAGAAGTGCTCAGGAAGTGTAGTGGACTGGAAGTGTAATGGACTGCTGGAAACTGGACAGTGGACTGCTGGGAATTACTGGAAACAAATAAATAACAAAAAAAGGCACAATACCATGACTGGAACGATACACAAATAACCCGCACATAAAAGAGAGAAGCTTACGACGACGTTTCGGTCCGACTTGAACCATTGACAAAGTCACACTAACCAGAAGTGGAGCAGGACGGCTATATATAGGCAGGAAGAGGTGGTGGTAGTAGTAGTAGTAGTGCAAGAATGGTATATAATACCGACAAGATGAAATTAAGACACGCGCAACACCCGGGGCATCCCTATCGCAGACGTTTCGCCATCCAGCCAGCCACTGGATGGCGAAACGTCCCACAACAAAGACAGCCAGACGTCGCACATATGTCTTAATTTCATCAGTAGTTGTAGTGGTAGTAGTAGTAGAAGAGGTAGTAGTAATCTCGTTCATACCTCTCCTCCCTCTACAGATGTTCCTGGTGTCTACACTATTTCTTGCTCCTCCTGTCCTCTTCAATACTTCGGAGAAACTGGTCGATCCTTTCTGACAGACTTAGGGGAGCACAAAAATAGTGGGTTAGGGTTGCCGACACTAACAATGCTCGTTCTGTCACGTCCAGAGATCATAGCCAACCTATTGACTGTCTTCTGCTAAAACTGTTTTTCCCTACTTCCAACTCGAACAGTCGCCATCTAGTTGAATCCTCTCTAATACACAACCCTTTCCCCTTTAATGAATCTTAAACCCTGGCTCGTCTCTGTAGATGGGCCCTTTCCCCTTTCCCACTACATTGTAAAATGCTCCAAACTTTAGAACACCCGTGACTTAACCTGACTCCTCATTTTTTCTTTTTCTTTTCTTCTTCTCCCCTCTTCCCTTTCCTCTTTCCTTTTCTCCTCTGGGTTGTTTTCTTCTTCTGTCTCGGTTTTGTTCCTTCTTATTTTTTTTTTCACCACTCCCCTTTCACCCACCTCTGTGCGCTTGCTCTCCCTTTGGGCACCTAGCTCTTTTGCAGTGCCCCCTTTCCCTTTGTTTTTGACGGGCTCGCCCTCCTTATTCCCATTACCACTACCACTATCTACCTCTTTACTACTTACCACTTCAATTGATGAAATTAAGCAATGTGCGACGTTGGTGTCTTTGTTGTGGACTTTTTTTGCCATCCAGTGGCTGGCTGGCTGGGAAAAAAAAAACGTCTACAAAGGGGATTCCCCGGGGTTTTTGCGCGTGTTTAATTTCCTTGTCGGTATTATTACCATTCTTGTCTACTACTACTACTACCACACCTCTTCCCCCTTTTATCCCGCCCTGCCCCCTTCGGGTTAGGGGACTTTGTCAATGGTCCAAAATCGGACTGAAACGTCGTCCCCTAAATTCTCTTTTTATGTGCGGGTTATTTTGTTATAATTACTGGAAACACTTGGAGTCACTTGAACCCGTACCACTGGAGAAAGAGATACATCTAATGTACACCTGGAAAATCCTAGGGGTGGCCCCCAAATCTGCACAAGAAACACCCCCCTCGAAAGAAAATGATGGGCAGGAGGTACAAAATACCCCCCAATGAAAAGTAGGGGCGCCATGGTAATAAGGAAAACAAAAAAAGGTCCGGGCCTAGCTGTCCAAGCCCCCACCCCCCATGGGGGGGGGGGGGGGGGGGGAAAAAGGGGGGCGGGGTTTTTTTGTGGGGGCTGGGGTTTGTACGCTGGACTACGTGGGCCATCAGTAACAGATTGGTTGACAGGCTTTGATCCACTACGACCGGGTCAAGGAGGGGCAGGGGGAATTGACCCTGGAAAAACCCTCCGGTAGACCGGGAGATCCAGACAAGCTTTAAAAAGAGGTATGAAAAGGGCCCAAGATACTTGGAGGGGCAAACCCAGGGGGGCCAGGGGGTTTGAGACCAACCACCTGCAACCACATAAACTGTGTACATATCCCTGAGAACCCCCCCGGGTCGTGAGGAGGGGAAAGTATCGTACGATGTGGACCTCACAGTCATCCACTGATGATTCACAGTCATCAGTGGATGCTGTTGTTTTACGGGGTTTTTTTTGTCATTGAAAAAAAACCCCAAAAAAAAAACCACCGCATTTTTTTTTTGAGGGGAATAAAAGTTTTTTATTTTTGAGGTGATATACAGGGAGAAGTGAAAACATACGTTGTGGCCAACCACAGGGGAAGGGGGACAATAAACCAAGGAATGGGGAGGGGGCGGGGAGGAGGGGGAAGGGGAAGGGGGGGGGGGAAAGGTGGGGGAAGGGGGAAGAAAAGTTGAGGGGGGAGTATAGAGCAGATTTTTCTTTACCTAGAAAAAATTGGAAATCAGCACGTGCTGATACCCATTCCAACACAATCCACAGTGGGAACAAAGCAAGTTTTTTTTTTCTTGTCATAACCCATCACCTGAACTGGGAGGATCATGTGTCTTGAGCTTGGAACTTAAATGTGTCAGTTTGAGCCGGAAACAGGGAAACAGGTTCAAAACCCAAGCGCCCCCAGTATTAAAGGTTTTTTATTCCGTTAGCGCCCCCGTGAAGGTTTTTTGTACTTTTTCTAGGTCAGAAATTTTCACCTGCCTTAAAAGGGTGCGTTGTGTGGCAATTTTCCCAGCCTAGAAAAGAAAAAGGGGACCTGAAGAGGTCATCATGGGCTTGGGAACCTTTTAAAAATTGGGGTGCCAAGCCCCTGATGACCTTTCAGGTGATTGTTTTTCAGGCTGGAATATTCTGTCACTAACAGCACCTTTCAAGGCAGGTGAAAATTGTGACCTAGAAAATGTACAGAGAACCTTTACGGGCCTAACGGAGATAAAACACCCCAATTACGGGAGGCTTGAGGTTCCCGAAACCCGTATTCCCCGGAAAGCAGGGGGGGAGGTACATGATTTAACACCTGGAAATTCCTAGAGGGCTAGTACCCAAAATTGCACACGAAAATCATCAAAGAAAAAAAAGCCGGCAGAGAGCAACACCCCCCAATGAAAAAACAGGGGTGCACTAGCACGTTTAAAGACCCTACAATAAGTGTCAGGGGCCCGAATTTTTTAACTGCCCCCAGCATACATAAGGGGGGTTACCAACAGACCCCTGGCAGTCTTTCAAGAAGGCATGGATAAGACCTAAAGTCGGTTCCCCGACCAGCCGGGCCCGGGCTGTTCTTGATTTTCGTGCGCCAACAGTAACAGCCGGTTAAGATAAGATAAGATAAGATAAATTTCGGTTTTTGGGTTTTTAACCCCGGAGGGTTTTGCCACCCCGGATAATCCCAAAAAAGTCGTGCGTCATCGAGGCACTAACTTATTTCCTTGGGGCCCAAAATTTTCCCCCCCGATGCGACCCAACCGTCACTAACACCCAGGTACCTTTTCTGCTGGGGAACAGGACAACAGGTGTAAAGGAAAAGTGTGAAAAATTTCCACCCCCCCGGGAATCAACCCGGGCCCTCCGTGTGTGAAGGGGAGTTTAGCCCCCGGGGTCTGATCCCCCAGGAGGCCTGGTCAAGCCGGGCCCGGGGGCCCTTTAAACCCCCCGGGAAATCTCTCCGACCTCCAGTCCAAGCAATGAGGTACGTCAGGTTTTTTCCAAAAGGGTTTTATCATTACGGCAGCTTCAGGGTTTCCCTCCGGCAGTCTAGAGTGACTCTCACTTGGAAACTGCCGTTTTTCTAAGTCACCATACAGGGGTATAGGGTTTTTAAAGAAGTAGATCCTTTGCGTCTTAAAGAAGAAACGGTAGCTCGTAGGTTCTCTGATCAGCCGGGTTCTGGTTTTTGGCTGGATGCGGCGGTCACCAGTAATAGCCCGGTTGATTTGGCCTTAACCACTAAAAAGGTCTAGGGTAAGGAGCGGGGGGCGTTTTACCCCCCGAGAGCATACTTCGGTATCCTACAGAATCCCAGACGGGGCAAGAGAAATTATACATGAATACGAGGAAGAGAGGAAGGAGGGGGGAAAGGAATTTTTGATTTTGAAAAATTATCCAAATGTTGATGAAGAAAGAGAAGGGGAAGGGGAAAAGGAACGAAGGTTATGTGGGAGGAGGGCGGATGGAGGGAGGAGGGGTAGTGGTGGAGGATGGTAAGGAGAGAGGACGGAAGAGAGGATTGTGCGATGGTTCATGGCTTCCTTCCTTTCTCCACCCTCCCTCCTTCCCTCCTTCCATCCCCCACTCCTCCCTCCCTCCTTCCCTCCTTCCATCCCCCACTCCTCCCTCTCTCAGTCCCGTCAACCACCCTAACTCTACCTGGAGTCTACCAGGGAATCAACGTCCCCGCAGCCCGGTCCATGACCAGGCCTCCCGGTGGATAGGGCCTGATCACATTCTGTCTCCCCTTTCATCACATGCCCCTCCTCTCACTTCTGTCTCCCTTACATCACATGCACCCTCCTCTCACATTCTGTCTCCCTTACATCACATCCACCCTCCTCTCACATTCTGTCTCCCTTACATCACATGCACCCTCCTCTCACATTCTGTCTCCCTTACATCACACGCACTTATGATAAATACTAGTCATCCATGCTGGTTCATTCCCTCCTCTCTCGCTCTTATCGAGACCTTTGCATGCACAGTTTCCCATTACCACATCCACCGTCTTTGCCCTTTACTTTTCTACTTCGCCAAGTGGATCTCAGTTCTCCAAGTCTATTACTTTGTTGTTGAACTATCCCGTGATTAGTAGCTCTGTTTTGGCCAGTATGGTGTCAGCCATTGCTTTGTTGCCGTGTTGGCATTCCCGTCTTGGTCTCCTACTGCTTGGTTGTGAGTCACAGCTTCTGCTGTGCTACTCTGGCTTCTCAGTCTTGATTGTGCTTTGTGGCCAGTTAATTTATTTTTGTTTACGATTTCACTTCTTCAGAACTCCACTGGTTTCTGATGAGGAGTACCATCAGAAGAAGTGATGGAAATGATGATACTCTTGAGGCCACTCCTTTCCTCTAGGCTGGAATATTGCTGTGTACTAACAGCCACCTTCAGGCAGGCGATATTGCCGAGCTGGAAAATGTACAGAGAACCTTCACAGATCTTATAAACTTTGTCAAGCACCTAGATTACTGGAAGGCTTTAATTACTGGAAGGTCTTTAAGACCCTAGAAGTGTACTCCTTCAAATGTAGGCGAGAAAAATTCATCATAATCTACACAATAAATACACTGGAAGGTTTGGTTCCAAACCTGCACACTGAAATTATTACTTATGAACACAAGAGGCTTGACAGACGGTCCAGGATACCTCCAATAAAAACAAGAGGACCAATGAATACACTGAGAGAGAAGTCAATAAGTGTTAAAGGACCACGACTCTTCAACATCCTCCCTTCATGCTGTCTTCAAAGAGCGAACTCGACAGATTCCTCAAAACAGTTAATAATCAACCGGGTTGTGATGCATATATTGGATTGTGGATGGAGGGCACTAACAGCTTGATCGGTCAGGTGGGCAACCAGAGCGACCTCCAAGAGCGACTACAGATAGACTGTCCTGTTTCCTCTTTATTTTAGCATTATGTGATATCTTGTTGGGAATATAGCATCCATTTTCATTTCACTTAATTTTATCTCTGTGATAGCTATTCTGTCTAGTGTTGCCTAGGCTACCTTTGATATACCTTTGAAGAATTTCGAGAGTATATCTACTCTCTGAGCCCGGCCATGGGCCAGGCTCGTCTAGTGCTCGCCTGGTCAACCAGGCTGTTGCTGCTGGAGGCCCACTACCCCACATATCCATCGCAGCCTGGTTGATCTGGCACCTGGTGAAGATACTTGTCTAGTTTCCTCTTGAAGGCTTCAACACTTGTTCCAGCAGTGTTTCTGATATCTTCTGGTAAGATGCTGAAAAGTCTGGGACCCCGGATGTTGATACAGTGTTCCCTTATTGTCCCCACCGCACCCCTGCTCCTCACTGGGTTTATTTTACACGTCCTCCCATATCTCTCACTCCAGAATGTTGTTATGGCAGTGTGCAGATTTGGGACCAAGCCCTCGAGTACCTTCCAGGTATATATTATCATGTACCTCTCTCTCCTCAGCTCCAATGAGTACATATTCAAGACTTGCAGGCGTTCCCAGTAGTTTAGGTGCTTTACTGGCTCAATGTGAGCCGTAAACGATCTCTGTAATTAATCCAGGTCCGATATTTCTCCTGCCCTGAACGGGGCCGTCAGCACTGAGCAATATTCTAAGTGAGGGAGCACTAGCGATTTGAAGAGTGTCACCATCGGCATTGTTTCCCTTGTTTTGAAAGTTCTCAATATCCACCCAGTCATCTTCCTGGTTGTCGTGATCTTTGTCTTGTTATGGTCTTTAAAAGAAAGATCGGCTGACATAATTATTCCCAGGTCCTTTACGTGTTCCTTACGTTCTATTTGGTGACCCTCTTGAGTTTTGTATATAGTGTTCCTTTTGAGCTCTTCATTCTTTCCATACTTAAGCAGCTGGAACTTATCACCAGCTGCTTAGGTATGGAAAGAATGTAGAACTCAAAAGGAGCACTATCATTCTTATTGAAAATCCATCACTGAGTTTTTTCTTCAATATGCTTTGGTTTTCCAGGCTTGCAGTTCTCTGCTTATCTGGAAGGAGAGAGAGAAAGGTGATGCTGGGATTGGTGTGTGTACAGTGTTTCTGGAAGAGGGGGGAGGGGGGGGCCGGTTTATAGCTACAAATAAGAAAAGATGGGAAATATGTGAGTTTATTGTTAATGTGGGAAAATTAGTGAAGGTCCTTGATCTGGGCCATTTGAAAGAGAGGAAGAACATTGCTAAATTACATTAACAAATTCAAGGAACGGAAAACCACACTAACAAATTCAAGGAACGGAAAACCATACAAACAAATTCAAGGAACGGAAAACTACACTAACAAATTCAAGGAACGGAAAACCACACTAACAAATTCAAGGAACGGAAAACTACACTAACAAATTCAAGGAACGGAAAACTACACTAACAAATTCAAGGAACGGAAAACCACACTAACAAATTCAAGGAACGGAAAACCACACTAACAAATTCAAGGAACGGAAAACTAGAACTTAAGCAAGAGGAAAGGGGGCAATTTCTTAGTGAGCTAAATAGACCTTTATTTTTAAGTGTTGCATGGAAAGGTATTAATAAAATAACTAGGAAAAGGACCCCCTAAATAATAAGGCCAAAACATCCAGGGATGAAATGCCCTCAAAAATAACATCCCAGGGATGAAAATCTTCCATCTCATGTTAGAACAAACCTGGAGAGAACTTCTCAAGAAAAGTTGAAGCTGAACATGGCCAGACTGATCAGTTACTGATCTGAGAAACTTATCAGGATCTCTCGAGGACAGCCAGAGATTTGTTGGTCTTGATCCACCGGGAGTCCTGGTCTGGGACCGGGTCGCAGGGGTGCCAACTCCCTAACGCATTTTTTCAGGTAACCTTCAGGTATGAATGACCATTGTTTTGAGATGTTTGATTTATAAGGATCACGTCGCTTGATACTATGAATTTTTCCTCTAGTTAGCCTTCAGGAGAACTTTTATTGCCTCTCAGCTGCCTCTCTCACTTCCTCAGTTCCCTTGGCCAACTGGCCGCTACGTAATAATCGCAGATCTCAGAGATCCATATATACAGTACCTTACTACACTCTGTTTCTTTCTTCTCTGTATTTCTTGCTACACTTTGTTTCTACACTGTTCCTTTCTACACTGTTTCTCACTATAAATATGCTTTCTCAATTCATGAAGACGCATCTATATTTTCGAGTATTTTTTTTTCCACTTTCTCTTTCTGTACACTGCCATGATCGGTATTAATGATTACCATCTGTACACTCACTATCTGCCAAATATTATGAACGTACCTAATATTACTCTCAATGTATCTTAGAGGCTCCATTGATGGGTGTTGCGCTCGTCGATTTGCGTCTGCTGGGTCGAGACTCAGTTTCTGGCCCCTCCCCTTAGACAGATTTCTGGCTATGAAGCGAATATGTGAGGAACGCAATGGGATCTAGTGTGTGTGTGTGTGTGTGTGTGTGTGTGTGTGTGTGTGTGTGTGTGTGTGTACTCACCTAGTTGTACTCACCTAGTTGAGGTTGCGGGGGTCGAGTCCGAGCTCCTGGCCCCGCCTCTTCACTGATCGCTACTAGGTCACTCTCCCTGAGCCGTGAGCTTTATCATACCTCTGCTTAAAGCTATGTATGGATCCTGCCTCCACTACAGCGCTTCCCAAACTATTCCACTTACTGACTACTCTGTGGCTGAAGAAATACTTCCTAACATCCCTGTGATTCATCTGTGTCTTCAACTTCCAACTGTGTCCCCTTGTTACTGTGTCCAATCTCTGGAACATCCTGTCTTTGTCCACCTTGTCAATTCCTCTCAGTGTTTTGTATGTCGTCATCATGTCCCCTCTATCTCTCCTGTCCTCCAGTGTCGTCAGGTTGATTTCCCTTAACCTCTCCTCGTAGGACATACTGTAGACAGCCTGTACTGTCTGCACAGACAGCCCATGCTGTCTGCCAGCTTAGTTCATATTTCGCGCCATGCTGGTGCTGCCACCTATAGGCCTTGCCACTTCAGTATGCCCAGACTTGCCTCACCCTCACTCACACATAGGCCTAGCAGGAAGACACAAGTACTAGTAGCTCTCTCTCGTGGGATGGCCCTGCCCGGCCATGGGCACAAACACACAAGCCTGTGTACCCACCACGACTTAACAATAAACGAAGAAGCCTCCGAAGACGTATCATTAACCACCCGCTTGCAGCACCTACCAAACGAACCCGTTATAATACCTCCTAGCTCTGGGACTAGTCTTGTTGCAAACCTTTGCACTTTCTATAGTTTCTATACGTGCTTGGCTAGGTGTGGGTTCCAAACTGGTGCCGCATACTCCAATATGGGCCTAACGTACACGGTGTACAGGGTCCTGAATGATTCCTTATTAAGATGTCGGAATGCTGTTCTGAGGTTTGCTAGGCGCCCATATGCTGCAGCAGTTATTTGGTTGATGTGCGCTTCAGGAGATGTGCCTGGTGTTATACTCACCCCAAGATCTTTTTCCTTGAGTGAGGTTTGTAGTCTCTGGCCCCCTAGACTGTACTCCATCTGCGGTCTTCTTTGCCCTTCCCCAATCTTCATGACTTTGCACTTGGTGGGTTGAACTCCAGGAGCCAATGCTGGACCAGATCTGCAGCCTGTCCAGATCCCTTTGTAGTTCTGCCTGGTCTTCGATCGAGTGAATTCTTCTCATCAACTTCACGTCATCTGCAAACAGGGACACCTCAGAGTCTATTCCTTCCGTCATGTCGTTCACGAATACCAGAAACAGCACTGGTCCTAGACTGACCCCTGTGGGACCCCGCTGGTCGCAGGTGCCCACTCTGACACCTCGCCACGTACCATGACTCGCTGCTGTCTTCCTGACAAGTATTCCCTGATCCATTGTAGTGCCTTCCCTGTTATCCCTGCTTGGTCCTCCAGTTTTTTGCACCAATCTCTTGTGTGGAACTGTGTCAAACGCCTTCTTGCAGTCCAAGAAAATGCAATCCACCCACCCCTCTCTCTCTTGTCTTACTGCTGTCACCATGTCATAGAACTCAGTAGGTTTGTGACACAGGATTTCCCGTCCCTGAAACCATGTTGGCTGCTGTTGATGAGATCATTCCTTTCTAGGTGTTCCACCACTCTTCTCCTGATAATCTTCTCCATGATTTTGCATACTATACATGTCTGTGACACTGGTCTGTAGTTTAATGCTTCATTTCTGTCTCCTTTTTTAAAGATTGGGACTACATTTGCTGTCTTCCATGCCTCAGGCAATCTCCCTGTTTCGATAGATGTATTGAATATTGTTGTTAGGGGTACACATAGCGCCTCTGCTCCCTCTCTCAATACCCATGGGGAGATGTTATCTGGCCCCATTGCCTTTGAGGTATCTAGCTCGCTCAGTGTGTGTGTGTGTGTGTGTGTAACCTACATACACAATCACACACACACACACACACACACACACACACACACACACACACACACACACACACACACACACACACACACACGACTTCTCTCATAAAATATTACAAAATTTTGTCGCTGTAGTCAACAATTTATTTATCACTTGATCTATATATTTGGTGTTCGTGCAAGGTTCATTCGACCTTTGATCCCATTCAAGCTCCTTCTCCCGAGACAGCCGAGATTAATGTTTGCTTTGGCAAACATTAGTCAGGAGGAGGAAGAAGAGCAGGATTAAGAGATGATGAGATTTTTTGCAGAATTGCAACCAGCGCGAGCTTTATACCTTTAACTGACTTATATATATATTATATATATATATATATATATATATATATATATTATATATATAATATATATATATAATATATATATATATATATATATATATTATATATATATATAATATTATATATATATAGATTTAATATATGATAATTTTTATTAAACTGGTACGGAATACAAAGGTGACAACGAATTTGTAGTGACTGGTAGACATGGAATCATAGTTCTGTCAACGGAGAAGTGATTAACTCTTGGATTACCATGAGAGAGACAATACTCGTGAGAAGAGACCCTCGGAGCGAGACTTACAAGACCAACGCAATTGACGAACTCCCGGGAGCACCCGTCACCCTACCAGTCCATCTCACTCCACACGACCTACAATTCCTTCTCACCCTCACCCCTACAGACCTATCTCGCCCACACCCAACATCCTTCTCACCCACACCGCACAACCCATCTCACCCTCACCCTACAACCTTCTCACCCTCACCTACATACCTTCTCACCCTCACCCTACAATGCCTCACGTACCCACACCCTACAATCCTTCTCACCCGCTGACCTACAAACCATCTTCACCCTCACCCTAACAATCCTACTCACCCTCACCCTACAATCCTACTACCCTCACCCTACAATCCTTCTCCCCCCTCACCCTACAATCCTCTCACCCTAACCACAATCCTTCTCAACCCCTCACCCAACAAATCCGTCCACCCACCAACCCTACAATCGTCTCAAATACCCTCATCCCTACAATCCTTCCACCTCATCCCTAACAATCCTTCGTCACCCTCACCCTACAATCCTTCTCACCCTCACCCTACAATCCTTCTCACCCTCACCCTACAATCCTCCACTCCTTCTCCCCCGTCCAAAAAAAACAAATGCGGCCTCCTCGTCAAGGCATTTTGTGGTTCTCGTCACGCTGGAGTGTTGTGTGATTTAACTGTATTGTGTGGTGTGTGTGTTGTTGTGTGTGTGGAGTTGTGTGTGTGTGTGTGTTGTGTGTGTTGTGTGTGTGTGTGTGTTGGTGTTGGTGGTGTGTGCTGTTGCGTGTGCGTGTGTGTGTGATGTGTGCGTGTGCCGTGTGTATGTGTTAGAAGAGGTTTAATCTCGTCTACTGGCCTCCACCGTTCACTACTACTCGACAACGGCCAAACACTGTCTAGCTTCGTGCGCCCTATTGTACCGTATTCTTGCATGAAACTGAGTGTACAAAACACTTGCTTCACCTACTTCTCGTCAAGGATAATTCTACTGCCTGACTGCTTAAGAGCCCCTAAAAGGAAGAAAGTAAGGTCAGCTTTAGCTGAAGCATTTCTCCAGGCTGAGGGACTGACCACCTATTCTCCAAGGGATGAAACGACTCCACCTCCTTCATTTCACTACTACACTTGCTACCTCTGTGTTGACTGAAGAAACCTACTTGTGTCGGACGGAAATTGTTCATCCATAAAAGCTATCCAACTTGTATTGTCCTTAAACCAAGGAGAAAGATATAGAAAGTATCTAAGGAATAACTAATCAACAGAATTCACAGATAAGGACAGTATCTTCAAAAGATCTTCCGATGACTCATCATTCTTTGTTCTGTTTATGGTGTCCAACGACTTTCATGAAGCCTAGAATCCACATAACATATGAATGCAGACGACAGATGAAGTCCAAAGATGGCATCTTTCCTTTGTTATAGTAACTCAGCTATGTTGTAACAACGCCTTCCAACTCTTATATGTAAATGAACCTCTCGCTGGATTACTGGACGATATCCTCATAGACCTACTGAATTCTCCCACTCAAGTTGGACCCACTTCAAGACTTGCATGAGCCTCATCCTGCGAGTTGATGTAACACAATTTGCTACATAAAAAAAACTCTAACCTTTTCCAATGAGTTGAAAACCTTGACTGGCTCATGAAACCATAAATAATCTCTGCACGGTTCCCAGCTTGATATCTCTCAGGACCCATCAACACTGGAGAATACATCTATGCGAGAAAGCACAGACTATTTGAATACTGTACCATTTTGCTCTATTTTCCATTTTTTTGAAAGTTCTCGTCATCTACCCCGACGTCATTTTCCTATCTTTCTTCAACTTTGCCTTATTACACCCCAGATCCGTCCCATGTTCCTTTTAGTTTTATTTTGGTGTTTCATTATATTTACTCAGTTCTTTAATTTCTTTCTTCTTCCACATATAAGGAGCGGAAACTTGACACCTAGAACGACCTGCCTCGCATGGGCCAGTAGGCCATCTGCATGATCCTCGCATGTCTTAGTCTTATGCCATGCCTCCACGTGCCCACTGGAAAACTTTGCTTCCAGTGGGCAGTGCCACAAATAAATAATGAGGCCATTATAACCATTAACAAAGGCCCCTTATTTATTGTCCAACCGTTTCTTTTTTAAGAGAAGTTTCGGAGTTCTGTACGGTGGGGCGCATATCTCCAGCTTGTTGTGCTTCTGTTTTCGTGCTGTGCTCGCATCTTCATCGTTTGCAAATATATTTTTCACTGTCTTGCATTCAGACTTTCCGTTTCTTTCTGTGTCTGTATACTGTTTTATCATATTCAGCCCACTCTCTGAAATCCATACTTTCAATTCACCCTCCAAACTTTCGTTACATTTCCGCCAGGCTTATCATATAAATTCTTGTATTAATCCAATTCCGATTTTCAGCTACCTCGCCTTAACCTTACCAGCTTTCCATCTCTCTAAGAAACAAATCACGGCTTAATACATGCCGAAACAATATAAATATCTTGTACGAAATATTCCACAATCAACTACCCTTTCTTTCCTCTTTCCTCGGACTTCCCACAACCCCTCCCGGTACACTCAACAAGGAACTGAATAAACAAATGAACGTTGTAGATATATTGGAAACAAGTCTGGAGCATCAGAGTATGACGTGCAAATCCCCCAGAGATCAACACAGTTGGAGCAGAAAGAAGACGAGGTTAAAAAAACATTGCTTATTCCAAAACCAGTCACCCGAACGGAGGGTAAGAACGAGGACACACATCCAACCCCAATTCCTTCACTCTCAACTACCTGTATAATCTTGCCATGGTGTCTTTCTCCGCCTCGCCAGTTCCAACACCCAACAAATACCTTACAATACAAACATGCAGGAAGAAAAAATTCGGTGAATTACGTACGGTCTTTTAACACCCCGCCCCCATCCCTTTCCCTTTTTACCCACCTCTCTCCTCCTCCTCTCTCCTCTCTCTCTACACTCAACATCTATAAGCGTCATGAATCATCGACATGACTCTATTTCCCAACAGAGACTGTCATAACAAACAATTCGAGAAGTCTACAACAAACCCCACGTCATCGTCCTGCCCACCACTGCTTCCCAGCTTTATATGCCGTTGTCCATAAATTGCTAAATACATAAGCTCATACCTATAAAACTATTTTTTGTTCTAACTCGCTTGATCCACTAAACTTAACGATAAAGAAAAATTTAAGATAAGGTGTTAAATGAGCCTGAGATAATGATGACAGTTGTTAGCTTTGAAAATACGAAGGAACCAATCTTCAAGCTTGGTAAGCTTCAGCGATACAAATAAAAAGAAAAGGACTTGTGTATGTCTGCTAGTCAATGACCGCGCTCACGGAGCGCTGCGCGCCTACCGCTTGAGGAAGTCGAAGTTTGATTTCCTCACGGAAATGACGAACTTCGACCTGTCCGCGGGTGGCGCGCGGCGTAATCGTACTTCCGGCGCTAGTCAGGGGCACCACCACGAGTAAAAATCTAACATCCGCTTTTATTACTAGTTACTAGCAGCTGAATTATAACTCTCAATATTGCTACTGAAACCCTCTTATATGAAGACCGCATCTGCGACGGATCGAAGGCAGGAATAGTGATAAGGATTGGTTTGTTTGTTTGTTAGGTTTGTCAACCTACGCCTACACAATGAATAATTAATTTCCTGTATACATACCTGTCACACGTTACTTTATATCCACAGAAGCGAATGAAATTTAACCTCTTAGTATATATATACACAGACAACCGGTAAACGGTATACACAGACACAGTATATATACCTGGAAGGGTATCGGGGGTCAACGGCTATGAGGGGGCCTGGGGGTTTCCTTGACCATGCCTTCAGTGGTGGATTCAAGGGCCTGATCAACCAGTCTATTACTGTTAGCCGCACGCAACCCGACGTACAACCACAGCCCCCTCGGTGCTTGTTCAAAGCCTTCCTGAAGACAGCCAGGATCATGGTAATTCCCCTTATGCATGCTGGTAGGCAGCAGAACAGTCATGGCCCCTGACACTTACTGAGGTTTTGTCTCTTATCGAGCTATTGGAACCCCTGCTATTCATTGGGGTTTGTTGCATCGTCTGCCGAGTCTTTTGCTTTCATAGCAGTGATTTAGGTGTGCATGTTTGGTACTAATACCTCTAAATTTTCCAATGTATTATAATCATGTATCTTCTCTCCCGCCTGCGTTCTAGGAGTACAAGGTTGAGGAACTTTAAGCGCTCCCAGTAACTGAGATGTTTTATCGCAGTTAAGCGCGCCGTGAATGTCCTGTACATTTTCTAGGTCCATCAATTTCATCCTGCATTGAAAGGTGCTGTTAGTGTGCAACAGTATACACACACAGTATACATACATAGATACACACATATGCACACTCCAAACGGCTTCACTATCCATCTAGTACACTTGTACTCAGTTTTATGAGAATAAAGATTTTCTTGTTGTATGTTGAAGGATGAGTAACTTAGGGGGAAAAGAAAAGAAACGAGAAAAACATGTACAGTAAACGATTGGTGATATAATAACGACGTACGAAATACCGGAGGAATTGATAGATGGACAGGACAAAAATGCGATAGGGAAGAAACAGAGGTGACGGACAATGGGATTCAAAACACGATGATTTTCGGTCAACCCCCCGCGGCCCGGTCCTGAGTCAGACGCAGGCTTCAATGTGGATCAGGTCTGATCAACCATGCATTACTGCTTGGCCGCACGCAAGCGGACGTACGAACGCACCACAAGTAATGTTAAGAATTTCGATTTCAGCCTTTAGAAAGTGCTCAGAAGTGTTATGGCCTGGAAGTGTAATGGACGCTGGAACTGGACAGTGGGACAGCGGGAAAGAACTGTGAAGACAAAAAAATAACAAAAAGAAGGCCAACACATACCATGGCTGAACGATACACAAAATAACCGCGCACATTAAAAGAGAGAAGCCATACGACACGTTTTTCGGTCCGACTTGAACCATTGACAAAGTCCACTAACCAAAGTGGACAGGACGGCTATATATAGGCAGGAAAGGTGGGTGTAGTAGTAATGTAGTAGTGCAGAAAAGGTATAGTAATACCGACAAGATTAAATTAAACACGTCGCAACAAACCCGCATCCTAATCGCAAGACGTTTCGTCGCGCATCCAGCCCAGCCACTGAAGGCAAACGTCACACAACACAGACAGCCCGACGTCGCACATATGTCTTAATTTCATCATTTTGTAGTGGGAGTAGTATAGAAGAGGAAGTATAATCTCGTTCATACCTCTCCTCCCTCTACAGAAGTTCCTGGTGTCTACACTATTATCTTGCTCCTCCTGTCCTCTATCAATTACTATTCGTGAGAAAACTGGTCGAATCTTCTTTCTACAGACTTAGGAGCACAAATATGTTAGCTTGCCGACACTAACAATGCTACTGTTCGTCCACGTCGAGGATCATAGTAAGCTCAGACCTATGTGACCTGTCTGCTGCTAAAACGTCTTCCCTACTTCCAACTCGAACAGTCGCCATCTAGTTTAATCACTCTCTAATACACAACTTTCCTTGAATAATCTTAGCCCTGCTTCGTCTCTGTAGATGCCGTTAACCCCCCCCTCCCTCCCCCCCCACTGGACATTTAAAATGTCTCCAAACTTCAGAACACCGCGTACTTAACCTACTCCGCAATTTTTTCTTTTTCCTTTTTCTCCTTCTCCCACTTCCCCTTTCCTCTTTTCCAATTCTCCCACTGGGTTGTCTTTTCTCTTCTGTCTCGTGTTTTCTGTTCCTTCGTCATTTATTTTTTCACCACTTCCCCTTTACACCACCTTCTGTGCGCTTGCCTCCCCTCTGTGTGCACCTAGCTCTCTTGCAGTGCCTTTCCCCTTCCTTTGTATAGACAGGCGCTCTTCCTCCTTATTTCCCCACTGTGCTACCACTACCACTACTACTACCTCTTTCTACTACTTACTACCAGCATCAACCAACTGAATGAAAATAAGACACATGTGCACTCTGGCTGTCTTTGTTTTGGACGTTTTGCCATCCCGTGGCTGGCCATGCTTGATTGCGAAACGTCCTACATAGGGAATGCCCGGTGTTGCCGCGTGTCGTAATTTCCATCTTGGTCGGTATTTATATACCATTCTTGAACTACTACTACTACTACCACCACCTCTTCCTGCCTATATATATGCACGTCCTGCCCACTTCTGGTTATGTGACTTTGTCAATGTCCCAAGTACGGACTGAAAACGTTCGTCGAAATCATCTCTCTTTTAGTGCGGGTTATTTGTATACTTTACTTGGAAACACTTGGAGTCACTTTGACCTGTACTCCCGTGGAGAAAGAGATACACCATAATGTACACCTGGAAAAATCACTATAGGGGCTGGTCCCAAATCTGCACACATAAATCACGTCCCCTACGAAAGCAATGACTGGGCAGAAGGTACAAATACCCTAAAATGAAAATTAGGGCGCCATTGTACATTAAGAGAAAACAAAATAAGCTCCAGGGCCCTAGACTGCTCCATAGCCTACTCAGCCCTCCATAAGGGGGTAATTTGCCAATAATCCCTGGCTGCCTTCAAGAAGGAGCTGGATAATTACCTAAATCAGTAACCCGATCAGCGGTGCTGTTGTTCGTACGCAGGACTACGTGTCGGCATGCAGAACATATTGGTTGATCAGCTCTGACACACTAACGAGGCCTGGTCAAGGACTGGGCAGAGGTTAAGTTGACCCTGGAACCCCCTCCAGTAACCTCCAGAGTATCCATACATTAGCTTAAGAAGATGTATGGATTTATATAAGTGCCTCAAGATACTTGGAGGAGCGAACCCCAAAGGGCCAGAGTTGAGGACTCAACACCTGCAACCACATAAATCTGGTGTAACATAACGCCTGAGAACCCCCACACTCGTCGCTGAGGAGCGTAGTAAACGTACAGGAATGGTGGACCTCACAGTCCATCCAATGATGACTTCACAGTTCCTCATTGGATGACTGCTTGTTTACTGTGGTTTTTGTTCATTGAAAAAAACCAATAAAACAAACCACAGCGCATTTGTTTTTTGAGTGGATATAAGTTAATTAGATTTGAGGTATATACGAGGAGAAAGCTGTAACAGTACGTTTGTGGCCACCACAGGGGAAGAAGGACAATGACCAATGGAATGGGAGTGGGAGGAAACCGGGGAGGAAAGGGAAGGGAAGGGGCGTGGGGAGAGGTGAGGGAAGGGGAAGATAAGATTGAGGAGTGGAGTAAGAGCAGATTTCTTTTAACCTACAAAATTGATATACAGCACGTGTCTGAACTCCTATCCATACGACTATCTACACAGTCTGGGAACAAAGCTAAGTGATTTTTATGTCTCTGTCATAATCCATCATCCTGACTGGGGAGTGCCATCAGTAGTGTCCCATCTGAGCTTGGTAACTTCAATATGTCATGAGCCAGGAAACAGGGAATACAGTTCGGAACCATCAACGCTTCCCAAGTAAATTGAGTGTTTTTATCTCCGTTATGCGCGCCAGTGAAGGTTTCTCTGTACATTTTCTAGGTCATGCAATTTCACCCTCCTTGAAAGGTCATTAGTTAGCAAGCAATATTCCAGCCTAGATAGACCAAGTACCTGAAGGAGTGTCATCATGGTGTTGGTCGAACCTTCAAAACTAGGGATGCCAAGCGACCATGGAGACCACTCTGCAGGTGACTTTGTCTATCTAGCGGAATATGCTGCTCACTAACACACCTTTCAAGGCAGGTGAATTTTGCTGACCTAGAAAATTACAGAGAACTTCACGCGCGCATAATCGGAATAAAACACTCAATTACTGGAGCGCTTGAGGTTTCCTGAACCTGTATTCCCTGGAATGCAGGCGGGAGAGATACATGATTTATATAACACCCTGGAAATTCCTAGAGGGACTAGTACCGAACTTGCTACGAAAATCACTCAACTAAGAAAAGCAAAAGACTCGGCAGAGACTATGCAAACAATCCCCCAATGAAAAGCAGGGTGTGTCCAGCTAGCACGTTTAAAGACCATACAATAATGTCAGGGGCCGAGACTGCTTCAACGCCTCCCATGCATACATAAGGTGGATTACCAACAGACCCCTGCAGTCTTCAAGACGGCACTGGATAAGCACCTAAAGTCGGTGCCTGACCAGCCGGGGCTAGTGGCTCGTTCGTTTGATTTGCGTGCAGCAACATTAACAGCCTGATAAGATAAGATAATATAAGATAATATTTCGTTCGTGATTTTTAACACCCGGAGGTTACCACCCAGATAATCCAATGGAAATCAGTTGCGTCATCGAGACTATCTAACTTATTTTCCATTGGGGTCCTTAATCTTGTCCCACCGGATGCGACCCACACCAGTCGACTAACACCCAGGTAACTATTTGCTGCTGTTGAACGGCGGAGGACAACTAGGTTTAAGGAAAACTGTCTAAATGTTTCCACCCGCCGGGAATCGAACCCGTGGCCCCTTTGATCCGTGTTTTGAAGTCGGGAGCTTTAGCCACCAGGCTGCTGATCACAGGAGCCAGGTCACAACCGGCCCGGGGGCGTTACCCCCTAACGTCTCTCTCTCTCCAGACTTTCGCATGTCCAGACAATGAGGATATCGTCAGGAAATCCCAAAAGGGTTCATCCAGTTACGCAGCTTCAAGGTTCCCCTCCGTCAGATCTAGAGTGAATACTTTCCCCCCCCCACTTGAAACTGCCGTTTCTCAGTATAGTCTATCCCATGACACGGAGATATAATTTTTAATAGAAGTAAATCCCTTTGCTGTCTTAAGAGAAGAACTGATAGCTCTAGGGTTCAGTCCATGATCAGCCGGTTCTGGTTTAAGTGCTGGACTGCGTGCGTCACCAGTAATAGCCAGGTTGATTAGGCCTTAACCACGAAGAGGTCTAGGAAAATGGCAGAGCGGGGGCGTTGACCCCCCGAGATGCATACTTCAGGTATCAACATAAATCCCAGAGCGGGAGCAAGAGAAATAATACACTGAATACTAAGAGGAAAGAGAGGAAAGGAGGGGGAAAGAGTAATTTTAGATGTGATAATATATCACAAATGTTGATACAGAAAGAGAAATGGTAAAGGTAGAAAGGACGCAAGTTTTTCATGTGGAGGAGGAGGACTGAAGTGGTGGGAGGGAAGGAGGGGTAGTGGTGAGGATGTTAAGAGAAGAGGACGGAAGAGAGGATTGTGCGATGTTCATGGCTTTCCATTCCTTTCTCTCACCCTGCCCTCCATCCCTCCATCCATCCCCCACTCCTCCCTCCCACCTTCCCTCCTTCCATCCCACACTCTCCCTCTCTCATCCCTGCAACCACCTAACTCTAACCCTGGAGTCTACCGAGGAATCAACGTCCTCCGCAGACCCGTCCATGACCAGGCCACCCGTGGACCGGGCCTGATCACATTCTGTCTCCCTTACATCACATGCACCCTCCTCTCACATACTGTCCTCCCTTACATCACATGCACCCTCACTCTCACTTCGACTCCCTACATCACATCCACCCTCCTCCACATTCTGTCTCCCATACATCACCTGCACCCCTCCTCTCACATTCTAGTACTCCCTTACATCACATGCACCCTCCTCTCACATTCTGTCACCCTTACATCACACACGCACTTATGATAAATACTATGTCATCCATGCAGGTTCATTCCCATCCTCTCTCGCTCTTATCGAGACCTTTGAGCATGCACAGTTTCCCATTACCAACATCCACCGTCTTGCCCTATTTACTTTTCTCCTTCGCCCAAGTGGAACTCAGTTTCTTCCAAGTCTATTACTTTGGTTGTTGAACTATCCCCCGGTGATTAGTAGCTCTGTTATTGGCCAGTAGGTGTCAGCCATTGGCTTTTGTTTGCCGTTTTGGCAATTCACGTCTTGGTCTCCTACTGCTGGTTGTGAGTCCACACAACTTCTGCTGTGCTACTCTGGCTTCTCAGTCTTGATTGTGGCTTTGTGGCCATGTAATTTAATTTTTTGTTACGATTTCACTTCCTTCAGAACTCCACTGTTTCTGATGGAAGAGTACCATCAAAGAAGTTGAAGAAATGAATGCATACTCTTGAGGCCACTCCTTTCCTCTAGCTGCAATAATTGCAGTTGTACTAACAGCCACCTTCAGGCAGGCGATATTGCCGAGCTGGAAAATGCAGAGAACCTTCACAGATCTATAAACTTTGTCAATAGCCCCTAGATTACAGAAGGCTATAATACTGGAAGGTCTTTAAGACCCTAGAAGTAGTACTCCTTCAAAGGTAGGCGAGAAAAATTCATCATAATCTCACAATAAATACACTGAAGGTTTGGTTCCAAACCTTCACACTGAAAATTATTACTTATGAACACAAGAGGGCTTGTGACAGACGGTCAGATACCTCCTAAATAAAAAACAAAGGAGGACCAAGTGAATACCACTGAGAAAAGTCAATAATTGTTAAAGGACCACTGGACTCATGCAACTTCCTCCCGTTCATGCTGTCTTCAAAAGAGCGAACATCGACAGATTCCTCAAAACAGTTAATACATCAACCGGTTTGTGATGCATATATTGGATTGTGGACGGAGGCACTAACCCAGCTTGAACGGTCAGGTGCCAACCAGAGCTGACCTCCAAGAGCGACTACAGATAGACGTCCTGTTCCTCTTTATTTAAGCATTGATGTGATATCCTTGATGGGAATATAGCATCCATTTTTCATTTCACTTAATTTTATCTCTGTGATAGCTATTCTGGTCCTATGTTGCCTAGGCTACCTTTGATATACCTTGAAGAATTTCGAGAGTATAGTTACTCTCTGAGCCCGGCCATGGGCCAGGCTCGACTAGTGCTCGCCAGTTCAACCAAGCGTGTTTGCTGCTGGAGCGCCCACTACCCCACATATTCCATCGGCACCTGGTTTGATCGGGCACCTGGTGAAGATACTTGTCTAGTTTCCCCTCTTGAATGCATTCAACACTTGTCCCAGCAGTGTTTCTGATATCTGTTCTGGTAAGATGCTGAAAATTCTGGACCCGGATTTTTGATACAGGGTTCCCTTATTTGTCCCCACCGCACCCCTGCTTCCTCACTCTTGGTTTTATTTTACCGTCCTCCCATTCTCTCACGTCCAGAATTTTGTTATGGCAGTGTGCAGATTTGGGACCAAGCCCTCGAGTACCTTCCAGTATATTATTAATCTTACCTCTCTCTCCACAGCTCCAATGAGTACATATTCAAGACTTGCAGGCGTTCCCAGTAGTTTAGGTGCTTTACCTGGCTCAATGTGAGCCGTAAACGATCTCTGGAAATAATCAGGTCCCGATATTTTCTCCTGACCTGAACGGGGCCGTCTGCACTGAGCAATATTCCTAAGTGAGGGAGCACTAGCATTTGGGAAGAGTGTCAACCATCGGTCAGGCATTGTTTCCCTTGTTTTGGAAAGTTCTCAATATCCACCCAGTCTATCTTTCCCTGGTTGGTCGTAACTTTGTCTTGTTAAGGGCCTTTAAAAGAAAGATCGCTGACATTAGTAATTCCCAGTCCTTTTACGTGTTCCCTACGTTCTAATTGGTGACCCTCTTGAGGTTTTGTATATAGTGTTTCTTTTGAGCTCTTCATTCTTTCCATACTTAAGCAGCTGGAACTTTCACCAGCTGCTTGAGGTATGGAAAGAATGTAGAACTCAAAGGAGCACTATCATTCTTATTGAAAATCCATCACTGAGTTTTTTTCTTCAATATGCATTGGTTTTCCAGGCTTGCAGTTCTCTGCTTCTCTGGAAGGAGAGAGAGAAAGGTATGCAGATATGGTGTTTGGTAACAGTGTTTTTCTGGAAGAGGGGGTAGGGGGGGCCGGTTTTAAGCTACAAATAAGAAAAGATGGGAAATATGCTGAGGTTATTGTTAATGAGGGAAAATTAGTGAAGGTCCTTGATCTGGGCCATTTGAAAGAGAGGAAGAACATTGTAAATTACATAACAAAATCAAGGGAACGGAAAACCACAACTAACAAATTCAAGGACACGGATAACCATACAAACAAAATTCAAGAAACGGAAAAACTGACACTAAAAAATTTCAGGAACGGAAAACCCACACTATACAAATTCAAGGGAAACGGAAAACTACACTAACAAATTTTCAAGAACGGAAACTACACTAACAAATTCAAGAACGGAAAACCACACTAACAAATTCAAGGAACGAGTAAAACCACACTACAAATTCAAGGGAACGGAAAACTAGAACTTAAGCAAGAGGAAAGGGGCAATTTCTTATGAGGCGAAATAGACCTTTATTTTTTAAAGGGGGAGGTGTTGCAGGAAGGTATAAAAAAAAAAACTAGGAAAAGGACCCCCTAAATAATACGGCCAAAACATCCAGGATGAAATGCCCTCCAAAAATAACATCCCAGGGATGAAAATCATCCATCTCATGTAGAACAAACCTGGAGAGAACTTCTCAAGAAAAGTTGAAGCTGAACATGGCCAGACTGATCAGTTACTGATCTGAGAACCTTATCAGGATCTCTCGAGGACAGCCAGAGATTTGTTGGTCCTTGATCCACCGGAGACTGGGTCTGTGACCGGGTCGGCATGGTGCCAACATCCCTAACGCATTTTTTCAGGTAACCTTCAGGTATGAATGACCATTGTTTTGAGATGTATTGATTTATAAAGGATCACGTTTCGCTTGAAATACTATGAATTTTTCCTCTATTTAGCCTTTCAGGAGAACTTTTATGCCTCTCAGCTGCCCTCTCACTTCCTCAGTCCCTTGGCAACTGGCCGCTACGTAATAATCGCAGATCTCAGGGATCCATATCTACAGTAACTTTACCTACACCTGTTTTCTTTCTTCTCCTGTATTCTTGCTACACTTTGTTTCTACAGCGTTTCCATTCACACTGTTTCTCACTATAATATGCTTTCTCAATTCATGAAGACGCATCTTAATTTTCGAGTATTTTTTTTTTCCACATTCCTCTTTCTGTACACTGCCATGATGGTATTAATGATTACCATCTTTATACTCACTATCTCCAAATAATATGAACGTCCTAATATTACTCCTCAATGATCCTTAGAGTCTCCATTGATGGGTGTTGCGCTCGTCCGATTTGCGTCGCTGGTCGAGACTCAGTTTCTTTCGCCCCTCCGCTTAGACAGATTTCTGGCTATGAAGAATATGTTAGGAACGCATGGGATCTAGTGTGTGTTGTGTGTGTGTGTGTGTGTGTGTGTGTGTGGGTGGTGTGGTGTTGGGTGTGTCACTCACCATAGTTGTACTCAACCGAGATTGAGGTTGCGGGGGGCGATCCCGAGCTCCTTGCCCCGCCTCTTCACTGATCGCTACTAGGTCACTCTTCCCTGATCCGGAGCTTTATCATACCTCTGCTTAAAACTTATGTAATGGAACCTGCCTCCACGTACTAGCTCTCCCAAACTATTCCACTTACTGACTACCAGTGCTGAAAATACTGTCCTAACATCCCTGGTGATTCATCTGTGTCTTCAACATCCAACTGTGTCCCCTGTTACTGTGTCCAATCTCATGAACATCCTGTCTTTGTCCACCTTGTTCAATTCCTCTCAGTGTTTTGTATGTCGTCATCAGTCCCCGTCTATCTCGCCTGTCCTCCAGTGTCGTCAGGTTGATTTCCCATAACCTCTCCTCGTAGTACATACAGTAGGACCATCCTGTACTGTCTGCACAGACAGCCCATTGCTGTCTGCCACTTGTTCATATTTAGCGCCATGCTGGTGCTTTGCCACCTATAGCCTTGCACTTCAGTATGCCCAGACTTTGCTCACCCTCACTTCACTACATAGGGCCAAGCAGGAAGACACAAGTACTAGTAGCCTTTCATCTTTTTCCTTCGTGGGATGGCCCAGCCCGGCCATGGACACAAACACACAAGCCTGTGTACACACCACGAACTTAACATAAAAAACGAAGAAGCCTCCGAAGACGTATCATTAACCACCCGCTATGCAGAACCTACCAAACGAACCCGTTATAATACATCCTAGCCTGACTAGTCTTGTTGCAAACCTTTGCACTTTTCTATAGTTTCTATACGTGCTTGGCTAGTGTGGTTTCCAAACCTGTGCCGCATACCCCAATATTGGCCTAACGTACACGGTGTACAGGGTCCCTGAATGATTCCGTTATTAAGATGTCGGAATGCTGTACTGAGTTTGCTAGGCCCCATATGCTGCATCAGTTATTTGTTGATGTGCGCTTCAGGAGATGTGCCTGGAGTTTATACTCCCCCCAAGATTCTTTTTCCTTGAGTGAGGTTTGTAGTCTCTGGCCCCCTAGACTGTACTCCATGCTGCGGTCTTCTTTCTGCCCTTCCCCAATCTTCATGACATTGCACATGGTGTGGATTGAACTCCAGGAGCCAATTGCTGGACCAGATCTGCAGCCTGTCCAATCCCTTAGTATTCTGCCTGGTCTTCGATCGAGTGAATACTCTCATCAACGATTCACGTAATCTCAAACAGGGACACTCAGAGTCTATTCTTCCGTCATGTCGGTCACTGAATACCAGAAACAGCACTGGTCCCTAGGACTGAACCCCTGTGGGACCTCCGCTGGTCGGCAGGTGCCCACTCGGACAACCTCGCCACGTACCAAAGACCGCTGCAGTCTTCCTGACAAGTTATTTCCCATGATCCATAGTAGTGCCTTCCCTGTTATCCCTTGCTTGTCCTCCAGTTTTTTGTGCACCAATCTCTTGTGTGGAACTGTGTCAAACGCTCTTGCGTCCAAGAAAATGCAATCCACCCACCCCTCTCTCTCTTGTCGTACTGCTTCACCATGTCATAGAACTCCAGTAGGTTTGTGACACAGGATTTCCGTCCAGAAACCATTTGGCTGCTTGTTTTTGATGAGATCATCCTTTCTAGGTTTTCCACCACTCTTTCTCCTGATAATTCTCTCCATGATTTTGCATACTATACATGTCCTGTGACACTGTCAGTAGTTTAATGCTTCATTTCTGTCTCCTTTTTTAAGATTGGGACTACATTTGTCTGTCTTCCATGGCCTCAGGCAATCTCCCAGTTTCGGATAGATGTATTGAATATTAGTTGTTAGGGGTACACATAGCGCCTTCGCTCCCTCTCCTCAATACCCAT
The DNA here is from genome assembly GCF_026875155.1 of Cherax quadricarinatus. Lineage (NCBI taxonomy): Eukaryota > Metazoa > Arthropoda > Malacostraca > Decapoda > Parastacidae > Cherax > Cherax quadricarinatus. Next base: position 53,180,161 of record NC_069404.1, read on the forward strand.
GGGGGAGATGTTATCTGCCCCATTGCCTTTGAGGTATCTACTCGCTCAGTGTGTGTGTGTGTGTGTGTGTAACCTACATCACAATCACAGCACACACACACACACACACACACCAACACACACACACACACACACACAAACACACACACACTCACACAGACTTTCCTCATTAAATATTACAAAATTTTTGTCCGCTGTAGTCAACAATTTTAATTTATCACTTGAATCTATATATTTGGTGTTCGTGCCAAGGTTCATTCGACCTTGATCCATTCAAGCTCACTCCCGAACAGCCGAGATTAAATGTTTGCTTTGGCAAACATTAGTCAGGAGGATGAGAAGAGCAGATTAAGCGATGATGAGATTTATTTGCAGAATTGGCAACCAGCGCAGCTTTATACCGTTTAACTGAGCTTATAATAAATAATATATATATATATATAAATAAATATATATATATATATATATATATATAAATATATATATAATTATTAATATATATATATATAATTAAATATATTATATATAATATAAATATAATAGATAATATAGATATAATTATTAAACTGGGTACGGAGATACAAAGGTGACAACGAATTGTAGTGACTGGGTAGGAATGAATCATAGTTTCTGTCAAACGGATAAGTTGATTAAATCTTTGATTACCATGAAGAGACAATACTCGTGAGAAGAGACCCTCAGCGAGAACTTACAAGACCAGATCTGCAATCTGGAGAACTCCTGGGAGCAAGAGACGTACAATAATATATAAATAAAACGAGTTATTATGTATTCTTGTAGCCTGAAATCTGATTAGTTCACGATGGAACGGAGAAGAACTCATATTTGGGAGACTGTGAAGTTTCCCGACGTATTACAAGTGATGGTAATACTTGTCATGTTACTTATTAGTGACATTCCCAGGCCCAAATTTATTTCGAATGGCCGAAGAGACTTAACCAATGAATTGTAGCCAAGAATTTTAGAACTAAAGATGCTTTTATTGTAGATATTTACGCTAAATGTAAGGAACAAATATTTGTATATTAAGGACTAAGATTTATCAATAAGTACAAAAATGAGAACATGAAAAGGATGACAAATTAAAAATCAGGAAATTGGGAAAAATTGAACATCTGCGTGAAATCACTGAGAATTACCGTAATATTTATAAGAAATGATTCAGAGAATTGCTCCTTTTTATACATTTTGTGGACTCTAAGTTATTGTTGATATCTTGTAAAGTGGTCAGACAAGTGTAGTGATAAGTATCATAAACACCCGTCACCCTACCAGTCCATCTCACTCCACACGACCTACAATTCCTTCTCACCCTCACCCCTACAGACCTATCTCGCCCACACCCAACATCCTTCTCACCCACACCGCACAACCCATCTCACCCTCACCCTACAACCTTCTCACCCTCACCTACATACCTTCTCACCCTCACCCTACAATGCCTCACGTACCCACACCCTACAATCCTTCTCACCCGCTGACCTACAAACCATCTTCACCCTCACCCTAACAATCCTACTCACCCTCACCCTACAATCCTACTACCCTCACCCTACAATCCTTCTCCCCCCTCACCCTACAATCCTCTCACCCTAACCACAATCCTTCTCAACCCCTCACCCAACAAATCCGTCCACCCACCAACCCTACAATCGTCTCAAATACCCTCATCCCTACAATCCTTCCACCTCATCCCTAACAATCCTTCGTCACCCTCACCCTACAATCCTTCTCACCCTCACCCTACAATCCTTCTCACCCTCACCCTACAATCCTCCACTCCTTCTCCCCCGTCCAAAAAAAACAAATGCGGCCTCCTCGTCAAGGCATTTTGTGGTTCTCGTCACGCTGGAGTGTTGTGTGATTTAACTGTATTGTGTGGTGTGTGTGTTGTTGTGTGTGTGGAGTTGTGTGTGTGTGTGTGTTGTGTGTGTTGTGTGTGTGTGTGTGTTGGTGTTGGTGGTGTGTGCTGTTGCGTGTGCGTGTGTGTGTGATGTGTGCGTGTGCCGTGTGTATGTGTTAGAAGAGGTTTAATCTCGTCTACTGGCCTCCACCGTTCACTACTACTCGACAACGGCCAAACACTGTCTAGCTTCGTGCGCCCTATTGTACCGTATTCTTGCATGAAACTGAGTGTACAAAACACTTGCTTCACCTACTTCTCGTCAAGGATAATTCTACTGCCTGACTGCTTAAGAGCCCCTAAAAGGAAGAAAGTAAGGTCAGCTTTAGCTGAAGCATTTCTCCAGGCTGAGGGACTGACCACCTATTCTCCAAGGGATGAAACGACTCCACCTCCTTCATTTCACTACTACACTTGCTACCTCTGTGTTGACTGAAGAAACCTACTTGTGTCGGACGGAAATTGTTCATCCATAAAAGCTATCCAACTTGTATTGTCCTTAAACCAAGGAGAAAGATATAGAAAGTATCTAAGGAATAACTAATCAACAGAATTCACAGATAAGGACAGTATCTTCAAAAGATCTTCCGATGACTCATCATTCTTTGTTCTGTTTATGGTGTCCAACGACTTTCATGAAGCCTAGAATCCACATAACATATGAATGCAGACGACAGATGAAGTCCAAAGATGGCATCTTTCCTTTGTTATAGTAACTCAGCTATGTTGTAACAACGCCTTCCAACTCTTATATGTAAATGAACCTCTCGCTGGATTACTGGACGATATCCTCATAGACCTACTGAATTCTCCCACTCAAGTTGGACCCACTTCAAGACTTGCATGAGCCTCATCCTGCGAGTTGATGTAACACAATTTGCTACATAAAAAAAACTCTAACCTTTTCCAATGAGTTGAAAACCTTGACTGGCTCATGAAACCATAAATAATCTCTGCACGGTTCCCAGCTTGATATCTCTCAGGACCCATCAACACTGGAGAATACATCTATGCGAGAAAGCACAGACTATTTGAATACTGTACCATTTTGCTCTATTTTCCATTTTTTTGAAAGTTCTCGTCATCTACCCCGACGTCATTTTCCTATCTTTCTTCAACTTTGCCTTATTACACCCCAGATCCGTCCCATGTTCCTTTTAGTTTTATTTTGGTGTTTCATTATATTTACTCAGTTCTTTAATTTCTTTCTTCTTCCACATATAAGGAGCGGAAACTTGACACCTAGAACGACCTGCCTCGCATGGGCCAGTAGGCCATCTGCATGATCCTCGCATGTCTTAGTCTTATGCCATGCCTCCACGTGCCCACTGGAAAACTTTGCTTCCAGTGGGCAGTGCCACAAATAAATAATGAGGCCATTATAACCATTAACAAAGGCCCCTTATTTATTGTCCAACCGTTTCTTTTTTAAGAGAAGTTTCGGAGTTCTGTACGGTGGGGCGCATATCTCCAGCTTGTTGTGCTTCTGTTTTCGTGCTGTGCTCGCATCTTCATCGTTTGCAAATATATTTTTCACTGTCTTGCATTCAGACTTTCCGTTTCTTTCTGTGTCTGTATACTGTTTTATCATATTCAGCCCACTCTCTGAAATCCATACTTTCAATTCACCCTCCAAACTTTCGTTACATTTCCGCCAGGCTTATCATATAAATTCTTGTATTAATCCAATTCCGATTTTCAGCTACCTCGCCTTAACCTTACCAGCTTTCCATCTCTCTAAGAAACAAATCACGGCTTAATACATGCCGAAACAATATAAATATCTTGTACGAAATATTCCACAATCAACTACCCTTTCTTTCCTCTTTCCTCGGACTTCCCACAACCCCTCCCGGTACACTCAACAAGGAACTGAATAAACAAATGAACGTTGTAGATATATTGGAAACAAGTCTGGAGCATCAGAGTATGACGTGCAAATCCCCCAGAGATCAACACAGTTGGAGCAGAAAGAAGACGAGGTTAAAAAAACATTGCTTATTCCAAAACCAGTCACCCGAACGGAGGGTAAGAACGAGGACACACATCCAACCCCAATTCCTTCACTCTCAACTACCTGTATAATCTTGCCATGGTGTCTTTCTCCGCCTCGCCAGTTCCAACACCCAACAAATACCTTACAATACAAACATGCAGGAAGAAAAAATTCGGTGAATTACGTACGGTCTTTTAACACCCCGCCCCCATCCCTTTCCCTTTTTACCCACCTCTCTCCTCCTCCTCTCTCCTCTCTCTCTACACTCAACATCTATAAGCGTCATGAATCATCGACATGACTCTATTTCCCAACAGAGACTGTCATAACAAACAATTCGAGAAGTCTACAACAAACCCCACGTCATCGTCCTGCCCACCACTGCTTCCCAGCTTTATATGCCGTTGTCCATAAATTGCTAAATACATAAGCTCATACCTATAAAACTATTTTTTGTTCTAACTCGCTTGATCCACTAAACTTAACGATAAAGAAAAATTTAAGATAAGGTGTTAAATGAGCCTGAGATAATGATGACAGTTGTTAGCTTTGAAAATACGAAGGAACCAATCTTCAAGCTTGGTAAGCTTCAGCGATACAAATAAAAAGAAAAGGACTTGTGTATGTCTGCTAGTCAATGACCGCGCTCACGGAGCGCTGCGCGCCTACCGCTTGAGGAAGTCGAAGTTTGATTTCCTCACGGAAATGACGAACTTCGACCTGTCCGCGGGTGGCGCGCGGCGTAATCGTACTTCCGGCGCTAGTCAGGGGCACCACCACGAGTAAAAATCTAACATCCGCTTTTATTACTAGTTACTAGCAGCTGAATTATAACTCTCAATATTGCTACTGAAACCCTCTTATATGAAGACCGCATCTGCGACGGATCGAAGGCAGGAATAGTGATAAGGATTGGTTTGTTTGTTTGTTAGGTTTGTCAACCTACGCCTACACAATGAATAATTAATTTCCTGTATACATACCTGTCACACGTTACTTTATATCCACAGAAGCGAATGAAATTTAACCTCTTAGTATATATATACACAGACAACCGGTAAACGGTATACACAGACACAGTATATATACCTGGAAGGGTATCGGGGGTCAACGGCTATGAGGGGGCCTGGGGGTTTCCTTGACCATGCCTTCAGTGGTGGATTCAAGGGCCTGATCAACCAGTCTATTACTGTTAGCCGCACGCAACCCGACGTACAACCACAGCCCCCTCGGTGCTTGTTCAAAGCCTTCCTGAAGACAGCCAGGATCATGGTAATTCCCCTTATGCATGCTGGTAGGCAGCAGAACAGTCATGGCCCCTGACACTTACTGAGGTTTTGTCTCTTATCGAGCTATTGGAACCCCTGCTATTCATTGGGGTTTGTTGCATCGTCTGCCGAGTCTTTTGCTTTCATAGCAGTGATTTAGGTGTGCATGTTTGGTACTAATACCTCTAAATTTTCCAATGTATTATAATCATGTATCTTCTCTCCCGCCTGCGTTCTAGGAGTACAAGGTTGAGGAACTTTAAGCGCTCCCAGTAACTGAGATGTTTTATCGCAGTTAAGCGCGCCGTGAATGTCCTGTACATTTTCTAGGTCCATCAATTTCATCCTGCATTGAAAGGTGCTGTTAGTGTGCAACAGTATACACACACAGTATACATACATAGATACACACATATGCACACTCCAAACGGCTTCACTATCCATCTAGTACACTTGTACTCAGTTTTATGAGAATAAAGATTTTCTTGTTGTATGTTGAAGGATGAGTAACTTAGGGGGAAAAGAAAAGAAACGAGAAAAACATGTACAGTAAACGATTGGTGATATAATAACGACGTACGAAATACCGGAGGAATTGATAGATGGACAGGACAAAAATGCGATAGGGAAGAAACAGAGGTGACGGACAATGGGATTCAAAACACGATGATTTTCGGTCAACCCCCCGCGGCCCGGTCCTGAGTCAGACGCAGGCTTCAATGTGGATCAGGTCTGATCAACCATGCATTACTGCTTGGCCGCACGCAAGCGGACGTACGAACGCACCACAAGTAATGTTAAGAATTTCGATTTCAGCCTTTAGAAAGTGCTCAGAAGTGTTATGGCCTGGAAGTGTAATGGACGCTGGAACTGGACAGTGGGACAGCGGGAAAGAACTGTGAAGACAAAAAAATAACAAAAAGAAGGCCAACACATACCATGGCTGAACGATACACAAAATAACCGCGCACATTAAAAGAGAGAAGCCATACGACACGTTTTTCGGTCCGACTTGAACCATTGACAAAGTCCACTAACCAAAGTGGACAGGACGGCTATATATAGGCAGGAAAGGTGGGTGTAGTAGTAATGTAGTAGTGCAGAAAAGGTATAGTAATACCGACAAGATTAAATTAAACACGTCGCAACAAACCCGCATCCTAATCGCAAGACGTTTCGTCGCGCATCCAGCCCAGCCACTGAAGGCAAACGTCACACAACACAGACAGCCCGACGTCGCACATATGTCTTAATTTCATCATTTTGTAGTGGGAGTAGTATAGAAGAGGAAGTATAATCTCGTTCATACCTCTCCTCCCTCTACAGAAGTTCCTGGTGTCTACACTATTATCTTGCTCCTCCTGTCCTCTATCAATTACTATTCGTGAGAAAACTGGTCGAATCTTCTTTCTACAGACTTAGGAGCACAAATATGTTAGCTTGCCGACACTAACAATGCTACTGTTCGTCCACGTCGAGGATCATAGTAAGCTCAGACCTATGTGACCTGTCTGCTGCTAAAACGTCTTCCCTACTTCCAACTCGAACAGTCGCCATCTAGTTTAATCACTCTCTAATACACAACTTTCCTTGAATAATCTTAGCCCTGCTTCGTCTCTGTAGATGCCGTTAACCCCCCCCTCCCTCCCCCCCCACTGGACATTTAAAATGTCTCCAAACTTCAGAACACCGCGTACTTAACCTACTCCGCAATTTTTTCTTTTTCCTTTTTCTCCTTCTCCCACTTCCCCTTTCCTCTTTTCCAATTCTCCCACTGGGTTGTCTTTTCTCTTCTGTCTCGTGTTTTCTGTTCCTTCGTCATTTATTTTTTCACCACTTCCCCTTTACACCACCTTCTGTGCGCTTGCCTCCCCTCTGTGTGCACCTAGCTCTCTTGCAGTGCCTTTCCCCTTCCTTTGTATAGACAGGCGCTCTTCCTCCTTATTTCCCCACTGTGCTACCACTACCACTACTACTACCTCTTTCTACTACTTACTACCAGCATCAACCAACTGAATGAAAATAAGACACATGTGCACTCTGGCTGTCTTTGTTTTGGACGTTTTGCCATCCCGTGGCTGGCCATGCTTGATTGCGAAACGTCCTACATAGGGAATGCCCGGTGTTGCCGCGTGTCGTAATTTCCATCTTGGTCGGTATTTATATACCATTCTTGAACTACTACTACTACTACCACCACCTCTTCCTGCCTATATATATGCACGTCCTGCCCACTTCTGGTTATGTGACTTTGTCAATGTCCCAAGTACGGACTGAAAACGTTCGTCGAAATCATCTCTCTTTTAGTGCGGGTTATTTGTATACTTTACTTGGAAACACTTGGAGTCACTTTGACCTGTACTCCCGTGGAGAAAGAGATACACCATAATGTACACCTGGAAAAATCACTATAGGGGCTGGTCCCAAATCTGCACACATAAATCACGTCCCCTACGAAAGCAATGACTGGGCAGAAGGTACAAATACCCTAAAATGAAAATTAGGGCGCCATTGTACATTAAGAGAAAACAAAATAAGCTCCAGGGCCCTAGACTGCTCCATAGCCTACTCAGCCCTCCATAAGGGGGTAATTTGCCAATAATCCCTGGCTGCCTTCAAGAAGGAGCTGGATAATTACCTAAATCAGTAACCCGATCAGCGGTGCTGTTGTTCGTACGCAGGACTACGTGTCGGCATGCAGAACATATTGGTTGATCAGCTCTGACACACTAACGAGGCCTGGTCAAGGACTGGGCAGAGGTTAAGTTGACCCTGGAACCCCCTCCAGTAACCTCCAGAGTATCCATACATTAGCTTAAGAAGATGTATGGATTTATATAAGTGCCTCAAGATACTTGGAGGAGCGAACCCCAAAGGGCCAGAGTTGAGGACTCAACACCTGCAACCACATAAATCTGGTGTAACATAACGCCTGAGAACCCCCACACTCGTCGCTGAGGAGCGTAGTAAACGTACAGGAATGGTGGACCTCACAGTCCATCCAATGATGACTTCACAGTTCCTCATTGGATGACTGCTTGTTTACTGTGGTTTTTGTTCATTGAAAAAAACCAATAAAACAAACCACAGCGCATTTGTTTTTTGAGTGGATATAAGTTAATTAGATTTGAGGTATATACGAGGAGAAAGCTGTAACAGTACGTTTGTGGCCACCACAGGGGAAGAAGGACAATGACCAATGGAATGGGAGTGGGAGGAAACCGGGGAGGAAAGGGAAGGGAAGGGGCGTGGGGAGAGGTGAGGGAAGGGGAAGATAAGATTGAGGAGTGGAGTAAGAGCAGATTTCTTTTAACCTACAAAATTGATATACAGCACGTGTCTGAACTCCTATCCATACGACTATCTACACAGTCTGGGAACAAAGCTAAGTGATTTTTATGTCTCTGTCATAATCCATCATCCTGACTGGGGAGTGCCATCAGTAGTGTCCCATCTGAGCTTGGTAACTTCAATATGTCATGAGCCAGGAAACAGGGAATACAGTTCGGAACCATCAACGCTTCCCAAGTAAATTGAGTGTTTTTATCTCCGTTATGCGCGCCAGTGAAGGTTTCTCTGTACATTTTCTAGGTCATGCAATTTCACCCTCCTTGAAAGGTCATTAGTTAGCAAGCAATATTCCAGCCTAGATAGACCAAGTACCTGAAGGAGTGTCATCATGGTGTTGGTCGAACCTTCAAAACTAGGGATGCCAAGCGACCATGGAGACCACTCTGCAGGTGACTTTGTCTATCTAGCGGAATATGCTGCTCACTAACACACCTTTCAAGGCAGGTGAATTTTGCTGACCTAGAAAATTACAGAGAACTTCACGCGCGCATAATCGGAATAAAACACTCAATTACTGGAGCGCTTGAGGTTTCCTGAACCTGTATTCCCTGGAATGCAGGCGGGAGAGATACATGATTTATATAACACCCTGGAAATTCCTAGAGGGACTAGTACCGAACTTGCTACGAAAATCACTCAACTAAGAAAAGCAAAAGACTCGGCAGAGACTATGCAAACAATCCCCCAATGAAAAGCAGGGTGTGTCCAGCTAGCACGTTTAAAGACCATACAATAATGTCAGGGGCCGAGACTGCTTCAACGCCTCCCATGCATACATAAGGTGGATTACCAACAGACCCCTGCAGTCTTCAAGACGGCACTGGATAAGCACCTAAAGTCGGTGCCTGACCAGCCGGGGCTAGTGGCTCGTTCGTTTGATTTGCGTGCAGCAACATTAACAGCCTGATAAGATAAGATAATATAAGATAATATTTCGTTCGTGATTTTTAACACCCGGAGGTTACCACCCAGATAATCCAATGGAAATCAGTTGCGTCATCGAGACTATCTAACTTATTTTCCATTGGGGTCCTTAATCTTGTCCCACCGGATGCGACCCACACCAGTCGACTAACACCCAGGTAACTATTTGCTGCTGTTGAACGGCGGAGGACAACTAGGTTTAAGGAAAACTGTCTAAATGTTTCCACCCGCCGGGAATCGAACCCGTGGCCCCTTTGATCCGTGTTTTGAAGTCGGGAGCTTTAGCCACCAGGCTGCTGATCACAGGAGCCAGGTCACAACCGGCCCGGGGGCGTTACCCCCTAACGTCTCTCTCTCTCCAGACTTTCGCATGTCCAGACAATGAGGATATCGTCAGGAAATCCCAAAAGGGTTCATCCAGTTACGCAGCTTCAAGGTTCCCCTCCGTCAGATCTAGAGTGAATACTTTCCCCCCCCCACTTGAAACTGCCGTTTCTCAGTATAGTCTATCCCATGACACGGAGATATAATTTTTAATAGAAGTAAATCCCTTTGCTGTCTTAAGAGAAGAACTGATAGCTCTAGGGTTCAGTCCATGATCAGCCGGTTCTGGTTTAAGTGCTGGACTGCGTGCGTCACCAGTAATAGCCAGGTTGATTAGGCCTTAACCACGAAGAGGTCTAGGAAAATGGCAGAGCGGGGGCGTTGACCCCCCGAGATGCATACTTCAGGTATCAACATAAATCCCAGAGCGGGAGCAAGAGAAATAATACACTGAATACTAAGAGGAAAGAGAGGAAAGGAGGGGGAAAGAGTAATTTTAGATGTGATAATATATCACAAATGTTGATACAGAAAGAGAAATGGTAAAGGTAGAAAGGACGCAAGTTTTTCATGTGGAGGAGGAGGACTGAAGTGGTGGGAGGGAAGGAGGGGTAGTGGTGAGGATGTTAAGAGAAGAGGACGGAAGAGAGGATTGTGCGATGTTCATGGCTTTCCATTCCTTTCTCTCACCCTGCCCTCCATCCCTCCATCCATCCCCCACTCCTCCCTCCCACCTTCCCTCCTTCCATCCCACACTCTCCCTCTCTCATCCCTGCAACCACCTAACTCTAACCCTGGAGTCTACCGAGGAATCAACGTCCTCCGCAGACCCGTCCATGACCAGGCCACCCGTGGACCGGGCCTGATCACATTCTGTCTCCCTTACATCACATGCACCCTCCTCTCACATACTGTCCTCCCTTACATCACATGCACCCTCACTCTCACTTCGACTCCCTACATCACATCCACCCTCCTCCACATTCTGTCTCCCATACATCACCTGCACCCCTCCTCTCACATTCTAGTACTCCCTTACATCACATGCACCCTCCTCTCACATTCTGTCACCCTTACATCACACACGCACTTATGATAAATACTATGTCATCCATGCAGGTTCATTCCCATCCTCTCTCGCTCTTATCGAGACCTTTGAGCATGCACAGTTTCCCATTACCAACATCCACCGTCTTGCCCTATTTACTTTTCTCCTTCGCCCAAGTGGAACTCAGTTTCTTCCAAGTCTATTACTTTGGTTGTTGAACTATCCCCCGGTGATTAGTAGCTCTGTTATTGGCCAGTAGGTGTCAGCCATTGGCTTTTGTTTGCCGTTTTGGCAATTCACGTCTTGGTCTCCTACTGCTGGTTGTGAGTCCACACAACTTCTGCTGTGCTACTCTGGCTTCTCAGTCTTGATTGTGGCTTTGTGGCCATGTAATTTAATTTTTTGTTACGATTTCACTTCCTTCAGAACTCCACTGTTTCTGATGGAAGAGTACCATCAAAGAAGTTGAAGAAATGAATGCATACTCTTGAGGCCACTCCTTTCCTCTAGCTGCAATAATTGCAGTTGTACTAACAGCCACCTTCAGGCAGGCGATATTGCCGAGCTGGAAAATGCAGAGAACCTTCACAGATCTATAAACTTTGTCAATAGCCCCTAGATTACAGAAGGCTATAATACTGGAAGGTCTTTAAGACCCTAGAAGTAGTACTCCTTCAAAGGTAGGCGAGAAAAATTCATCATAATCTCACAATAAATACACTGAAGGTTTGGTTCCAAACCTTCACACTGAAAATTATTACTTATGAACACAAGAGGGCTTGTGACAGACGGTCAGATACCTCCTAAATAAAAAACAAAGGAGGACCAAGTGAATACCACTGAGAAAAGTCAATAATTGTTAAAGGACCACTGGACTCATGCAACTTCCTCCCGTTCATGCTGTCTTCAAAAGAGCGAACATCGACAGATTCCTCAAAACAGTTAATACATCAACCGGTTTGTGATGCATATATTGGATTGTGGACGGAGGCACTAACCCAGCTTGAACGGTCAGGTGCCAACCAGAGCTGACCTCCAAGAGCGACTACAGATAGACGTCCTGTTCCTCTTTATTTAAGCATTGATGTGATATCCTTGATGGGAATATAGCATCCATTTTTCATTTCACTTAATTTTATCTCTGTGATAGCTATTCTGGTCCTATGTTGCCTAGGCTACCTTTGATATACCTTGAAGAATTTCGAGAGTATAGTTACTCTCTGAGCCCGGCCATGGGCCAGGCTCGACTAGTGCTCGCCAGTTCAACCAAGCGTGTTTGCTGCTGGAGCGCCCACTACCCCACATATTCCATCGGCACCTGGTTTGATCGGGCACCTGGTGAAGATACTTGTCTAGTTTCCCCTCTTGAATGCATTCAACACTTGTCCCAGCAGTGTTTCTGATATCTGTTCTGGTAAGATGCTGAAAATTCTGGACCCGGATTTTTGATACAGGGTTCCCTTATTTGTCCCCACCGCACCCCTGCTTCCTCACTCTTGGTTTTATTTTACCGTCCTCCCATTCTCTCACGTCCAGAATTTTGTTATGGCAGTGTGCAGATTTGGGACCAAGCCCTCGAGTACCTTCCAGTATATTATTAATCTTACCTCTCTCTCCACAGCTCCAATGAGTACATATTCAAGACTTGCAGGCGTTCCCAGTAGTTTAGGTGCTTTACCTGGCTCAATGTGAGCCGTAAACGATCTCTGGAAATAATCAGGTCCCGATATTTTCTCCTGACCTGAACGGGGCCGTCTGCACTGAGCAATATTCCTAAGTGAGGGAGCACTAGCATTTGGGAAGAGTGTCAACCATCGGTCAGGCATTGTTTCCCTTGTTTTGGAAAGTTCTCAATATCCACCCAGTCTATCTTTCCCTGGTTGGTCGTAACTTTGTCTTGTTAAGGGCCTTTAAAAGAAAGATCGCTGACATTAGTAATTCCCAGTCCTTTTACGTGTTCCCTACGTTCTAATTGGTGACCCTCTTGAGGTTTTGTATATAGTGTTTCTTTTGAGCTCTTCATTCTTTCCATACTTAAGCAGCTGGAACTTTCACCAGCTGCTTGAGGTATGGAAAGAATGTAGAACTCAAAGGAGCACTATCATTCTTATTGAAAATCCATCACTGAGTTTTTTTCTTCAATATGCATTGGTTTTCCAGGCTTGCAGTTCTCTGCTTCTCTGGAAGGAGAGAGAGAAAGGTATGCAGATATGGTGTTTGGTAACAGTGTTTTTCTGGAAGAGGGGGTAGGGGGGGCCGGTTTTAAGCTACAAATAAGAAAAGATGGGAAATATGCTGAGGTTATTGTTAATGAGGGAAAATTAGTGAAGGTCCTTGATCTGGGCCATTTGAAAGAGAGGAAGAACATTGTAAATTACATAACAAAATCAAGGGAACGGAAAACCACAACTAACAAATTCAAGGACACGGATAACCATACAAACAAAATTCAAGAAACGGAAAAACTGACACTAAAAAATTTCAGGAACGGAAAACCCACACTATACAAATTCAAGGGAAACGGAAAACTACACTAACAAATTTTCAAGAACGGAAACTACACTAACAAATTCAAGAACGGAAAACCACACTAACAAATTCAAGGAACGAGTAAAACCACACTACAAATTCAAGGGAACGGAAAACTAGAACTTAAGCAAGAGGAAAGGGGCAATTTCTTATGAGGCGAAATAGACCTTTATTTTTTAAAGGGGGAGGTGTTGCAGGAAGGTATAAAAAAAAAAACTAGGAAAAGGACCCCCTAAATAATACGGCCAAAACATCCAGGATGAAATGCCCTCCAAAAATAACATCCCAGGGATGAAAATCATCCATCTCATGTAGAACAAACCTGGAGAGAACTTCTCAAGAAAAGTTGAAGCTGAACATGGCCAGACTGATCAGTTACTGATCTGAGAACCTTATCAGGATCTCTCGAGGACAGCCAGAGATTTGTTGGTCCTTGATCCACCGGAGACTGGGTCTGTGACCGGGTCGGCATGGTGCCAACATCCCTAACGCATTTTTTCAGGTAACCTTCAGGTATGAATGACCATTGTTTTGAGATGTATTGATTTATAAAGGATCACGTTTCGCTTGAAATACTATGAATTTTTCCTCTATTTAGCCTTTCAGGAGAACTTTTATGCCTCTCAGCTGCCCTCTCACTTCCTCAGTCCCTTGGCAACTGGCCGCTACGTAATAATCGCAGATCTCAGGGATCCATATCTACAGTAACTTTACCTACACCTGTTTTCTTTCTTCTCCTGTATTCTTGCTACACTTTGTTTCTACAGCGTTTCCATTCACACTGTTTCTCACTATAATATGCTTTCTCAATTCATGAAGACGCATCTTAATTTTCGAGTATTTTTTTTTTCCACATTCCTCTTTCTGTACACTGCCATGATGGTATTAATGATTACCATCTTTATACTCACTATCTCCAAATAATATGAACGTCCTAATATTACTCCTCAATGATCCTTAGAGTCTCCATTGATGGGTGTTGCGCTCGTCCGATTTGCGTCGCTGGTCGAGACTCAGTTTCTTTCGCCCCTCCGCTTAGACAGATTTCTGGCTATGAAGAATATGTTAGGAACGCATGGGATCTAGTGTGTGTTGTGTGTGTGTGTGTGTGTGTGTGTGTGTGGGTGGTGTGGTGTTGGGTGTGTCACTCACCATAGTTGTACTCAACCGAGATTGAGGTTGCGGGGGGCGATCCCGAGCTCCTTGCCCCGCCTCTTCACTGATCGCTACTAGGTCACTCTTCCCTGATCCGGAGCTTTATCATACCTCTGCTTAAAACTTATGTAATGGAACCTGCCTCCACGTACTAGCTCTCCCAAACTATTCCACTTACTGACTACCAGTGCTGAAAATACTGTCCTAACATCCCTGGTGATTCATCTGTGTCTTCAACATCCAACTGTGTCCCCTGTTACTGTGTCCAATCTCATGAACATCCTGTCTTTGTCCACCTTGTTCAATTCCTCTCAGTGTTTTGTATGTCGTCATCAGTCCCCGTCTATCTCGCCTGTCCTCCAGTGTCGTCAGGTTGATTTCCCATAACCTCTCCTCGTAGTACATACAGTAGGACCATCCTGTACTGTCTGCACAGACAGCCCATTGCTGTCTGCCACTTGTTCATATTTAGCGCCATGCTGGTGCTTTGCCACCTATAGCCTTGCACTTCAGTATGCCCAGACTTTGCTCACCCTCACTTCACTACATAGGGCCAAGCAGGAAGACACAAGTACTAGTAGCCTTTCATCTTTTTCCTTCGTGGGATGGCCCAGCCCGGCCATGGACACAAACACACAAGCCTGTGTACACACCACGAACTTAACATAAAAAACGAAGAAGCCTCCGAAGACGTATCATTAACCACCCGCTATGCAGAACCTACCAAACGAACCCGTTATAATACATCCTAGCCTGACTAGTCTTGTTGCAAACCTTTGCACTTTTCTATAGTTTCTATACGTGCTTGGCTAGTGTGGTTTCCAAACCTGTGCCGCATACCCCAATATTGGCCTAACGTACACGGTGTACAGGGTCCCTGAATGATTCCGTTATTAAGATGTCGGAATGCTGTACTGAGTTTGCTAGGCCCCATATGCTGCATCAGTTATTTGTTGATGTGCGCTTCAGGAGATGTGCCTGGAGTTTATACTCCCCCCAAGATTCTTTTTCCTTGAGTGAGGTTTGTAGTCTCTGGCCCCCTAGACTGTACTCCATGCTGCGGTCTTCTTTCTGCCCTTCCCCAATCTTCATGACATTGCACATGGTGTGGATTGAACTCCAGGAGCCAATTGCTGGACCAGATCTGCAGCCTGTCCAATCCCTTAGTATTCTGCCTGGTCTTCGATCGAGTGAATACTCTCATCAACGATTCACGTAATCTCAAACAGGGACACTCAGAGTCTATTCTTCCGTCATGTCGGTCACTGAATACCAGAAACAGCACTGGTCCCTAGGACTGAACCCCTGTGGGACCTCCGCTGGTCGGCAGGTGCCCACTCGGACAACCTCGCCACGTACCAAAGACCGCTGCAGTCTTCCTGACAAGTTATTTCCCATGATCCATAGTAGTGCCTTCCCTGTTATCCCTTGCTTGTCCTCCAGTTTTTTGTGCACCAATCTCTTGTGTGGAACTGTGTCAAACGCTCTTGCGTCCAAGAAAATGCAATCCACCCACCCCTCTCTCTCTTGTCGTACTGCTTCACCATGTCATAGAACTCCAGTAGGTTTGTGACACAGGATTTCCGTCCAGAAACCATTTGGCTGCTTGTTTTTGATGAGATCATCCTTTCTAGGTTTTCCACCACTCTTTCTCCTGATAATTCTCTCCATGATTTTGCATACTATACATGTCCTGTGACACTGTCAGTAGTTTAATGCTTCATTTCTGTCTCCTTTTTTAAGATTGGGACTACATTTGTCTGTCTTCCATGGCCTCAGGCAATCTCCCAGTTTCGGATAGATGTATTGAATATTAGTTGTTAGGGGTACACATAGCGCCTTCGCTCCCTCTCCTCAATACCCATGGGGGAGATGTTATCTGCCCCATTGCCTTTGAGGTATCTACTCGCTCAGTGTGTGTGTGTGTGTGTGTGTAACCTACATCACAATCACAGCACACACACACACACACACACACCAACACACACACACACACACACACAAACACACACACACTCACACAGACTTTCCTCATTAAATATTACAAAATTTTTGTCCGCTGTAGTCAACAATTTTAATTTATCACTTGAATCTATATATTTGGTGTTCGTGCCAAGGTTCATTCGACCTTGATCCATTCAAGCTCACTCCCGAACAGCCGAGATTAAATGTTTGCTTTGGCAAACATTAGTCAGGAGGATGAGAAGAGCAGATTAAGCGATGATGAGATTTATTTGCAGAATTGGCAACCAGCGCAGCTTTATACCGTTTAACTGAGCTTATAATAAATAATATATATATATATATAAATAAATATATATATATATATATATATATATAAATATATATATAATTATTAATATATATATATATAATGGCTGGTAGCAGGCTGTTCAACAGTCTTGGGCCCCGGACACTTATTATGTTTTCTCGTAGAGTACTAACAACGCCCCTACTTTTCACTGGGGTATGTTGCACCGCCTGCAAAGTGTTTTGCTTTCTTAGGAAGTGATTTCCGTGTGCAGATTAGGGACCAGTTCCTCCAGAATCTTCCAGGTGTACATTATGATGCATCTCTCTCGCCTGCGTTCCAGCGAGTACAAATCAAGTGCTTCCAGGCGTTCCCAGTAGTTAAGGTGTTTGATGGAACTTATACGTGCAGTAAAGGTTCTCTGTACATTCTCTAGCTCTGGAATTTCACCTGCCTTGAATGGAGATGTTAATGTACAACAATATTCCAGCCTAGAGAGAACAAGTGATTTAAAAGGATCATCATTGGCTTGGCATCTCTTGTTTTGAATGATCTCATTATCCATCCTATGTGTTTCCTCGCAGATGTGAGAGTGGCACTGTTCTGATCCTTGAAGGTGAGATCCTCAGACATTACAACTCCCAGGTCCTTCACATTACTTTTCCGCTCTATTGTGTGATTGGAGTTTGTAGTATACTCAGTCCTAGTTATTATTTCCTCCAGTTTTCCATAACGGAGTAGTTGGAATTTGTCTTCATTGAACATCATATTGTTCTCTGTTGCCCATTGGAAAACTTGGTTTATATCTTCTTGGAGCTTTGCCGTGTCCTCAATGGATGACAGTCTCATGCAGATCCTAGTATCGTCTGCAAAGGATGATACAGTGCTATGGTTTAAATCTCTGTCTATGTCTGATGTGAGGATGAAGAACTGGACAGGGGCGAGTACTGTGCCTTGTGGGACACAGCTCTTCAAGCAGTATTTTAGTTTCTTTTCTGGAAACCTTTGTCTTTGTTCCATCAATGTTTCTTAACTTTCCTGGTGGAACGTTTAACAGTCATGGACCATGGTTATTGATGCAGTATTGTCTAAATGTGCAATCTGTTGACAAATATATGATTATGTTGCATATACTATCGTTGATTTAGTTCATAATATCTCTATTGTATCTTGATCAATTTCACCACTCCTTCCCTATTTTTACTCTCACCTTAGCATGCAATATATTTCTGGGAATACTGTGTTGGTTATCACTCTCAGGAGGATTGTCTCTCTGTAATACACACTGCGTCTGAAATATTTTCTATTTTTCTTCCGCTAATTTGCAGCTTTTGTTTGTGATACTACTGGCTTTCGTAAATCATATTCTTTCTGTGTTGCCTCATTTTGATTGCGAGAGAATACGAGAGTTCCTACTGCCCCCGCCAGGACCTGGGCCAGGCTTATCTGGTGCTTTCTTGGTCACTTAGGCTGTTGCTGCTCGTGGCCCGCTGGTCCACACGTCCATTACGCCCTACCTACCTAGAGTCAACTTAGAGTCAATCTGCAGTCAACTTCGAATTGGTTTCTTGAGTCAATGACGTTGGAAAGTTGTCTTTAAGAGGGCACTGTAGTTCCCATTGAAGACAACTTATGTATGGTTCCTTCACACTAATCAGGTTACTTTTAAGTGTGCTACTGGCACTTTTGCTCTCCATTGCATGTGTTTTGCATCGTCTGCCAAGCCTCTTGGCTGTCGTTGGTTGCACTGACTTTGATTCGCATGTCTGGTGTGCTTGCTCTGATTCTCGTGGGTTTGAATTTTATTGGCTGATATGTCGTAGGTTCAGTGACGCCGATAAGCACTGCTTGTGCACTGTCAGCATGACAAGAGCCAGTGGCTCCAGATCATCAGTGTTGCAGAAGAGCAGCAACGTACTTGAAGTGAATGGTATGTCAATGAGAATTAGAGAAGGAAGAAGCGAGGAAGGAGGAGAAGAAGAAACGAGAGGATGAGGATGAGGAGGTAGAGGAAGAAGACTTGGAGGAGAAAGACCACACCTTCAGAATCGTCACGTAAGCCATGCACGAGTGAAGCAACACGCAGTCCAGCAGTAGATAGTGTCACCTGCTTTCGAATCTGAATGTATTCCTCTCTCTCTCTCTCCATATATATATATATATATATATATATATATATATATATATATATATATATATATATATATATATATATATATATATATATATATATATATATATATATATATATGTGTGTGTGTGTGTGTGTGTGTGTGTGTGTGTGTGTGTGTGTGTGTGTGTGTGTGTGTGTGTGTGTGTGTGTGTATGTGTGTGTGTGTGTGTGTGTGTGTGTGTGTGTACTCACCTAGTTGTACTCACCTAGTTGAGGTTGCGGGGGTCGAGTCCGAGCTCCTGGCCCCGCCTCTTCACTGATCGCTACTAGGTCACTCTCCCTGAGCCGTGAGCTTTATCATACCTCTGCTTAAAGCTATGTATGGATCCTGCCTCCACTACATCGCTTCCCAAACTATTCCACTTACTGACTACTCTGTGGCTGAAGAAATACTTCCTAACATCCCTGTGATTCATCTGTGTCTTCAGCTTCCAACTGTGTCCCCTTGTTACTGTGTCCAATCTCTGGAACATCCTGTCTTTGTCCACCTTGTCAATTCCTCTCAGTATTTTGTATGTCGTTATCATGTCCCCCCTATCTCTCCTGTCCTCCAGTGTCGTCAGGTTGATTTCCCTTGACCTCTCCTCGTAGGACATACCTCTTAGCTCTGTGTGTGTGTGTGTGTGTGTGTGTGTGTGTGTGTGTGTGTGTGTGTGTGTGTGTGTGTGTGTGTGTGTGTGTGTGTGTGTGTGTGTGTGTGTGTGTGTGTTGTGTGTGTGTGTGTGTTAATTATGAACTTGATAGATTTTTGTCAAAGTCATTGCCTCAAATAGACTCTTGAAGAACTTTTAAAGTCAGACTGAATTTTCGGTCTTACCGCAGAGACTGTGAACCATCACCACAGCAGCTTAGAACCCGTGTTGCTTGTTTATTGTGTTGCAAGTGGACACCTCTGTGTGCTCACTCACACACTTGAGCACCACTGTGAGCTCACTCACACACTTGAGCACCACTGTGTGCTCACTCACACACTTGAGCACCACTGTGTGCTCACTCACACACTTGAGCACTACTTTGTGCTCACCCACACACTTGAGCACCACTGTGTGCTCACTCACACACTTGAGCACTACTTTGTGCTCACCCACACACTTGAGCACCACTGTGTGCTCACCCACATACACGTGGGGAGCATTGTGTGTTTACTCGGTCACCAAGCTATGGTGCAGGACCCACCCCGTCACCAGGCTATGTTACAGAACCCATCCCGTCACCATGCTGTGTTGCAGGTCCCACCCCGCCACCAGGCTATGTTACAGGACCCACCCCGTCACCAGGCTATGTTACAGAATCCACCTCGTCACCAGGCTGTATTACAGGACCCACCCCGTTGCCAGGCTGTGTTACAGGACCCACCCCGTCACCAAGGCTATGTTGCAGGACACACCCCGTCACCAGGCTGTGTTGCAGGACCCACCCCGTCACCAGGCTATGTTACAGAATCCACCTCGTCACCAGGCTGTATTACAGGACCCACCCCGTTGCCAGGCTGTGTTACAGGACCCACCCCGTCACCAAGGCTATGTTGCAGGACACACCCCGTCACCAGGCTGTGTTGCAGGACCCACCCCGTCACCAGGCTATGTTACAGAATCCACCTCGTCACCAGGCTGTATTACAGGACCCACCCCGTTGCCAGGCTGTGTTACAGGACCCACCCCGTCACCAAGGCTATGTTGCAGGACACACCCCGTCACCAGGCTGTGTTGCAGGACCCACCCCGTCACCAGGCTATGTTACAGAATCCACCCCGTCACCAGGCTGTATTACAGGACCCACCCCGTCACCAGGCTGTATTACAGGACCCACCCCGTTGCCAGGCTGTGTTACAGGACCCACCCCGTCACCAAGGCTATGTTGCAGGACCCACCCCGTCACCAGGCTGTGTTGCAGGACCCACCCTGTCACCAGGCTGTGTTTGCAGGACCCACCCTGTCACCAGGCTGTATTACAGGACCCACCCCGTCACCAGGATATGTTACAGGACCCAACCCGTCACCAGGCTGTGTTGCAGGACCCACCCCGCCACCAGGCTATGTTACAGGACCCACCCCGTCACCAGGCTATGTTACAGAACGCACCCCGTCACCAGGCTGTATTACAGGACCCACCCCGTCACCAGGCTGTATTACAGGACCCACCCCGTCACCAGACTGTGTTACAGGACCCACCCCGTTGCCACGCTGTGTTACAGGACCCACGCCGTCACCAAGGCTATGTTGTAGGACCCACGCCGTCACCAAGGCTATGTTGCAGGACCCACCCCGCCACCAGGCTATGTTACAGGACCCACCCCGTCACCAGGCTGTGTTGCAGGACCCACCCCATCACCAGGCTGTGTTGCAGGACCCACCCTGTCAGACTGCTGACCTAAGCTCCTTGCAGACCCGACCTTTCCAGTCTTCAGAATCACGAATGTATACAACTGAGATCACTGTTGAACTTCAGGTATAACAGTCCTGAATTTCATTATTTTGCCCTACATTACGATATATAATTTTTACCATATTTGTAAAAGGCTCTTTCTCTCACTATTATTATTATTATTATTATTATTATTAGTATTATTATTATATTTATTATTATGATTATTATTATTATTATTATCATTATATTATTATTATTATTATTATTATTATTATTATTATTATTATTATTATTATTATTATTATTATTATTATTATTATTATTATTATTATTATTATTATTATTATTATTATTATTATTATTATTATTATTATTATTATTATTATTATTATTATTTTAAAGAAGTAAATTGTGATAATTAACTGCTTTCTGTGTTTATAATTTTAAGATTAATTTTATGTATGTGTTCTGGGGATAATTGGTGTCTATTTGGGACACTTGGTGTCTACTAGGGATAATTGGTATCTACTCGGCGTAACTGTTGTATACTCGGGGATAAATGGTGTATACTGGTGATAATTAGTGTCTACTCAAAATAATTTGGTCTCTTACTGAGTGTAATTGGTCTCTCACTCAGTATAACTGGCGTCAGCGTGGGATAACTGGCGTCAGCGTGGGATAACTGGCGTCAGCGTGGGATAACTGGCGTCAGCGTGGGATAACTGGCGTCAGCGTGGGATAACTGGGGTCAGCGTGGGATAACTGGCGTCAGCGTGGGATAACTGGCGTCAGCGTGGGATAACTGGCGTCAGCGTGGGATAATTGACGTCAGCGTGGGATAATTGACGTCAGCGTGGGATAACTGGCGTCAGCGTGGGATAACTGGCGTCAGCGTGGGATAACTGACGTCAGCGTGGGATAACTGACGTCAGCGGGATAACTGACTCAGCGTGGAAAGTGGCGTCAGCGTGGGATAACTGGCGTCAGCGTGGGATAACTGACGTCAGCGAGGGATAACTGACGTCAGCGTGGGATAACTGATGTCAGCGTGGAATAACGGCGTACATTACCTCATAATAATTAACCAGTTGGACGTCGTCTTATCTCCAGTAACACTGGAAGTGAGACGTTAGTTTCCAGGATGTGCGTGTTCTTACGTACATACATGCATGTGTGTGTGTACGTACATATACATACATACATATATACATACATATAAATACATACATACATACATACATTCTACAGACATATATACACACATACAGACAGACAAACAGAAAGACAGACAGACAGGAAGACAGACATAACGGTGAGCTAGTCACTGGAGACAACCCAGAGAGAGAGAGAGAGAGAGAGAGAGAGAGAGAGAGAGAGAGAGAGAGAGTTGTTATCACAAGCTATGAGTTATCACAACGTAACAGTTATCACAAGCTTAGAGCTCTTATCACAAGGCAAGAGCTGTTATCACAAGCTAAGAGCTCTTATCACAAGGCAAGAGCTGTTATCACAAGCTAAGAGCTCTTATCACAAGGCAAGAGCTGTTATCACAAGCTAAGAGCTCTTATCACAAGGCAAGAGCTGTTATCACAAGCTAAGAGCTCTTATCACAAGTTAAGAGCTGCTGTCACAAGATAAGAGCTGTTATCACAAGCTAAGAGCTATTATCACAAGCTAAGAGCTCTTATCACAAGCTAAGAGCTATTATCACAAGCTAAGAGCTCTTATCACAAGCTAAGAGCTATTATCACAAGCTAAGAGCTGTTATCACAAACTAAGAGCTGTTATCATAAGCTAAGAGCTGTTATCACAAACTAAGAGTTATCACGAGGTAAGAGTTGTTATCACAAGCTAAGAGTTATTATCACAAGCTAAGAGCTGTTATCACAAACTATGACCGGTTATCACAAGCTAAGAGCTGCTGTCACGAGGTAAGAGCTGTTATCACAAGTGGACAGTAGGAGACTGAGGGGAAGTGAATGGACAGTAGGAGACTGAGGGGAAGTGAATGGACAGTAGGAACTGAGGGAGTGAATGGCACAAGTAGGAGACTGAGGGATTGAATGGACAGTAGGAGACTGATTGGGAGTGAAAGTGTCAGTAGGGGTCTGGGGAGTGAATGGAAGTAGGAGACTGGGTATGATGGACAGTAGGAGAACTGAGGGAATGATATGGACAGTAGGAGACTGAGGGGAAGTGTATGGAGTAGAACTGAGGGAAGTGAATGGACAGTAGGAGACTAGGGAGTGAATGACAGAGGAGACTGAGGGGAAGTGATGGAAGTAGGAGATAGGGGAGTGTTATGGACAGTAGGAGACTGAGGGGAGTGATTGAGTCAGGAACTAGGGAAGTGAATGGACAGTAGGAGACTGACGGGGAAGTGATGGCACAGTAGGAGACTGAGGGAAGTGAATGGACAGTAGGAGACTGAGGGGAAGTGAATGGACAGTAGGAGACTGAGGGGAAGTGAATGGACAGTAGGAGACTGAGGGGAAGTGAATGGACAGTAGGAGACTGAGGGGAAGTGAATGTGTAGTAAGATGGGGGAGTGAGGGATGTAGGAAAATGAAGGAAAGGAAGAGGAAAAATGAAGTGGAGGGTGAGGAGGAGGATGAAGAAGAGGAAGAGGAGGCAGAGGAGGCAGAAGAGGAAACAAGAGGAATAAGAAGATGTAGGAGAGAAAAAAGAGGAATAAAAGGAGGAAGAAAAGAAAGAGGAGAAGAAAATGGAAGAGAAGAAGGAGGAAGAGGAGAAAGAGGAAGAGGAGAAAGGGGAGGAAGAGAAGGGGTAAATAAACGTTTTTCCACTATCAGAAAAGTGTATATCATAACCTGTCTTAATAACCTCTAATAAGTCTTAGTTATGACACTAGAAACTAGTAATTACAATGATTTATGAGAAGATGAAAAGGGGAGAATGAAAGGGAGAAAGAGAAGAGAGAGAGAGAGAGAGAGAGAGAGAGAGAGAGAGAGAGAAGAGAGCGAGAGAGAAAGGAGAGAGAGAGAGAGAGAGAGAGAGAGGAGAGAGAGAGATGAGAGAGAGGGGGGGGAGAAGAGAGAGAGAGCGAGAGAGACAGAGAGAGAGAGAGGGAGGGAGGGAGGATGTTGTCACCTGGAGAAGAAGTTCATATCCTTGGGGTGAAATTTGACTCCAAACTAACCATGAAGAACCATGTTGTAAATCTTGCAAACAAGGCAGCCAGGAAGCTTACAGCACTTCGCCGTATCTCGCATCTGCTTGACAGTAGGGGTTGCAAGATCCTGTACGAGGCACAAGTACGCTCACACCTTGAGTATGCTCCACTTTCTTGGTTTGCCTGCCCCCCCCCCTCTCATCTGCGACTGCTTGAAAAGAGTAGAGAACAGAGCAAGACGTCTCATCTCTCGCCTGGACCCATCCTGGATAGATCTGTCATTTCAGCAGAGCCTTCAACATAGGAGGGATGTGGGTGGCCTTACTGTTATGTACAAGGCCAATATTGTCAAATACCACACTTGGATCCACTTCGAGGACAGCGTGAAACAAGCTTTTATGCCACAAGACGGGCAGAAAGCAGCAACTTCACTCTGGCTGTACCCTTCTCCAGAACATCACTCCATCTGAGATCATACATACCCAGGATGACTCGAGTATGGAACACATTCGTACAGCATAATGATGTCAACGAGATAAAGTCAGTTGATCAAATGAAAATGCTGGCCCACAGATGGCTCCAACTTCATCCTGTTCCCTACTTGTATGTCTCATAACGATAAAAATGCTTTCAAATGAGCTGATGTAGGTAACAGCTCTTAGCTTGCCAATAAAGTTAGGAATCCTTAACCTGTAAATAGCTGTCAATAAAGCTAGGGATCCTTAACCTTGTCAAACCCTGTGTAAAAAAAAAAAAAAGAGAAGAGAGAGAGAGAGAGAGAGAGAGAGAGAGAGAGAGAGAGAGAGAGAGAGAGAGAGAGAGAGAGAGAGAGAGAGAGAGAGAGAGAGAGAGAGAGAGAGAGAGAGAGAGAGAGAGTGAGGCTAATTTTGTTATGGTGCAGGAGACAGTGGAGAGGTAGTTAAGAGGTTCACTCACTTAGCATTAATCTATATACTCCTCTCTCTCTCTCTCTCTCTCCTCTCTCTCTCTCTCTTCTGTCTTCTGTTTTTTTTATATATATATATATATATATATATATATATATATATATATATATATATATTCAGAAGATATACATCCCTGTGTGTATATATGCATTATGTAAAGTACACACTTCTCGTCCGTGGGAGAGAAAAGGGCACTAAGCCCTTTTTTTCTTCTTAATAATTCTCGTCTAATTTACCCAACTTCACTAATTGGTCAATCCGTCAAAACAAAATTTCGAGATACAAAACTCTATACATTCAATTTTTATATTGGGTTCAATTCGTGGCTTCCAGAGACGCCGTTCGTGTCTAAAAGTTATTTTTTTTAATTATTTTCATTATATATTTTTAAAACTTTTAGGTAAATACTCTGAGAGTTCTTTTAAAGTTCCTAAATATAGTGAGGTGTTTGACTTCTTGTGAAATTGTACCACCAGAGGTGGTAACAGTGGTGGTAACAGTGGTGGTAACAGTGGTGGTAACAGTGGGGTAACTGGTGGTAACAGTGGTGGTAACAGTGGGGGTAACATGGGGTTTAACAGTGGGGTAACACTGTGTAAGTGGTGGTAACAGTGGGGGTAACTGTTGTGGGTAACAGTGGTGGTAACAGGGGTTTGGGAACAGTGGTGGTAAAGTGGTGGTAAAGTGGTGGTGGTAAGGAGTGGTGGTAAATGGTGTGGAAACAGTGGTGGGGGAAGAGTGGTGGTGGTAACAGTGGTGGTGTAAAGTGTGGGGGAAAGATGGTGGAGTAGAGTGGTTGGTAAATGTGGGTGGTGTAAAGTGGTGGTAAACTGTGGTGGTAAAATGGTGTGTGGTGGGTTAAAGTGTTGGTGGTAAAGTTGGGGTTTAAAATGGTGGTAAGATTGGTGGTAAAGTGGGGGTAAAGGGTGGTTAAAGTGGTGGATACTGGTGGTAACAGGGTTGTGTTACAGTGGTGGGGTAACAGTGGTGGGGTAACAGGGTGGTAACAGGGGGTGGGGGTAACAGTGTGGTGGTGGTAACAGTGGGTACATGGTGGTGGTAACAGTGGTGGTGGTAACATTGGTTTGGTGGTAACAGTGGTGGGTAACGGGGTGGTAGCAGTGTGGTGGTAAAATTGTGGTGGTACAGTGGTGGTGGTAGCAGTGTGGGGGTAACAGTTGGTGGTGGTAACAGTGGTGGTGGTAGCAGTTGTGGTAAAGTGGTGTGGTAACAGGGGTGGTAACATGTGGTAACAAGGGTTTGGTAATTTAGTGGTGGTAACAATGGTGGTGAAGGGGGGTAACATGTGTTTAGAGTGGTGGTAACAGTGGTGGTGGTAACAGTGGGGGGGTGGAAACAGTGGGGTAACATTTGGGTAACAGTGGTGGTGGTAACGAGTGGGGTGGGGTAACAGGGTTGGTGGTGGTAACAGGTGGGGGTAAGGGTGGTGGTAACAGTTGTGGTGGTAACAGTGGTGGTGGTAACATTTAGTGGTGGTAACAGTGTGGTGGTAACAGGGGGTAACACCTGTGGAAACAATTTTGTGGTAACAGTGGGGTGTCAGTGGTGGGGGTTTGGTAACAGTGGGTGGTAGCAGTATGGTGGAAACATGGTGGGGTAAAAAGTGGTGGTGGGTGGTAGTGGGTAACAGTGGTTTGGGTTTGTGGAAACAGTGGTGGCGGTAACAGTAGTGGTGGTAACAGTGGTGGGGGGTAACAGGGGGTCACTTTGTAACAATGGTTGTGGTAACAGGTGGTAAAATTAAGTTTTAAACAGTGGTGGTGGAACAGGGGGATTTAACACCGGGGTTGGGTTTTTAACATGGGGGGTTGTGGTAACTTTTGGTGGTGGTAACAGTGGTGGTGGTAACAGTGGGTTTGGTGGTAAAGTGGTGGTGGTAACAGTTAGTGGTGGTAACAGTGGTGGTGGTAACAGTGGGGGTTTAAACACTAGGGGTTTGTAACAGTTGGGGTTTAACCATTGGGGGTGTAACAGTATGGTGGTAACAGTGGTGGTGGTAACAGTAGTGGTGGTAACAGGGGTGGGGGTGGTAACAGTGGGAGTAACACTGTGGTACAAGGGGTATTGGTGGGGGTTTAACATGTGGTGGTAGCGTGGGGGAAACAGTGGGGTGGTAACAGGGGGAGTAACACCTGTGGTAACAATGGTTGTGGTAACAGTGGTGGTGGTGGTAACAGTGGGAGTAACACCTGTGGTAACAATGGTTGTGGTAACAGTGGTGGTGGTGGTAACAGTGGGGAAAAGTAACCCCCTTGTGAACAATGGTGTGGTAACAGTGGTGGTGGTGGGTAACAGTGGTGGGGTAAACAGTGTGTGGTAACAGGTTGGTGGTGGTAACAGTGGGGCGGTAAAAAGGTGTGGAAAACAGTGGTGGGGTTTAACAGGGGGTAACCTGTGGTAACAATGGTTTGTGGTAACAGTGGTGGTGTGGTGGTAACAGTGGTGGTGGTAACAGTAGTGGTGGTAACAGTGGTGGTGGTGGTAACAGTGGGAGTAACACCTGTGGTAACAATGGTTGTGGTAACAGTGGTGGTGGTGGTAACAGTGGTGGTGGTAACAGTAGTGGTGGTAACAGTGGTGGTGGTAACAGTAGTGGTGGTAACAGTGGTGGTGGTAACAGTGGGAGTAACACCTGTGGTAACAATGGTTGTGGTAACAGTGGTGGTGGTAACAGTATTGGTGGTAACAGTAGTGGTGGTAACAGTGGTGGTGGTAACAGTGGTGGTGGTAACAGTATTGGGTGGGTAACAGTGGGTGTGGGTAACAGTGGTGGTGGTAACAGTAGGGTTTGTGGTAACAGTGGTGGTGGTAACAGTAGTGGTGGTAAAGTAGTGGTGGTAACAGTGGTGGGGGGGTTAACATAGTGGTTGGTAACAGTGGTGGTGGTAACAGTTAGTGGTGGTAACAGTAGTGGTGGTAACAGTGGTGGTGGTGGTAACAGTGGTGGTGGTAACAGTAGTGGTGGTAACAGTGGTGGTGGTAACAGTAGTGGTGGTAACAGTAGTGGTGGTAACAGTGGTGGTGGTGGTAACAGTGGTGGTGGTGGTAACAGTGATATCACAGGATAAAAACAGCCACGTAAAATCGACTTACCTATTCCCGAAAAGTGATCATCTCGCACTCTTCATTCAGAGTCTGGTAGTACTGGACGAGGCTCGATCCTCCGTCCCCTGACGCACATCTGAACTTTACCCGTGACCTCTGCAGAAAGTTGTGCTCCCTTCTTCCCTTCTCGGCTGACTGGTGGATTAGCCTGACTGTTTGTCCCAGCACCCTGTAGGCAGCACCCTGCGGCCTACGCATTCGTCAATATTTTGACACATCTACACACCCACTAGTATTTTCCCTCCATTTACCTGCAAGAAAAAAATATACATTAGAAAATGTATATAGTAAATTACATAATAAATTCAGTGTATATACATGAACAAGTTGTACACCTATAAGCAAATAATGTATATATATATATATATATATATATATTATATATAAAATATTATATATATATATATAATATATATATATATATATTATATATAATATATATATATATATTATATATATATATATGTGTGTGTTGTGTGTGTGTGTGTGTGTGTATATATATATTATATATATATATATATATATATATATATTATATATATATATATATATATATATATATTATATATAAAATATATATATATATTATATATATATATATATATAATGTGAAATGTTTACCAATCAACAGATGATCCAGAATATTAGCGCGTTTTACAGGAGCAGAGATTGATCAGCAATAGCATTTCTTGTGTCTCTTGGGTCAATGCCATCGATTGAAACTTAAAAAAAAGTCTCAGACCTCCGGATGAAGGAAAGAAGGATGAAAGCATTGAAACCATGATTCCTTCTACCTACTACCGGTTTCCTCTCATCCCAAAAAACTTACCTACTTTCTGAGATGCTTCCCAGCCTTCAGCAGTCCCAAAACTCAAGAATATGGGCTCTCCTCCTTAAGACCATTGCTAGAGAGTGTATTGAATCTTTCCTTGAAGATGGACAGTAGTTACAAGCCTCACTTCGGTCAGGCTTGGGGGGCTAGGAGTACGCAGATCTCAAGTTGCTCTACCAGCTTTCGTATCCTCTTCCATAGCATCAAAAGAGTTGATAAGACAAATTCTTCCTGATACCCTCAGCGACTCAGCAGGAATAGAAGACCCTAGCTATGCCAGTGCCATCACTGAATGTGAAAATCTTGCTGCTCCAGCACCAAACCTAAGTGCAGAACTGGCTCACAAACAGTTAAGCTGGGATGGCCCGATCGCTGAAAAGGTGCTTGCCCAAAATGTCAGGGCTGCAACATCAGATAGAGAGATTGCCCGTCTCCAGGCTGTGAGCGCACCTCACTCCGGGGACTTCCTCCAAACAGTTCCCATATCGGCAATGGGAACGCGACTTGACCCTAAGACCCTCCGTATTGCAGTGGCTCTGCGCCTTGCTGCCCTAATTCACACAGAATATATGTGTATTTTCGGCGAAGTGCAAGCCCGACCCAATATGGTCTACATGGTCTTTAAAAGTTCCAAACCAAGGGCTGGCATGCAAGACACAATGAGGTCAAAGACATCATAAGAGAACCCTTGCTACAGCTGGATGCCCTGCCGAGAGGGAGCACGATCACTTTTTGCAGCAAACAAATACCAAACCCCGCAAACCGCCCCGACGGGATCACCCTCTATCTTTGGAAGAATGGCAACTCTTCATGGGACTTATTGTTTCCACCTGGGTGACCCTAATCCATCACAGGTGGGGGGGACAGGGAGGGAGCTGCTGA
>NC_069404.1:53210890-53241706 GCF_026875155.1 Cherax quadricarinatus
GCCCCTGTTACAGGTACTGAACACCAACACCCCCACTAGCACCCTGCCACCATATCATACACTACTTCGTCCCCACCACTATTCTAACGCACCATCACCAACATCACCACCACCACACAGATCTTCCTCAAGTCTCCCCTCACCCCCTTCACTCCTCAATTCTCCTAGACAATTCATTCCCCAATTTCCCCTCCCCAAATTCCCTTTCATTCTCCCCAGTTCCCCTTCATTCTCCCAGTTCCCCTTCATTCTCCCCAGTTCCCCTTCATTCTCCCCCGTTTCCCTTCATTCTTCCCCAGTTCCCCTTCATTCTCCCCAGTTCCCTTTCAAATTCTCCCCCGTTCCCCTTCATTCTCCTCAGTTCCCTTTATTTCTCCCCAGTTCCCTTTATTCTCTCCAGTTCCCCTTCATTCTCCCCAGTTCCCTATTATTTTTCCCCAGTTCCCTTTCCCTTCTCCCCAGTTCCCTTTTATTTCCCAGTTCCCCTTTATTCTCCCCAGCTCCCCTTCATTCTCCCCAGTTCCCCTTCATTCTCCCCCGTTCCCTTTATTCTCCCCCGTTCCCTTTATTCTCCCAGTTCCCCTTCATTCTCCCCAGTTCCCCTTTATTTCTCCCCAATTCCCTTTCATTCTCCCCAGTTCCCCCTTTATTTCCCCAGTTTCCCCTTCATTCTCCTCAGTTTCCCTTCATTCTCCCCAGTTCCCCTTCATTCTCCCCCGTTTCCCTTCATTCTCCCCCGTTTCCCCCTTTATTCTCTCCAGTTCCCTTTTATTCTCCCGGTTTCCCCTTTATTTTTCCCCAGTTCCCCTTCATTCTCCCAGTTCCCCTTCATTCTCCCCAGTTCCCCTTCATTTCCCCAGTTTCCCTTCATTCTCCCCAGTTCCCCTTCATTCTCCCCCGTTTCCCTTCATTCTCCCCAGTTTCCCTTCATTCTCCCCAGTTCCCTTTCATTCTCCCCAGTTCCCTTTCATTCTCCCCAGTTCCCCTTCATTCTCCCCAGTTTCCCCTTTATTCTCCCCAATTCCCTTTCATTCTCCCCAGTTCCCCCTTCATTCTCCCCAGTTTCCCCCTTTATTCTCCCCAGTTCCCTTTCATTCTCCCCAGTTCCCTTTCATTCTCCCCAGTTCCCCTTCATTCTCCCCAGTTCCCCTTCATTCCCCCAGTTCCCTTTCATTCTCCCCAGTTCCCCTTCATTCTCCCCAGTTCCCCTTCATTCTCCCCCGTTCCCCCTTTATTCTCCCCGTTCCCTTCATTCTCCCGTTCCCCTTCATTTCTCCCCCGTTCCCTTCATTCTCCCCAGTTCCCCTTCATTCTCCCCAGTTCCCCCTTTATTCTCCCCAGTTCCCCTTCATTCTCCCCAGTTTCCCTTCATTCTCCCCCGTTCCCTTTCATTCTCCCGTTCCCCTCATTCTCCCCGTTTCCCCTTCATTCTCCCCGTTCCCTTCATTTTTCCCAGTTCCCCTTCATTCTCCCCAGTTCCCCTTCATTCTCCCCAGTTTCCCTTCTTCCCCAGTTCCCCTTCATTTTCCCCAGTTCCCTTTCATTCTCCCCAGTTCCCCTTCATTCTCCCCAGTTTTCCCCACAAGTTTAAAAGCGCACTGGGCACCCAGCAAAAAAAAAAAAAATGAAATGAAAAGGGAAAAACAGGAACAAATCCCCTTTTTACTGGAGACAACGATGAGAGTGCCCTCTCTGGCACCACTGTTCTCTCCCTCTATCCCCTTTTTAAAAAATCCTTTTGGGATCCATTTTTGATCCAAAAGAAACCCCTATTGCCGTTGGAAAAGTGTAATTAGCGAACGTCATGAGGAGGTGTGTGTGTGTGGGGTGTGTGTATGTGTGTGTTGTGTGTGTGTGTGTGTTGTGTGTGTGTGTGTGTGTGTGTGTGCGGGGTTTTGTGTTTTGTGTGTGTTGGTGTGTGTGTGTGTGTGTGTGTTGTGTGTGTGTGTGTGTGTGTGTGGTGTGTGTGTGTGTGTGTGGTGTGTGTCTGTGTGTGTGTTTTGTGTATGTGTGTGTGTGTGTTGTGTGTGTGTGTGTGTGGGGTGTGTGTGTGTGTGCGTGTGTGTGTGTGTGTGTGTGTGTTGTGTGTGTGTGTGGGGTGTGGGTGTGTGTGTGTGTGTGTGTCTGTGTGTGTGTGTGTGTGTGTGTGTGTGTGTG
Organism: Cherax quadricarinatus; assembly: GCF_026875155.1. Lineage (NCBI taxonomy): Eukaryota > Metazoa > Arthropoda > Malacostraca > Decapoda > Parastacidae > Cherax > Cherax quadricarinatus. The sequence goes on from NC_069404.1 coordinate 53,213,048, forward strand.
TGTGTGTTTTGTGTGTGTGTGTGTGTGTGTGTGTGTGTGTGTGTGTGTGTGTGTGTGTGTGTGTGTGTCTGTGTGCTGTGTGTGTATGTGGTGTGTGTGTGTGTGTGTGTGTGTTGTGTGTGTGTGTGTGGTGTTTTGTGTGTGTGTGTGTGTGTGTGTGTGTGTGTGTGTGTGTGTCGTAAAAGCAAAAAAATGAAATAACAATCGCGAGAAGGAAAAGAGGGAAGGGAAAAAATGGTAAGCAAGGTGAGGCTACTTAAGAAAGAGAGGAAGAAAAGGGGAGAGAGAGGAGGGGACAAGGAAGGAAGGAAAGGGATAACGAAAGCAAAGGGGTAATAAGGAAGCTAAGATGAATGAGATAGGGGGAAGCAAAAGGAGGGAAAGAAATGGAGGGGAAAATGTGAGGATTGAAGGAGAGAGAGAGTTGAGTGGAGAGAATATACGGAAGAAGTAGAAAGAAGAAATAGACGAGGGAGAGAATAAGAAAAGGATAGATAAAGCAGGTAAGGAGAAAGATTACTTTGTTTGGCACTTTTAAAGGAGGGGAAAATTGAGTGTCTTCTAGTGTGAGAGGATTTTTTTAGTGGGGTTCTAGTGTGAGAGTGTTTTTTGTGTGAGGTGTTTCTGTGTGGAGTGTCTTCTAGTTTGAGAGTGTTTCTAGTGCTGAGAGTGTCTTCGTGCTGAGGTGTTTTGTGCTGAGAGTGACTTCTGGCGAAGTGTCTTCTAGTGCTGGAGTGTTTTAGTGCTGAGAGTGCTTCTAGTGTGAGAGGGTCTTTAGTGCTGGGTGTCTTCTATGCTGGGGGTGTCTTTTAGTGGAGGTGTCTTTAGTGCTGGAGTGTCTTCTGTGGAGAGTGTCTTCTAGTGGGAGGTGTTTCTAGTGCTGAGGTGACTTCTAGTGCTGAGGTGTCTTCTGTCTGGGGTGTCTTTAGTGCTTAGGTGTTTCTGTGCTGAGGTGTCTTCTAGTGCTGAGAGGTTTTAGTGCTGGTGTCTTCTAGTGCTGAGTGTCTTTCCCGTGTGAGAGTGTCTTTGTGCGAGGTGTTTCAGTGTTGAGGTTTTTGTGTGAGAGTGTCTTTGTGCTGAGAGTGTCTTCGAGTGCTGGGGTGTTTTAGTGTGGAGTGTCTTTAGTGTGAGGTGTCTTTGTGTGAGGTGTCTTCTATGTGAGAGTGTCTTCAGTGTGAGTGTCTTCTAGTGTGAGAGTGTTTTATGCTGGTGTCTTCTAGTGTGAGTCTTCTAGTGTGAGAGTGTCTTGGTGTGGGGAGTGTTTCTAGTGCTGAGTGTTTTGGTGCTGAGGTGTCTTCTAGTGCTGAGAGTGTTTGGGGCTGAGGTGTCTTCGGTGGGCTGAGAGTTTTCTAGTGTGAGTGTTTTTAGTGTGAGAGTGTTTCTATGTGAGGTGTCTTCTTTTGTGAGGGTTTTTTCTAGTGTGGGGGTGTTTTAGTGCTGAGAGTGTCTTATTCTGAGTGTCTTTAGTGGAGAGGTCTTCTAGTGCTGAGAGTGTTTCGAGTGCTGAGAGTGTCTTCTAGTGCTGGAGTGTCTTTGTGCTGGAGTGTTTTAGTGCGAGAGTGTTTTTAGTGCTGAGAGTGTTTCGTGCTGAGGGTTTCTAGGCTGGAGTGTCTTCTAGGCTGAGGTGTCTTGGAGTGCTTTTTGGTTCTTCTTGTGTGAGTGTCTTTAGTGCTGAGGTGTCTTCTAGTGCTGGAGTGTCTTTGAGTGTGAGAGTGTCTTCGAATGTGAGGTTTTCTTCTAGTGCTGAGAGTGTTTTGTGCGGAGTGTCTTCGAGTGCTGAGAGTGTTTTAGTGCTGAGGGTCTTCTAGTGTGGAGGTCTTCGAGTGCTGAGAGTGTCTTTAGTGCTGAGAGTGTCTTCTAGTGCTGAGAGTGTTTCTAGTGCTGGGGGTGTTTCTGTGTGAGAGTTTTCTAGTGCTGATGTCTTTAGTGCTGAAGTGTCTTTAGTGCGGGTCTTCTGTGCTGAGTGTTTTAGTGTGAGAGGTCTTTGAGTGCTGAGAGTTTTCTTCATGCTGGTGTCTTCTAGTGCTGAGAGGTTTTTTTAGTCTGAGAGTGTCTTTTGAGTGTGAGGTTCTTCGAGTGTGAGAGTGTCTTTAGTGCTGAGTGTCTTTAGTGCTGAGAGTGTCTTTAGTGTGAGAGTGTCTTTGAGTGTGATGTGCTTCTAGTGTGAGTGTTTTAGGCTGAGAGTGTCTTCGAGTGCTGAGGGTCCCTTTTGTGTGAGAGTGTCTTTGTGTGAGTGTTTCTATTGCTGAGAGGTCTTCGAGTGCTGAGGTTCTTTTAGTTGAGGTGTCTTTAGTGTGAGGTGTCTTTTAGTGTGAGTGCTTCTAGTGGTGAGGTGTCTTTAGTGCTGAGTGTTTCTAGTGTGGTGTCTTCTGTGCTGAGAGTGTCTTCTAGTGCTGAGAGTGTTTTTGAGTGCTGAGATGTTTCTAGTGCTGGTGTTTGAGTGCTGAGGTGTTTCTAGGCTGAGAGTGTCTTTTGTGTGAGGTGTTTTTGGTGAGAGTGTCTTCTGTGTGGTGTTTCTAGGTGAGAGTGTCTTCTAGTGCTGGTTCTTCTAGTGCTGAGAGGTCTTCTAGTGTGGAGGTCTTCTAGTGCTGAGAGTGTTTTAGTGCTGAGTGGTCTTCGAGTGCTGGAGTGTCTTCGAGTTGAATGCCTTTGGGGGGGAAAGGTGTAATTTCGGCGGTGCAGGCTGAGGGCCCGGGGGGCGGGGGGGGCCGTGGAGGGGGCCGGGGGGGTTTTAGGGGGGAGGGGGGTTCGGGAGTGCGGGAGGGGGATGCGGGGGGCCGGCGGGGGGGAGGGAGTGCCCGGCTGGGGGGAGGTTTTTTGGGGGGGATGTTTTGGGGCTGGGGGTTTTTTGGGAGAGGGGGGTAAGGCAATGGAGGGGGGAGGGGGAGGGAGGGAAAAGGGCGGGGGGGGAGGGAAGGGGGGGAGGAAGGTGGGGGAGGGAGGGGCGGGGGGGCCGGGGGGGCCCCGGCGGGGGGGAGACCACAGGGGGGAGGGGGAAATAAGGGGCCCCGGGATTCTTCTATCTTTTTTATCTTTTTTCTTTTTTCTTTCTTCTATCTATTTTTAGTGCTAGAGTGTCTTCTAGTTCTGAGGGGTCTTCTGGCTGAAAAAGTGTTTTTCTTTAGTGCTGGGGTTCTTTTGTGAGTGTTTTTTAGTGCTGGAGTGCCTTTAGTGGAGTGTTTCTAGTGTGAGAGTGTCTTCAGTGCTGAGATGTTTTTTCTGTGCTGGGGTGTCTTCTAGTGTGAGGTTTTATGCTGGGGGTGTTTTTCAGTGCTGAGGTGTTTCTTTCTGGTGTCTTCGTGCTGGAGTGTCTTCTAGTGCTTGGGTTTTTGGGAAAATGTCTTCTGGGCTGAGTGTCTTTAGTTTTCTTTTAGAGGTCTTTAGTGTGGTGTCTTCTAGTGCTGGAGTGTCTTTTTAGTGTCTTCTTTTTGAGGGTCTTCTAGTTTTGAGAGTGTCTTCTAGTGCTGAGAGTGTCTTCAGTGCTGGGTTCTTCTAGTGCTGAGTGTCCCTTTATGTGAGGTTTCCAGTGCTGAGAGTGTCTTCGAGTGTGGGGGTTCCCCTTTTTAGTGTGGGTGTCTTTTGTGTGGTGTTTCGAGTGCTGAAAAGGGGTTTTTGGCTGAGTGTCTCTAGTGCTGAGGGGTCTTTAGTGCTGAGTGTCTTCAGTGTGAGAGTGTTTTAGTGCTGAAAATGTCTTTAGTGCTGGGAAATGTCTTCTAGTGCTGAGTGTTTCTAGTGCTGAGTTCTTTTAGTGCGAGAGTGTTTCTAGTGCTGGAGTGTCTTTAGTGTGGTGTCTTTAGTGCTGAGTGTCCTTTAAATGCCTGTGAGGGGTCTTCAGTGTAGGGTGTCTTCTTTTCTGGGGTTTCAGTGCTGAGTGTCTTCTAGTGTGGGGTCTTTAGTGCTGGGGTGTTTTTTGTGCTGGGGTGTCTTCAGTGCTGAGAGTGTTTCAGTGCTGGAGGTCTTTAGTGCTGGGGGTGTTCCTTCAGTGCTGAGGTGTCTTTAGTGCGAGTTGTTTCAGGCTGAGAGTGGGCCCTTTGTGCTGAGTGTTTCTAGTGCTGAGGTGTTTTTCTGTGGGGAGTGCTTTAGTGCTGGGGTGTCTTCTAGGGGGTGCCTTTGGGGAGGTGTCTTCAGTGCTGAGTGTCTTCAGTGCGAGGGCTTTTAGTGCTGGGGGTCTTCTGTGTGAGTGTTTTAGTGCTGGGGGTGTCTTCTAGTGCTGAGAGTGTCTTCTGTGCTGGAGTGTCTTCAGTGCTGGAGTGTCTTCTGTGCTGGTGTTTCAGTGCTGAGGTTTTTAGTGCGAGTGTTTTTAGGCTAGAGTTCTTCAGTGGGAGTGTTTTTCAGTGCCCCCCCCCCGGAGTGTCTTTAGTGTGAGAGTGTTTCAGTGCTGAGAATGTTTCTAGTGCTGAGGTGTCTTCTAGTGTGAGGCTCTGGTAGTGTCTTTAGTGCTGAGTGTCTTCTTTGCTGGAGTGTCTTCTGTGCTGAGGGTGTCTTCTGTGCTGGAGTGTCTTCTTTTTTGTGAGGGGTCTTCAGTGCGAAGTGTCTTCAGGTGGAGTGTCTTCTAGTGCGGTGTCTTCTAGTGCTTAGTGTCTTTGTGTGAGGTCTTCTAGTCTGAGAGTCTTTAGTGCTGAGAGTGTCTTCTGTGCTGGGGTGTTTTTTAAAGGGTGAGTGTCTTTTAGTTTTTGGGGTTTTAAATGCTGAGGTTCTTTTGTTTCTGAGAGTGCTTCAGTGCTGGGTGTCTTCAGTGCTGGGGTGTTTCTTGCTGAGTGTTTTAGTGCTGAGGTGTCTTCTTTGTTGCCTGAGGGGGTTTTTCTTGTGCTAAAAGTGTCTTTTAGGGAGGGGTTTCTGTGCTGAGTGTCTTTTTGTGCTGGGTGTTTCTGTGCTGAGAGTGTCTTTAGTGCTGAGTGTCTTAGTGCTGGGTTTCTTCTATGCTGAGAGTGTCTTCTAGGTGGAGTGTTTCTAGTGCTGGTGTTTCTGGTGAGTGTTTCTAGTGCTGAGTGTCTTCAGGCTGAGGTGTCTTTTTTGGGGGGGCTTAGAAATTTTTTCTTTTGTGTGAGTTTCTTTTGGCTGAGGGTTTTAAAATGATGAGAGTGTCTTCGAGTGCTGAGAGTGTTCTTTGTCTTTTTTTTAGTGTGAGGTGTCTTCTAGTGTGAGGGTCTTTAGTGCTGGGGTGTCTTTAGGCTGAGTGTCTTTAGTGCTGGGTGTCCTTTTGGCTGAGAGGTCCCAAGTGTGAGAGTGTTTTTTTTTTTCTAGTGCTGAGTGTTTCGTGCTGAAGTTTTCTTTAGTGCTGAGGTTTGGGGGGGGGTCTCTAGTGTGGGGTGTCTTTAGTGTGGGAGTTGTCTTTAGTGCTGAGGGTTTCTAGTGCTGAGGTTTCAGGCTGAGAGTGTTTTTGTGGTTTTAGTGCGAGGTGTCTTCAGGCTGAGTGTCTTCTAGTGTTTTTGGGGGTGTTTTTCAAATGCTGAGAGTGTCTTCAGTGTGAGAGTGTCTTTAGTGCTGAGAGTGTCTTCGAGTGCTGGAGGTCTTCTAGTGCTGAGTGTTTTGGGGCTGAGAGGTCTTCTAGGTTTTGGGTGTTTCAGTGCTAAAAGTTTTTTTTGGGGCTAGAGTGTCTTTTTCTAGTGTTGAGAGTGTCTTCTGTGCTGAGTGTCTTAGGTGGGGTTCTTCTAGTTGGGGTGTCTTCTAGTGGGAGATGTCTTTTGTTTTGGGGAGTGTCTTTCAGTGCCCTGAGAGTGTCTTCTAGTGCGAGTGTTTTAGTGTGGGGTGTTTTTAGTGCTTTTTGGGGTGTCTTTTTGTGTGGGGTGTTTCAGTGTGAGAGGTTTTTTTGAGGTGTCTTCTGTGCTGAGTGTTTCAGGCTGAGAGTGTCTTTAGTGTGAGTGTCTTTGTGCTGAGTGTCTTTGTGTGGAGTGTCTTCGTGCTGAGAGTGTTTCAGTGCTGAGTGTTTTAGTGTAGTGTTTTGGGGGTTGAGAGTGTCTTTGTGTGGGGTGTCTTTAGTGTGAGAGTTCTTTAGTGTGAGTGTCTTTAGTGCTGAGAGTGCTTCTAGTGCTGAGATGTCTTCAGTGCTGAGTGTCTTCGAGGCTAGAGTGTTTCTGTGCTGAGTTCTTCAGTGCTGAGGTGTCTTTAGTGTGGGGTTTTCAGGTGGAGTGTCTTTTGGCTGGGGGTTTTTTGTGGGGGGCTTCTAGTGCTGAGGTGTCTTCTAGTGTGAGAGGTCTTTAGTGCTGGGGGTGTCTCAGGCTGGGTTTTTAGGCTGAGTGTCTTTAGTGCTGAGAGGTCTTCAGGTGAGAGTTTTCCATTGGGGTTTTTTGGGTGAGAGTGTCTTTATGCTGAGAGGTTTTTTTAGGCTGGAGTGTTTAAAAGGGTGAAAGGGGTCTTCGGGCTGAGAGTGTTTTAGGGCTGAGTGTTTTAGTGCTGGAAGTGTCTTTCTTGCTGGGTTTCTAGGTGGGGTGTCTTTAGTGCTGAGAGTGTTTCTAGTGCTGGGGGTGTCTTTATGCTGGGGTGTCTTTAGGCTGAGGTTTTTTCAGTGTGAGAGTTTTTTGCTGAGTGTCTTTTGGTGAGAGTGTTTCAGGTGAGAGTGTCTTCAGTGTGGGGGTCTTCAAAAGGCTGGGGGTTTCTTGGCCCGAGTGTCTTCCAGGTGGAGTGTCTTCTGGCTAGAGTGATTTTTACTAGGGTTTGGGGTAGAGGTGCTTCTAAAAGCTCAGAGTTCTTCTTTAAATGTGATAGTGTTTCTGGGGGCTTTGGGGAGGTGTCTTTTTTTGTGAGGTGTCTTCAGGGTGAGATGTCTTCATGTTTAGTTTTCTTCAGGCTGAGGGGTTTTATTGCGGGGAGTTTCTTCAGGGTGAGAGTTCTTCAGGTGAGGGGCTTCCAGGCCCGAGGTGTCTTCCAGTGCGAGAGTGTCTTTAGGCGAGAGGTTTCCGGTGAGAGGTTTTTTCAGGCTGAGAGTGTTTCCCGGCTTGAGGGTTTCCAGGCTGAGAGTGTCTTTTAGGTGGAGTGTTTCGGCTAAGGCTTCAATGTGAGGGGTTTTCGGCTTAGAGTTTCTTCCCAGGCTGAGAGTGTCTTCCGTGGAAGATTGAGAGTGTCTTCCAGTGCTGGAAATGCTTTCAGGGTGAGATTTCCAGGCTGAGGCTTCCAGGCTGAGAGTGTTTCCAGGGCTGGAAATGTTTTAGGGGAAGTGTTTCAAGCTGGAGGGCCCGTGTCTGGAGGGCTTAAGGCGAGAGTGTTTTGAGGGGTGTTGTTTCTTGTTGGGAAGTGGGGGGTTTTTTGGGGTTTTAGAGTGTTTCACTTTAGATGTTAGGCTGAAAGTGTTTTAAAATTGGGTGTTTTAGTGCCCCGGAGTGTCTTTTAGTGCTGGAGTGCTTTAGTGTGGAGTGTTTCCGTGTGGGTGTCTTGGTTTGGACTTTTTAGGCTGGGTACTTTTTGGGTGCGGAGGGTTTGTGTGGGGTTTCTTGGGGGTGGAGGTTTTCAGTGAGGGGCCCTTTAGGTTTAGTGTTTCCGTGATGGGATTTTGGGCATGGAGGGCAAGTGGGGATGTTTTGGTGAATGTTTGGTGAAGTGTTTTTCACGTGAGGTTCCCTTTAGGGGCCCGGGGGGTAAGTGTTGGTGAGGGTTTTTGGTGAGGTATCTTTAGGGACTTTAGGGAGTGTTTGGTGGGTTTGGGCTTTAAACGTGAGGTGTTTTCATGGTGAAGTGTTTATGTGGGTGACGTGGGTGCTTTGTGTGGGGAGTTTTCCGGTATGGTTTTTTCACTGTGAGGTGCTTTTAGGGCAGGAGGGAGTGTTTCATTTTTTGAGTTTTTCACGTTAGGTGCCCTTTTAGGGGACTGGGTTTTCAAGGGTTTGGGAGTGTTTGCACTTTTGTATTGGGGCCCTGGGGTTTTTGTGGGTTGTTTTTAGGCTGGGGGTGCTTGTGGGGTTTCCGTGTTGGGTGCTTTTGGGGTGATGTGTTTCATGTGATGGGAGTGTTTTCCGGGGGGTGAGGTGGTTTTAGTTTGAGGTTTTTTGTGATTGAGGTGCCCGTGTTTGGGAGTGTTTGGTCCGTTTTCAGTGAGGTCCTGGTTGGGGGTTACTGGGGGGACGGGGGACTGTTTAAGTTAGGTTAGGGGATTTGGGGGTTTTTTGTGGGGAAGGAGGGGCCTTGTTTGGGGACGGGGATGGTGCACTGTGTTGGTGTACTGGTTTGGTGATGTGTTTGGTTTACTTTGATGGTACGTGTTGTGCATGTGTGTGGTGTACTGTGTGTTGGGGTTTCTGTGTTGGTATGTGTAGGGGCCCGTGTTGGTGAATGTGTTGGTGTTTTGTGTGGTGACTGGTGTGGTTTTAACGTGTTGGGGATGTGGTTTGGGGACTGTGTTGGTGATGTGTTGGTGCATGTGTTGTGACTGTGTTTTTGGGGACTGTGTGTGGTGTACTGTGTTGGGGTTTTTGTTTGTTGACTGTGTTGTGCATGTGTGTGGTGTACTGTGTGTGGTGCTGTGTGTTGGGGTCTGTGTTGGGGACTGTGTTGGGATGTGTTGGGTGCTGTGTTGGGACTGTGTTGGTGCACTGGGGGGTATTGGTTTTACTGTGGGTTTTGACTGTGTTGGGCACTGTTGTTTTTGTGTGGGGACTGTGTTTGGTGATTTTGTTGGGATGTGTTGGTGACTGTGTTGGGACTGTGTTGGTGATGTGTTGGTGCACTGTGTTGGTGCATGTGTTGGTGCACTGTGTTTGGTGGGATGTGTTGGTTTTTCTGTGTTGGGCTGTGTTGGTGCAGGGGGGTGTGGGTGACTGTGTTGGTTTCCTGTGTTGGTTTTCATTGTTGGTGATGTGTTGGTGACTTGTTGGTGATGTGTTTGGTGATTTTGTGGGTGACTGGTTGGTGACTGTGTTGGTTACGGTTGGTGCAATGTGTTGGGGGCACTGTGTTTTTGCCCGTGTTTTTGCACTGTGTTTGTGACTGTTTGGTTTTTACTGTGGTTTGGTGCACGGGTTGGGTGATTGTTTGGGGCACTGTGTTGGTTTCACTGTGTTGGTGACTGTGGTGTGACTGTGTTGGTTCTGTGTGGGGTTTTTGTGTATGCTGTTGTGGGGATGTGTGTGGTGACTTGGTTTTGGGGATGTGTTGGGGGATGTGTTTGACGTGGGGTGACTGTTGTGTGTACTGTGTGTGGTGTATGTTTTTTGTTTTTTGTGTTGGGGCTGTGTTGGGGCTTTTTTGGTGACTGGTTTTCTTTTGGTCCCGGTTTGGGGCCCCCTTTTTTGGTGACTTGGGGTTTACTTTGTGGTTTACTTGTGTTTGGGTTTGGTTTTGTGACTGTTGGTTTTGTTGTGTACTGTTGTGGTTCTGGTTATTTCACTTTTTTGCATTTTTATTGACTGGGCCCCCCTTTATGGTGAGGTTTCCCCTCTGCTTTGACTTGGGTTAATTTTCAAATTTTGGTTTCTTTTGGGGGGGACTTTTGGTTTTTGTGAAAATGTTTGGGTAAACGTGTGTGTTTGGTTCCCTTTTGGTTGACGTTTTTGGGTTTCCCCCCCTTTTTGCACTTTTGGTTTATGTTTGGTTTATGTTGGGTGTTTTTGGGGGGGCCCTTTTTCTGTGCTTTTCCCTTGGTTGGGCTTTTGTTGCAAAATTTTTTTCACTTTTTGGGTTTGGCACTGTGTTGGGGTTTTTGTTGTTTGCCCGTGTTTTTTCCCATTGTATTGGGTAAATGTGTTTTTCCCCCCCTTTTGGGGTTTTTTTACTGGATCCTCTCTCTCTCTCTGCTTCCTGAGCTTTGTCATACCTCTTCTTAAAACTATGTATGGTTCCTGCCTCCACTAGTTCACTTGCTAGGCTATTCCACTTGCTGACAACTCTATGACTGAAGAAATACTTCCTAACGTCCCTGTGACTCGTCTGAGTCTTCAGCTTCCAGTTGTGACCCCTTGTCCCTGTGTCCCCTCTCTGGAACATCCTATCTCTGTCCACCTTGTCTATTCCCCGCAGTATCTTGTATGTCGTTATCATGTCTCCCTGACCCTTCTGTCCTCCAGTGTCGTCAGTCCGATTTCCCTTAACCTTTCCTCGTACGACTTTCCCTTGAGCTCTGGGACTAGCCTTGTTGCAAACCTTTGTACTTTCTCTAACTTCTTGACGTGCTTGACCAGGTGTGGGTTCCAGACTGGTGCTGCATACTCCAGTATGGGCCTAACATACACAGTGTACAGTGTCTTGAACGATTCCTTATTAAGGTATCGGAACGCTATTCTCAGGTTTGCCAGGCGCCCGCATGCTGCAGCGGTTATTTGGTTGATGTGTGCCTCCGGTGATGTGCTCGGTGTTATGGTCACCCCAAGGTCTTTCTTCCTGAGTGATTTCTGTAGTCTTTGTCCACCTAGCCTATACTCTGTCTGCGGTCTTCTTTGCCCCTCCCCAATCTTCATGACTTTGCATTTGGCTGGATTGAATTCGAGAAGCCAGTTACTGGACCACATGTCCAGCCTCTCCAGGTCTCTTTGCAGTCCTGCCTCATCCTCGTCCGATTTAATTCTTCTCATCAACTTCACGTCATCTGCGAACAGGGACACTTCAGAGTCTATTCCTTCCATCATGTCGTTCACATATATCAAAAATAGAACTGGTCCTAGAACTGACCCCTGTGGGACCCCGCTCGTAACAGGCGCCCACTGTGATACCTCTTCACGTACCATGACTCGTTGCTGCCTCCCTGTCAGGTATTCCCTTATCCATTGCAGTGCCCTTCCTTTTACGTGTGCCTGATCCTCCAGCTTCTGCACTAATCTCTTGTGGGGAACTGTGTCAAAGGCCTTCCTGCAGTCTAGGAAAACGCAATCTACCCACCCCTCTCTCTCGTGTCTTACTTCTGTTACCTTGTCATAAAACTCCAGTGGTGTACTGTGTGTGGTGCACTGTGGTTGGTGCACTGTGTGTGGTGTACTGTGTGTGGTGTACTGTGTGTGGTGTACTGTGTGTGGTGCACTGTGTGTGGTGTACTGTGTGTGGTGTGCTGTGTGTGGTGTACTGTGTGTGGTGCACTGTGTTTGGTGCACTGTGTGTGGTGTACTGTGTGTGGTGCACTCTGTGTTGTGTACTGTGTGTGGTGTACTGTGTGTGGTGTACTGTGTGTGGTGTACTGTGTGTGGTGCACTGTGTTTGGTGCACTCTGTGTGGTGTACTGTGTGTGGTGTACTGTGTGTGGTGCACTGTGTTTGGTGCACTGTGTGTAGTGTACTGTGTGTGGTGCACTGTGTGTGGTGCACTGTGTGGTGCACTGTGTGTGGTGCACTGTGTGTGGTGCACTGTGTGTGGTGTACTGTGTGGTGCACTGTGTGTGGTGTACTCTGTGTGGTGTACTGTGTGTTGTGTACTGTGTGTGGTGTACTGTGTGTGGTGCACTGTGTGTGGTGCACTGTGTTTGGTGCACTGTGTGTGGTGCACTGTGTGTAGTGCACTGTGTGTGGTGTGTTGTGTGTGGTGTACTGTGTGTGGTGCACTGTGTTCGGTGCATTGTGTGTGGTGCACTCTGTGTTGTGTACTGTGTGTGGTGTACTGTGTGTGGTGTACTGTGTGTGGTGTACTGTACTCACCTAGTTGTACTCACCTAGTTGAGGTTGCGGGGGTCGAGTCCGAGCTCCTGGCCCCGCCTCTTCACTGATCGCTACTAGGTCACTTTCCCTGAGCCGTGAGCTTTATCATACCTCTGCTTAAAGCTATGTATGGATCCTGCCTCCACTACATCACTTCCCAAACTATTCCACTTACTGACTACTCTGTGGCTGAAGAAATACTTCCTAACATCCCTGTGATTCATCTGTGTCTTCAGCTTCCAACTGTGTCCCCTTGTTACTGTATCCAATCTCTGGAACATCCTGTCTTTGTCCACCTTGTCAATTCCTCTCAGTATTTTGTATGTCGTTATCATGTCCCCCCTATCTCTCCTGTCCTCCAGTGTCGTCAGGTTGATTTCCCTTAACCTTCCTCGTAGGACATACCTCTTAGCTCTGGGACTACTCTTGTTGCAAACCTTTGCACTTTCTCTAGTTTCTTTACGTGCTTGGCTAGGTGTGGGTTCCAAAACTGGTGCCGCATACTCCCAATATGGGCCTAACGTACACAGTGTACAGGGTCCTGAATGATTCCTTATTAAGATGTCGGAATGCTGTTCTGAGTTTGCTAGGCGCCCATATGCTGCAGCAGTTATTTGGTTGATGTGCGCTTCAGGAGATGTGCCTGGTGTTATACTCACCCCAAGATCTTTTTCCTTGAGTGAAGTTTGTAGTCTCTGGCCCCCTAGACTGTACTCCGTCTGCGGTCTTCTTTGCCCTTCCCCAATCTTCATGACTTTGCACTTGGTGGGATTGAACTCCAGGAGCCAATTGCTGGACCAGGTCTGCAGCCTGTCCAGATCCCTTTGTAGTTCTGCCTGGTCTTCGATCGAGTGAATTCTTCTCATCAACTTCAGGTCATCTGCAAACAGGGACACCTCAGAGTCTATTCCTTCCGTCATGTCGTTCACAAATACCAGAAACAGCACTGGTCCTAGGACTGACCCCTGTGTGTGGTGCACTGTGTTTGGTGCACTGTGTGTGGTGTACTGTGTGTGGTGTACTGTGTGTGGTGTACTGTGTGTGGTGCACTGTGTTTGGTGCACTGTGTGTGGTGTACTGTGTGTGGTGCACTGTGTGTGGTGCACTCTGTGTGGTGCACTGTTTGTGGTGTACTGTGTGGTGCACTGTGTGTGGTGTACTCTGTGTGGTGTTCTGTGTTGTGTACTGTGTGTGGTGTACTGTCTGTGGTGTACTGTGTGTGGTGCACTGTGTTTGGTGTACTGTGTGTGGTGCACTGTGTGGTACTTTATGTGGTGCACAGTGTGAGGTTCACAGTGTGAGGTTCACATTGTGAGGTTCACAGTGTGAGGTTCAGAGTGTGTGGTTCACAGTGTGAGGTTCACAGTGTGAGGTTCACAATGTGGTGTACAGTGTATCTAGACGAGAAAGAATGAAGGCCCCTGGACCGCGCCTTGGGGTACTTCTCAGATCAGTTTTCTTTGCTAAGAATACGTTCGACTTATTTTTGGCTACTGCTCTTTGTGTTCAGTTAATTAGAAAATGAAATATTCATTAATATAATATCCCCCCATATGCCTATCGCCCTCATTTTATATGCAATCGCCCCATGATCGCATTTGTCAAATGCCTTTCGAAATCTGCGTATACCTCATCTGCGTTATGATAGAAATAATAATAATAATAATCATCGTCTTTATTTCTACAAGTACATGTACAAGGTATACAAACCTAGTTGAAATAAATGCCATACCACTATATAGAGCATTTCAGGTAAATTAGGTCAGATTTTGTCCCCAGGATGCTACTCACACCAGTCCACTAACACACAGGCATCTATTTTTACTGCTAAATGAACATGGGCAGCAGGTGTCTTAAGGAAACACCTTCTAATGTTTCTACCCTTACCGGGGAACGAACCGCGGACCTCATTGTGTGAGATGAGTGCTCTAGCAATCGTTGTGGAGGTTATGCTGTTCCGTCTAGTTTTTAATTTGACGTTTCATTGCCCTTTCAAAGTCTTCTGTGATGTGTGATGTTTGGGCTACTGGCCTGTCAATCTTTGCCATCCCTCTACAGCCTCCTTGATATATGCCTGATCGGTTAAACTACATGATCTAGTGTTTGGCTGAGGTAGTGATCCAATTTTCTCTTGCCCACCCTTACAATTGTTCCATCAATTTTTCGTCGTATCTTGCTGGAAGTAAAAGAATCTTTTAAATTTTAAAAGTTTTCCTCTCAGCCCGGCGAGACCAGGTTTAAAGGCTTTTATAAACGCGGTTACATTCCGAACATGACACCGCTGGCTAGTGATATCTAAGCGTCAGTGCGAGTGTGAGGAATTTGTCACTCTCACGGAAGCTGTCTTGGAAAAACTGTGAATAAACGCAACTCCCTTGTCTTCATTTAGTGTTTTACCCTGTATGTGGTGTCATCTGCTCTTGTCTGCTTAACATAGCAGCGGACGTGTTGGTGCACTTGTCTGCTCAACACAGGAGCGGACTGCGTGATAACTTCAATACTGAAATGTCTAGAGCAGAAGCAAATAGTGAATCAAGGATATGAACAGAGTCAGCCTCGTATTTAACGGAGCAACGTCGGAAAGCAGGAACGGAAGTAGCTGGTTGTAAGATCCCTGGAAAGCTAGAACGGAAGTAGCTTGTCTAACGATCACTTGAAGGCAGGAACGGATATAACTGATCTAACGATTACAACAGAGTTCACAGTGCCTCAACACTGTGAGAACAGCAGGTTGTGTTTACAACATCCCAAGCAGCGGCTGTGCTACTGCTGTGTTCGAGAAACCCCCCATAATGAACGAAAACACGAACATGAGAACAGAACCAATAACAACAGGTCCCCCGTCGTCCTCCTAACCAAAAAGACTTGTGGGATCCACTGGAGTCATTATTCATACAACAAGGACCGGACTGAAGCCCAATTATTAACCCAGAACGATGACTAAGTCAGAGGGAGATGTGTGGAAGCAGCTACTTCAATCTCGCCAACACTCCTGACTAACCTTTCCCTTTAGACTGAAGAACTCTTGATCTAAGGAATGGGGGCTATTCTTCCCTTTCCTAGGATCAAAACTGAATACCTTACCTTATTAAAGCCTTTTACTTCCCTACGAATTTAGTGTTTTCCCTGGATACAAATATAAATAATAATAATCATAACAATAATTCGAAATAATAATAATAATAGGAACAAGACTATAGTGCTCACTTGATCCAGTGACACACACACACACACACACACACACACCACACACACACACACACACACACACACACACACACACACAGTCAGTCAGCAGACGTGGGTCACAAGGCTCTCGAGATTTAGTGGTTTTTGGGTAACAATTTTAAATAATAATAATCGGGAACAATAACGAATAAAATATTAGAAAAAAGCAAGGGCCTGTCTTTTTTTTTCCAAAACAAACCCCAAAACCCCCAACACAACAAAAACAAAACAAGTATTTGGGAACGGGGTTTTTCAAAAATTTCGAAAATTTTGGTAAACTGAAATTGTGGGCAAAAACAGGGATGAAATAAATAAAACAAAACAAAAAGGAAAAATTATTTTTAAAAAAATCAAACCCCTGCTATCAAGCCCCAAAAAACCCGTTTTTTTTTGACTTCAATAAAGTTAAAAAGGATGTGAAGTGTTTCCCCTTGGGAAATGATCTCAAAGTCATGGGGGACCGGAGGGGAAATAAAAATAAGTACAGGGAAAATTTTAAAAAGGAAAAGGCACCCCCATCAACTAAACTTGTCTGCATACTATTAAGTTATCACCGTTGGGTTGTTTGGGGGGGGTTTTGTGGTTGTTAAAATTTCAAAAATTGAAGTATTACCAAATTAAAGGAAACTAGAAAGGTAAAGATAGGTTATAAAGGGGGATACAGGGGAAAACCCTAGTGAGGGAAAACATCCAGAACTGCAAAAATTTTTACAACCCCTAAATTACTTGTGTTTTTAAAAGGTGTCTAAATCCTGTTGGCATTTTTAAAAATTTACTGGTATCACCGGTATTATTGGGCAGTAGATATTAGAAGGGGGCACGACACAACACAACACACCAAACCAACAAAAAACACCACACAAAAAGAAAAAACACCAAAAATACCAAACCCATAAATACAAACACCACACACCAAACACCCCAACAACACCACACACACAAAAACACACACACACAACCACACACACCAACACCAACACAACACAAAACGCACACAAACAACACAACTTAAACACACCAAACACACATACAAAACACACCCTCCAAACACCATCAACCTTTTTCCCCCCCCCCCCCCCCTTTTCGTTTAAGTGATACCACCCCCCCCTTTTACCTAAAATTCCCCTCCTTTTCTCCTCCCTTTTCCCCTCCCCCCCCCCCCCCTTTTTTACTTAACACCCTCCCCCCCTCAACATTTCCCCCCTCAAACTCTTCCCCCCCAATCTCCCCCCTCCCCCTTTTCTCCCATCCCCCCCTCCTCCCCCCCTACCCCTCCCCCCCGCTTTTCCATCTCCCCCCCTCTCTTTCCCCCCCCCCCCTATTTCCTTCCCTTTTTCCCCTCCCCCCCCCCTCCCTCCCCCCTCCCCTCTCTCCTCCCCCTTCCTCCCCTTTTCCCCTCCCCTTCTCCCCCTTCCTCTCCCCCCTTTCTCCTCCTCCTTCCCTCCCTTTTTCCCTCCTCCCTCTCTTTTCTCTCTCTCTCTTCCTCCTCCTCTTCCTTCTCTCTCTCTTTGCTCCTCTCTTCTCTCTCTCTCTTGCCTCTCTCTCTCTTGCTCCTCCTTCCCTTCTCTCTCCCTCTTTTGCTTCCTCTCTCTCTCTCTCTCTCTTTGCTCTCTCCTTGCTCTCCCCTTTTGCTCTCTCTCCCTTGCTCTCTCCTCTTTTGCTCTCTCTCTTTTTCTCTCTCTCCTCTTGCTTCCTCTCCCTTTCTCCTCCTCCTTTTGCTCTCCTCTCTCTTGCTCTCTCTCCTTGCTCTCTCTCTCTCTTTTGCTCTCCTCTTGCCTCCTCTCTCTTGCTCTCTCTTTTGCCCTCTCTCTCTTGCTCTCTCTCTCTCTTGCTCTCTTCTCTCTTGCCTCTTTTTCCCCTTGCTCTCTCTCTCTCCCCCCCCCCTCCTTGCCCCTTTTCCCCCTCTTGTCTCTCTCTCTCCTTGCTCTCCCCCTTGCTCTCTCTCTCCCTCTTCTCCTCTTGCTCCTCTCCTCTTGCTCTCTCCTTGCTCCTCCCCTCTTCGCTCCTCTCTTCCTGCCCCCTCTCTCTCTCCTCTCTCTCCCCTCTCTTGCCTCCTCTTTTCTCTTTCTCTCTCGCTCTCTCTTCTCTCTCTCTCTCTTTGCTCTCTCTCTTGCTCTCTCTCTTCTCTCTCTCTCTTTTGCCTCCTCCTTTTCCTCTTCTCTCTCTCTCTCTCTTCATCTTGCTCTCTCTCCCCTCTTTTTGCTCTCTCTCTCTCTTGCTCTCCTCCCCCCCCCCTTGCCCCCCCGCCCCCCCCCCCCTCTTTGCCTCTCTCTCTCTTGCTCTCTCCCCCTTTTTGCTCTCTCTCCCCCCCCCCCCCCCCCCCCCCCTCGCTCTCTTGCTCTCCTCTCTCCTTGCTCTCTCTCCCTCTTGCCCTCTCTCTCTTGCTCTCTCTCTTGCTCTCTCTCTCTTGCCCTCTCTCTCTGCTCGCTCTCTTCTCCCCCTCTCCCTTTTGCTATCTCTCCTCTTGCTCTCTCTCTCTCTTGCCTCTTTTTTTTCTCTCTCTCTCTCTCTTGCTCCCTCTTGCTCCTCCTCTCTCTTTTTCTCTCTCTTGCTCTCTCTCCTCCTTTGCTCTCTCTCTTCTCTCCCCTTTTCCCCTGCTCCTCTTTCTCTTGCTCTCCTCTCTCTTGCTCTCTCCTCTCTTGCTCTCTCTCGTCCCCATTTTCCCTTTCTAACTCCCCCCTCTCCTATCTTAAAAAAAAAAAAAAAAAAAAAAAAAAAAAAAAATGGTGGGGACTCGCAGGACCCAAGGGACAGATAGAAGGGTTGGGGGTAGGGGGGAGTGGTGGGGAGCAGGGGAAAAAAAGGGGGGAACAAGAGGGGGAAAAAAAAATTTAGGAGAGTTTTTCTGAAAAAAGGAGAAAGAGCTCTCTGTAAAATTGGGAAAGGGGTTGGAGAAGGAGACAAAAAATTGGGAGCACAAGTCGAAACTGCAGTAGCCAAGATAAGGGGCCTAGAAGTTTTAATAAAAGGGGGAGCGAGTTACAGGGGGATGACCGGAAGACACAGCATTGAACTGCGAGGCTGAACAGGAAGGAAAGGGAATTTTAAAATTTTGCAAAAGGCCCCATCAAACTGCCAAGGGGGGACCAAGGAGTGAAAAGGGAAGATCAACTGTTGCAGATGAGAGGGTGATAGGTCGAATGTAGGCACAACAAGGGTATCAAAAGCCCCTGGAAAAATCAAGGGAAAACGACCCCCACAGGCAGATCCAGGCCACAAGGGTAGGGAATGCGAAAGAAAGGGCAAAAAACGGGTTTATCCCTGGGCTTCAGGAGAGAGAGGAAAGGACACACACTGAAAGGGAAACAGGGAAAAAAGGAAGGGGAATTTTTGAAAATCAAACAGAAATAGGTGAAGAGAGGGACGAGATTGTAAATTTTTAGAGAATAGGGGGTACTCGAAGGGGAAAAACCCACCAATCAAGTGATTCTCAGGACGGGAAACAGTGGGGGAACAGGAACCCCAAAAAACCAATTGAAATACTCGGAAGAGTACAAAGGGGTTCCTAACAAGACAGAACAAAATCAGAACGACAGCACTGAGGAGAGGGCAAAAAACGAAAGGGGCTAGGAAAAAAGACAAGGGGGAACCAGCAGAGGGCAGTCAGAGCAGGACAGAAAACAAGGGGAACACACACAAACTACTTCAAAACCCCCAAAAACCTATCACAAAACCATCCCAACACACCCTACAATCATACCCCCCACCTCCACCCCAAAACCAACTAAAACCCCACATATCCAACCAGGTCTCCCACCCTCACAGGGGCCCCCCCAAAACCCAAGGTTGGAAAGGGAAAATAAGGTATGGGAACAAAACCCGATGGAATAACAAATAAGTGGGAGGATGGCAAAAAAAGTCAAAGAAGCATCACGACACATAGCTCTCACAAAACCAAGCTTACAGGTTTTATAACAATGCCCTCTTTCCCAAAGGGGTACCCAAAACCTGAGGAAAGACAGAGGGAAAAAGGGGGGGGGGGAGTGGGGTTTCGACAAAATCGCTGGAATTTTGATGGCTGGAAGAGAAAAGCGGGGAAAAAGTGATTTCATAGTGGGAACACTTTACTCTGGAGGGCCAAGGTGGTAATAGCATGATGTATAACCCACCACAGAACAGCAGGGGGCCAAGGGAAGAGACGAGAACAAAAGCGATGGTTGACACACGGGGTAGAGTGGCCAAAAGCTCATCTGCAGGGAAAGCCCTATCATGGGTGATTTAACCACAAGGGGAATAGATTGGGGGAACTTGGGCCCACATGGGGGCCAAGATACTTGAGGGCTAAGATGATGGAGGTGGTACTGGAGAACTTCATGTACCAACAGTAAGGGGCACACAAAAGAGAGGGAGGATAACCCAAGGGGGACTTATTTCACCTTTATGTGCAGATATCAGGACATCACTTTGAAAACCCCCTTGGGGGCCCGTGACCATGTGGTTTGTAAGCTTCGAATCACATAAGCACAATTTGGGGGGAAAGAGGGAAAGGGCCCGGAGAATAACCAAACTACAAGAAAGGGGGCTACACAGGAATGAGGAACTACCTAACGGGTTCAGGGGACAGAGAACTGGCAGGGAAACCATTAAAAGATAGGGAAAAGTAGCAATAAAATGCAAGAGGCTGAGGAGAGGTTTGTACCCAAGGGTAAAGGATAAGAAAAAGCCAGGATGGCCAGGTTTACCCAAAGGGGCAGGGGGGCAAAAAAACCCAAATGGCTAGGGAATGGAAAAATATAGAAAGGAAAGGACCCGGAAATAAAGGGGAAAAAGTCGTAGAGCCAGAAATGAATATGCACGATAAAAGGGGAGGCCCAAAGACAATTAAAATCTAAACCGAAAACCAAATCTGACCCCAAAATGTGTACGCCACATCAGGAGAAAACAACAGTCAAGGACCAGGTAATCAGGCTAAGGAAGGGAAGGGGGAAGACAACAGGGAAAAACCGGGAAGTATGTGAAGAACCAACAAAAGATTTAAAGAAGTGTTCACAGAGGAGACAGAAGGGCCCCTCCAGAAAGACGGAGAGGTGGGGCACACCACCAAGTGTTTGGACACAGTGCACAAAACCCGAGGAAAAAAGTAAAGAGGCTTCTGAGTGAGCTAGATCCCCTAAAAGGGGCAAGGGGGGCCAGATAACATTCCCCAGGGGAAATTGAGAGAGGGAGCAAGCGCTATGTTCCCCTAAAAACCCTTTTTCAATACACAAATCGAAACGGGGAGATTGCCTGAGGCAGGGAAGACAAAAAAATGTAGTCCCAATTTTTAAAAAAGGAGCCCAGACAGAAGCATTAAACAAACAGACCATGTCATGACATGAAAAGAATGCAAAATCATGGAGAAAAATTATCGGAGAAGAGGGTGGAACACCTAAAAGGAAAAATTCATAACCCAGCCAACTGGTTTCAGGGGGGGGGAAAATCCTGTGCCCAAACCAACTTGGATTTCTAGACATGGTGACAGCGGGTGGGGAAAAGAGAAAAGGAAGGGGTGGGGGGATTGCATTTTTTTGGACTGCAAAAAGGCTTTTGGGACACATTTTCCACACAAGAGTTTGGTAAAAAAAACGGGAAGGACCAAGCGGGTTTAACGGGGAAGGCACTACAATGGTTTCAGGGAATATTTGCCCGGAAGACAGCAGCAGTCAGGTCGGGGGCGAGGTGTCAGATTTGGGCACCTGTGACCAGGGGGGTTTCCCGCGGGGGTTTCAGCCCCTAGGACCAGTGCGGGTTTCTGGTTTTTTGTGAAGGACATGCCCGGAAAGGGAAATAGCCTGAGGTGCCCCCTGTTTGCAGATGACGTGAAGTTGTGAAAGAATACCCTCATCGAAGACCGGGCCCAAAAAACTAAAAAAGGGATCTGGACAGGCTGCGAACGGGCCCAAAGCAATTGGCTCCGGAGTTAAACCCCAAACCAAGGGGCAAAGTCATGAAGTTTGGGGGGAAAGGGCAAAAAAAGGCCCCCGACGGAGCACAGTCTGGGGGGTCAGAGACTACAAACTAAACTAAAGGAAAAAATCGGGGGTGAGTTAAACCCCGGCCCCATCCCCCTGAAGCGAAACATAAACCCAAATAACTGCTGCAGCATAGGGGCCCGCCTAGAAAACCTCAAACAGCATTCCGACATCAAAAAAAGGGAAACCTTTTTCGGGGACCGTACCCGTATACGTTAGGCCCATTTTTGGAAAAGCGGCACCATTTTTGGAACCCACCCCCTAGCCAAGCACGTAAAAAAACTAAAAAAAGGAAAAAGGTTTGCAAAAAAACTGGGCCCCAACTAAGAGGTATGTCCTACGAAGGGGGTTTTTAAGGGGAAAAATCAACCGCCCGACACTGGAGGACAGGAGAGATAGGGGGGACATGAAAACCCGACATACAAAATACTGAGGGGAAATTTTAAAAGGGGTTGGACAAAAAAGGGTGTTCCAGGATTGGACACAGTAACAAGGGGCCCAACATTTGGGGAAGCTAAAGACACGGGGATAAAACCAGGGATTTAGGAAGTATTTCTTCAGCCACAAGAAAGTCAGTAAGGGTTTTTGTTGGGGAAGCGATGTAGTGGAGGCAGGATCCATACATAGCTTTAACCCAGATTTTCCGATAAGCTCACGGCTCGGGGGGGAAGTGACCTAGTAGAGACCCTTGAAGAGGCGGGGCCAGGGCCGGACCGACCCCCGCAACCCCCCCCCCAACTAGGTGATACTAGGTGAGTAACACACCCCACACACACACACACAGATGGGAGGTGAAGAAACTGCAAGGGACCACCCGATACCTAAAAGGGGCAAGGGGGCCCGGAAAACACCCTCCCCGTGGGTCCTTAGGGAGGGCAGATAGTTGTGCTCCCCTTCCCCAAATCTTCAAAAACGTCCTGGAAACTGGGCAATACCTGAGGTATGGAAGATGGCAAATGTATTTCCCCAAATTTTAAAAAAAGGAGACAGAAAAGGGGCACTAAACTATAGACCTGTGCCCATTGCCCGGGGTTATTATCCCAAAGAAAAGGAGAAGAATCTGGAGGAAAGGGGGGACCCACCTGGAAGGGAAAACCAAGAGTATAAATCCCAAAAACCAGTACGAATTCAGGGAAAGGGGCAAATCTGTGTAAAAACCCTTCTGGAGTTTTTATGTTTAAAAAAACAGAAGTAAACACGAGAGAGGGGGGGGGGGTTTGATTCCCACCCTTTTTGGACTGCAAGAAGGCCTTTGACACAGTTCCTCACAAGGGGATTAGTTCAGGGAAATAAAGCATCAGGCCCCATATAAAAGGAAAAAGGGGACTGCAATGGTCAAGAATACCTGACAGGGGGGCAAAACGAGTCCTTTGGGACGTAATGTGTATCACAGTGGGGGACCTGTGACGAGCGGGGTTCCCCACCGGGGGGCCCGGGCCAAAGGGCCAGTGCTAAATTTTTGGGATATGTGAACGGGCAGGGAAAAGGGGGGGACTCAAAGTGGGCCCCGTTTTTCAGAAGATGTGAAAATTAATGAGGAGAATTAAAAACAGTAAGGACCAGGGAGGACTTCAAAGAACCTGCACAGACGGACACCCGGTCCCCGCAAATGGCCTCGGAAAAATTTAAACCGCCAAATTTCTAAAACATGAAGATAGGGGAAGGGGGACAGAAAAACCACAGACAAGTATAGGTAGGTGTCCAAAGGGCTGCAAACCCACTCAAGGGAAAAGTCTTTGGGGGGAGTATAATACCGAGCATTCTTCGGGAAACCACAAACAACCCGTAACGCTGCAGGGTATGGGGGGCCTGGCCCAAAACCCGGAACAGCATTCCCATACCTTTTGGAAAAGGGAAACGTTTTAAGATAAAATTTCACCGGTATGCAGGCCCATACTGGAGTATGCAGCACCTGTTTTGGGGGAAACCCCCACTTGATAAAGCACGTCAAGAAACTAAAAGAAAGTACAAAAGGGTTTTCGACAAGGTTTGTTCCAGGCTAAGGGGAAAAAGTCCTATGAAGAAAGATTAAGGGAAAATTTTGGGCCCGAAAGGGCACTGGGGGGACAGGGGGATCAGGGGGACATGATAACGACATAAAAATTTCCTTTCCCTGGAATAGACAAGGTGGGGCAAAAACAGGAAGTTTCCCGGGAGGGGACACCCGAAAAAAGAGGGGCCCCAATTGGAAATTGAAGACACAAAAGAGTCAGGAGAAATTAGGAAATTATTTCTTCAGTATAAGTTTTTTCAGGCAGTGGAATACCCAGAAAATGACGTAGTGGAAAGGGAGGAAACCAAAAAACAGTTTTTTAAAACGAGGTTTTTATAAAGCCCCATGGGGCAGGGAAAAGGGGGCCCAGTAGCAACCGGTGAAGGGGGGGGGCCATTAAACTTTTAAAACTCACCCCTGCAACAAAACAGAAAAAAAGGGGAGTACAAAAAGGTGAGTACACACACACACCCCACACACACAAAACCACACACAAAAACAAAACACATACACCCACACACACACACACAACACACCCAACCCCACCCACACACACACACAAACCCCACACACACCACACACACACAACACACCCCACATGAGCCCATGGTTTAAACCCAAAAAGGTTCCCGGGGGCAAAAACCAATGTGTAGGGAATGGAAGAAAAATAGAAGGCAAAGGGCCCCGGGAGGCCCCGGGGAAAATCGAAACCGAAACCGAATTCCCCATACCCCCCGGGGGGGCCCCAAAACCTAAGAAAAACCCCCTCCCGGGAAACCAAATCGACCCAAACCCAAAATAACCCCCCAACCGGAGGAAAAACCCCAAAGTCAAGGACCAGGTAAAACAGGGAAAAGGGAAAGGGAAGGGGAGAGACAACAAAAATGACCCCTAAAGTATGGAAAAACTCAACAAGAGATTCAAAAAAGTGGGTTTACGGGAGGGGACAGAAGGGGCCTCCCGGGAAAAACGGGGGAGGTTTTTGGGGGACACCCCCAAGTCTGGCCCCAGTGCACAACCAAACCGGGGGGAAGAAAAGAAGAGGCTTTGAGGGGAGCTAGATACCCAAAGGCAATGGGGCCAGATAACCTCTCCCCCTGGGGGATTGAGAGAGGGAGCAGAGGCGCCCATGTGGGATCCCTAACAACAATATTCCCAAAACATCTATCGGGAAAATGGGGGATTGCCTGTGGCATGGAAACCAAAAGTAGTCCCATTTTAAAAAAGGAGAAAGAAAGAAGCATTAAATACAGACCAGTGCACCCGACAAAGTACAGTATGCCCAAAAACAAGGAGAAGATTTTCAGGGGGAAGAGTGGGGGAACAAAACCCAGAAAGGAACGATCTCATCAACAGCAGCCAACATGGTTTTAGGGACGGGAAATCCTGTGTCACAAACCTACTGGAGTTCTATGACATGGTGACAGCAGTAAGACAAGAGAGAGAGGGGTGGGTGGATTGCATTTTCTTGGACTGCAAGAAGGCGTTTGACACAGTTCCACACAAGAGATTGGTGCAAAAACTGGAGGACCAAGCAGGGATAACAGGGAAGGCACTACAATGGATCAGGGAAATACTTGTCAGGAGACAGCAGCGAGTCATGGTACGTGGCGAGGTGTCAGAGTGGGCACCTGTGACCAGCGGGGTCCCGCAGGGGTCAGTCCTAGGACCAGTGCTGTTTTCTGGTATTTGTGAACGACATGACGGAAGGAATAGACTCTGAGGTGTCCCTGTTTGCAGATGACGTGAACTTGATGAG
The DNA here is from genome assembly GCF_026875155.1 of Cherax quadricarinatus. Classification (NCBI taxonomy): domain Eukaryota; kingdom Metazoa; phylum Arthropoda; class Malacostraca; order Decapoda; family Parastacidae; genus Cherax; species Cherax quadricarinatus. Next base: position 53,237,525 of record NC_069404.1, read on the forward strand.
AAGAATTCTCTCGATCGAAGACCAGGCAGAACTACAAAGGGATCTGGACAGGCTGCAGACCTGGTCCAGCAATTGGCTCCTGGAGTTCAATCCCACCAAGTGCAAAGTCATGAAGATTGGGGAAGGGCAAAGAAGGCCGCAGACGAAGTACAGTCTAGGGGGTCAGAGACTACAAACCTCACTCAAGGAAAAAGATCTTGGGGTGAGTATAACACCAGGCACATCTCCTGAAGCGCACATCAACCAAAATAACTGCTGCAGCATATGGGCGCCTAGCAAACCTCAGAACAGCATTCCGACATCTTAATAAGGAATCATTCAGGACCCTGTACACCGTGTACGTTAGGCCCATATTGGAGTATGCGGCACCAGTTTGGAACCCACACCTAGCCAAGCACGTGAAGAAACTAGAGAAAGTGCAAAGGTTTGCAACAAGACTAGTCCCAGTGCTAAGAGGTATGTCCTACGAGGAGAGGTTAAGGGAAATCAACCTGACGACACTGGAGGACAGGAGAAATAGGGGGGACATGATAACGACATACAAAATACTGAGATGAATTGACAAGGTGGACAAAGACAGGATGTTCCAGAGATTGGACATAGTAACAAGGGGACACAGTTGGAAGCTGAAGACACAGATGAATCACAGGGATGTTAGGAAGTATTTCTTCAGCCACAGAGTAGTCAGTAAGTGGAATAGTTTGGGAAGCGATGTAGTGGAGGCAGGATCCATACATAGCTTTAAGCAGAGGTATGATAAAGCTCACGGCTCAGGGAGAGTGACCTAGTAGCGATCAGTGAAGAGGCGGGGCCAGGAGCTCGGACTCGACCCCCGCAACCTCAACTAGGTGAGTACAACTAGGTGAGTACACACACACACACACACACACACACACACACACACACACACACTCACACACACACACACACACACACACACACACACACACACAACACACACACACACACACACATTATATGTATACAAAATTGAGAGGGAAAAACAAGGATAAATGAGAAGGATAAAATCACGTAGGCTTGAATTGCTCTTCTGAGAACGATACGAGTTAGCAGCCGGACTCACGGGAAGGGGATAAGAAAGCAGAGGAGAAGGAGGGAGGAGGAGGAGGAGGAGGAGGAGGAGGAGAGGAAGGAGGCAGCAGGAGGAAGAGAAGAAAGAGGAGTAGGAAGCAGAGGAGAAGTGGTATTTGAGAGGGTCATTATGGAGTGAATCTGCTGTGTTTGGAGAAGTGTGCTGTGCTGAAAGGGTATTCTCATCTTATATCCATGAATATCCACGGAGGATATCCAGAGGGATATCCAGAGGAATATCCAGGGGAACTGCTAAAGTAGACTTGGATAAAGAAAGATCTAACGTGAGAAAGATCTAACGAGAAAGATCTAACGTGAGAAAGATCTAACGTGAGAAAGATCTAACGAGAAAGATCTAACGTGAGAAAGATCTAACGTGAGAAAGATCTAACGTGAGAAAGATATAACGTGAGAAAGATCTAACGTGAGAAAGATCTAACGAGAAAGATCTAACGTGAGAAAGATCTAACGTGAGAAAGATCTAACGTGAGAAAGATCTAACGGGAGAAAGATTTAACGTGAGAAAGATCTAACGTGAGAAAGATCTAACGAGAAAGATCTAACGTGAGAAAGATCTAACGTGAGAAAGATCTAACGTGAGAAAGATCTAACGGGAGAAAGATCTAACGTGAGAAAGATCTAACGGGAGAAAGATCTAACGAGAAAGATCTAACGTGAGAAAGATCTAACGAGAAAGATCTAACGTGAGAAAGATCTAACGGGAGAAAGATCTAACGTGAGAAAGATCTAACGTGAGAAAGATCTAACGAGAAAAAATCTAACGTGAGAAAGATCTAACGGGAGAAAGATCTAACGTGAGAAAGATCTAAGGGGAGAAAAGATCTAACGAGAAAGATCTAACGTGAGAAAGATCTAACGAGAAAGATCTAACGTGAGAAAGATCTAACGGGAGAAAGATCTAACGTGAGAAAGATCTAACGGGAGAAAGATCTAACGTTACCCACACTAATTTGCTTCCTGTTTCTAATATTTAATAATAACAAGACCAGAAGGAGGAAGAAGAGAAGGAGGAAGGGAGAAGGAAGGGATAAGAGAAGGTAAAAGGGGGGATAACAGTTTACCTGCCACCGGTTACAGTGGCGTATTTATATCCTCGAATCCCGGCCATTGGCCAGGCTTCCTTTTCGATCATCTGTTCAACCAGGCTGTGGCTATTAGCGGCGCACCTGGTCACCACAGCCTAGTTGAACCGGCACTTGGCGGGGATCGTTTTCTAATATCCTGTAGTATTACAGACAACTGCTGGTAGGAGGCTGAAGTGTCTTGGTCCACCGATGTTGACACACTGTTTGTTATTTTACTGTGCCGGCACAACCAGGTTGTTGTTACCAGAAACTGGTAGGAGGCTGAAGAGTTTTGGACCATAGCAGCAGGACTTCCTGATTCACTGTCAGCAGCAGGACCTCCTGATTCACTGTCAGCAGCAGGACCTCCTGATTCACTGTCAGCAGCAGGACCTTCTGATTCACTGTCAGCAGCAGGACCTCCTGATTCACTGTCAGCAGCAGGACCTCCTGATTCACTGTCAGCAGCAGGACCTCCTGATTCACTGTCAGCAGCAGGACCTTCTGATTCACTGTCAGCAGCAGCGCCTTCTGATTCACTGTCAGCAGCAGGACCTCCTGATTCACTGTCAGCAGCAGGACCTCCTGATTCACTGTCAGCAGCAGGACCTCCTGATTCACTGTCAGCAGCAGGACCTCCTGATTCACTGTCAGCAGCAGGACCTCCTGATTCACTGTCAGCAGCAGGAAACCCCCTGATTCACTGTCAGCAGCAGGACCTCCTGATTCACTGTCAGCAGCAGGACCTCCTGATTCACTGTCAACAGCAGGACCTCCTGATTCACTGTCAACAGCAGGACCTCCTGATTCACTGTCAACAGCAGGACCTCCTGATTCACTGTCAGCAGCAGGACCTTCTGATTCACCGTCAGCAGCAGGACCTCCTGAAATTTACTGTCAGCAGCAGGACCTCCTGATTCACTGTCAGCAGCAGGACCTCCTGACTTCACTGTCAACAGCAGGACCTCCTGATTCACTGTCAGCAGCAGGACCTCCTGATTCACTGTCAGCAGCAGGACCTCCTGATTCACTGTCAGCAGCAGGACCTCCTGATTCACTGTCAGCAGCAGGACCTTCTGATTCACTGTCAGCAGCAGGACCTCCTGATTCACTGTCAGCAGCAGGACCTTCTGACTCACTGTCAGCAGCAGGACCTCCTGATTCACTGTCAGCAGCAGGACCTTCTGACTCACTGTCAGCAGCAGGACCTTCTGATTCACTGTCAGCAGCAGGACCTCCTGATTCACTGTCAGCAGCAGGACCTTCTGATTCACTGTCAGCAGCAGGACCTCCTGATTCACTGTCAGCAGCAGGACCTTCTGATTCACTGTCAGCAGCAGGACCTCCTGATTCACTTTCAGCAGCAGGACCTTCTGATTCACTGTCAGCAGCAGGACCTCCTGATTCACTGTCAGCAGCAGGACCTTCTGATTCACTGTCAGCAGCAGGACCTTCTGATTCACTGTCAGCAGCAGGACCTTCTGATTCACTGTCAGCAGCAGGACCTCCTGATTCACTGTCAGCAGCAGGACCTTCTGACTAACTGTCAGCAGCAGGACCTCCTGACTCACTGTCAGCAGCAGGACCTCCTGATTCACTGTCAGCAGCAGGACCTCCTGACTCACTGTCAGCAGCAGGACCTCCTGATTCACTGTCAGCAGCAGGACCTCCTGACTCACTGTCAGCAGCAGGACCTTCTGACTCACTGTCAGCAACAGGACCTCCTGGTTCACTGTCAGCAGCAGGACTTCCTGATTCACTGTCAGCAGCAGGACCTCCTGATTCACTGTCAGCAGCAGGACCCCCTGATTCATTGTCAGCAGCAGGACCTCCTGACTCACTGTCAGCAGCAGGACCTTCTGACTCACTGTCAACAGCAGGACCTCCTGATTCACTGTCAGCAGCATGACCTCCTGACTCACTGTCAGCAGCAGGACCACCGCCACCTAAATATCTGCTGAGAAGAACTATCTGTATTTACTCAGATTAATTAGAAATATCGTTT
>NC_069404.1:53244706-53302690 GCF_026875155.1 Cherax quadricarinatus
TCTTCACTTTTCTGTATTTTTTTTTCTCTCTTTTTCTCACCTTTTTGATGTCTCTCATTTCGCTTTTATTGATGAAGATTTGCTGCTAGGGTGTTAACACAGATTGCTTTATGACTTTCAGTCTGCATGCGCTAAGAGTTTACTTAAATCCTGAACAGGTGATAAACAGGTGTAGACTTAGTGACCATTTTGAATTCGATAGGATTTAAACCTAGCATATCAACCAATTTATTTCTGCTTTGGCTCAGACGTATTATAAGATAAAAGGTGAAATATAAAGAAGCTAATGCAAAGTGGAAATCGTCACAGTTGCTCTTTGCTGATGACTCGGTGTTTTTGGAAGACTAAAGAGAAGTTGTAAGGCCTGGTAGACGAATTTGGAAGGGTAAGTAGAAGAAGAAATTTAAAAGTGAGCATAAGAAAGAGGAAGGTGACGAGGGTAAGAAAAATTTAGGTAATGAAAGATTGGATATTAGATTAGAAAGAGGTAATGTTAGGAGGAGGACTTGTCGGCGGATGGGTTTATGAAAAATGAGGCAAATCATAGAATTGACGATGTTGTAAAAGGTGGCTGGTGCATTGAGACATTTGTGGAGACAAAAAAAAAAGCGTTATCCTTGGAGACAAAAAATGGAATGTAACAGAATGTATGCATCATCAGTCTAATGTAAGTGTGAAGCATGAGTTGTGAATGTTGCAGTGATGAGGAGGCTGGAGGCAGTAGGTGTCCTGCTCGAGGGCCATGTGTGATGTGAATATTATGCAGAAAATTAGTATCTTCGAGATTAGAAGGTAGTGCAGGGTTACTAAAAGTATTATCCAGAGGGCTGAGGAAGGGTTTGTGAGGAAATTTGGACATCTAGAGAAGATGGAGCAAAATAGGATGACTTGGAGGGTGTATAAATCCGTAATGGAGGGAGGAGGAGAAAGGGTCGTCCTTGCAAAGGTTGGTGGGAGGGGGTAAAGGAGGTTTTGTATGTAAGGGGGCTAGACATCCAACAGGCGTGTGTGAGCGTATTAGATAAGAGTAAGTGGAGGCAAATAGTATTTTTATGACTTTTATTTCTGTTGGAGTGTGAGCAAGGTAATATTTATGAAAGGATTCAGTGAAACCAGTTAACCGGGCTTGAGTTCTGGAGGTAGGAAATAGAGTGACTGCATTCTGAAGGAGGGGTGAGGATGCTGCAGTTAGGAGGACCATCTAGCAAGAAGGTGATGGAGTGAGTGATGATGAAAGCGATTCCTCTTTTCTGGTTATACTTCCTCAGTGGAGATTAATCCTTTAGTCGAACACAAAAGTGAATCACAGTCCTGGGGCCAATGGAAGTGTCTAGGTAGTTCAGAGGTGATTAGTTCCGTAATCTTGTAATAAGATACCTGAATACCACTGGGTGAGTAAACTAGTTAAATATCACTAAGTGAGTATTAGTAGGTGAGTACACATAGACTTCATAATGAGGAGAAAATTAGCATATTAAAAAGGCCTTGGGAATATAGGCTGAGACTGAAATACCCAGATTTCTCATACCATGTATCAGGCCGCAGTTGCAGCCGCAGCCGCAGCCGCAGCCGCAGCCGCAGCCGCAGCCGCAGACGCAGCAACCGCCGCAGGGAGAATCGATGTGATGCACTGAATAAAGGAGGCATGACAACACAGCTGCTGCACTCTCCCCCGCCACCTGATTCTTTCTCTAACCACCTGCCTTTCCCACCATCTGCTCACTCTCCCCAACACTTGCCTCTCTTCCACCTGCCACTTCTACCTCTTTTCCTCCTCCTCCTCTTCCCATTCCTAATATTTCTTCTCTTCCTCCTCTTCCTTTAAATATTTGTTTCACAAATGAATAGGCAGAGCGACTTGTCTTGAATAATCAGACGATGAAAAACAAGTAGAGAATCATTCATTTTTATTACGAGTGCAGCAGAGAGTGCAGCAGAGAGTGCAGCAGAGAGTGCAGCAGAGAGTGTAGCAGAGAGTGTAGCAGAGTGTAGCAGAGAGTGCAGCAGAGAGTGCAGCAGAGAGTGCAGCAGAGAGTGTAGCAGAGAGTGTAGCAGAGTGTAGCAGAGAGTGCAGCAGAGAGTGCAGCAGAGAGTGTAGCAGAGTGTAGCAGAGTGCAGCAGAGAGTGCAGCAGAGAGTGCAGCAGAGAGTGCAGCAGAGAATGCAGCAGAGAGTGTAGCAGAGAGTGTAGCAGAGAGTGTAGCAGAGTGCAGCAGAGAGTGCAGCAGAGAGTGTAGCAGAGTGCAGCAGAGAGTGCAGCAGAGAGTGCAGCAGAGAGTGTAGCAGAGTGTAGCAGAGAGTGCAGCAGAGAGTGCGGCAGAGTGTAGCAGAGAGTGCAGCAGAGTGTAGCAGAGAGTGCAGCAGAGAGTGTAGCAGAGTGTAGCAGAGAGTGTAGCAGAGAGTGTAGCAGAGAGTGCAGCAGAGAGTGTAACAGGGTGCAGCAGAGAGTGCAGCAGAGAGTGTAGCAGAGTGTAGCAGAATGTAGCAGAGAGTGTAGCAGAGAGTGTAGCAGAGAGTGCAGCAGAGAGTGCAGCAGAGTGCAGCAGAGAGTGTAGCAGAGAGTGCAGCAGAATGCAGCAGAGAGTGTAGCAGAGAGTGTAGCAGAGTGTAGCAGAGTGTAGCAGAGAGTGTAGCAGAGAGTGTAGCAGAGAGTGCAGCAGAGAGTGCAGCAGAGTGTAGCAGAGAGTGTAGCAGAGAGTGCAGCAGAATGTAGCAGAGAGTGTAGCAGAGAGTGTAGCAGAGAGTGTATCAGAGTGAAGCAGAGTGTAGCAGAGAGTGTAGCAGAGAGTGTAGCAGAGAGTGCAGCAGAGTGTAGCAGAGAGTACAGCAGAGAGTGCAGCAGAGAGTGCGGCAAAGAGTGCAGCAGTGTGTAGCAGAGAGTGTAGCAGAGAGTGCAGCAGAGTGTAGCAGAGAGTGTAGCAGAGAGTGTAGCAGAGTGCAGCAGAGTGTAGCAGAGAGTGTAGCAGAGTGCAGCAGAGTGTAGCAGAGAGTGTAGCAGAGAGTACAGCAGAGAGTGCAGCAGAGAGTGTAGCAGAGACTGTAGCAAAGAGTACAGTAGAGAGTGTAGCAGAGTGCAGCAGAGAGTGTAGCAGAGAGTACAGCAGAGAGTGCAGCAGAGAGTGCGGCAAAGACTGCAGCAGAGTGTAGCAGAGAGTGTAGCAGAGTGCAGCAGAGTGTAGCAGAGAGTGTAGCAGAGAGTGCAGCAGAGTGCAGCAGAGTGTAGCAGAGAGTGTAGCAGAGAGTACAGCAGAGAGTACAGCAGAGAGTATAGAAGAGAGTGTAGCAGAGAGTGCGGTAGAGTGCAGCAGAGAGTGCAGCACAGAGTATAGCAGAGAGTGCAACAGAAACTGTAACAGAGAGTGCAACAGAGTGTAACAGAGAGTGCAGCAGATAGTGCAACAGAGAGTGCAGCAGAGAGTGCAGCAGAGAGTGCAACAGAGAGTGCAGCAGAGAGTGCAACAGAGAGTGCAGCAGAGAGTGCAATAGAGAGTGCAACAGAAAGTGCAGCAGAGAGTGCAGCAGAGAGTTGCAAACAGAGAGTGCAGCAGAGAGTGCAGCAGAGAGTGCAACAGAGAGTGCAGCAGAGAGTGCAACAGAGAGTGCAGCAGAGAGTGCAGCAGAGAGTGCAGCAGATAGTGCAACAGAGAGTGCAACAGAGAGTGCAGCAGAGAGTGCAGCAGATAGTGCAACAGAGAGTGCAACAGAGAGTGCAGCAGAGAGTGCAACAGAGAGTGCAGCAGAGAGTGCAACAGAGAGTGCAGCAGAGAGTGCAACAGAGAGTGCAACAGAGAGTGCAACAGAGAGTGCAGCAGAGAGTGCAACAGAGAGTGCAACAGAGAGTGCAACAGACAGTGCAGCAGAGAGTGCAGCAGAGAGTGCAGCAGAGAGTGCAACAGAGAGTGCAGCAGATAGTGCAACAGAGAGTGCAGCAGAGAGTGCAGCAGAGAGTGCAACAGAGAGTGCAGCAGAGAGTGCAACAGATAGTGCAACAGAGAGTGCAACAGAGAGTGCAGCAGATAGTGCAACAGAGAGTGCAGCAGAGAGTGCAGCAGAGAGTGCAACAGAGAGTGCAGCAGAGAGTGCAACAGAGAGTGCAACAGAGAGTGCAGCAGATAGTGCAACAGAGAGTGCAGCAGAGAGTGCAGCAGAGAGTGCAGCAGAGAGTGCAGCAGAGAGTGCAGCAGAGAGTGCAACAGAGAGTGCAACAGAGAGTGCAGCAGATAGTGCAACAGAGAGTGCAGCAGAGAGTGCAGCAGAGAGTGCAGCAGAGAGTGCAACAGAGAGTGCAGCAGAGAGTGCAACAGAGAGTGCAACAGAGAGTGCAACAGAGAGTGCAGCAGAGAGTGCAACAGAGAGTGCAGCAGAGAGTGCAGCAGAGAGTGCAACAGAGAGTGCAGCAGAGAGTGCAGCAGAGAGTGCAGCAGAGAGTGCAGCAGAGAGTGCAGCAGAGAGTGCAACAGAGAGTGCAGCAGAGAGTGCAACAGAGAGTGCAACAGAGAGTGCAACAGAGAGTGCAGCAGAGAGTGCAACAGAGAGTGCAGCAGAGAGTGCAGCAGAGAGTGCAACAGAGAGTGCAGCAGAGAGTGCAGCAGAGAGTGCAACAGAGAGTGCAGCAGAGAGTGCAGCAGAGAGTGCAACAGAGAGTGCAACAGAGAGTGCAGCAGAGAGTGCAACAGAGAGTGCAGCAGAGAGTGCAACAGAGAGTGCAACAGAGAGTGCAACAGAGAGTGCAGCAGAGAGTGCAACAGAGAGTGCAACAGAGAGTGCAACAGACAGTGCAGCAGAGAGTGCAGCAGAGAGTGCAGCAGAGGTGCAACAGAGAGTGCAGCAGATAGTGCAACAGAGAGTGCAGACAGAGAGTGCAGCAGAGAGTGCAACAGAGAGTGCAGCAGAGAGTGCAGCAGATAGTGCAACAGAGAGTGCAACAGAGAGTGCAGCAGATAGTGCAACAGAGAGTGCAGCAGAGAGTGCAGCAGAGAGTGCAACAGAGAGTGCAGCAGAGAGTGCAACAGAGAGTGCAACAGAGAGTGCAGCAGATAGTGCAACAGAGAGTGCAGCAGAGAGTGCGCAGAGAGAGTGCAGCAGAGAGTGCAGCAGAGAGTGCAGCAGAGAGTGCAACAGAGAGTGCAACAGAGAGTGCAGCAGATAGTGCAACAGAGAGTGCAGCAGAGAGTGCAGCAGAGAGTGCAGCAGAGAGTGCAGCAGAGAGTGCAACAGAGAGTGCAGCAGAGAGTGCAACAGAGAGTGCAACAGAGAGTGCAGCAGAGAGTGCAGCAGAGAGTGCAACAGAGAGTGCAGCAGAGAGTGCAGCAGAGAGTGCAACAGAGAGTGCAGCAGAGAGTGCAGCAGAGAGTGCAGCAGAGAGTGCAGCAGAGAGTGCAACAGAGAGTGCAGCAGAGAGTGCAACAGAGAGTGCAACAGAGAGTGCAACAGAGAGTGCAGCAGAGAGTGCAACAGAGAGTGCAGCAGAGAGTGCAGCAGAGAGTGCAACAGAGAGTGCAGCAGAGAGTGCAGCAGAGAGTGCAACAGAGAGTGCAGCAGAGAGTGCAACAGAGAGTGCAGCAGAGAGTGCAACAGAGAGTGCAACAGAGAGTGCAACAGAGAGTGCAGCAGAGAGTGCAGCAGAGAGTGCAACAGACGGAACTTCACAAGACATAATCCTCCATACAAAAGTTTGTGTATATCTTCACCGTAAAATCTATCCGAACATGTACATCATACTTGTATGTTTGTATGACTTTATATGACGGGAGGCATTTATATATGACCATATATAAACATGTATGTGTGTACATACGAATGTATGCTTGTATGTTTGAATGGATGTATAGATGGATGGATGGATGTGTGTATGGATGGATGGATTAATGGATGGATGGATGGATTGATGGATGGATGGATATATGTATGCATGTATGTATGTATATATGTATGTATATATGTATGTATGTATGTATGGATGGATGTACTCACCTAATTGTACTCACCTAATTGTGGTTGCAGGGGTCGTATGTGTGTATGTATGTATGTATGTATGGATGGATAGATGGATGGATATATGTATGTATTTATGTATGTATGTATGTATGTATGTATGTATGTATGTATGTATGTATGTATGAATGTATGGATGGATGGATGGATGAATGGAGGGAGGGAGGGAGGGAGGGAGGGAAGGATGGATGGATAGATGGAAGGAGGAAGGGATGGAGGGATGTATGGATGGATGGATGGATGTAGGTGTGGATGTATGCGGTGGCCTGGGTGACGTACAAGTGGCAGACAACGCACTCTTGTCAATGTTGTTGTTGTTAGACTTAGCTAGAATGTTTGTGCTTTTAGCGAGAAGCTGTTGTTTGGAAGCCTCGTGATAGGTCAAAGGTGACGCTCCACATCAACGATCGTAACTCATGCTTCACTCTGGTCAACTTCTCTCGTAAATTAACCTCCGTAAAGATAGGGAGTTTGAACAAAATATCAGCGTTCATTAATTTTTGGGGTTACATATCGTTGTTTTTTTTTTCGAATCTAATTTCTGTACAATCGTTTCAGTTTCCCGTTGTTACTGTGCTCCTGTTCTCGGGTTCCGGGTTTTTAGGTTCCTGTACACGGTGTACAATCGTTTCAGTTTCCCGTTGTTACTGTGCTCCTGTGCTCTGGTTCCGGGTTTTCAGGTTCCTGTACAAGGTGTACAATCGTTTCAGTTTCCCGTTGTTACTGTGCTCCTGTTCTCGGGTTCCGGGTTTTCAGGTTCCTGTACACGGGTCAGGGTGAATCGGAATTAAAGACACGGTCAATATCACGTATTGTATTTTCAGGGAACATCAAGTTCAAACGCGACTTCACACACACTGCCTCTAGTCTCCTCCTCGCTGCAACAAAGATCACGTATCACACTCACACTGCCTCTATCAGCCTCTTAAAACACAGTAAGAGAACCTTCTGCTTTTCTCTCCTTGATTTATATACCTAGATAATATACGATATTTCTAATTAATCTGAGTAAATACAGATAGTTCTTCTCAGCAGATATTTAGGTGGCGGTGGCGCTGCTGCTGACAGTGAGTCAGGTGGTCCTGCTGCTGACAGTGAGTCAGGTGGTCCTGCTGCTGACAGTGAATCAGGAGGTCCTGCTGCTGACAGTGAGTCAGAAGGTCCTGCTGCTGACAGTGAGTTAGAAGGTCCTGCTGCTGACAGTGAGTCAGAAGGTCCTGCTGCTGACAGTGAATCAGGGGGTCCTGCTGCTGACAGTGAATCAGGAGGTCCTGCTGCTGACAGTGAATCAGAAGGTCCTGCTGCTGACAGTGAATCAGGAGGTCCTACTGCTGACAGTGAATCAGAAGGTCCTGCTGCTGACAGTGAATCAGGAGGTCCTGCTGCTGACAGTGAATCAGAAGGTCCTGCTGCTGACAGTGAATCAGGAGGTCCTGCTGCTGACAGTGAGTCAGGAGGTCCTGCTGCTGACAGTGAATCAGGAGGTCCTGCTGCTAACAGTGAATCAGGAGGTCCTGCTGCTGACAGTGAATCAGAAGGTCCTGCTGCTGACAGTGAATCAGGAGGTCCTGCTGCTGACAGTGAGTCAGGAGGTCCTGCTGCTGACAGTGAGTCAGGAGGTCCTGCTGCTGACAGTGAATCAGAAGGTCCTGCTGCTGACAGTGAATCAGGGGGTCCTGCTGCTGACAGTGAGTCAGGAGGTCCTGCTGCTGACAGTGAGTCAGGAGGTCCTGCTGCTGACAGTGAATCAGGAGGTCCTGCTGCTGACAGTGAATCAGAAGGTCCTGCTGCTGACAGTGAATCGGGGGGTCCTGCTGCTGACAGTGAGTCAGGAGGTCCTGCTGCTGACAGTGAATCAGAAGGTCCTGCTGCTGACAGTGAATCAGAAGGTCCTGCTGCTGACAGTGAATCAGGGGGTCCTGCTGCTGACAGTGAATCAGGAGGTCCTGCTGCTGACAGTGAATCAGAAGGTCCTGCTGCTGACAGTGAATCAGGAGGTCCTGCTGCTGACAGTGAGTCAGGAGGTCCTGCTGCTGACAGTGAGTCAGGAGGTCCTGCTGCTGACAGTGAATCAGAAGGTCCTGCTGCTGACAGTGAATCAGGGGTCCTGCTGCTGACAGTGAGTCAGGAGGTCCTGCTGCTGACAGTGAGTCAGGAGGTCCTGCTGCTGACAGTGAATCAGGAGGTCCTGCTGCTGACAGTGAATCAGAAGGTCCTGCTGCTGACAGTGAATCAGGGGGTCCTGCTGCTGACAGTGAGTCAGGAGGTCCTGCTGCTGACAGTGAATCAGAAGGTCCTGCTGCTGACAGTGAATCAGAAGGTCCTGCTGCTGACAGTGAATCAGGGGTCCTGCTGCTGACAGTGAATCAGGAGGTCCTGCTGCTGACAGTGAATCAGAAGGTTCCTGCTGCTGACAGTGAATCAGAAGGTCTGCTGCTGACAGTGAATCAGAAGGTCCTGCTGCTGACAGTGAATCAGAAGGTCCTGCTGCTGACAGTGAATCAGGAGGTCCTGCTGCTGACAGTGAATCAGGAGGTCCTGCTGCTGACAGATAATCAGGAGGTCCTGCTGCTGACAGTGAATCAGAAGGTCCTGCTGCTGACAGTGAATCAGGAGGTCCTGCTGCTGACAGTGAATCAGGAGGTCCTGCTGCTGACAGTGAATCAGGAGGTCCTGCTGCTGACAGTGAATCAGAAGGTCCTGCTGCTGACAGTGAATCAGAAGGTCCTGCTGCTGACAGTGAGTCAGAAGGTCCTGCTGCTGACAGTGAATCAGAAGGTCCTGCTGCTGACAGTGAATCAGAAGGTCCTGCTGCTGACAGTGAATCAGGAGGTCCTGCTGCTATGGTCCAAAACTCTTCAGCCTCCTACCAGTTTCTGGCAACAACAACCTGGTTGTGCCGGCACAGTAAAATAACAAACACTGTATCAACATCGGTGGACCAAGACTCTTCAGCCTCCTACCAGCAGTTGTCTGTAATACTACAGGATATTAGAAAACGATCCCCGCCAAGTGCCGGTTCAACTAGGCTGTGGTGACTAGGTGCGCCGCTAATAGCCACAGCCTGGTTGAACAGATGATCGAAAAGGAAGCCTGGCCAATGGCCGGGATTCGAGGATATAAATACGCTACTGTAACCGGTGGCAGGTAAACTGTTATCCCTCATTTTACCTTCTCTTATCCCTTCCTTCTCCCTTCCTCCTTCTCTTCTTCCTCCTTCTGGTCTTCTTATTATTAAATATTAGAAACAGGAAGCAAATTAGTGTGGGTAACGTTAGCTCTTTCTCCCGTTAGATCTTTCTCACGTTAAATCTTTTTCCCGTTAGATCTTTCTCACGTTAGATCTTTCTCACGTTAGATCTTTCTCACGTTAGATCTTTCTCACGTTAGATCTTTCTCGTTAGATCTTTCTCACGTTAGATCTTTCTCACGTTAGATCTTTCTCACGTTAGATCTTTCTCACGTTAGATCTTTCTCACGTTAGATCTTTCTCACGTTAGATCTTTCTCACGTTAGATCTTTCTCACGTTAGATCTTTCTCGTTAGATCTTTCTCACGTTAGATCTTTCTCACGTTAGATCTTTCTCGTTAGATCTTTCTCACGTTAGATCTTTCTCACGTTAGATCTTTCTCACGTTAGATCTTTCTCACGCTAGATCTTTCTCACGTTAGATCTTTCTCACGTTAGATCTTTCTCACGTTAGATCTTTCTCACGTTAGATCTTTCTCACGTTAGATCTTTCTCACGTTAGATCTTTCTCGTTAGAGCTTTCTCACGTTAGATCTTTCTCACGTTAGATCTTTCTCGTTAGATCTTTCTCACGTTAGATCTTTCTCACGTTAGATCTTTCTCACGTTAGATCTTTCTCACGCTAGATCTTTCTCACGTTAGATCTTTCTCACGTTAGATCTTTCTCACGTTAGATCTTTCTCACGTTAGATCTTTCTCACGTTATGATCTTTCTCACGTTAGATCTTTCTCGTTAGAGCTTTCTCACGTTAGATCTTTCTCACGTTAGATCTTTCTCGTTAGATCTTTCTCGTTAGATCTTTCTCACGTTAGATCTTTCTCACGTTAGATCTTTCTCACGTTAGATCTTTCTCACGCTAGATCTTTCTCACGTTAGATGTTTCTCGTTAGATCTTTCTCACGTTAGATCTTTCTCACGTTAGATCTTTCTCGTTAGATCTTTCTCACGTTAGATCTTTCTTTATCCAAGTCTACTTTAGCAGTTCCCCTGGATATTCCTCTGGATATTCCTCTGGATATCCTCCGTGGATATTTATGGATATAAGATGAGAATACCCTTTCAGCACAGCACACTTCTCCAAACACAGCAGATTCACTCCATAATGACCCTCTCAAATACCACTTCTCCTCTGCTTCCTACTCCTCTTTCTTCTCTTCCTCCTGCTGCCTCCTTCCTCCTCCTCCTCCTCCTCCTCCTCCTCCTTCTCCTCTGCTTTCTTATCCCCTTCCTCGTGAGTCCGGCTGCTAACTCGTATCGTTCTCAGAAGAGCAATCAAGCCTACGTGATTCTTTATCCTTCTCATTTATCCTTGTTTTTCCGCTCTCAAACTTTTGTATACATATAATGTGTGTGTGTGTGTGTGTGTGTGTTGTGTGTGTGTGTGTGTGTGTGTGTGTGTGTGTGTGTGTGTGTGTGTGTGTATGTGTGTGTGTGTGTGTGTGTGTGTGTGTGTATGTGTGTGTGCGTGTGTGTGTGTGTACTCACCTATTTGTACTCACCTATTTGTGGTTGTTGCAGGGGTCGAGTCTTAGCTAATGGCCCCGCCTCTTCACCGGTTGCTACTGGGCCCTCTCTCTCCCCGCCCTCCATGAGCTTTATCAAACCTCGTCTTAAAACTGTGTATGGTTCCTGCCTCCACTACGTCATTTTCTAGGCTATTCCACTGCCTGACAACTCTAATGACTGAAGAAATACTTCCTAATATCTCTCTGACTCATTTGTGTCTTCAACTTCCAATTGTGGCCTCTTGTTTCTGTGTCCCCTCCCTGGAACATCCTGTCTTTATCCACCTTGTCTATTCCACGCAGTATTTTATATGTCGTTATCATGTCTCCCCGACCCTCCTGTCCTCCAGTGTCGTCAGCCGATTTCCCTTAATCTTTCTTCATAGGACATTCCCCTTAGCACTGGAACTAACCTTGTCGCAAACCTTTGTACTTTCTCTAGTTTCTTGACATGCTTTATCAAGTGCGGGTTCCAAACAGGTGCTGCATACTCCAGTATGGCCTGACATACACGGTGTACAGTGTCTTGAACGATTCCTTACTAAGGTATCGGAATGCTGTTCTCAGGTTTGCCAGGCGCCCATATGCTGCAGCAGTTATCTGGTTGATGTGTGCTTCCGGAGACATGCTCGGTGTTATACTCACCCCAAGATCTTTCTCCTTGAGTGAGGTTTGCAGTCTTTGGCCACCTAGCCTATACTCTGTCTGTGGTCTTCTGTGCCCTTCCCCTATCTTCATGACTTAGCATTTGGCAGGATTAAATTTCGAGAAGCCATTTGCTGGACCAGGTGTCCAGTCTGTGCAGGTCTCTTTGAAGTCCTGCCTGGTCCTCATCTGATTTAATTCTCCTCATTAACTTCACATCATCTGCAAAACAGGGACGCTTCTGAGTCTAACCCTTCCATCATGTCGTTCACATATACCAAAAATAGCACTGGTCCTAGGACCGACCCCTGTGGGACCCCGCTCGTCACAGGTGCCCACTGTGATACATCATAACGTACCATGACTCGTTGTTGCCTCCCTGTCAGGTATTCTCTGATCCATTGCAGTGCCCTTCCTGTTATATGCGCCTGATGCTCTAGCTTCTGCACTAATCTCTTGTGAGGAACTGTGTCAAAGGCCTTCTTGCAGTCCAAGAAGATGCAATCAACCCACCCCTCTCTCTCGTGTCTTACTTCTGTTATTTTATCATAAAACTCCAGAAGGTTTGTGACACAGGATTTGCCGTCCATGAATCCGTGCTGGTTGGCATTTATACTCTTGTTCCGTTCCAGGTGCTCCACCACTCTCCTCCTGATAATCTTCTGCATAACTTTGCATACTATACACGTCAATGACACAGGTCTATAGTTTAGTGCCTCTTTTGTGTCTCCTTTTTTAAAAATGGGAACTACATTTGCCATCTTCCATTCCTCAGGTAGTTGCCCAGTTTCCAGGGACGTGTTGAAGATTGTGGTAAGTGGCACGCACAACATATCTGCTCCCTCTCTAAGGACCCACGGGGAGATGTTGTCCGGTCCCATTGCCTTTGAGGTATCGATGTCCCTTAGCAGTTTCTTCACCTCCTCATCTGTGTGTGTGTGTGTGTGTGTGTGTGTGTGTGTGTGTGTGTCACTGGATCAAGTGAGCACTATAGTCTTGTTCCCTATTATTATTATTATTTCGAATTATTGTTATGATTATTATTATTTATATTTGTATCCAGGGAAAACACTAAATTCGTAGGGAAAGTAAAAGGCTTTAATAAGGTAAGGTATTCAGTTTTGATCCTAGGAAAGGGAAGAATAGCCCCCATTCCTTAGATCAAGAGTTCTTCAGTCTAAAGGGAAAGGTTAGTCAGGAGTGTTGGCGAGATTGAAGTAGCTGCTTCCACACATCTCCCTCTGACTTAGTCATCGTTCTGGGTTAATAATTGGGCTTCAGTCCGGTCCTTGTTGTATGAATAATGACTCCAGTGGATCCCACAAGTCTTTTTGGTTAGGAGGACGACGGGGGACCTGTTGTTATTGGTTCTGTTCTCATGTTCGTGTTTTCGTTCATTATGGGCGGTTTCTCGAACACAGCAGTAGCACAGCCGCTGCTTGGGATGTTGTAAACACAACCTGCTGTTCTCACAGTGATGAGGCACTGTGAACTCTGTTGTAATCGTTAGATCAGTTTATATCCTTTCCCTGCCTTCAAGTGATCGTTAGACAAGCTACTTCCGTTCTAGCTTTCCGGGGAAATCTTACAACCAGCTACTTCCGTTCCTGCTTTCCGACGTTGCTCCGTTAAATACGAGGCTGACTCTGTTCATATCCTTGATTCACTATTTGCTTCTGCTCTAGACAATTCAGTATTGAAGTTATCACGCAGTCCGCTCCTGTGTTGAGCAGACAAGTGCCCCAAAACACGTCCGCTGCTATGTTAAGCAGACAAGAGCAGATAAACACCACATACAGGGTAAAAACACTAAATGAAGACAAGGGAGTTGCGTTTTTTTCACAGTTTTTCCAAAGACAGCTTCCCGTGAGAGTGAAAAATTTCCTCACACTCGCACAGACGTTTAGATATCACTAGCCAGCGGTGTCATGTTCGGAATTTTAACCGCGTTTATAAAACCCTTTAAAAACCCTGTCCCCGGCCGGGCTGAGAGGAAAACTTTTAAAATTTAAAAGATTCTTTTACTTCCAGCAAGATACGACGAAAAATTGAGAACAATTGTAAGGGTGGGCAAGAGAAAATTGGATCACTACCTCACCCCAAACACTAGATCATGTAGTTTAACGATCGGGGCATATATCAAGGAGGCTGTAGAGGGATGGCAAAGATTGACAGGCCAGTAGCCCAAACATCACACATCACAGAAGACTTTGAAAGGGCAATGAAACGTCAAATTAAAAACTAGACGGAACAGCATAACCTTCACAACGATTGCTAGAGCACTCATCTCGCACAATGAGGTCTGCGGTTCGTTCCCCGGTAAGGGTAGAAACATTAGAAGGTGTTTCCTTAAGACACCTGCTGCCCATGTTCATCTAGCAGTAAAAATAGATACCTGGGTGTTAGTGGACTGGTGTGAGTAGCATCCTGGGGACAAAATCTGACCTAATTTGCCTGAAATGCTCTATATAGTGGTATGGCATTTATTTCAACTAGGTTTGTATACCTTGTACATGTACTTGTAGAAATAAAGACGATTATTACACAAATAACCCGCACATAAAAGACAGAAGCTTACGACGACGTTTCGGTCCGACTTGGACCATTGACAAAGTCACACTAACAGGGGGGGAGCAGGACGGCTATATATAGGCAGGAAGAGGTGGAGGTGTAGTAGTGGTAGTAGTAGTAGTAGTAGTAGTAGTAGTACAAGAATTGTATATAATACCGACAAGATGAAATGACACATGCACAACACCCGGGGAACCCCACCGTAGACGTTTCGCCATCCAGCCAGCCACTGGGTGGCGAAACGTCCACAACAAAGACAACCAGACGCCGCCACATGTGTCTAATTTCATCAGTAGATGTAGTAGAAGAAAAGAGGGAGAAATAGTGGTAGTGGTAGAAGTGTGAAATAAGGAGACGAGCCCGTCAAATACAAAGGAAGGGAGCACTGCAAGAGAGCTAGAAACCCACAGAGGGAGAGCAAGCGCACCGAGGTGCGTGAAAGGGGAAGTGGTGAAATAAAATAAAGAAGGAACAGAAACACGAGACAGGAGAGAGAAAGACAACCCAGAGGAGAAAAGGAGAGAGGAAAGGGGAAGAGGAAGAAGAAAAAGAAGAAGAAGAAGAAAAATGAGGATTCAGGTTAAGTCACGGGTGTTCTGAAGTTTGGAGCATTTTACAATGTAGTAGGAGAGGAAGGCATCTACCACTATTTCTACCTCTTCTTCTTCTACTACATCTACTGATGAAATTAGACACATGTGCGGCGTCTTTGTTGTGGACGTTTCGCCATCCAGTGGCTGGCTGGATGGCGAAACGTCTACGGTGGGGTTGCCCGGGTGTTGTGCATGTGTCATTTCATCTTGTCGGTATTATATACAATTCTTGTACTACTACTACTACTACTACTACTACTACCACTACTACTACCTCCACCTCTTCCTGCCTATATATAGCCGTCCTGCTCCACCCCTGTTAGTGTGACTTTGTCAATGGTCCAAGTCGGACCGAAACGTCGTCGTAAGCTTCTGTCTTTTATGTGCGGGTTATTTGTGTATCGTTCCAGTCACGGTATTGTGCCTTTTTGTTATTTAAAGACGATTATTATTATTATTATTATTATTATTATTATTATTATTATATTATTATTATTATTATTATTATTATTATTATTATTATTATTATTTCTATCATAACGCAGATGAGGTATACGCAGATTTCGAAAGGCATTTGACAAATGCGATCATGGGGCGATTGCATATAAAATGAGGGCGATAGGCATATGGGGGGATATTATATTAATGAATATTTCATTTTCTAATTAACTGAACACAAAAGCAGTAGCCAAAAATAAGTCGAACGTATTCTTAGCAAAGAAAACTGATCTGAGAAGTACCCCAAGGCGCGGTCCACGGGCCTTCATTCTTTCTCATCTAGATACACTGTACACCACACTGTGAACCTCACACTGTGAACCTCACACTGTGAACCTCACAATGTGAACCTCACACTGTGAACCACACACTCTGAACCTCACACTGTGAACCTCACACTGTGAACCACACACTCTGAACCTCACACTGTGAACCTCACACTGTGAACCACACACTCATGAACCTCACACTGTGAACCTCACAATGTGAACCTCACACTGTGAACCTCACACTGTGCACCACACACAGTACACCAAACACAGTGCACCACACACAGTACACCACACACAGTGCACCACACAGTACACCACACACAGTGCACCACACACAGTGCCCACACACGTGCACCACCACAGTGACCAACACAGCCGGACACATTGATGCACTAGAAGACATCTCTAGCCACTAGAAGACACTGTCAGAAATAGAAGACACTCAGCACTCGAAGGACACTAGCACTAGAAGACACTCTCCGCACTAGGAAGACACTTGATAGCCTTTGAAGACACTCTCAGCACTAGAAAGACACTTTGAGCACTTGAAGACACTCTCAGCACTAGCAAGACCATCAGCACTAGGAAGGAACACTCTCAGGGCTACTAGAAGACACTATTGAGCAATAGAAGACCACTCTCAGCACATAGAAGACACTCTAAGCACTAGAGACCACTCAGCACATAGAATAGACACTCTCAATGCACTAGATGTCACTTCAGCACTAGAAGACACTCTCAGCACAATAGAAGACACTCAGCATAGAAGACACTCTCAGATAGAAGTGTGACACTCAGCACTAGAAGACACTCTTCTAGCACTAGAAGGACACTCAGCTCTATAAGACCACTCAGGTCACTAGAAGTCCACTTCGGCACTAGAAGACACTCAGCACTAGAACGACACTGCTCTCAGCATAGACTGGACACTCAGCTACTAGAAGACATCACCTAGAGATCACTCAGCACATTAGAAAGACACTCAGCACTAGAAGAACACGAGCAGCATCTAGAAGTACTCAGCACTAGAAGACACTCTCAGACACTAGGAGACATACTCTTGAACTAGAAGACACTCTCACGCACTAGAAGACATCAGCACATAGAAGACAGTATCAGCCAAATAGAAGGACACTCTCAGCACTAGAAAAGACATCTCAGCATAGAAGACTCCTCCTCAGCACTAGAAGACACTCAGCACTAGGAAGACATCTCAGCACTAGAAGAACACTCAGCACTAGAAGGATCACTCTCAGCACTAGAGACACTCAGCACTAGAAAGACACTCGCAGCACTAGAAGACACCATGCCCCACCGCATCTACGAAGCTCAGTCTACCACGCCACTAGAAGACACTCAGCACTAGTGAGGACACTGAGCACTAGAAGAGACAATCAGCACTAGGATGACAGTCTCAGCACTGGATGACACTGTCTCCAGCACTAGAAGACACTTCTGAGCACTAGAAGAACACTCTCAGCTAGAAGACAGCCCATCAATAGAACGACACTCTCAGCACTGAGAAGACACTTCAAACTAGAAAGCACACTCTCAGCATAGAATAAACACTCAGCACTAGAAGACACTCTCTGCACTATACGAACTGTCACTTCTCCTGCACTAGACGACACTCTCAGCACTCGAAGTACACCTCTCAGCACTAGAAGACACTCAGCACTAGATAGACACCACAGCCACTAGAAGACGCTCTCAAACACTAGAAGACACTCAGCACTAGAAGACACTCTTAAGCACTAGAAGTAACTCTCAGCACTAGAAGACACTTCTCACGCACTAGAAGGACCTTCTCAGCACTAGAATGACACTCTCAGCACTAGAAGTCACTCCTAGCACGTAGAAGACACTCATCAGCACTAGAATGGACTCTCAACACTAGACGAACTCAGCACTAGAGACACTCATCAGAACTAGAAGATACTTTCTACGCACTAGACGACACTCTCTCTCCGCGCTAGAAGACACTTCAGCAACGTTCCAAGACACTCCTCTGCACTAGAAGACACTCCGCGCACTAGAAGACACTCTCTAGCACTAGCAGACTCTCGAACCTAGAAGACCACTCAGTCACTAGAAAGGGACATACTCAGCACTAGAAGACTCTTTATCAGCACTAGAGACCTCTCAGCGCACCGAAGACACTCTCCAGGCACTAGAGGAAGACAGACTCAGCACTAGGAAGACACCTCTCAGCACTAGGTAGGACACTCTCACAACTAGAAGACATGCAGCATAGAAGACTCTCTCAGCACTAGAAGACACTCTCTGCACTAGAAGACACTCCCTCTGCACTAGGAAAGGACACTCTCAGCCACTAGAAGACACTTCAGCACTAGACAGACATCAGCAATAGAAGACAATCTCAGACTGAAGACACTCTCAGCTTCTAAGAAGACACTCTAGCATAGAAGACACTTCAGCATAGACAGACTCTCATACTCTAGAAGACACTTCAGCACTAGAAGATCACTATCAGACTCTCGAGACACCCTTTATCTATCTTCCTTTATTTATCTTTCCTTTTCTTATTCTCTCCTGTCTATTTCTTCTTTTACTTCACTTCGTATATTCCTCTCCACTCATCCCTCTCTCTTCCTTCACTCCTCAATTTTCCCTCCATTCTTTCCACTCCTTTTGTTCCTCCCTCTCTCATTTCATCTAAGTTCCTTATTACCCCTTTGCTTTCGTAATCCCTTTCCTTCCTCCTTGTCCTCCTCACTCTCCCTTTTCTTCCTTCTTTCTTAAGTAGGCTCACCTTGACTTACCATCTATTCCTTCCTCTTTCCTTCTCGCGATTGTTATTTTCATTTTTCTTGCATCGTACGCACACACACACACACCACACACTACACACACACACACAGCACAACACGAACACACACACAACACACACACAACACCAACACACCACACACTCACACACACACACAGACACACTCACAGACACACAGACACCCACTCACAGGACTACACACAGACACAACACACACAAACACCTCACACGGGGCCATGGAGCTGAGTCTCGACCCCTGCGCAGCTCACCAATTAGGTGAGTAAACGACACACACACAACACTGTTAAGTTGTTGTCCCTTATTACTCTGTAGTAAGTTTCATAATGTTGTAGTGTGGGTAGCTTTTTTACGTAATGTCTTATCTGTCTAGGGATAATACTTACATCTCTGGTCTATGTCAATCCTCAGTGTCTCCTGATATTCCTCTCACACCAGCCCTCTGTCAAGGTGTAAGAACACTACTACTATGAAAAAATATAAACTGTATTATAAATAGATATGTACAGAATAGACAATTACAGGCTCATTCACATATACAAAACTCAAGCCGACACACTCCTTAGATGCTCTCTCCTCATGGTGCATCTCAGCAACTTTGTCCTTCTCTTCTCTGGGCTAAACCATTGTTTTTGACACCACCACAGTAAAACACCACGCAGTGCACCACAAACAGTACACCACATACAGTACACAACACAGAGTGCACCACACAGCGGCACCACACACTGATGCACATAACAGCTACCCACAAACGCGTACCACAACACACAGTGCACACACAGTGCACCACACACAGTGCATACAAACGAGCATACACCACACCACAGGCACATGTTCACACAGTCCACCCACACACATACACCAACACATTATTAGGTAAGACACATTTGCAACAGTTAGGATTTCTTTATTATGAAACGTTTACGCCTACACAGTAGGCTTCTTCAGTCAAGTACAGACAAAGTTGATAGAAGCAGGAAGATACTTGAAGGCGATGTAATCAGTCCATCACCCCGTAAAGTTTTGAGGTGGTCAGTCCCTATGGTCTGGAGAAGGCATTGTTCCTCGATGAAACAACTTCCAAATTGTTACAGTCTATGGGACTATGGCTCATTCTCCAGGACTGAAGGGACTGACACCTCAAACTTTAAGGGTGATGGACTGATTACATCGTCTTCAAGTATACTTTGCTTCTAAATCAACTTTTCTGTACTTGACTGAAGAAGCCTCTGTGTAGGCGACGTTTCATAGTAAAGACTACCTAACTGTTGCATATGTGTCTTACCTAAATAAACCTGTCAGGTATGTTTTTATTTAACAATTTAATTGTAACCACACCCAGTTTCTCCACACACAGTGCAACAAACAACTGTGACACCAACACAGTGCACCATTACAGTACACCCACACGCAGTGCACCACACACAAGTACACCACACACAGTACACAACACAGCGTGCACAACCCGCAGTGCCCAGCATCAACAGTTGCGACACACTACAGCGCACCACACACAGGTACACCACACAAGTGCACCAAACACAGATGCAACAATCACAGTGCTCCCACAGACACAGTGCACCGACACACAGTACACCACACACAGTATGCACCAAGTACACACAGGGCCCACACACAGGTTGCACCACACACAAGTACACACACACAGTGCGCCACCACAGTACACTGAACACAGTGCAACCACACACAGTACACCCATCAACAGTACACACACACAGAACACACACACACAGTAATACCACAATCAGTACACCACACACAGTGCAACCACACTGCTACACCTCCACACAGTACACCACACACAATACAACCACACACAGTGCAACCACACACTGTGCACCATAAACACAGTGCTCCAATCACAGTGCACCACGACACAGTGCACCACACAGTACACCATACACACAGTGCACAAACACAGTGCACCACACACCAGTGCTAACCACACACTCAGGCACACAATCACACAGTGCGCCACACAGTACACAGACACAGCTTGCACCCACAACAGTACTACCACACACAGTACACCACACACAGTTAAACCCACCACACAGTACACCACACACAGTAACACCACATCAGTACACCCCACTACAGTGACACCACCACAGTACACCACAACGTACACACACAAAATACACACACACACAGTGCACAACACACAGATACATCCACACAACCCCCCCCAAGTAACACCACACACAGATTCACCAAACACAGTACACCACACACGTACACCACAACAAGTACACACAGACCACAGTACAATCACAAACAGTACACCACACACAGTACACACACAAGCTACACCTCACACAATGCATCTACACACAGTACCTACAACCAGTACACAAACACACTCCTGTACACCCACACACAGATGCAACACATTAAAAGTGCGCACCAGCATGAGTGACCCATACACAGTGCACTCCCACACGTGCACATACGCCAGTGCACCTTACACAGGTGCACCATGCACAGTGCACATATACACAGTGCCACCCATACACAGACTTTGCAACCTTGACACAGTGCACCATCCGCACAGTGCACCATACTCTGTGCACATAACACTGCACGCCTACAGAGCTCTTCTCACCAGGTTCACGAAAAACGCTCTCTCATTGCTTTGACCTAAACTGTATTGCAGTGTCCGGCCTGTTGTTACTTCCAGTGAATCTAGCGCTGGGAGGTGTGTCTCGCAGAGCTGGAAGATATGGCTGTCATAGCGCTGGAGACACTCTCAGATGACTGGAAGACATTCTCAAGCACTAGAAGACACTCTCTCCAGCTGTTGGAAGGGACACTACTCAGTACTAGAAGAGCACTTCTCAGCGGTTGGAAGACAACTCAGTGTGGAAATGGACATCTCAGCACTGAAGACACTATCAGTGCTGGAAAGGACACTCTCAGTACGCTAGAAGGAACCTCCAGCGTATGGAAGACAACCTCAGTTGCTGGAAGACACTTCAGTGCGGAAGGCTCTACTCTCACGAGATGGGACATCTCTAGAATTGGGAGAACTCCTCAGATTTGGAAGACACTCTCAGCGCTGGGGAAGGACACCTCTCGCGTGGAAGACACTCTCAGTGCTGGAAGGCTCTCTCAGCTAGTAGAAGACACTCTCATGCACTAGGAAAAGATCACTTCAGGTGCTGGAAGACACTCTCAGCGGCTGGAAGACACTCTCTGAGTTTGGTAGACACTCTCAGTGCTGGAAGACACTCTCAGCGTTGGAAGAACTCTCAGTGCTGGAAAAGGTTCTCTCAGCACTAGAGCACTCTCAGCACGTGGAAGAACATCTCAGTGCTGGAAGGCTCTCTCAGCGCTTTTATACATCTCAGCGTCGGTAAATGACACTTCAGCATTAGGAAGGACTCTCTCAAGCGCTGGAAGACACTCTTAGGTTGTAGACACTCACAGCGTTGTTAAGACACTCTCAGCGCTGTGGACAGACACTCTCAGCGCTGGAAAGACACTCTCGCACGGGAAAGACATATCTCGAGTGCTGGAAGATCTCTCAGCGTTGGAAGACACTCCTCAGCGTTGATAGACACTCTCTGGCTGGACGAACACTCTCAGGCAATGGAAGAACTCGACTCAGCAGCTGGAAGACAACTCTCAGCTCTGATGGAAGGCCGCTTACTCAGCATTAGAAGACACGTCTCAGCGCTGTTAGGAAACACTGCTCAGCTCGCTGAAAAGAAGACACTCTCGCAGCACTAGAAGACACTCCTCAGGCACTAGAAGAGACACTTCTCAAAGCACACTAGAAGACCACTCTCAGCACTCTAGAGACCACTCTACAGCACTATGAAAGCACTCTCTGCACTAGAAGAGCCGTCTCAGCACTGGAAGACACTCTAGCAACTAGAAGACTCACTCTCAGACTAGAAGACAATCAGCACTTAGGAAAGACACGTCAGCACTGAAGACACTCTCGCAACTAGAAGCACTCTAAGCAGACTAGAAGAAACTACTCACGCACTAGAGACACTCTCAAGCACTAGAAGACACCTCTGCAGCAATAGACAAAGAGCTAACATCTCAGCCACTAGAAGACAGTCTCAGCACTTAGAGACACTCTGCACTAGAAGACACTCTCAGCACTAGAAAGACAGTCTCAGCACTAGAAGAATCCTCTGCACTACGAAAGACACTCTCAGACACCTATGAAGCAAGTCTCAGCACTAGATAGACTCTCAGCACTAGAAGACACTCAGCACTAGTAGGACACTCTCGACTGAAGACAGTCACAGCACTTGGAAGACATACTCTCAGCATAGAAAGACTCTCAGCTCTTGAAGACATTCTCAGCACTAGAAGACGTCTCAGACATACTAGAAGACACTCTCAGCACTAGAAGACACTCTCTGCACTAGAAGACACTCTCAGCCATAGAGGACACTCAGCACTAGAAGACACTCAGCATTAGAAGAGACACTTAGTCAGAGCTAGATAGAAGACACTTTCAGCACTAGAAGACACTCTCAGCACTAGAAGACACGTTACAGCACTACGAAGACAGTTCTCAGCTCTAGAAGGACAGTCTCAGCATTAGAAAGACACCTCTCAGCACTTAGAAGACACTACGAACTAAGAAGACACTCTCAGCACTAGACAAGACAACTCTCAGTCACTACTTAGACACTCTAGCACTAGGAAGACCACTCTCAGCACTAGAAGGGGGAACACTCTAGTCCAGAAGACAGTCTCAGCACTGAGAGACAATGCAGCACGTAGGAAGACACTGTATCGCGACTAGAGGACAGTACTGCAGCACTAGCATAGTCACCTCTCAGCACTAGAAGACAATCTCAGCACTAGCAAGACAACTCTAACCAATAGAAGACACTCAGCACTTAGGAAGACACTCTCAGAATTAGAAGACAATCTCAGCACTAGTGAAAGAATCTCTCAGCTCTAGAAGACAGTCTCAGCACTAGAAGACACTCTCAGTCACTAAGTAAGGACACTCTCAGCTCTAGGAGACAGGTAACTCGCATAGGAAGACATCTCAAGCACTGGAAGACACTCTCAGACTAGAAGGACACTGCTACTCAGCACTGAAGGACACTCAGCACTTAGAAGGACACCACTACTCAGCATAGAAAGAATCTCAAGCAACTAGATGGCCACTCCAGGCACTAGAAGACACTCTCAGCACTGAGATGACACTGCTCACAAGCACTAGAAGACATACTCTAAGCACTAGAAGACACTCCAGCACTAGGAAGACTAACTCTCAGCACTAGAAGCACACTCCGCACTAGTAAGACACTCTCCGCACTAGAAGACACTTTGAGGCAACTAGAAGACGACATCTCAGCACTTTAGATGACACTCAGCTTAGATAGGAGAGCTCTCTCAGCACTAGAAGACAACTCTGGCACTAGATGGACACTCTCAGCACGTAGGATGACACTTTGGCACTAGAAGACACTCTCAGCACTAGAAGACACTCAGCATAGAAGACAACTCAGCACTAGAAGACACTCAGCACTAGAAGACAACTCTCAGCCTAGAAGGACACTATTGAGCACTAGAAGACACTCTCAGACTAGAAGACAATCGGCACTGAGAAGACACTCAGCACTAGAAGACACTCTTCAGCACTAGAAGACACTCCTTGAGTTACATGAGACTCGCGTCAGCACTAGAAAGACACTCAGCAACTAGAAGACATCAGCACTAGAGACACTCTCAGCACTAGAAGACACTCTCAGCACTAGAAGACACTCTCAGCACTAGAAGACACTCAGCACTAGAAGACACTCTCAGCACTAGAAGACACTCAGCACTAGAAGACACTCTCAGCACTAGAAGACACTTAGCACTTGTGAAAGGACACTCTCTCGCACTAGAAGACACCTCAGCACTAGAAGACTCTCGCACTTCTCAGCACTAGGAAGAGACTCACTCTGAGCACTAGAGGACATCTCCAGACGACTAGAAGACACTAGCACTAGAAGAACCTCTCAGCACTAGAAAGGACATGTCAAGCACTAGATAGACACTCTGCAGCATAGAAGACAATCAGCACTAGAAGACACTCCAGCACTAGTAAGGACACTCAGCACTAGAAGAACACTCTCTGCAAACTAGAGAAGCACACTTTAGACGCAACTAGGAAGACACTATCAGCACTAAAGACAATCGCACTAGAAGACACTCAGCACTAGAAGACGCACTATCAGCACATAGAGAACCACTTTGAGCTCTTAGAGAAGACACTGTGCTCGCAGTAGAAGACACTCAGCACTAGCAAACACTCAGCACTCAGAAGACACTTCAGCCATAGAAGACTATTGAAGCACTAGAAGACACTCTGTCGCTACTAGAAGACAATCTGCACTAGAAGACACTCAGCACTAGACGACACTCTCAGCACTAGAAGAGAAGACAATCTCAGCACTTGAAGGACACTCTCGCAGCACTAGAAGAAACTCGCACCACTAGAAGACACTCTCAGCACTAGGAAGAACATCAGCACTAGAAGTACAATCTCAGCCACTAGAAGACACTTTGAGCACTAGAAAGACAACTCTCAGCACATATGAAGACATCAGCACTAGAAGCAGCTCTCAGCTATAGAAGACACTCTCAGCACTAGAAGAGCCCTCTCAGCCACTAGAAGACCACTCAGCACTAGAAGACACTCTCAGCTCTAGAGACACTCAGGCGACTAGAGACACTCTCTCAGCACTAGACAGACACTCAGCACTAGAAGACTGCTCAGCTCTAGAGACACTCTCAGCACTGGAAGACACTCTCAGCCTAGAAGACACTCTCAGCACTAGAAGACATCAGCACTAGGAAGCACTCTCAGCCACTAGAAGACTTACTCAGCACCATAGAAGACACTCAAGCACTAGAAGACACTCTCAGACTAGAAGACACTCAGCACTAGAGCACTCCCTCCAGCATAGAAGACGCACTCAGCACTAGAAGACAGTCTCTAAGCCACTAGGGGAAGACACTACAGCATTGAAGACACTCAGCATTAGAAAGACAATCAGCACTAGGAGTACAGTCTCAGCATCGAAGGACACTCTCAGCACTAGAAGACTCTCTGAGCACTAGGAAGGACCCTTTCAGCATAGAAGACAATCATTAACACTAGCAGAAGACACTCTCGCACTAGAAGGACACTCAGCCACAAGAAGACACTCGCAACTAGAAGGACACTCAGCACTAGACGACCACTTCTCATGCCACTAGAAGCACTTTGAGCACTAGAAGGACACTCTCTAGCACTAGAAGTACTTCAGCACTTCGAAGGACACACTATCAGACACTAAGAAGGACAGTCTCAAGCACTAGAAGACACTCATTAGCACTGGATGACACTCTCAGCACTAGAGGACATTCAAGCACTAGAAGACACTCAGCTACTAGAAGGACACTCTCAGCACTAGAAGGCACTCAGCACTAGAAACGACACTTACAGCACTAGAAGGACACTCTCAGCACTAGAAGGACACTCTCAGCACTAGAAGACACTCTAAGCACTAGTAGACACTCAGCACTAGAGCGAAACTTCTCAGACCACTAAAGACACTCGCACTAGAATATGACACTTCTCAGCATACTAGAATGCACTGTGAGCACTAGAAGACACCATCAGCACAGAAGAACGTCAGCACTAGAAGACCTCTCAGCACTAGAAGCACTCTAGCACTATGAAGACACTCTCAGCACTAGGAGACACTTTGAGCACTAGAAGGACACTCTCAGCACTAGATAGACACTCAGCACTAGAAGAACACTCAGCAACTTAGAAGAAACCACTCAGACACTAGAATACACTCTCAGCCTAGTAGACACTTTGAGCATAGAAGACACTCTCCAGACTAGAAGGACACTCAGCACTAGAAGTGACACTCAGCACTAGAAGGAACACTTCTCAGCATAGAAGACACTTTGAGCAATAGACGACACTATCAGCACTAGAAGACACTCAGGCACTAGAAGTCACTCAGCACTAGAAGACACTGCTCAAGCACTAGAAGCACACTCTCAGTACTAGAAGACACTCTAGACTAGAAGACATCAGCAGAGAAGACACTCTAAGGCCACTAGAAGCACTCAAGCACAGAAGACCAGAACTCTCAGCACTAGAAGACAACTCTGAGCACTAGAAGACACTATCAGCTACTAGTAATGGGACACTCACGACTGTAGAGAAGCTCTCTCAGCACTAGAAGAGGGAGGGGGGGGGGTTGGGCACTCTGAGCACTAGAGACAACTTCAGCACTAGAAGGGACATCAGCACTAGAAGACACTCTCTAGCACTAGAGACGTCGCACTAGGAGACACTCTCCAGCACTAGAAGACACTCAGCATAGAAGACACTCTAGCAATAGAAGAGACACTGCACTAGAAGACACTCTCAGCACTAGAAAGACACTTTGAGCACTAGCAGACACTCTCAGCACTAGAAGACACTCAGCACTAGAAGACACTCAGATCTAGGAAGACACTCTCAGCACTAGAAGCACTTTGAGTCTAGCAAGACACTCTCAGCACTATGAGTTAGACACTCAGGCACTAGAAGACACTCAGCACTAGAAAGACTCACTCTTCGCAGCTCTAGAAGACTTTGAGCACTAGAAGACCACTTACCTGCCACTAGAAGACACTCAGCACTAGAGAACACCCAGCACTAGAAGACTCTCTCAGCATAGAAGAGACACTCTTCAAGCGACTATAGAAGACACTCTAGACATTAGGAAGACACTCAGCACTAGAAGACAATCTCAAGCACTAGGAAAGACACTCAGCACTAGAAGAACACTCTCAGCCCACTAGAAAAAGACACTTTGAGCACAGAGGAACTCTCAACACTAGAAGACACTCAGCATAGAAGACAGTTCCAGCACTGTAGAAGACACTCTCAGAATAGAAGACAATCTCAGCACACCTAGAAGGACACTCAGCACTAGAATAAGGTCACTCTCAGTCTACTAGAGACAATCAGCAATAGAAGACACTCTCAGCATAGTAGACACTCAGCACTAGAGCACTCAGCATAAGGAAGACACTCTCAGCACTAGATGACACTTCAGATAGAAGAGCACTTATCTCAGCAATAGAAGAAACTCAGCACTAGAAGACAATCTCAGCCACTAGACAGACACTCAGCACTAGTAGACACTCAGCACTAGAAGACACTCTCTGCACATAGAAGACACTCAGCACTTAGAAGGGACACTCTCAGACGCACTAGAAGACACATCTCAGCACTAGAAAGCAGTTCTCTAGCACTAGATGACACTCAGCACTTAGAAGACACCAGCACTCTAGAAGACACTCAGCACTAGGACGAAACAGTATTCTCAGCACTAGAAGACACTCTCAGCAATAGGAAGGAATCTGAGCACTCGATAAGACACTCTCTGGCACTAGAAGGACACTCATCACGAGAAGACACTAATCAGCACTAGAAGACAACGTCAGCACTAGAAGAACAGACTCAGCACTAGAAGGACACTCAGCCACTAGAAAGACACTCTCTGCAACCTAGAAGACACTTTGAGCACTAGAAGAATACTCTCAGCACTAGAAGACACTCTCAGCATAGAAGACACATTCTCAGCACTCGATGACATCTCAGCACTTGAAGGACACTCGCACTAGAAGACATTTCTCAACACTAGAAGGGACACTCTCAACACTAGAAGACATCGGCATAGAAGACACTTCAGCACTAGAAGATTACTCTCAGATACTAGAGACACTTCTACAGAATAGAGACACTCTCAGGCAACTAGAAGACACTCCTCAGCACTAAAAGAGACTCTCAGCACTAGAAGACACTCTCAGTCACTAGAAGACCTCTCAGCGCTGGAAAGACACTCTCAGTGCTGGAAGACATTCTCAGCAACTAGACAGGACACTCTCGCAGCGCTGAAGACACTCTCAGCGCTGGAAGACACTCTCAGTACTAGAAGGCACTCTCAGCGTTGGAAGACACTCTCAGTACTAGAAGGCACTCTCAGCGTTGGAAAGACCAACTCTCAGTGCTGGAAGTAACCTCTCAGTACTAGGAAGGCAATAGCTCAGCGTGGGAAGGACACTCTCAGTACTAGAAGGCACTTCTCAGGCGTTTGGAAGGACACTCTCAGCGCTGTGAAGAAACTATCTACAGTTCTAGAAGGCACTCTCAGCGCTGGAGACACTCTCAGTGCTGGAAGACATTCTCAGCACTAGAAGACACTCTCAGCGTTGGAAGACAGTCTCAGCTACTAGAAGGCCGCTCTCAAGCGTTGGAAGGGTCATACTCTCAGTGCCTGTGAGACACTTCAGTGGCTGGAAGGCTCCTCTCTCAGCATAGAAAGGACCACTTTACAGCTAATGGAAAGATTACTATCAGTGCCTGCGGAATGACACTCTTCAGTACTAGACAGCACTCTCAGCGTTGGAAGACATCTCAGTGTGCGGAAGACACTCTCAGTGCTGAAGGCATCTTCAGACCTAGCAAGCACACTGTCTCAGCTCCCAGGAAAGGGACACTCTCAGTGCTGGGAAGACACTCATCAGCGCTGGAAGACACTCTCAGCGTTGGAAGACACTCTCAGTGCGGGATGGCTCTCTCCCGCACTAGAAGGACACTTGTCTCAGCACGGGATAAAAGATAGACACTCTCAGTGCTGGAAGCCACTCTCAGCGCTGGATGACACTCTCAGCGTTGGAAGGACACTCTCAGTGCTGGAAGACACTCTTCAGCGTTGGAATGACACTCTCTCAGTGCTGGAAGACACTCTCAGGCTGGAATAGCACACTCTCTGCCGCGGTTGGAAGTACACTCTACAAGTGCTGGAAAGCACTCCTCAAGCACTGGAAAGACACTATCAGTGCCTGGAAGTTGACTACTCTCAGCGCTGGAAAGACACTCTCGCTGTTGCGAAGACACTCTCATGTGCTGCAAGGGCTTCTCTCAGCACTAGAAGACACCTCTCGCAGCACTGGAAGACACTCTCAGTGCTGCGAAGTACACTCTCAGCGCTGGATGAACCCTCACCGTTGGAAGTCACTCTCAGCTGCATGAGAAGACACTCTCAGCGTTGGAAGACACTAGCAGTGCTAGTAGACACTGTCTCGCAGCGCTGGCACAGATCACTCTCATGCGGTGCGAACGATCTCATCTCAGTGCTGGAGACATCTCAGCACTTGGGAAGACGAATCTCAGTGCTGGAAGACACTCTCAGCGCTGGAAGACACTCTCAGCGTTGGAAGACACTCTCAGTGCTGGAAGGCTCTCTCAGCACTAGAAGACACTCTTCAGCACTGGAAGACTGTCTCAGTGCTGGAAGACACTCTCAGCGCTTGGAAGGACACTCTCAGCGTGGATAGACCACTGCTCAGTGCTGACAGGGCTCTCTCCAGCACTAGAAGACACTCTTAGCACTGGAAGACACTCTCAAGGCGCTTCTTTGTAAGAACACCTCTCGAGCGCTGGAAGACACTTCAGCGCTGGAAGCACTCTGTCAGCATTATAAGACTCTCTCAGCGCTGGACCCACTGGAGACACTCTCCAGCGTGTAAGACACTCTCAGCGTTGTAAGACCTCTCAGCGCTGGAAGACACTCTCAGCGCTGAAAGACACTCTCAGCACTGGAAGACACTCTCAGTGCTGGAAGACACTCTCAGCGATTGGAAGACACGCACTCTCAGCGAGTTGTAAGACTACTTCTCTGCGCTGAAGACGCTCTCAGCACTTAGAAGCGCCTCTCGAGAGCGGCGCTGTACACACTCCAGCTCGCGAAAAAGACACTCTCAGCACTAGAAGACACTTCAGCACTAGAGACACTCTCTGCCTAGAAGAGACACTCCTCGCACTTGAGACATTCTCAACACTAGAAGACCCTCTCAGAACTAGAAGACAGTCTCGCAGCACTGCGGAGAACACATTCTCAAACACTAGAAAGACACCTCAGCACTAGAAGTCACTCAGCACCTAGAAGACACTCTCAGCACTAGCAAGCATCTCAGCACTAGAAGACACTATCAGACATATGAAGACACTCTCTGCACTAGTAAGACACTCTCAGAAATAGAGAGCAGCTCTCAGCACTGAGAAACACTCCTCCAGCACTGAAGACCACTCTCAGCACTAGAAGAACAGTCTCAGCAATAGAAGACACTCTGCACTAGAATGACACTCTTCAGCACTAGAAGACAGTCTAGCAACTAGAAGACTTCAGCACTAGAAGACACTCTCAGCACTAGGATAGACAGTCTCTGCACTAAAGTAGAACCTCTCAGCATAGAAGCGACTCAGCACTAGAAGACACTCATAGCACTAGAAGACAGTCTCTCAGCACTGGAAGACACTCTCAGACTATAAGACACTCTCAGCTATAGAAGACAGTCTCAGCACTAGAAGACACTCTTCACTAGAAGACACTCTCAGCATAGAAGACACTCCTCAGCACTAGATGAATCTCAAGCCACTAGGAGGACACTCAGCACTAGAGACATCAGCACTAGATGACTCTCCTCAGCTCACTAGAAGACACTCTCAGCACTAGTAAGAACTCTCTGCACTGAAGACACTTCAGCACTAGAAGACACCTCAGCACTAGACGACACTACCTCGAGCAGACTAGGAAGATACACTCTCAGCTGGTAGAAGACAAGTATCAGCCACTAGAATCACACTCTCAGCATTAGTGGCACACTCTCAAGCACTAGAAGACACTCTCAGCATGAGAAGGCCACTGCCTCAGCACTAGAAAGACACTTCTAGCTCTAGAAAGACAGTCTCAGGCCATAGAAGACACTTCAGCACTAGAAGCACTCTCGCAGCTCTAGAATGAGCAGTCTCCAGCACTAGAAGACACTATCAGCTCACTAGAAGACACATCTCGTGTCTAGAGACGTCTCAGAACTAGAAGAACACTCATGACTGGAAGTCACTCTCAGCACTGAAGAAAGACCACTCTCAGCACTAGGAGACATCTCAGCACAAGAAGACACTCTCAGCACGAGAGACACTCAGGCACTAGAAGACACTCAGCACTAGAAGACACTCTCAGGACTAGAAAGGAACTGTTTGAGCACTTAGAGCAAGGACACTCTCACCACGTAGAAACACTCAGCATAGAAGACAACTCAGGCTACTAGAAGTCACTCAAGCACTAGAAGACACTCTCAGCACTAGAAGACATTTTGAGACTAGAAGACTAACTCTCAGCACTAGAAGAACACTTTGCAGCACTAAGAAGACACTCTACAGCACTAGAAGACACGTCAGCACTAGAAGACACTCTCAGCGCTAGAAGACACTTTTTGAGCACTAGAAAGACACTCTCACGCACTAGAAGACACTCTCAGCACTAGAAGACACTCAGACACTAGAAGACACATCTCAGCACTAGACGACACTCTCAGCCACTAGAGGGACACTCTCAGCACTTAGAAGACGCACTCAGCACTAGAAGACATCTCAGCACTAGAAGTACTCAGCATAGAAGGATCACTATCAGCATCTAGAGACCACTCAAGCACTATAAGTACACCTCAGCACTAGAAGACACGCTCTCAGCACTAGAAGACACTCAGCACTAGAAGACACTCTCAGCACTAGAAGACACTCAGCACTGGAAAGACACTCAAGCATAGAAGGGACACTCAGCACTAGAAGACATCAGCCCTAGAAGTCACTATGCAGCACTAGAAGACACTTCATCACTAGAAGACACTCGCAGCACTAGAAGTAAACTCAGCACTAGAAGGACACTCTCGCACTTAGAAGCAAGGACACTCAGCATAGAAGACAGTCTCAGACACTAGAAGACACTCTCAGCAGCTAGAAGATACACTTCCACTAGAGACACTCTCAGCACTAGAAGAGGACAACTCAGACACTAAGAAGCACTTCAGCCACTAGAAGACAATCTCAAGCACTAGAAGGACACATTGATGCACTAGAAGACATCTCTAGCCACTAGAAGACACTGTCAGAAATAGAAGACACTCAGCACTCGAAGGACACTAGCACTAGAAGACACTCTCCGCACTAGGAAGACACTTGATAGCCTTTGAAGACACTCTCAGCACTAGAAAGACACTTTGAGCACTTGAAGACACTCTCAGCACTAGCAAGACCATCAGCACTAGGAAGGAACACTCTCAGGGCTACTAGAAGACACTATTGAGCAATAGAAGACCACTCTCAGCACATAGAAGACACTCTAAGCACTAGAGACCACTCAGCACATAGAATAGACACTCTCAATGCACTAGATGTCACTTCAGCACTAGAAGACACTCTCAGCACAATAGAAGACACTCAGCATAGAAGACACTCTCAGATAGAAGTGTGACACTCAGCACTAGAAGACACTCTTCTAGCACTAGAAGGACACTCAGCTCTATAAGACCACTCAGGTCACTAGAAGTCCACTTCGGCACTAGAAGACACTCAGCACTAGAACGACACTGCTCTCAGCATAGACTGGACACTCAGCTACTAGAAGACATCACCTAGAGATCACTCAGCACATTAGAAAGACACTCAGCACTAGAAGAACACGAGCAGCATCTAGAAGTACTCAGCACTAGAAGACACTCTCAGACACTAGGAGACATACTCTTGAACTAGAAGACACTCTCACGCACTAGAAGACATCAGCACATAGAAGACAGTATCAGCCAAATAGAAGGACACTCTCAGCACTAGAAAAGACATCTCAGCATAGAAGACTCCTCCTCAGCACTAGAAGACACTCAGCACTAGGAAGACATCTCAGCACTAGAAGAACACTCAGCACTAGAAGGATCACTCTCAGCACTAGAGACACTCAGCACTAGAAAGACACTCGCAGCACTAGAAGACACCATGCCCCACCGCATCTACGAAGCTCAGTCTACCACGCCACTAGAAGACACTCAGCACTAGTGAGGACACTGAGCACTAGAAGAGACAATCAGCACTAGGATGACAGTCTCAGCACTGGATGACACTGTCTCCAGCACTAGAAGACACTTCTGAGCACTAGAAGAACACTCTCAGCTAGAAGACAGCCCATCAATAGAACGACACTCTCAGCACTGAGAAGACACTTCAAACTAGAAAGCACACTCTCAGCATAGAATAAACACTCAGCACTAGAAGACACTCTCTGCACTATACGAACTGTCACTTCTCCTGCACTAGACGACACTCTCAGCACTCGAAGTACACCTCTCAGCACTAGAAGACACTCAGCACTAGATAGACACCACAGCCACTAGAAGACGCTCTCAAACACTAGAAGACACTCAGCACTAGAAGACACTCTTAAGCACTAGAAGTAACTCTCAGCACTAGAAGACACTTCTCACGCACTAGAAGGACCTTCTCAGCACTAGAATGACACTCTCAGCACTAGAAGTCACTCCTAGCACGTAGAAGACACTCATCAGCACTAGAATGGACTCTCAACACTAGACGAACTCAGCACTAGAGACACTCATCAGAACTAGAAGATACTTTCTACGCACTAGACGACACTCTCTCTCCGCGCTAGAAGACACTTCAGCAACGTTCCAAGACACTCCTCTGCACTAGAAGACACTCCGCGCACTAGAAGACACTCTCTAGCACTAGCAGACTCTCGAACCTAGAAGACCACTCAGTCACTAGAAAGGGACATACTCAGCACTAGAAGACTCTTTATCAGCACTAGAGACCTCTCAGCGCACCGAAGACACTCTCCAGGCACTAGAGGAAGACAGACTCAGCACTAGGAAGACACCTCTCAGCACTAGAAGACACTCTCAGCACTAGAAGACACTCAGCACTAGAAGACACTCTCAGCACTAGAAGACACTCTCAGCACTAGAAGACACTCTCAGCACTAGAAGACACTCTCAGCACTAGAAGACACTCTCAGCACTAGAAGACACTCAGCACTAGAAGACACTCTCAGCACTAGAAGACACTCTCAGCACTAGAAGACACTCTCAGCACTAGAAGACACTCTCAGCACTAGAAGACTCTCAACACTAGAAGACACTCAGCACTAGAAGACACTCTCAGCACTCGAAGACACTTTATCTATCTATCCTTTATTTATCTATCCTTTTCTTATTCTCTCCCTCGTCTATTTCTTCTTTCTACTTCTTCCGTATATTCTCTCCACTCATCCCTCTCTCTCTCCTTCAATCCTCACATTTTCCCCTCCATTCTTTCCCTCCTTTTGCTTCCTCCCTATCTCATTTCATCTAAGCTTCCTTATTACCCCTTTGCTTTCGTTATCCCTTTCCTTCCTTCCTTGTCCTCCTCTCTCTCCCCTTTTCTTCCTCTCTTTCTTAAGTAGCCTCACCTTGCTTACCATTATTCCTTCCCTCTTTTCCTTCTCGCGATTGTTATTTTCATTTTTTGCATCTACGCACACACACACACACACACACACACACACACACACACACACACACACACACACACACACACACACACACACACACACACACACACACACACACACTCACACACACACACAGACACACTCACAGACACACAGACACACTCACAGACACACACAGACACACACACACACACACACACACACGGGGCCAGGAGCTGAGTCTCGACCCCTGCAGCCACAATTAGGTGAGTACACACACACACACACAC
Organism: Cherax quadricarinatus; assembly: GCF_026875155.1. NCBI lineage: Eukaryota > Metazoa > Arthropoda > Malacostraca > Decapoda > Parastacidae > Cherax > Cherax quadricarinatus. The sequence continues at coordinate 53,279,498 of NC_069404.1, forward strand.
TGTTACGTTGTTGTCCCTTATTACTCTGATAGTAAGGTTCTCACTACATGTTGTAGTGTGGGGTAGCTTTTTACTTAATGTCCTTATCTGTCTAGGGATAATACTTACATCATGGCTGATCATCCTCAGTGTCTCTGATATCCTCTCACCAGCCCTCTTCACAGGTTATGTAAACTACTACTATAAAAATATAACTGTATTCTAAATAGATATGTACAGAATATACAATTACAGCATTCACATATTCAAAACATAAGCCTACACACTCCTTAGCTGCTCTCCCACATGGTGCATCTCAGCAACTTTGTCCTTCTCTCTCTCTGGGCTAACCAGTGTTTTGACACACTTTACTCACCCTGGGTATGGTGACCACAACTTAAGTTATGACAACTCACCCCTGGAGCACACATAATGCCCCCCAAAAAATAGAAGAAGGACCCAGGGGTCCTGCTAGTTTGAAGTTAAGCAACAGAGAGAGATAGATAGAGAGAGAGAGGGAGGAGCCTAGCTAAGCTCCTCCCACACCCACCAAAACAAAAGACTGTTGCCAAGCACAATTCTCCAGTTACCACAATTCTACCACACCTTAATTTTACTTTTACAAGAAGAATTACATCTTTATAAACTACTTATTTAAATTGTGTGTTTGAGTGTCTATAGTATAACCTATTATATTGAGAAAAATTGGCTTGACTCAGCTGCCTTACAGCCATAAGAGTGATCTGCCTTTATGACATTTAGAGCTGAGTCCCCATCAATTCAATATAATTAGGTATCCCAGAGTAACTTACAGATACACAAATACATGTTGGGTCCCATAGCCCCATAACACACACACACACACACACACACACACACACACACACACACACACACCTCCTCATGACGTTCGCGTAATTACACTTTTGCAACGGCAATATGGATCTCCTGGATCAATATGGATCCCAAGGATTATTTTAAAAAGGGATGAGAGGGGAGAACAGTGGTGCCAGAGAGGGCACTCTCATCATTGTCTCCAGTGAAAAGGGATTTGTTCCTGTTTTTCCCTTTTCATTTCATTTTTTTTTTTGTTTGCTGGGTGTCAGTGCGCTTTTCACTTGTGGGGAACTGGGGAGAATGAAGGGGAACTGGGGAGAATGAAAGGGAACTGGGGAGAATGAAAGGGAACTGGGGAGAATGAAGGGAAACTGGGGAGAATGAAGGGGAACTGGGGAGAATGAAGGGGAACTGGGGAGACTGAAGGGAAACTGGGGAGAATGAAGGGGAACTGGGGAGAATGAAGGGGAACTGGGGAGAATGAAGGGGAACTGGGGAGAATAAAGGGGAACTGGGGAGAATAAAAGGGAACTGGAGAGAATGAAGGGAAACTGGGGAGAATGAAGGGAAACTGGGGAGAATGAAGGGGAACTGGGGAGATGAAGGGAAACTGGGAGAATGAAGGGGAACTGGGGAGAATGAAGGGGAACTGGGGAGAATGAAAGGGAATTGGGGAGAATAAAGGGGAACTGGGGAGAATGAAGGGGAACTGGGGAGAATAAAGGGAACTGGGGAGAATAAAGGGAACTGGGGAGAATGAAGGGGAACTGGGGAGAATGAAGAGGAGCTGGGGAGAATAAAGGGAACTGGGGAGAATAAAGGGGAACTGGGGAGAATGAAAGGGAACTGGGGAGAATATAGGGCAACTGGGGAGAATGAAGGGGAACTGGGGAGAATAAAGGGAACTGGGGAGAATAAAGGGAACTGAGGAGAATGAAGGGGAACTGGGGAGAATGAAAGGGAACTGGGGAGAATGAAGGGGAACTGGGGAGAATGAAGGGAAACTGGGGAGAATGAAGGGGAACTGGGGAGAATGAAGGGGAACTGGGGAGAATGAAAGGGAACTGGGGAGAATGAAGGGGAACTGGGGAGAATGAAGGGGAATTGGGGAGAATGAAGGGGAACTGGGGAGAATGAAGGGGAACTGGGGAGAATGAAGGGGAACTGGGGAGAATGAAGGGGAACTGGGGAGAATGAAGGGAACTGGGGAGAATGAAGGGGAACTGGGGAGAATGAAAGGGAACTGGGGAGAATGAAGGGGAACTGGGGAGAATGAAGGGGAACTGGGGAGAATGAAGGGGAACTGGGGAGAATGAAGGGGAACTTTGGAGAATGAAGGGGAACTGGGGAGAATGAAGGGGAACTGGGGAGAATGAAGGGGAACTGGGGAGAATGAAAGGGAACTTGGGAGGGGAAATTGGGGAATGAATTGTCTAGGAGAAATTGAGGAGTGAATGGGTGAGGGGAGACTTGAGGAAGATCTGTGTGGTGGTGGTGATGTTGGTGATGGTGCGTTAGAATAGTGGTGGGGACGAAGTAGTGTATGATATGGTGGCAGGGGTGCTAGTGGTGGTGTTGGTGTTCAGTACCTGTAAGCACGAGAGGACATGGTTAAGTCCTGGGTCCCCAGAAACAAAGTCACCTCCCCCCCACTCCCATCCACTAAAACATCACAAGACCGCAATAACTACTTAACCAGACCAGGTCTAAGATGGCTGACTCATCGCTAGAGGCCTTAGGTTAACCGTGCTTCCAGCTGCCTGGAATTTAAGTTCCCTGAACATTATTTATCTCCCGCCAGCCTTGAAGAGAGCTGATAGTATACAGCAACGACGAGAGAATACGTTACGTAGAGAGCATCATCATTAGCTCTGCATTCCTTGTTTATAAAGCTCTAGTTATTCAGCCTTTCATTTACCTTGCTGTAGCAATGACAACATGGCTGTGATCCTTGAAGGTGAGAACAACTGATACTGTCATCTCTGAGCATCATACTGAAGATTAGCTGTCTTCGACAGACACCACTTTCTTTGAGATTCTGGTGCCACCATCGAAGAATGATGGTCCCTGTCTGTATAACTTATAAAATGGAGACTCAGAAGTGAAACAGTGTCGGCCATGTGTTGAATACCCCTTGACCGGCTGCAGAGGCAAGCTGCCTTTGCACTCAGCGCACGCCACGGCCATTAACCTGGGCATTGATTCAACGCATCCCTGGATAATATTTAACGGGGCAAAGGTAAATGCATCATTTTAATTATGGTATATGATACTGAGAGGTGGATGAGTAAGACACACGTACAAAAGTTTGAGGTGATCAATCCCACGGGGCATCGGTAAATGGCTCAGCGCCCTCAGGAAGACAATAACCGGGGCGTCGGTACATGGTTCATAGCCCCGAGGGTGCCAGAATCAATATATAGGCTCAAGGTTTTAATGGAATCGACCATAGAGGCCATTTACGAACCCTAATCTTTAATAAGCAGGCATTAAGTGCTTCTTTATGGCCTAACCTTCAGCACTATACCTTCTTATCTCCCTCTTATATGTTCAAAATAATGATCCAATAAGAAAAAAAATATAAACATAGAGAGTGAGGAAGCAGAAGGAAGAACGGGAACCTGAGAAGGAGTCGTAGGACAAGAAGAAGAAGGAAGAGGAGTAGATGGAGAAGAAATAGAAGAATAAGAAGACGAACAAGAAAAAGAAAAAACTTGATGAGCAAGAAGAGAAAGTAGAAAAAAACAGTCAGGGAGCCACACAACCAGGGTGCCACAGAACAAGGGTGCCACACAAGCAGGGTGCCACACAAGCAGGGTGCCACAGAACAAGGGTGCCACACAAGCAGGGTGCCACACAAGCAGGGTGCCACACAAGAAGGGTGCCACACAAGCAGGGTGCCACACAAGCAGGGTGCCACACAAGAAGGGTGCCACACAAGCAGGGTGCCACACAAGCAGGGTGCCACACAAGAAGGGTGCCACACAAGCAGGGTGCCACACAAGCAGGGTGCCAAACAACCAGAGTGCCACAGAAACAGGGTGCCACACAACCAGGGTGCCACACAACCAGGGTGCCACACAACCAGGGTGCCACACAACTAGGGTGCCACACAACCAGGGTGCCACACAACAAGGGTGCCACACAACCAGGGTGCTACACAACCAGGGTGCCACACAACCAGGGTGCCACACAACCAGGGTGCCACACAACCAGGGTTACACACAACCAGGGTGCCACACAACCAGAGAGCCAAACAACCAGGATGCCAAACAACCAGGGTGCCTCACAACCAAGGTGCCACACAACCAGTGTGCCACACAATCAGGGTGCCACACAACCAGGGTGGCACACAACTAGGGTGCCACACAACCAGGGTGCCACACAACCAGGGTGCCACACAACCAGGGTACCACAGAACCAGGGTGCCAAACAACCAGATTGCCACACAACCAGGGTGCCACACAACCAGGGTGCCACACAACCAGAGTGCCACACACACAGGGTGACACATAACCAGGGTGTCACACAACCAGGGTGCCACATAACCAGGGTGCCACACAACTAGGGTGCCACACAGCCAGCGTGCCACACAACCAGGGTGCCACACAACCAGGGTGCCACACAAACAGAGTGCCACACAACCAGGGTGCCACCCAACAAGGGTACCACACAACCAGATTGCCACACAACCAGGGTGCCACATAACCAGGGCGTCACACGTCCAGGGTGCCACACAACCAGGGTGCCACACAAACAGGCTGCCACACATCCAGGCTGCCACACAACCAGGGTGCCACACAACCAGAGTGCCACACAACCAGGGTGCCACACAACCAGGGTGCCACACAACCATTGAGCCACACAACCAGGGTGCCACACAATCAGGGTGCCACACCGACCAGGCTGCCACACAACCAGGGTGCCATATAACCAGGGTGCCACACAACCAGAGTGCCACACAACCAGGGTGTCACACAACCAGGCTGCCACAAAACCAGACAGCCACACAACCAGGCTGCCACACATCCAGGCTGCCACACAACCAGGGTGCCACACAACCAGGGTGCCACACAACCAGGGTGCCACACAACCAGGGTGCCACACAACCATTGAGCCACACAACCAGGGTGCCACACAATCAGGATGCCACACCGACCAGGGTGCCACACAAATCAGGGTGCCACACAACCAGGGTGCCAAACAACCAGGTTGCCACACAACCAGGGTAATACACAACCAGGGTGCCACACAACCAGTGTGCCACACTACCAGGTTTCCACACAACCAGTGTGCCACACAAGCAGGGTGCCACAGAACCATTGTGCCACAGAACCAGGGTGCCACACAACCAGTGTGCCACACAACCAGTGTGCCACACCAACCAGGGTGCCACACAATCAGTGTGCCACACCAACCAGGGTGCCATACAACCAGAGTGCCACACAAATCAGGGTGCCACACAACCAGGGTGCCAAACAACCATTAAGTGCTTCTTTATGGCCTAACCTTCAGCACTATAGCTTCTTATCTCCCTCTTATATGTTCAAAATAATGATCCAATAAGAAAAAAAATATAAACATAGAGAGTGAGGAAGCAGAAGGAAGAACGGGAACCTGAGAAGGAGTCGTAGGACAAGAAGAAGAAGGAAGAGGAGTAGATGGAGAAGAAATAGAAGAATAAGAAGACGAACAAGAAAAAGAAAAAACTTGATGAGCAAGAAGAGAAAGTAGAAAAGAACAGCCAGGGTGCCACAGAACCAGGGTGCCACACAACTAGGGTGCCACACAACCAGGGTGCCACACAACCAGGATGCCACACAAGCAGGGTGCCACACAACCAGGGTGCCACACAACCAGGATGCCACACAAGCAGGGTGCCACAGAACCAGGGTGCCACACAACTAGGGTGCCACACAACCAGGGTGCCACACAACCAGGATGCCACACAAGCAGGGTGCCACACAACCAGGGTGCCACACAAGCAGGGTGCCACACAAGCAGGGTGCCAAACAACCAGGGTGCCACAGAAACAGGGTGCCACACAACCAGGGTGCCACATAACCAGGGTGCCACACAACCAGGGAGCCACACAACCAGGGTGCCACACAACCAGGGTGCCAAACAACCAGGGTGCCACACAACCAGGGTGCCACACAACCAGGGTGCCACACAACTAAAGTGCCACACAGCCAGAGTGCCACACAACCAGGGTACCACACAACCAGGGTGCCACACAACCAGAGTGCCACACAACCAGGGTGCCACACAACCAGGGTGCCACACAACCAGGGTTCCACACAACCAGGGTGCCACACAACCAGGGTTCCACACAACCAGGGTGCCACACAACCAGAGAGCCAAACAACCAGGATGCCAAACAACCAGGATGCCAAACAACCAGGGTGCCTCACAACCAGGGTGCCACACAACCAGTGTACCACACAATCAGGGTGCCACACAACCAGGGTGCCACACAACTAGGGTGCCACACAACCAGGGTGCCACACAACCAGGGTGCCACACAACCATGGTACCACAGAACCAGGGTGCCAAACAACCAGATTGCCACACAACCAGAGTGCCACACACACAGGGTGACACATAACCAGGGTGCCACACAACCAGGGTGCCACATAACCAGGGTGCCACACAACTAAGGTGCCACACAGCCAGGGTGCCACACAACCAGGGTGCCACACAACCAGGGTGCCACACAAACAGGCTGCCACACAACCAGAGTGCCACACAACCAGGGTGCTACAGAACCAGGCTGCCACACAACCAGGGTGCCACATAACCAGGGTGCCACACAGCCAGAGTGCCACACAACGAGGGTGCCACACAACCATGCTGCCACACAAACAGGGTGCCACACAACCAGGCTGCCACACAACCAGGGTGCCACACAACCAGGGTGCCACACAACCAGTGTGCCACACAACCAGGGTGCCACACAACCAGGGTGCCACACCGACCATGGTGCCACACAACCAGGGTGCCACACAACCAGGGTGCCAAACAACCAGGGTGCCACACAACCAGGGTGCCACACAACCAGGGTGCCACACAACCAGGGTGCCACACAACCAGGGTGTCACAAAACCAGCGACCCACGCACTCAGGGTGCCACGCGACCAGGGTGCCACACAACCAGCGAGCCACACAACCAGGGTGCCACACAATCAGGGTGCCACAGAGCCAGGCTGCCACACAACCAGGGTGCCACACTACCAGGTTTCCACACAACCAGTGTGCCACACAAGCAGGGTGCCACAGAACCAGGGTGCCACAGAACCAGAGTGGCACACAACCATTGTGCCACACAACCAGGGTGCCACACAACCAGAGTGCCAAACAAACAGGGTGCCACATAACCAGGGTGCTACACAACCAGGGTGCCACATAAACAGGGTGCCATACAACCAGGGTGCCTGCCACACAACCAGGGTGCCACACAACCAGAGTACCACACAACCAGGGTGCCACACAACCAGGGTGCCACACAACCAGAGTGCCACACAACCAGGGTGCCACACAACCAGGGTGCCACACAACCAGAGTGCCACACAACCAGGGTGCCACACAACCAGGGTGCCACACAACCAGAGTGCCACACAACCAGGGTGCCACACAACCAGGGTGCCACACAACCAGAGTGCCACACAACCAGGGTGCCACATAACCAGTGTGCCACGTATTCAGGGTGCCACACAACCAGTGTGCCACACAACCAGGCTGCCACACGACCAGAGTGCCACACAACCAGGGTGCTACAGAACCAGGCTGCCACACAACCAGGCTGCCACACAACCAGGCTGCCACACAACCAGAGTGCCACACAACCAGGATGCCACACAACCAGGCTGCCACACAACCAGGCTGCCACACAACCAGGCTGCCACACAACCAGGGTGCCACACAACCAGGGTGTCGCACAACCAGCGACCCACACAATCAGGGTGCCACACGACCAGGGTACCACACAACCAGCGAGCCACACAACCAGGCTGCCACACAACCAGTGTGCCACACAACCAGGGTGCCACACTACCAGGTTGCCACACAATTAGTGTGCCACACAAGCAGGGTGCCACAGAACCAGGGTGCCACAGAACCAGAGTGCCACACAACCAGGGTGCCACACAACCAGGGTGCCACACAACCAGAGTGCCACACAAACAGGGTGCCATATAACCGTGGTGTGACACAACCAGGGTGCCACATAGCCAGGGTGCCACACAACTAACGTGCCACACAGCCAGGGTGCCACACAATCAGAGTGCCACACAACCAAGGTACCACAGAGCCAGGGTGCCACACAACCAGAGTGCCACACAACTAGGGTGCCACACAACTAGGGTGCCACACAACCAGAGTGCCACACAAATAGGGTGCCACATACCCAGGGTGCCACACAACCAGGGTGCCACATAAACAGGGTGCAACACAACTAGGGTGCCACACAACCAGAGTGCCACACAACCAGAGTGCCACACAACCAGGATGCCACACAAGCAGGATGCCACACAACCAGAGTGCCACACAACCAGGGTGCCACACAACCAGGGTGCCACATAACCTGAGTGCCACACAACCAGGGTGCCACATAACCAGGGTGCCACACAACCAGTGTGCCACACAACCAGAGTGCCACACAAACAGGGTGCCACATAACCAGGGTGCCACACAACCAGGCTGCCACATAAACAGTGTGCCACACAACTTGGGTGCCACACAACCAGGGTGCCACACAACCAGAGTGCCACACAACCAGGGTGCCACACAACCAGGGTGCTACACAACCAGAGTGCCAAACAACCAGGGTGCCACATAACCAGGGTGCAACACATCCAGAGTGCCACACAACCAGGGTGCCACACAACCAGGCTGCCACACAACCAGAGTGCCACACAACCAGGGTCCTACAGAACCAGGCTGTCACACAACCAGGCTGTAACACAACCAGGCTGCCACACAACCAGAGTGCCACACAACCAGGATGCCACACAACCAGGATGCCACACAACCAGGCTGCCACACAACCAGGCTGCCACAGTGCCACACAACCAGTGTGCCACGCAACCAAGGTGCCACACAACCAGGGTGTCACACAACCAGAGACCCACACAATCAGGGTGCCACACGACCAGGGTGCCACACAACCAGGGTGCCACACAACCAGGGTGCCACACAACCAGGGTGCCACACAACCAGGGTGTCCCACAATCACGGTGCCACACTGCTACAGAGCCATTAAGACGAGACAAAGTTTGTGTTAATAATTCTAACTACCAACATTATTATTAGTAGTATTGCCAATTTTACTATTATCATTATTACCAATTTTATTATTATTATTATTGCCAATTTTATTATTGTTATTATTATTATTATTATTATTATTATTATTATTATTATTATTATTATTATTATTATTATTATTATTATTATTATTATTATTGTTATTATTGTAATCATTATGATCATTATTATAATTATTATCATGATTATTATTATTAGTATCGTCGTCGTTATTATTATTATTATTATTATTATTATTATTATTATTTCTTCTTTCCCTTCCTTCCTTTTTCGTTGCTTCATCACAAACTCAGAGTCAGGCAGAGCTCACCCTCCAGAAGCAAGACAGTGACAATAAACACTTCACCATAAGACCGAAAGTCTTTATTAATGCCATCGGAAACCTGTCATCATGGAGATTACTTGTCTTTCTTTCTTTTGGCTGACATTTGATTTAAATTACTTGAGCACGCTCGCACGCACACACGCACACACACACACACACACACACACACACACACACACACACACACACACACACACACACACACACATGGTGACAACAGTAAGACAAGAGAGAGAGGGGTGGGTGGATTGCATTTTCTTGGACTGCAAGAAGGCGTTTGACACAGTTCCACACAAGAGATTGGTGCAAAAACTGGAGGACCAAGCAGGGATAACAGGGAAGGCACTACAATGGATCAGGGAATACTTGTCAGGAAGACAGCAGCGAGTCATGGTACGTGGCGAGGTGTCAGAGTGGGCACCTGTGACCAGCGGGGTCCCGCAGGGGTCAGTCCTAGGACCAGTGCTGTTTCTGGTATTTGTGAACGACATGACGGAAGGAATAGACTCTGAGGTGTCCCTGTTTGCAGATGACGTGAAGTTGATGAGAAGAATACACTCGATCGAAGACCAGGCAGAACTACAAAGGGATCTGGACAGGCTGCAGAACTGGTCCAGCAATTGGCTCCTGGAGTTCAATCCCACCAAGTGCAAAGTCATGAAGATTGGGGAAGGGCAAAGAAGGCCGCAAACGGAGTACAGTCTAGGGGGTCAGAGACTACAAACCTCACTCAAGGAAAAAGATCTTGGGGTGAGTATAACACCAGGCACATCTCCTGAAGCGCACATCAACCAAATAACTGCTGCAGCATATGGGCGCCTAGCAAACCTCAGAACAGCATTCCGACATCTTAATAAGGAATCGTTCAGGACCCTGTACACCGTATACGTTAGGCCCATATTGGAGTATGCGGCACCAGTTTGGAACCCACACCTAGCCAAGCACGTAAAGAAACTAGAGAAAGTGCAAAGGTTTGCAACAAGACTAGTCCCCAGAGCTAAGAGGTATGTCCTACGAGGAGAGGTTAAGGGAAATCAACCTGACGACACTGGAGGACAGGAGAGATAGGGGGGACATGATAACGACATACAAAATACTGAGAGGAATTGACAAGGTGGACAAAAACAGGATGTTCCAGAGATTGGACACAGTAACAAGGGGACACAGTTGGAAGCTAAAGACACAGATGAATCACAGGGATGTTAGGAAGTATTTCTTCAGCCACAGAGTAGTCAGTAAGTGGAATAGTTTGGGAAGCGATGTAGTGGAGGCAGGATCCATACATAGCTTTAAGCAGAGGTACGATAAAGCTCACGGCTCAGGGAGAGTGACCTAGTAGCGATCAGTGAAGAGGCGGGGCCAGGAGCTCGGACTCGACCCCCGCAACCTCAACTAGGTGAGTACAACTAGGTGAGTACACACACACACACACACACACACAGTGTTAATACAGGACATAAAATATATGTCACCCTACTCACAGTCTGGCATCCCACTCTTTAACCATGGCACTCTACTCCTTTCAGTCTGGCATCCCACTCTTTAACCATGGCACCCTACTCCTCTCAGTCTGGCATCCCACTCCCTCATAGAGGCAACATCGTGCCCTTCTAATCACAAGCTACGCTCTATCTGATACAGTCACAGTGTCAACAGCCACAGCTTGGCACTCTCTCGTTCAGTGTCTCCGGTACCCACTCATTGTCTCTGGCCCTATGGTCCTCATATGTATGTCGTCTGGCACCCGCCTTTGGAGTGGTTGGAGAATCACAGTGACTCGACGGCACTTTGCTTCCTTTGTGGCCAAGACTCATTAAGAGTCATCCCAAAGCCTTTTTCACCTCCTCCCTTTGATTTCAAGACACCCTTAGTGAACATCCCTTTTCCCTTGAGCCATTTATTTCATAGACGTTCCTAGCAAATATCACTATTATTTTCATCTTCTTGTTACTAAGACACCCCTGAAAATAACTCCCTTCTCCCCTAATTACCCCTTGTTAGTAAGATATTCCTGGAATACTCCACCCCCTTCCCTTGCATATCCTTGTTACAATAGCACCTGCCTTGGGCAGCCAGACGTCCCTCTCTCTCTCCCTCTCTAGAAACGTCCTTCCCACCATCCTCAGACGTCCCTTCCACCGTCCTCAGACATCCCTGCCTTCACCCTGGGACTCGCGTGCAGACCGTCCTCGTAACTTCAGACATATGGCTGAGAAGCATCATCAAGCTGACGCCAACGCTGCGTACATCTCCCAGGAAGTGCTTGGCTGCAGGCAGCCAGAAACGCACGCTCACAGCAGCCTACATTAAGGACACAGAAGCAGAGAGAGAGAGAGAGAGAGGACGTAGAGTAAAGATTAATATTATTATTATTATTATTATTATATTATTATTATTATTATTATTATTATTATTATTATTATTATTATTAATTATTATTATATTATTATTATTATTATTAATTATTATTATTATTATTATTATTATTATTATTATTATTATTATTATTATTATTATTATTATCATTACTTTTAATATTTTGGAAAAATTGCAAGAAGATGTAAGTAGTCTTTCAGAGGGCAGTGGAAAATAACGTGTCTTTCAATGGGGACAAGTTTCTACTGCTTAGATATGAGAGAACTCAAAAGGAACACTGTATTTAAAACACAAGTGAAACACCAAACAGAATTAAAGGAATGTGTGAAGGATCTGGATGCATTATTCTCAAGTGATCTCTCTTTCAAAGAACACAGTAAGGCAAATGTCAAGATGGTCAGGGAAATAATGGGGTGGATAATGAGGCTTCCAAGCCAAGGGGAATATTGCGAACGGTGACATTTTTCATATCGCTTATGCTCTCTCGCTTGGAGTATTGTTCAGTGTTGACGGCTCCATTCAAGAGAGGAAAAATGTCAGAGCTCGAACAGACTCAAAGATCATTTATGACGTACATAGAGGCAGAAAAGCATATAAATTGCTGGTAACCCATCAAAGATCTAAATATGTACTCGCTGCAGGGGAGGAGGGAGAGATACATGATATACGTGGAAAGTTGGTTTAGAAAGACACGTAAGCAAACACTATAACATATTTATTAGAAAACGTTTCGGTCCTGGGACCTTGATCACTTCCCAAGGTCCCAGGACCGAAACGTTTTCTAATAAATATGTTATAGTGTTTGCTTACGTGTCTTTCTAAACCAACTTGTCGGTATTTATTACCAAGGTTTATACCATACGTGGAAAGTATTTGAGGGTCTGGCTTAAAACCTACACACTGCCAGAGATATAAGAGATTGTATTGAATAAACCCATTGAATGGCATGGGTCCCTGGGGACAATAAGAGAACACTGTATCAACATACGAGGCCCCAAACATAGACGTCTTTAAGAGGAAACTAGATTATATCCTCCGCCAGTTGCCGGATCAGCCAGACTGTGACGGATATGTGGGCTAGCGAGCCTATAGCAGCAACAGCCTAGTTGACCAGGTAAGCACCAGACAAGCCTTGATAAAGGCCGGGTTCCGAAAGTAGCAGTTCTGAAAATCAATTAAAGGTGCTTCTGAGGTGTATAATATATATATATATATATATATATATATATATATATATATATATATATAATATATATATATATATATAAATATATATATATATTATATATATAATATATATATATATATATATATATATTATATGCTCAACATCAGCTGAAGACTAATGTGTTAAGAAGCTAATTAACTTCAGAAGTTTTATCTCAAAAAAAAAGTCTTAATTTGTACAGAGGCGTCAGACTACACTAGCTGAATAACGAGAACTGCAGGAAGTTAGGCTGGGATTTACGACGTAACTCTTCAGAAGGAGAGGTGCCCTGAGGCTGGTTACTCTTGATCTGAGGAACTGGAGCTGCTCTCCTCTTCCTCGGGCCAAATCTGATTGCTTCCACAATCCCCAGGGGATGTGTGGCCCTTACGGGTTTAGCGCTACCCAGTGACATATGCCGATGATACGTTGTAAGCTCACCTCTGGCAAGACAGTGATGGAGTGAATGTTGATGAAAGTTTTTTTCTTTTTTTTTTTTCGGGCCACCCTGCCTTGGTGGGAGACGGCCGATGTGTTAATAAAAAAAAATAAAAAAAAAAATCAAGATAAACTGTTAAAATTAATTTGTGAGTACACAAAACTCTACATACGGAAAATTATAAGCTTTGCTGGCGAAAATAAACACCTAAGATGGGACACGACGAGGATGGTCAAAACCAGAACATCGACTTTGCCTCAGTGATAGACAGAAGGAGTTTTAAGCTGGGCTATCGTCATGAAGACGTTTTGTGCATTCTCTGTGCACTGTAGTCGTGAGTTAAGGACCGCATGGTCCAGGACCGTACGGTCCTGGACTCACAGTTTTAATAACGCCAGGTCAGCCCACAGAACTAGACACACTTTGTTTTTTTCCACGATATATTGAGATTCTCGTGTCAGGCCTGTGACTGCCTAGCAACCTGATATTAACATCTGGCAAGGCTCTATAACACTGGTATATAACACCGACAAAATGAAAAAAAAAGCGTAACGCTTTGGTGTCTTTGTTTTCACAACTTATCGCCTACACAGTAGACTTCTTAAGTCCGATACAGAGGTGACTAAAACTGAAGACAGGAGAAGTAGTGGAGAGGTAAAGATTGAGTGATAACTCCATCAATAGGTATTCAACTGAAGAAATCTTTTCTGTAGGCGAAATGTTTCAGAAATGAAGGTACCATTGTGTTGCACACGTGTCTTATTCATCTTACAAGACCATTGGAGTCCACGACTAATATCCCACTGCCGTAGCTCTGATGCCAAGGGCCCCAACACAGACTCAAACCATGCAATCAGAGGTCTACCAAAGGCTTCTTTCCCTGCGTGAGGTCACAGTATTTGCTACTGCTTTAAAATTTGTGAATAGGCATCGCCAAAGAATAAATTTACAAAACATTTGCAATATAATAGACTCTGCCTTATGCTTGTAGCCAGCTCATGTGCTCAGTGACCCTCTTGTCAACTAGGTTGCTGCTGGTAGCGGCCCACACCGCAGGCCTGCAGGGCCATAACAAGTCTGATTTGGCACATTGTGCCCGAAGTGGTAAAGTTTTCTCTTAAAAACGACAATTTGCTCCGGTAATATTTCGTATGTTTGCTGGTAAAAGGTTGAGGAGTCACGGACAACGGATAAATGTAATGCATATAGCATAAAATAATGTAGATAACGTAATGTAAAGTGTAAAACGTAATATAATGAACTCTTTCCCCTTCGCTTCAATTTGTACCCCTATAACAATGTAAAAAAAGAGAACTCCAGGGATATATATATATATATATATATATATATATATATATAAATATATATATATATATATATATATATATATATTATATATATATATATATTATATATATATATATATTAATACTGAAATCTGGCAAGGAGGAGCCCCGCCCCCTTCCTTTGACCTTGGTATTGCAATTACTTTCCACGTGGCTGACGGGGGAAGGATTCTTACTCCCTCTGAGAACCACATCACAAATGGACGAAAATGCTCATGGGACCTGCCGAGAATTAGATCCTGGGCTTCTGAGTAAATGTCAGGCACCAGGCACACCTGGCACTGATGTCTGCGAAGGTATTCAACGATTTCTCACATTATTTACGTCGACCGGATCGAGAGCGCGAAGGAGCGAGCACTGCCGATGACTACATCATTACCTTGCATAAGAAACCTGTTTACCTGGAGTTTACCTGGAGAGAGTTCCGGGGGTCAACGCCCCCGCGGCCCGGTCTGTGACCAGGCCTCCTGGTGGATTAGAGCCTGATCAACCAGGCTGTTACTGCTGGCTGCACGCAATCAACGTACGAGCCACAGCCCGGCTGGTCAGGAACTGACTTTAGGTGCTTGTCCAGTGCCAGCTTGAAGACTGCCAGGGGTCTGTTGGTAATCCCCCTTATGTGTGCTGGGAGGCAGTTGAACAGTCTCGGGCCCCTGACACTTATTGTATGGTCTCTTAACGTGCTAGTGACACCCCTGTTTTCATTGGGGGGAAGGTGCATCGTCTGCCGAGTCTTTTGCTTTCGTGTGAGTGATTTTCGTGTGCAAGTTCGGTACTAGTCCTTTAGGATTTTCCAGGTGTATATAATCATGTATCTCTCCCGCCTGCATTCCAGGGAATACAGGTTCAGGAACCTCAAGCGCTCCCAGTAATTGAGGTGTTTTATCTCCGTTATGCGCGCCGTGAAAGTTCTCTGTACATTTTCTAGGTCAGCAATTTCACCTGCCTTGAAAGGTGCTGTTAGTGTGCAGCAATATTCCAGCCTAGATAGAACAAGTGACCTGAAGAGTGTCATCATGGGCTTGGCATCCCTAGTTTTGAAGGTTCTCATTATCCATCCTGTCATTTTTCTAGCAGATGCGATTGATACAATGTTATGGTCCTTGAAGGTGAGATCCTCCGACATGATCACTCCCAGGTCTTTGACGTTGGTTTTTCGCTCTATTTTGTGGAAGGAATTTGTTTTGTACTCTGATGAAGTTTTAATTTCCTCGTGTTTACCATATCGGAGTAATTGAAATTTCTCATCGTGGTGGAATACGACAGGTAATCATACACAGCTTTTGCTCCTGTAAGAGAGTGCTGGTGTGCTTAATTTTATTTAGTAAATACATTCATTTTGCCTTCTCACTACCTACCCCATTCCTCTTCTTCCCTCTCCAACCTCCTTCCTCTTCCACCCCACCTTACCCATTCCTCTACCTCTCCCTCCCACCCCGATCTCAGGATCTTGATCACCCATTCCTGGGCTCACTATCACCGAGGGTTGACCTAGGGTTTCCATCAGGGGACTAAGCGGCCAGAACGAGGACTTGTGTATTGAGAAACACTGTTGTGCAACACTGTTCTTGAGCCCCATTCTGACCTCCGTTTTTCAGTGGCGTTAGAGAGAGCTCTGCTTGTGTACTTTTTGTGTTGAAGGTGTGAGCCAGTGATGAGTAAGACCTGGAGTCTACCTGGAGGGTATTCCGGGGATCAACGCCGCGGCGGCCCGGTCCCGACAGGTCTCCCGGGGATCGGGCCCTGTCACGAGGCTGTCACCCCGGACCAACATCCTGGCGCACATTTTTAAAATAACCCCAAATCGGCCCACAGAACAGACACACTTTTTTTTTCCACATACTTGAGTTTCCCGTGTCACTCCATGTAAATTTCGCCGCAAACGGGCGAAACAGGAAAAGGATAATGTTTTTTTGTATCTTAAAACGGCCAATTGATTTTTCTAACCACCATTTTTTTTTTAAACCTCAAACAGTACATAATAATGAATTTATAAATAAAAAATTATGCCAGAACTTTGCACGGAACACCAAAACTACGTAAAACGTATTTTTATTCTTGATACGAAATTGCATTCCCGTGAAATTCGTAAGTGCCGATAACTCGGCTTAGAGAAATCGCTGGAAAAAAATATTTTAAACACCAAAATATTCCTTAAATTATACACTGTTTTGTGAAAAAAAACGATGTTTTAAAAATTTTGCTCTTATTAAACCTGATAGACACAGTGTACGTACAGTGTGAATTCGAATTAATACCCGTTTTAGGGGTTAAAACAAGCCTGTCTGGTGGTGTACAGCCGCCTTAATGACCACAGCGTAGTCGATAGGCTTTAAACCCAATAAACCAATTACGCAGTGACTCGTTCGAAGAGTAGAAAAATACGTAGTTATGCTAACGACGGTATGCAAATAGACGTCAACAGTGATAAGGGGGGAGGGCGAAAAATACTTAAATATGGAAATCCAGATAATTGCAAATATATTTCAGACAAATGTGAATACGAGATGAGGTCAAATATGGTGGGAAGCAGGTCAATAGAGGAGAGAGGGATTAATATAGGCGTTAATACCTCAGTGCATAAGTGTTATTTGCACGTGATGCTGCTGGTCATCCTAAAAAATTCTCAAGGGAGATTTCTCGCAAATAATAATAATAATAATAATAATAATAATAGTAATAATAATAATAATAATAATAATAATAATAATAATAATAATAATAATTGTTACTATTATTATTATTATTATTATTATTATTATTATTATTATTATTATTATTATTATTATATCAAAGGTTGATCAGTCAGGTTGTTACCAGCAATATATTTCCTTTTGTTTTATCTTTATCGCTCGTTGAGCTTCCACCCTTCTTGTCTCTCCCTCTCCTCTTCCTCCTCCTCTTCTACGCTTATCTTTATATTCTTTATCTTCTACTTTCAGTGTCTCATTTCTTCCTGTGATTGTTCTGTCTGTCTTTCCCTGATTGCCCTCCCTGCCCTCCCTGGTTGTGTGGTTTTCCCTCTTTCTCTCCCCTCTCTCTCTCTCTCTCTTTTCTCCCCTCTTTTCTCTCTCTCTCTCTCTCTCTCTCTCTCTCTTTTCTCTCTTTTCTCTCTTTTTCTCTCTCTTCTTTTTTTTTTTTTTTCTTACACAGGGTTTGACAAGGTAAGGATCCCTAGCTTTATTGACAAGCTATTTACAGGTTAAGGATTCAAACTTTATTGGCAAGCTAAGAGCTGTTACCTACATCAGCTCATTTGAAACTTTTTTAAATCGTTATGAGACATACAAGTGGGGAACAGGATGAAGTTGGACCCATCTGTGGGCCAGCATTTTCATTTGATCAACTGACTTTATCTCGTTGACATTTATTATGCTGTACGAATGTGTTCCATACTCGGTCATCCTGGGTATATATGATCTCAGATGGAGTGATGTTCTGGAGAAGGGTACAGCCAGAGTGAAGTTTCTGCTTTCTGCCGTCTTGTGGGATAAAAGCTTGTTTCACCCTGTCCTCGAAGTGGATCCAAGTGTGGTATTTTGACAATATTGGCCTTGTACATAACAGTAAGGCCACCCACATCCCTCCTATGTTGAAGGCTCTGCTGAAATGACAGAAACCCTTTCCCTCTCTCTCTCTCTCTCTCTCTCTCTCTCTCTCTCTCTCTCTCTCTCTCTCTCTCTCTCTCTCTCTCTCTCTCTCTTCCTCTCTTCTCTCTCTCCCCTCCCCTCTCTCTTCCTCTTCTCTCTCTCTCTCATTGGTATTCTATGTATGGAGGCTGTGTGTTTACAATTATCCTGCGGCCACAGCAAATTACCTGGATACTGGAAATATCTCTTGACAGGTGAAGCGGCTTAGTGGCGCAGCCGCCGCAGCCGTCACCACCACCACTATCACCACCACCACAATTACTATCACCAGCACTCAGCTCATTTAAAGGCTAAAACGCTGTTGTCATGGGCCCCGCTTTATTCCCAGAATGACTTCAACAACTGTCGGCTAGCACCTGGGTACCTATTTACTGCTTGGTGAACAGGGGCAGCAGGTGGAAGAGAACTAGCACTTGGGCACCTATTTGCTGCTTGGTACTTTCACACTTCTCAGTGTGTCATAAGGAGCTGGCAATGTTGCAAGGAAGAAAACCAAAAGCGGGAAAGGGAAGCCCAGAGTACCGTAGGTGCACCTCCACGGTTACCCTTAGACTGGGTTAACAGTGGTGGGGCGTCCAGTGTTCGGGCAGTCGTCACGTGGGTCACAGACCCTGAGCGCTTTGGGGATTGGTGGGGGTTTACAAAAAGCATGGCTTGTTCTGCGTTTTTAAAATTGGGGTTTGGGAGAGTTGAAGGAGGGGGGTCTTGTTTCTCCGGAGGAGATTAGGGGCAAAGGCCCCACCCAAGGGCCGGGGAGAGAGTGTGAGGTGGTTGGGATGTGGGGAATGAGGTTTAGCAGTGAGATGCAGTCTTTTCTCTCACTGTGAGGAGGCTGTGGTGGGGGGGGTGCAAGGTACCACAGTGGGTGCAGTCCAGCCCCTGTAAAGTGGCGAGTTGTTCACAGTAATGGGAGGCGAAAGAGAAAGGAAAGTTAGAGTGAAGATCTAAAGGGTAGGAAATCGTTCTCTGTTCCCCAGGATGAATGTACTTCGTGGCCCAGTAAAGGGTTTAAGGGTCTACTCCCCCTGCTAATAAAGGTGGGCGCTTCTTGTGGTTGGGCTTAGGTAAGTTTGTTGCCCGTGCTTTTTGTAATGGAATAGAAGATGGAGATGGTGTGCTTCCCTGGAGCTGGGTTGGGGACATTGTCAACGGGCTGGATAATAATGTCAGGTATGGGAACAAGCCCTTATCTGTTCGTGCTGGTGGAAAGTATTGGGAAGGGTAGGAGAGAAGAGCTGCTAGATAGTACGGGGGCGCTATAGTTTCATTAAGTCTGGGGGAGGGTCCCAATCAATGTGACTTTTCCTGAAGGGGAGTAGGAAAAAGAAATTTTGGTTTTTTAGGGCAAAATTTGGTGTAAATTGCTGGCTAGACGATACTGAAGGAACTTGCAATCCATTATGACAATGGAAAAAACTTTTATGGCAAACTGTATGTTGCAAGGGATGGGGTACATCTCTTGGGGCGGGGTGTAGCACTTGCAGACTCGATTGAGAAGGCCATGGTGAAATTTCCTATGATTTTAAATGATGGAAGATAGAGGTATGGGTGTGTGTGGGAAACAAGAGGTTGAACATAGGGTTGGAAACGTAAATGTTAAAAGGCATTCAGCTGAAGTTTAAATAAAGACAAAGAAAAAGGTCAGCAAAAAAGGGGGGGCAGCAAGAGGGGAGCAAAAGGGGTAGCTCCCCTTAAAGGTTTACTAATAATAGCAGGAGTGTTAGAAATAAGATAGAGAGCTAAATTAATTGCAAAGTGCAGGAAACATAGTATTTGCTATAACAGGCCCGGTCAATCTGAAAGTTTGAGAGATGCCCTCTGATGTCAATACAAGGCTTAAATTTTCCACACTGACGGGTCAACAGGAAAAGGGGGTGGAAATAGGGGTGTATGTCAGAGACAATTTAAATTGTTGTGTTAGACAAAATATTAAATTAGAAGCGTCAGCCACTGAATTGTTTGGTTACAGCTTCCGGGGCCCAGGGAAAAAAAAAATAATTTTTGGGTGTGATTTAAAGGGCCCCAAACTTTATAGGGAGTGCAGTAAACTTCTATGGGACGAAATTGTAAGGCATTACACAGAAAATGTTTTGTAAAGGGGATTTAATATGACAGATTGACTGGGCAATTTGAGGAAATTTAGGTCGGGTGACTTTCTTGATACGATCCGGGGTTTTTTTTTAAAACGTTTTTGCAGAGCCAACTAGGGGAAAATAACCTCTTGCTTGGTTTTTGCCAGAGGGAACACAATTAATAAATTTTGGGTTTAAAGATGACTTGGGGGAGAGTGACACAAATCACCAGTTTTAAATATCATGGAAAATTCCCCCAATAAATTGGCAAACAAATCTCCGTCCCTGACTTTCGCTTGGTGTTTTACGGACTGAAAAATTACTTAGGGGGGCGAACTAAAAATGCCCTGCTAAGGGTCGGTAGGTGGGGAGGTTGCCGATAGATGTTTTCCAGGGCATATTCTAGCTGCTCAGTCAAATTATGTCCCAAATAGGGAAATCTTCAAAAAAAAATGATCCTAAATGGATGAATAATAATTAAAATATCTGATTGGTCAAAAGAGAGGATTATAGGCAAATCAAAAGAGGAGAGGGGCAATTAAAAAATCGATTATTCAGTTAAAGAGAGAAAAAAAAAAGGGAATTAGAAAGCAAAAAGAGTTTGGGTTAAAGTTGAAAGAGAATAAAAGACTAACCCAAAGGAAATTTTTTCAGGTTTACAGAAGAAGTCGGGACAAGTGGGCCCCACTCAAAAGTTCCTGGGTCAGCTCACTGACAGTGAAAAGGGAAATGTGTAAAAATTTTTAACACATACTTCCTTCGTTTTTCACAGGAGGTCCCAGCGATATTCCAGTAATGAAAAAATTTGTAGAACAGGACGATAAAAAAAACGTGCATTTAGGGTAAAAGTGCAGGGTCTTAGGCAAATAGATAAATTAAAAACCCAACAAATCCCCCGGCCTGTGAACTGTATGAAGGGTTCTAAAGGAATGTAAAGAGGAGCTTAGCACACCTTTTGGCTAATCTTTTCAAATTCACTACAAACTGGCGGGTGCCAGATAAGTGGAAAATGGCAAATGTGTCCTTTTTTCAAAACAGGTGAAGGTCCTTAGCTTCGAACTTGACCAAAAAGCTAACCCCCATAGTGGGAAAATTTATGGAATCAATAATTGCCCGAGGCAGTTCGTACCCGCCTTAAAAAAGCATAAATTAATCAACGAATCAGCAGGGTTTTTAAAAAAAGGGGCCGTTCCTGCCTTACAAATTTTTAATTTTTTCCTAAGGTATTTGAGGGGTAGATATGGTAATGAATTGATTTTGGGTTTTATATGGACTTCAGAAGGCTTTTGACAGGGTCCCACATCAGAGACTATTGGGAAAAATTAAAGCCATGGAATAGGGGAAAAAATTTTTTCCTGGATAGGGGCATGGTTGCAAATGCAGAAAGGAGTTTGCATAAATGGGAGAAAAAAAGAGGGGGGAAAATGTCCGGCGGTGTTCCACGGGGGGCAGTGTTGGGCCCCCCTGCGTTCCAATCACATAAACGACATAGTGGGGGCATAAAGACGACATGGGGAAAGTTTGCCGTGACACCAAAAAATGGGCCCGTCAAATTTCATTCTGACGAGGACTTCGAGCACTCCAGGAAGATTTAAATAGATGATGCAGGGGTGGAGAAGTGGCAATGCAGTTAATATAGCAAATGCAAAGTTCAAAAATGTTGGACGGGGGACAAAAAACCATGCCCATATAAACTAAATTTGAGATCTTTTATTAGGATTGCGAAAAAGATTTAGGAGTTCGGGTTTGGTAATCTAAAACCAAGACAAAGGCATAATTTTTCGAAATTTTAAAGCTAATAGAACCTTGGCTTCTACGAAAAAATAAAAAAAAAAAAGGGTCCCCGGTTTTCTTCAACTTATAATCCTTTGGGTTTGGCCTCATTTGATTAGCGCACGTTTTTGGGCACCGTATTACAGAATGGTATTTAAAATTTTCTGGAAAAAGTCAAAGGAGGATGCAAATTGATCCCCTGTATCAGAAACTTTCCCCATGAGGAAGACTAAGGGGGCCCCGAAACTGACTCTCTAGAAAGACGTAGAATTAGGGGGGATTGATTTGGGGTTAAATGGAAGACGGGAATAAAAAAGGGGGATGTAAATAGTGGGTGAAAATATTAGTAGCGGATCGCAGCTGGTTTTGTTGGAAAAAATTTGATTCAGGAAGGATTGGAAAGTATGGTTTGGTAATAGAGTTGTGGATGATGGAACAAAAATCCCAAGTACCGTTATAGAGGCCAGAACGTTGTGTAGCTTTAAAAAAAGGTTGGATAAATAAAGAGTAGATGTGGGTGGGTGTGGTTAGCCTGATAGCTTGTGCAACAGGTCGGTTTTCCGTGTTCCTCCCTTAAGCAATGTGACCTGACCGTCTGGTTGGGTGCATTGGTTAAGCCGGTAGGAGACTTGGACCTGCCTCGTGGGCCCGTGGCCTTCGGGGTGTTCCTTCGTTCTTACGTTCTTTGTTCTTTCTAGAAAATTAAAAGACACGATTGCAAACAAACCCTACCAGGGCGGGTTTGAACCCCCGGTCAGAGGTCTCAAAACTCCAGACCGTCGCGTTAGCCCCGGGCCCCGTGCTTCAATAAGTTCGTCCAACTAGGTGTATTTTACACCCTGGAGGTTAGCATAGGTACCCCCT
>NC_069404.1:53303190-53328190 GCF_026875155.1 Cherax quadricarinatus
ACAACACATTAACCAACACTGAACGTCACCAGGAGTAGCTGGACAACACATTAACCAACACTGAACGTCACCAGGAGTAGCAGGACAACACATTAACCAACACTGAACGTCACCAGGAGTAGCTGGACAACACATTAACCAACACTGAACGTCACCAGGAGTAGCTGGACAACACATTAACCAACACTGAACGTCACCAGGAGTAGCTGGACAACACATTAACCAACACTGAACGTCACCAGGAGTAGCTGGACAACACCATCACAAACACACAACCTCACCAACACTTTCATAAACACTGAACGTAACACACGCACATCACACCATAACACGACAAAACACAGTGTACTACAACATTCATTTTACAATATATGTTAACTTTCACGCATCACAGCACATCACAACCTAACATAACATCAGAGACATTAACGCAGAAGCGTACTGGCCAGGCTGCAGCAGCGACCACTGGCCAGGCTGCAGCAGCGACCACTGGCCAGGCTGCAGCAGCGACCACTGGCCAGGCTGCAGCAGCGACCACTGGCCAGGCTGCAGCAGCGACCACTGGCCAGGCTGAAGCAGCGACCACTGGCCAGGCTGCAGCAGCGACCACTGGCAAGGCTGCAGCAGCGACCACTGACCAGGCTGCAGCAGCGACCACTGGCCAGGCTGAAGCAGCGACCACTGGCCATGCTGCAGCAGCGACCACTGGCCAGGCTGAAGCAGCGACCACTGGCCAGGCTGCAGCAGCAACCACTGGCCAGGCTGCAGCAGCGGCCACTGGCTGAGGTGGCAAGAAGAGCTCACTCGAGCAGAGCAAAGTTACTGGTAATGGGCGATTTCAACCACAGGGAGATCGACTGGGAAAACCTGGAGCCACATGGGGGTCCCGAAACATGGAGAGCCAAGATGATGGATGTGGTACTTGAAAACCTCATGCATCAACATGTCAGGGACATAACCAGAGAGAGAGAGGGGAGGATGAGCCAGCAAGACTGGATCTTGTGTTCACCCTGAGCAGTTCAGACATTGAAGACATCACTTACGAGAGGCCCCTTTGAGCTAGCGATCACGTGGTTCTGAGTTTTGATTATATAGTAGAGTTACAAGTGGAGAAGGTGACAGGAACTGAAGGGGACAGGCCAAGCTATAAAAGGGGGGACTACACAGGTATGAGAAACTTCCTGCAGGAGGTTCAGTGGGACAGAGAAATGGTAGGAAAATCAGTAAACGAGATGATGGAATATGTGGCAACAAAGTGCAAGGAGGCAGAGGAAAGTTTTGTTCCCAAGGGAAACAGAAATAATAGGAAGACCAAAACGAGTCCTTGGTTTACCCGAAGGTGTACGGAGGCAAAAACAAAGTGCAACAGAGAATGGAAAAGGTACAGGAGGCATAGGACCCAGGAAAACAAGGAGATTAGTAGAAGAGCCAGAAACGAGTATGCACAGATAAGGAGGGAGGCCCAGCGACAGTATGAAAACGACATAGCATCGAAAGTCAAATCTGACCCGAAACTGCTGTATAGCCTCATTAGGAGGAAGACAACAGTCAAGGACCAGGTGATAAGGCTGAGGAAAGAAGGTGGAGAACTCACAAGAAACGATCAAGAGGTATGTGAGGAGCTCAACACGAGATTTAAGGAAGTATTTACAGTAGAGACAGGAAGGACTCTGAGGGGACAGACCAGATGGGGACACCAGCAAGGAATACACCAACAAGTGTTGGACGACATACATACAGATGAGGAGGTGAAGAAACTGCTAAGGGACATCGATACCTCAAAGGCAATGGGACCGGACAACATCTCCCCGTGGGTCCTTAGAAAGGGAGCAGATATGTTGTGCGTGCCACTTACCACAATCTTCAACACGTCCCTGGAAACTGGGCAACTACCTGAGGTATGGAAGACGGCAAATGTGGTTCCCATTTTTAAAAAAAGAGACAGAAAAGAGGCACTAAACTATAGACCTGTGTCATTGACGTGTATAGTATGCAAAATAATGGAGAAGATTATCAGGAGGAGAGTGGTGGAGCACCTGGAACGGAACAAGAGTATAAATGCCAACCAGCACGGATTCACGGAAGGCAAATCCTGTGTCACAAACCTTCTGGAGTTTTATGATAAAATAACAGAAGTAAGACACGAGGGAGAGGGGTGGGTTGATTGCATCTTCTTGGACTGCAAGAAGGCCTTTGACACAGTTCCTCACAAGAGATTAGTGCAGAAGCTAGAGCATCAGGCGCATATAACAGGAAGGGCACTGCAATGGATCAGAGAATACCTGACAGGGAGGCAACAACGAGTCATGGTACGTAATGATGTATCACAGTGGGCACCTGTGACGAGCGGGGTCCCACAGGGGTCGGTCCTAGGACCAGTGCTATTTTTGGTATATGTGAACGACATGATGGAAGGGTTAGACTCAGAAGTGTCCCTGTTTGCAGATGATGTGAAGTTAATGAGGAGAATTAAATCTGATGAGGACCAGGCAGGACTTCAAAGAGACCTGGACAGACTGGACACCTGGTCCAGCAAATGGCTTCTCGAATTTAATCCTGCCAAATGCAAAGTCATGAAGATAGGGGAAGGGCACAGAAGACCACAGACAGAGTATAGGCTAGGTGGCCAAAGACTGCAAACCTCTCTCAAGGAGAAAGATCTTGGGGTGAGTATAACACCGAGCATGTCTCCGGAAGCACACATCAATCAGATAACTGCTGCAGCATATGGGCGCCTGGCAAACCTGAGAACAGCATTCCGATACCTTAGTAAGGAATCGTTCAAGACACTGTACACCGTGTATGTCAGGCTCATACTGGAGTATGCAGCACCTGTTTGGAACCCGCACTTGATAAAGCACGTCAAGAAACTAGAGAAAGTACAAAGGTTTGCGACAAGGTTAGTTCCAGAGCTAAGGGGAATGTCCTATGAAGAAAGATTAAGGGAAATCGGCCTGACGACACTGGAGGACAGGAGGGTCAGGGGAGACATGATAACGACATAAAATACTGCGTGGAATAGACAAGGTGGACAAAGACAGGATGTTCCAGGGAGGGGACACAGAAACAAGAGGCCACAATTTGAAGTTGAAGACACAAATGAGTCAGAGAGATATTAGGAAGTATTTTTCAGTCTTTAGAGTTGAAAGGGCAGTGGAATAGCCTAGAAAATGACGTAGTGGAGGCGGGAAAACCATACACAGTTTTAAGACGAGGTTTGATAAAGCTCATGGAGCGGGGAGAGAGAGGGCCCAGTAGCAACCGGTGAAGAGGCGGGGCCAGGAGCTAAGACTCGACCCCTGCAACCACAAATAGGTGAGTACAAATAGGTGAGTACACACACACACACACACACACAGACACACACACACACACACACACACACACACACACACACACACACACACACACACACGCACACACACACACGCACACACACAATAAACTTTTTGGGATGAAAATAAAAGCAAGAATTAAGATGGTGGTTCTTGCACACTGGACAGTACGACTCTGTCTAAGATACTGTGTTATGTTGTAATGTTCTGTGATGTGTGAATGTCAGTCAAAATGTAAAATTAATCTTGTGTTGTAAAGTGTTGATATGTTTAAATGTTAGCAGTATTATACCTTGAATGTTGTGGCACACAATGGTAATTCTTCAGTCCTAATGTTTATGTTATAAATAATACTTAACGTTAATGTTTAAGTAATGTTTAACTCGCAGCTGAATATTATTCTGTTCATTATCCACCTGTCATTATCCACCTGTCATTATCCACCTGTCATTATCAACCTGTCATTATCCACCTGTCATTATCCACCACTCTGGACAGGTTTCTCTTTCACATTCCATCGCCCTGGACGGGTTTCCCTCTCATGTTACATCGCCCTGGACGGGTTACCATCTCATAGTCCATCGCCCTGGACGGGTTTCTCTGTCATATTCCATCTCCCTTAACTGGTTTCATTGTCATATTACATCTCCCTGGACGGGTTTACCTTTCGTAATCCATCTCACTGGACTGGTTTCCATGTCATGTTCCATCTCCCTGGGCGGGTTTCTCTGTCATATTAAATCGCCCTGGACGGGTTTCCGTGTCATATTCCATTGCCCTGGACGAGTTTCTCTGTCATATTGCATTGCCCTTGACAGGTTTGTCTGTCATATTCTATCGGCCTGGACGGGTTGGCTGTCATCTTCCGTCGCCTTGGACGGGTTTTTCTGTTTTCCATCGTCCTGGACAGAACAACGTCTCATTTTCCATAGCCTTGGACGGGTTTTTCTTTCATTGTCTATTAATATGGAACTGTTTTTCTGTCGTTTTCAATGCAATTGGTGAGTTTTCCTGTCATTTTCTATTTCAGTAGACAGATTTTCTTGTCATATTCCCTCGCTTTGGACGGTTTTCTGCAATATTCCATCGCCCTGTACGGGTTTTCCGGTTATTTTCCATCATCCTGGACAGGTTTCTCTGCCCTGAAATTGTTTACCTGTCATATTCCATCGCCCTAGAAAGGGGTTTCCCTATCATTTTTCATTGCCAGGACGGGTTTTCCTGTCATATTCTATCTCCCTGGACGGGTTTCTCTATCATATTCCATCGCCCTCGACGGGTTTTCCTATCATATTCCATCTCCCAGGATGGCTTTCTCTCTCAAATTTCATCGCCCTGGACGAGTTTCTCTGTCATATAGCATTGCCCTTGACGGGTTTCCATATCATATTCCATCTCCTTGGACGGGTTTCCCTGTCATTATCCACAACCCTGGACGGGTATACCTGTCATTATCCACCACCTGGACGGGTTCCCTTTCATTATCCACCTTTTGGAGGGTTTGCCCTTCATTATCCACCCCCTTGGGAAAGGGGTATCCCTGTCATTATCCACCAATCGGGTCGAATCCTTGACATTAACCCCCCACACGGGGACGTGCACCCGTTTTTATCCACCACCCTGGACGGGTATCCCTGTATTTCCACCACCCGGAGGGTACCCCTGCATTACCCCACCACCTGAACGGGTACCCCTGTCATTATCCACCCCCCTGGACGGTACTCTGCATTATCCACCACCCTGGAGGGGTACCCTTGTCATTCCCAAACCACTCTGGAGGGTATCCCTTCATTATCCACCACCCTGGACAGGTTTTCCCCCCATTTTCCATCTCCCTTGGATTTTCTGTCATGTTTAGTCCCCCTTGACTTTTCCGTTTTTCATCCCTTAGATGTTTTCCCCTTCCACATTCCCTTCGCCCTAAGAGGTTTTTTTTGCCAAATCCATAAAATGACGGGTTCCCCTTTAAATTTTTTGGGTTTCTGGGTTTCCCCGTCTTTTCCGTCCAATGGATTTTTTTTTTCCAAATTATCCTAACTGTTTCCTTCATATTCCCCCCCCCTGGACGGTTTTTCCTTTTCATTTTTCCTCGCATGAGGTTTCCTTTCTTTTTTAAATTGCCTAACGGGTTTTCCCTTAAAATTTTCCTCCCTGGATTTTCTTGTATTTTTAAATCGCCCGGGAAAGGTTTCCCCTGTCATTTTCCATCGCCTTAGGGGTTTTCCCCTCCTTTTTCCATCCCTGGAACTTGATTTTCACGCCTGGAGGGGTTTTCTTTTTTTTCCATTTTGGGAAGGTTTTTCTGTTTTCCATGTTTCCGGGCAAACAACGTTCTTTTTCCTCCCCTTGGGGGGTTTTTCTTTCTTTTTTTTCCTTTTTCTTTTTTTTCCTTTTCTTTTTTCTAGCAATATTTTTCCCTTCATTTTATATTTAAGTAAAATTTTTTTTTTAAAATTTTTTTTTTTTTTTCAATTTCCCATGCCCTAGAGGGTTTTCCTAACATTTTTCTCCCCCAGGACTGGTTTCCCTGTCTATTCCTTCTCCCTGGATGGGTTTTCTCTGTAAAATTTTTTTCGCCCTGGACGGGTTTTTTTTTCATATTCCTCGCCCGGGGAGGGGTTTTTTTCTTTCATATTAAATCCCCCTGGAGGTTTTTCCCCTGTCATTTTTCCATCTCCCGGGGCTTTTCCCCTTTCAATTCCATCGCCGGGGACTGGTTTCTCTGTCATATTCCATCGCCCTGGGGGGTTTCCCACTCATATTCCTTCTCCATGGTTTGGGTTCCTCCTCATATTCCATCGCCCGCCGGGTTTCTCTCTCATACTCCATCGCCCCGGACGGGTTTTCCCCTGTCATGTTCCGTTCCATGAACGGGTTTCCCTTTCAAATTCAATCCCCCTGGACGGGTTTTATCGTCATTTCCATCGTCCTGGGGGGTTTTCCATGTATATCCATGCCCTGGAGGGGTTTTCCCTATCATATCCCTCTCTCTGGACGGGTTTCTCTCTCATCTCCATCTCCCGGAGGGGTTTCTTTCTCATACTCCATCTCCCTGGCGGGTTTCTCTCTCTACTCCATCTCCCTGGAGGGTTTCTCTCTCATACTCCATCTCCCGGGAGGGGTTTTTCTCTCTCATCCCCTTCCTGGAGGGTTTTTCTCTCTCATACCCATCTTCCTGGACGGGTTTCTCTCTCATGCTCCATCTTCCTTACGGGTTTCTCTCTCATGCCCCATCTTCCTGGAGGGGTTTCTTCTCATGTCCATCTTCCTTGAGGGGTTTTTCCTCTCGGGGGGGGCTCCATCTTCCTGGACGGGTTTTTCTCTATGCCCCATTTTCCCTTGAGGGGTTTCCCCTTCATCCCATCTTCCTTGAGGGGTTTTCTCTTCATACTCCATCTTCCTTGCGGGTTTTCTCTCATGCCCATTTTCCCTTTGAGGGGTTTTCTCTCAGCTCCATCTTCCTGGACGGTTTTCTCTCTCATACCCATTTTCCCTTTTACGGTTTTCCCTCATACCCATTTTCCTGACGGGTTTCTCTCATGCTCCATCTTCCTTGAGGGTTTCTCTCTCTGCCCACTTCCTTTTGACGGGTTTCTCTCTCATTCTCCATCTTCCTTGGGGGTTTCTCTCTTAAACTCCATCTTCCTTGACGGGTTTCTCTCTCATGCTCCATCTTCCTTCGGGTTTCTCCCTCATGCTCCATTTCCCTTGAGGGGTTTCCTCTCATACTCCATCTTCCTTGAGGGGTTTCTCTCTCATACCCCATCTTCCTTGACGGGTTTCTCTCTCATGCCCCATCTTCCTTGAGGGGTTTCTCTCTCATGCTCCTTTTTCCTTGACGGGTTTCCTCCCATGCTCCATCTTCCTGGAGGGGTTTTTTCTCTATGCCCATTTTCCCTGGAGGGTTTTTCCTTCATGCCCCATCTTCCTGGACGGGTTTCCTCTCTGCCCCTTTTTCCTTGAGGGGTTTTCTCTCTCATGCCCATTTTTCCTGGAGGGGTTTCTCTCTCTGCCCATTTTCCTTGAGGGGGTTTCTTCCTCATGCCCATCTTCCTTGACGGGTTTCCTTTTTTCATGCCCATCTTTGGCGGGTTTCTCTCTCAGCTCCACTTCCTGACGGGTTTCCTCTCATACCCCATCTTCCTTGAGGGTTTCTCTCTCTGCCCATCTTCCTTGAGGGTTTCTCCTCATGCCCCATCTTCCGGGGACGGGTTTCTCTCTCATGCCCATCTTCCTTGAGGGGTTTTCCCTTTTCTTGCTCCACTTCCGGACGGGTTTCTCCCCCATGCTCCATCTTCCTGGAGGGGTTTCTTTCATGCTCCATCTTCCTTGACGGGTTTCTCTCTCATGCCCTTTTCCCTTTGAGGGGTTTCTTCTCATGCTCTTTTCCCGACGGGTTTCTCTCTCATGCTCCATCTTCCCTTGACGGGTTTCTCTCTCATACCCCATTTTCCTTTGACGGGTTTTTCTCATGCTCCATTTTTCCTTGGGGGTTTTCTCTCTCTCCCCATCTTTCCGGGACGGGTTTCTCTCTCTGGCTCCATCTTCCTTTGAGGGGTTTTTCTCTTCATGCCCCATCTTCCTTGGGGGTTTTTCTCTCTCAGCCCCCATCTTCCTTGACGGGTTTCTTCCATCCCCATTTTCCTTGACGGGTTTCTCTCTCATACTCCATTTCCTTGGGGGTTTCTTCTTATGCTCCATCTTCCTTTGGGGGTTTCTCTCTTATGCTCCATCTTCCCTTTGACGGGTTTCTCTCTCTACTCCATTTTCCCTTACGGGTTTCTCTTCCTGCCCCCATTTTCCCTTGACGGGTTTCTCTCCATACCCCCTCTTCCTTGACGGGTTTTCTCTCATGCTCCATTTTCCCTGACGGGTTTTTCTCTCTCATACCCCATCTTCCTTGACGGGTTTCTCTCTCATACCCATCTTCCTTGAGGGGTTTTCTCTCTCGCTCCATCTTCCTTGACGGGTTTCTCTCTCATACTCCATCTTCCGAGGGTTTTTTCTCTCTCATACCCCATCTTCCTTGAGGGGTTTTTCTCTCTCATACCCCATTTTCCTTGACGGGTTTCTTCTTATCCCATCTTCCTTGAGGGGTTTTTCTTCTTATGCCCATCTTCCTTGACGGGTTTCTCTCCATACTCCATCTTCCTTGAGGGGTTTCTCTCTCTGTCCATTTTCCTTAGGGGTTTCCTCTCAAACCCATCTTCCTTGACGGGTTTTCTTTCATGCTCCATCTTCCTTGAGGGGTTTCTCTCTAAACCCATCTTCCTTGACGGGTTTCTCCTCTACTCCATTTTTCCTTTGACGGTTTCTCTCTCATGCCCCCATTTTCCCTTAGGGGTTTCTCTCTCATACTCCATCTTCCTTGAGGGTTTCTCTCCATGCCCCATTTTCCTTGAGGGTTTCTCTCTCAACTCCATCTTCCTTGACGGGTTTCTCTCTCATACTCCATCTTCCTTGAGGGGTTTCCCCTTCTCATGCTCCATCTTCCTTTGAGGGGTTTCCCCTGTTATTTCCATCGCCCTAACAAAAATTTTTCCCCTTGTATGGTTAACAGCATAAAAAAAATAAAAAAAAGGCAAAAACCCGGTTTGGGAACGATACACAAATAACCCGCACATAAAAGAAGAACTTACGACGACGTTTCGGTCCGACTTGGACCTTGCGGGGTTTTTTTGTATGGCAACAGTCTCCAGGCTACAATAGTCAACCGGGGTGCGGGAGAGTCACCAGGTGCAGCTGTACTACGAAATGGCTCTTCTTTATTTTGAAGCACATAACATATCTAAATTTCCCTTTTTTGTCCTACTAATTGTTTAATATGTGGCGAGTACATGATGTCTAGAATGTGTACACATGTTGTGTACAAAGGTTCATGGATGGCTTTGGAGCGACATGTTTGTGGTTGTAAGTGTGATCTCGTCATATTATAGTGATAGGAGATAATTGGTACATTGGTGTGCGATTCGTAGTCATGGGAGTGTGTGTTTTTTATGTAGCAAGTGATGTATGAAAGATTATGAGTAAGGTGAGTGTATTTAAATTATAAATATTTTTGAAAATAATTATATATTGTATCAAAAAATTTCTGCGCTTGTTAGGCTTAGTCCAAATGTAAAAGACGGATAAATAAACAAATATAAAACATTAATATTTAACACAGTTATGATGGTGGGGACAAAAATTTAAAAACACTTGGGTATTCTTGCAAAAAATAAAAGACTCACAAATACTTTAAACAGCTAAAAAAGTAAAAAACAACTTGTTTTCAGTAATTTTCATGTGTAAAATAAAAGGATTTTCCCAAAATTTTTGTTAATTTGCCTTCGGAGGTGGCGGAACGTGAGGCAGCTTGGGGGGCGTTAGCTGCCCCACGGGCCAGGGTGTCTTGGTGGGTGTAATTACTGGAGCAGTTTTTTGTGTTGTCACCCCAGTAATTCCACCCCTGGACTTCTCTACGTAGACCAGCTAGACAAACCAAGTTTCCATGCAGCGAGGGCAGAAAGGTGGCAACCGCTGACTCTGGGGAAATGGGGGAAGGGGGCCCCCCCTGAGGTGACACTAGTGGACTCCTGGAGACACTGATCCGGGGAAGGCACCGCTGACTCTGGGGAAGTGGGGAAGGGAGTCCACCTGAGGTGACACTAGTGGACTCCTGGAGACACTGATCCGGGGAAGGCATCGCTGACTCTGAGGAAGTGGGGAAGGGAGTCCATTCAGGTGACACAAGTGGACTCCTGGAGACACTGATCCGGGGAAGGCACTGCTGACTCTGGGGAAGTGGGGAAGGGAGTTCACTCAGGTGACACAAGTAGACTCCTGGAGACACTGATCAGGGAAAGGCACCGCCGGCCTTAGGGAAATGGGGAAGGGAAGACATCCGGGAGCGAACGGATGGATTCCTGGATACATGAACTTGAGGAAGGTTGTTGTTGAGGCTGATCTTAGGTAAATGGGGAAGGGGAGACATCCGGGAGCGAACGGATGGATTCCTGGATACATGAACCTGGGCAAGGCAAGAATACATGCAGTTGAGGCTGACCTTGGGTAAGTGGGGGAAGGGAAGATATCCGGCGGTAGACGGAAGGATTCCTGGATACATGATCCTGGGGACGGCAAGAAAACCGCTGACTTTGGAGAAGTGGGGAAGGGAGTCCACCTGAGGTGACATAAGTGGACTCCTGGAGACACTGATCCGTGGAAGGCACCGCCGACCTTAGGTAAGTGGGGAAGGGAAGACATCCGGGAGCGAACGGATGGATTCGTGGATACATAAACTTGAGGAAGGTTGTTGTTGAGGCTGATCTTAGGTAAGTGGAGAAGGGGAGACATCCGGGAGCGAACGGATTGATTCCTGGATACATGAACCTGGGTAAGGCAAGAATACAGGCAGTTGAGGCTGACCTAGGGTAAGTGGGGAAGGGGAGACATCCGGGAGCGAACGGATGGATTCCTGGATACATGAACCTGGGTAAGGCATGATTACATGCAGTTGAGGCTGACCTAGGGTAAGTGGGGAAGGGGAGACGTCCGGGAGCGAACGGATGGATTACTGGATACAAGAACCCGAGGAAAGCAAGAATACAGATTGGTGAGGCTCACCTTAGGGAATTGAGGAAGGGGAAACATCCGGAAGGGGACGGATGGATTCCTGGATACATGAAGCTGGGGAAGGCTGAGGCTGGAAGGCAGAGAGTGTGAGAGGCGAGGTTGACCTTAGGGAAGTGAAGAAGGGAGACATCTGGGGGCCCACGGATGGATTCCTGGACACATGAACCTGGGGAAGGTGGAGGGGGGGGGGACCTTAAAGACGAACCACTGGCCTCCACGTGGCAAGGTCTGGTAACTCAGAGATAACTCTGAGGCTGACAGTGGTCGCTAATATATTATAATTCATTATAATTTATTATTATTATTATTATTATTATTATTATTATTATTATTATTATTTATCTTAAATTCATGATTTGGTAATTTGGATTCTAAAGCGTCAACTAGCCTCCCTGACAGTAGTCATGGTGGTGTTATTCCCACTCCAGCCTCCCTGACAGTAGTCATAGTGGTGTTATTCCCACTCCAGCCTCCCTGACAGTAGTCATGGTGGTGTTATTCCCACTCCAGCTCCCTGACAGTAGTCATGGTGGTGTTTATTCCCACTCCAGCTCCCTGACAGTAGTCATGGTGGTGTTATTCCCTCTCCAGCCTCCAGACAGTAGTAACGGATGTGTTATTCCTCACTCAGCTCCCTGACTGTAGGTCAGGTGGTGTTATTCCCACTCAGCCATAACTGACAGCAGTCACGGTGGTGTTATTCCACTCCAGCCTCCCTGACAGTAGTCACTCTGGTGTTATTCCGTCTCCAGTCTCCCTGACAGTAGTCACGGTGGTGTTATTCCCACTCCAGTCTCCCTGACAGTATTCACAGTGGTGTTATTCCCACTCCAAGCCTCCCTGACCATTAGTCCGGTGGGTGTTATTCCCACTCCAGCCTACCTGACAGTAGATTATGGTGGAGTTATTCCCCACTCAGCCTCCCTGACAGTAGTCATATGGGTTATTCCCTCTCCAGCTCCCTGCGACAGTAGTCACGGTGGTGTTATTCAACTCCAGCTCCCTGACAGTTTGCATCGGTGGTGTTATTCCTACTCCAGCCTCCCTGACAGTTTAGTCACGGTGGGGTTATTCCCACTCCAGGTCTCCCTGACCAGTATATCAACAGTGGTTGTTATTCCCACTCAGCCTCCTGACAGTAAGCATCGGTGGTGTTAATCCTACTCCAGCCTCCCTGACAGTAGCAATCGGTGGATTTATTCCACTCCAGCTCCCTGACAAGTAGTCACTTGGTGTTATTCCCTCTACAGCCTCCCTGACTGTAGTCCGGTGGTGTTATTCCCACTCCAGCCTCCCTGACAGTAGCATCGGTGGAGTTTATTCCCACTCCAGCCTCCCTGACAGTAGTCACTATGGTGTTATTCCCTCTCCAGCCTCCCTGACAGTAGTCACGGTGGTGTTATTCCCACTCCAGCCTCCCTGACAGTAGCATCGGTGATGTTTATTCCCGCTCCAGCCTCCCGACAGTAGTCAAGGTGGTGTTATCCCAACTCAGCCTCCCGGACGTTAGTTCCCCCCCACAGTGGTCGTTATTCCCCACTCACAGCCTCCCTGACAGTAGTCACGGTGGTGTTATTCCCACTCAGCCTCCCTGACAGTAGCATCGGTGATGTTATTCCCACTCCAGCCTCCCTGACAGTAGTCACGGTGGTGTTATTCCCACTCCAGTCTCCCTGACAGTAGTCACAGTGGTGTTATTCCCACTCCAGCCTCCCTGACAGTAGCATCGGTGGTGTTATTCCCACTTCAGCCTCCCTGACAGTAGCCACGGTGGTGTTATTCCCACTCTAGCCTCCCTCGACAGTAGCCACGGTGGTGTTATTCCTACTCGGAATAACACGTCATTTGGCTTCTCGCTGGTGCCGCCCAAGTTATCCTATCAGAAAAAATCCCCCTAAGAAAATACTTTCATCATCAGTCTACACCTTAACCTCACTTACACATAATCCCTGTCTTTGCAGAGGCGCTCAGATACGGAGTTTAGAAGCTTATATGAAGGCATATATTAGATTATCCCTCTAAACTGCCAATATCCAATGGGTTTTATAAATTGGTTTAATTAACAAGACACTCATTTAAAATTAAGTCCTTTCTTATATTTTCTCTGTACGTTTAAAGATACCTTTTTTCATTTATGTTAATGTAAAAATTAATAACTATTCAAAAAGAATTTTTGAAATCTTACCTAACCTTCAATTAATTTAGTGATTTGACATAATTTAACTCATATGTTATAGATAAGTCCCTTAATTTAATAATAAAACAAACACAATGAAATGCATTTTTTTTCCGTTACGTTCAGAATGATTTTTTGCGAAATTATTGGCTACTCCAACTTTCACTTGTCTATTCGGCAAGTGAAAGTTGTGTATGTGTTAGTATGTGTTATTGAAGGTTATCGTACTTTTATGTTACTGTATTTGTAAGTTATTCAACTGTAGTTGTTTGTTGTTGCTCCGTTCTGGTGTAATACTTCGTTGTTCTTTTACGTTCACGTGCTTGCTGTGTTGACGTGCTTGCTGTGTTGACGTGCTTGCTGTGTTTGACGTCTTTGCTGTGGTTCACGTGCTTGATGTGTTGAAATGCTTTCTCTGTTGACGTGCTTGCTGTGTTGACACGCTTTCTGTGTTGACATGCTTGCTGTGTTGACATGCTTTCTGTGTTGACATGCTTGCTGTGTTGACATGCTTGATGTGTTGAAATGCTTTCTCTGTTGAGTGTTGCTGTGTTGACATGCTTTCATGTGGTTGACATGCTGGCTTGTGTTGACGGCTTGATGTGTTGAAATTGCTTTCTCTTGTTGACGTGCTTGCTGTGGTGACACGCTTTCTGTGTTGACTGCTTGCTGTGTTGACTTGTTTCTGTGTGAAATGCGTGCTGTATTGACATGCTTGAGTGTTGAAATGCTTTATTGTTGACGTGCTTGCTGTAGTTGAACACGCTTTTCTGTGTAGACATGCTTGTGGTTGTTGACACGCTTTCATGTGTTGACATGCTTGCTGTGTTGACATGTTTCTGTGTTGACATGCTTTGCTGTGTCTGACATGCTTGATATGTGTTGAAATGCTTTCTCTGTTGACGTGCTTGCTGTGTTGACACGCTTTCTGTGTTGACATGCTTGCTGTGTTGACATGCTTTCTGGTGTTGACTTGCTTGCTGTGGTTAGACAGCTTGATGTGTTGAATGGCTTTCTCTGTGACGTAGCTTGCATGTGTTGACACGCTTTCTGTGTTGACATGCTTGCTGTGTTGACATGCTTTCTGTGTTGACATGCTTGCTGTGTTGACATGCTTGATGTGTTGAAATGCTTTCTCTGTTGACGTGCTTGCTGTGTTGACACGCTTTCTGTGTTGACATGCTTGCTGTGTTGACACGCTTTCTGTGTTGACATGCTTGCTGTGTTGACATGCTTTCTGTGTTGACATGCTTGCTTGTTGAACATGGCTTTGATGTGTTGAAAATGCTTTCTCTGTTGGACGTGCTTGCTGTGTTGACACGCTTTCTGTGTTGACATGCTTGCTGTGTTGACATGCTTTCTGTGTTGACATGCTTGCTGTGTTGACATGCTTGATGTGTTGAAATGCTTTCTCTGTTGACGTGCTTGCTGTGTTGACACGCTTTCTGTGTTGACTGCTTGCTGTGTGTTGACAGCTTTCTGTGTCGCTCGTACATGCTGCTGCCGCGTGGACATGCTTGATGTGTTGAAATGCTTTCTCTGTTGACGTGCTTGCTGTGTTGACACGCTTTCTGTGTTGACATGCTTGCTGTGTTGACACGCTTTCTGTGTTGACATGCTTGCTGTGTTGACATGCTTGCTGTGTTGACACGCTTTCTGTGTCCGACATGCTTGCTGTGTTGACACGCTTCTTGTTGACCATACTGCTGTGTTCGAAAGTGCCTTGTTGTGTTTACATGCTTGCTGTGTTGGACGTGGGCTTGCTGTGTTGACGTGCTTTGCTGTGTTACATTTGCTTTCTGTGTTGACATTGTTGCTGTTGTGCTGACACTGTTTTTGTGTTGACATGCTGCTGTGTTGACACGCTTTCTGTGTTGACGTGCTTTGCTGTGTTACATGCTTTCTGTGTTGACATGCTTGCTTGTGTTGACACGCTTTCTGTTGTTGAAATGCTTGCTGTGGTTGACGTGCTTGCTGTGTGATTGATGCTGTGTGGACACGCTTTTGTGTTGACTGCTTGTGTGTTGGACGTGCTTGCTGTGGTGGGACGTTGCTTGCTGTGTTACTTGCTTTCTCCACGTGTTGACATTTGCTTGGCTGTGGTGACACGCTTTTCTGTGTTGAATGCTTTCTGTGTTGACGTGCTTGCTGTGCTTGAGTGCTTGCATTTTTTGTGTTACATGCTTGCGGTGTTGTCAATGCTTGCTGTGTTTAATGCTTGCTGTGTTGACTTCTTGACTGTGTTGTTACTTGCTTTCTGTGTTGACTTGCTTGCTGTGGTGACGTGCATGATGTGTTGAACATGCTTTCTGTGTTGGACGTGCGTTGCTGTGTTGGACGTGCTTGCTGTGTTGACGTGCTTCGCTGTGTTGACGGGCTTTGCTGTGTTGACATGCTTTCTGTGTTGACATGCTTTCTGTGTTGACTGACTTGCTGTGCTGACATGCTTCCTGTGCTGACATGCTTGCTGTGTTGACGTGCTTGCTGTGTTGACATGCTTTCTGTGTTGACATGCTTGCTGTGCTGACGTGCTTGATGTGTTGACATGCTTGCTGTGTTGACATGCTTGCTAGTTGACATGCTTGATGTGTTGACATTGCTTGCTGTGTTGGAAATGCTTGCTGTGTGGACATGCAGCGGTGTTGGGGACGTACTTGCTGTGTTGACGTGTTAATGTGTTGACATGCCTTTCTGTGTTGACATGATTTCTGTGTGCAGGCTTGCTGTGCTGACGTGCTGGATGGGTTGACATGGCTTGCTGTGTTGACCATGGCTTGATGGTGGTGGACATGCTTGCTGGTGTTGACATGCTTTGATGGTTGATATGCATTGCTGTGTGGCGTGCGTGCTGCGGTGCGTGCGTGCTGAGTGGTCGTGCGTGCATGGGTGGTAGGGCTTGCGGGGTGTAGGGCTGGCTGTGTGGTCAAGGCGGGGGGGGGGGGGGGGGGGTCGGGTGGGGGGGGGGGAGGGGCGGGGGGGGGCGGGGGGGGGGAGACACGGGCGGGGAGGTGGGGGGGGGGGGGGGGGGAGGGGCGGGAAGGGGGGGGGGAGAACTGGGGAGGCGGTATATAGGGGGGGGGCGGAGGGGGGGGGGGGGGGAAGAGGGGTGGGGGCGGGGGGGGGCGGGAGGAGGTGGGGGGGGGGGGGTGGGGAGGAGGGAGGGAGGGGGGGGCGGGGAGGGTAGGGGGGCAGGGACTGCGGGGGGGGGGAGGGGGTAGGGGGAGGGGGAGGGGGGGGGGGGGGGGGGGAGGGGGGTGGGGCGGGGGGGAAGGGCGGCGGGGGGGGTCGGGTGGGGAGGGAGGGGGGGGGGGGGGGGGAGCAGGGAGGGGAGGGGTGGGGGGGTGGGGAGGAGGGGGGGAGACGAGGGGGGGGGAGGTGGGAGAGGTGGAAGGGGGGGGGTGAGAGGTGGCCGGGGTGGGGCGGTGGGAAGTTGTTTGCTTGGTGTTTGTTTTTGTTGTTTCATCTTTTTTTTCTTGCTTTGTTGTTGCCTTTGCTTTTTTTTTTTTTTTTGCTTGCTCTTTTTTGTTTTTGCTTGTCTGGCTGTGTTTGTTGCTGTGTTGACATCTTGCTTTGTTGACGTGCTTGCTGTGGTTGGACATGCTTGCTGTGTTGACATGCTTGCTGTGTTGACATGCTTGCTGTGTTGACATGCTTTCTGTGTTGACATGGTTTCTGTGTTGACATGCTTGCTGTGCTGACGTGCTTGATGTGTTGACATGCTTGCTGTGTTGACATGCTTGATGTGTTGACATGCTTGCTGTGTTGACATGCTTGCTGTGTTGACATGCTTGCTGTGTTGACGTGCTTGCTGTGTTGACATGCTTTCTGTGTTGACATGGTTTCTGTGTTGACATGCTTGCTGTGCTGACGTGCTTGATGTGTTGACATGCTTGCTGTGTTGACATGCTTGATGTGTTGACATGCTTGCTGTGTTGAAGGCTTTGCTGTGTTGACATGCTGCTGGTTGACGTGTTGCTGTGATGACATGCTTTCTGTGTTGACATGGGTTTTCTGTGTTGACATGCTTGCTGTGCTGACGTGCGTGATGTGTTTGACATGCTTCGCTGTGTTGACATGCTTGATGGTGTGACTGCTTGCTGTGTTGACATGCTTGCTGTGTTGACAAGCTTGCTGTGCTGACGTGCTTGAAGTGTTGACATGCTTGCTGCGTTGACCTGTTGATGTGTTGGGGACATGCTTGCTGTGTTGGGACATGCTTGCTGTGTTGACATGCTTGCTGTGTTGACGTGCTTGCTGTTTTGGGACGTGCTTGATGTGTTGACATGTCTTTCGTGTTGACATGCTTTCTGTGTTGACATTCTTGCTGTGTTGACAATGCATGCTGTGCTGACATGCGTGCTTGTGTTGGAGTGCTTGCTGTGTTGACATGCTTTCTTGTTTTGACATACTTGCTGTGATGACGTGCTTGATGTGTTGACATGCTTGCTGTGTTGACATGCTGTGCTGACATGCTTGCTGTGTTGTGCTGTGTTGACATGCTTGCTGTGTTGTACGTGCTTGCTGTATTGACGTGCTGCAGGTTGTTGACATGCTTTCTGTGTTGACATGCTTTCTGTGTGGATTGCTTGCTTGTTGCTGAAGTGTTGATGTGTTGACATGTTGCTGTGTTGGACATGCTTGATGTGTTGGACATGCTTGCTGTGTTTGACATGCTTGCTGTAGTTGACATTGCTTGCTGTGTTGACGTGCTTTCTGCGTTGACGTGCTTGCTGTGTTGACATACTTGTGTTGTATGAAACGGTGCTTGCTTGTGTTGACGTGCTTTGGCTGTGTTGACATGCTTGGCTGTGTTGACATGCTTGCTGATGTTGGACGTGCAAGCTGTGTTGACGTGCTTGCAGTGTTGACTTGCTTGCTGGTTGACGTGCTTTGCTGGGTTGCCGGCTTGATGTAGTTGACATGCCTTTCTGTGTTGACATGCTTTCGGTTGACATGCTTGCTGTGCTGACGATGCTAGGATGTGATGAATGCTTGCTGTGTTGACACCGCTTGATGTGTGGGGACATGCTTGCTCTGTTGACACGCTTGATGTGTTTTGACATTGCTTAGATGTGTTGACGTGCTTGTAGTTGTTGAATGCTTGCTTGTGCTGACCATGCTTGATGTGTTTGACTGATTGCTGTGTTGACATGCTTGCTATGTTGACATGCTTGCTGTGTTGAGTGGCTTGCTGTGGCTGACGTGCTTGAGTGTTGACATGCTTGATGTGTGACATGCTTGATGTGTTGACATGCTTGCAGTGTTGACATGGCTTGCTGTCGTTTGACATGCTTTGCTGTAGTTTGACGTGCTTGCTGTGTTGACGTGCTTGCTTGTGTTGTCATTGCTTGCTGTGTTGACATGCTTGCTGTGTTTGACGTCTTGTGTGTTGGACATATTGCTTTGTTGACGTGCTTTGCTGGGCTGTGTTCGACATGCTTGCTGTGTTGACATGCTTGCTGTGTTGACGTGGCTTGCTGTGTGACATGCTTTGTGTGTTGACATGCTTGCTGTGTGTTGACGTGGCTTGCTGTGTTGAGTGCCTTGCTGATGTTGACATTGCTTACCTGTGTAAGACTGCTCTGTGTTGACATGCTTGCTGTGTTGACGTCGCTTGCTGTGTTGACATGCTTGCTGTGTTGACGTACTTTCTGTGTTGATATGCTTTCTGTGCTGACATGCTTGCTGTGCTGACGTGCTTGATGTGTTGACATACTTGCTGTGTTGACATTGCTTTAATGTGTTGACATGCTTTCTGTGTTGACGTGATTTGCTGCGTTGACGTGCTTGCTGTGTTGACATGCTTGCTGTGTTGACGTGCTTGCTGTGTTGACATGCTTGCTGTGTTGACGTGCTTGCTGTGTTGACGTGCTTGCTGTGTTGACAGGCTTGCTGTGTTGACATGCTTGTTTGACGTGCTTCCTGTGTTGACATGCTTGTTTGTTGACCCGTGATTGCTGTGTTGACGTGACTTGCTGTGGTGACATGCTTGCTGTGTTGACATGCTTGCTGTGTTGATGTGCTTGCTGTGTTGACGTGCTTGCTGTGTTGACAAGCTTGCTGTGTTGACGTACTTTCTGTGTTGACGTGCTTGCTATGTTGACGTGCTTGCTGGGTTGACGTGATTGCTGTGTTGACGTGCTTGCTGTGTTGACGTGCTTGCTATGTTGAAGTGCCTTTCTGTGTTGAGCATGCTTGCCTGTGTTGGCCAAGCTTGCTGTGTTGACGTAACTTTCTGGGTTGACGTGCTTGCTATGTTGACGTGCTTGCTGTGTTGACGTGCTTGCTATGTTGAAGTGCTTTCTGTGTTGACGTGTTGCTGTGTTGACAAGCTTGCTGTGTTGGGAGTACTTTTCTGTGTTGACGTGCTTGCCTATGTTGACGTGCTTGCTAGAGTTGATGTGCTTGCTTGGTTGACGTGCTTTCTGTGTTGACGTGCTTGCTGTGTTGACGTGCTTGCTGTGATGACGTGCTTGCTCTGTTGACCTGCTTTATGTGTTGACGTGCTTAATGTGTTGACGTGCTTGCTGTGTTGACGTGCTAGCTGTGTTGACGTGCTTGCTGTGATGACGTGTTTGCTGTGTTGACGTGCTTTCTGTGTTGACGTGCTTGCTGTGTTGACGTGCTTGCTGTGTTGACGTGCATGCTGTATTTACGTACTTGCTGCTTTGACGTGCATGCTGTGTTGACGTGCTTGCTGTGCTGAGGTGCTTGCTGTGTTGACGTGCTTGCTGTGTTGATGTGCTTGCCGTGCTGACGTGCTTTCTGTGTTGACGTACTTGCTGTGTTGACGTGCTTGCTGTGTTGACGTGCTTGTTG
Source organism: Cherax quadricarinatus (assembly GCF_026875155.1). NCBI lineage: Eukaryota > Metazoa > Arthropoda > Malacostraca > Decapoda > Parastacidae > Cherax > Cherax quadricarinatus. Next base: position 53,323,135 of record NC_069404.1, read on the forward strand.
TGTAGACGTAGTTTCTGTGTTGACGTACTTGATATGTTGACGTGCTTGCTGTGTTGACGTGCTTTCTGTGTTGACATACTTGCTCTGTTGATGTGCTGGCTGCGTTGACGTGCTTTCTGTGTTGATGTGTTGCTGTGTTGACGTCCTTTCTGTGTTGACGTACTTGCTGTTTTGACAAGCTTGCTGTGTTGACGTACTTTCTGTGTTGACGTGCTTGTTATGTTGACGTGCTTGTGTTGACGTGCTTGCTGTGTTGACGTGCTTGCTTTGTTGACGTACTTTCTGTGTTGACGTGCTTGCTGTGATGACGTACTTGTTCTGTTGACTTGCTTGTCTGTGTTGAACTTGCTTGCTGTGTTGACGTGATTGCTGTGTTGACGTGCTTTTTGTGTTGACGTGCTTGCTGTGTTTACGTGCTTGCTGTGTTTACGTGCTTTCTGTGTTGACATGTTGTGTTGACGTACTTGATGTGTTGGTGTGCATGCTGTGTTGACGTGCTTGCTGTGCTGAGGTGCTTGCTGTGTTGACGTGCTTCCTGTGTTGACGTGCTTGCTGTGTTGACGTGCTTGTTGTGCTGACGTACTTTCTGTGTTGACGTGCATGCTGTGCTGACGTGCTTTCTGTGTTGACGTGCTTCGTGTTGACGTGCTTGCTGTGTAAGTGCTTGCTGTGTTTACGTGCATGCTGTGTTGACGTACTTCCTGTGTTGACGTGCATGCTGTGTTGACGTACTTGACTGTGTTGTCGTGGCATGCTGTGTTGACGTGCTTCCTGTGCTGAGGTGCTTGCTGTGTTGACGTGCTTGCTGTGCTGAGGTGCTTGCTGAGTTGGCGAGCTTTCTGTGCTGAGGTGCTTGCTGTGTTGACGTGCTCCTGTGTTGACGTGCTTGCTGTGCTGAACGTGCTTTCAGGTTGACGTGCTTGCCTGTGCTGACGTGCATGCTGTGTGTAGGACGTGCTTGCTGTCATCTGAGGTGTGTAGTGACCCTCCTTGTCTGCAGAAGGTGTGTGGGGTAGACGTTTTTTACGCCTGCAGAAGGGTTGTGTGGTGACCCGTCACTGTTTGCGAATGTGTGTTGTGGACCCGTCAACTGTCTGCTCTGAGGGTGGGTGGTGACCCGTCACTGTCTGCTGATGGTGTGTGGTGCACCCATCACTGTGTGATGAAGGTGTTCTGGTGGACCGTCGCTGGTTTGCTGCTGAATGAGGTGTGGTGGACCCGTCATGTCTGCTGAGCGTGTGGATAACCCGTCACTGACTGCTGAAGGTGTGTGGTGACCAGTCACTGTCTGTGGAAGTTGTGAGGTGACCAGCACTGCTGTGAAGGGTGTGGTTGACCGTTACTTGTCTGCGAAAAGGTGTGTGGTGGACCCGTCACTTTCTGCTGAAGGTTTTGGTGTTGACCCGTCACAGTCTGCTGAAATGTTGTGAGGTGACCCGTCATGCTGAAGCGTGTGGTGACCCGTCAGTGTCTGAGAAGGTGTGTGGTGACGCGCCCCACTATCTGCTGAAGGGTGTGTGGTTACCAGTCACTATCTGCTGAAGGTGTGTGTGGTGACCCGTCACTATTGCTGAAGGTTGTGTGGTGACCAGTAAAAATTCTGCTGAAGGTGTGTGGTGACCCTCACCTATCTGTGAAGTGTTGTGGTGACCCGTCTCTATCTGCTTGAAGTTGTGTGGTGACCCGTCACTATTGCTTGGAAGGTGTGTGGGACCTGTCACTATCTGTGAATGTGTGTGGTGACCCGTCATATCTGCGGAAGGTGTGTGGTGAAAAAAAAACCCCCGTCACTATCTGCTGAAGGTGTGTGGTGAACTGTCAATTGTCTGCTGAAGTGTGAAGAGTGGACCCGTCACTATCTGCTGAAGGTGTGTGGTGACCGTCACTGTCTGCTGAAAGGGTGTAGGTGACCCGTCACTATCATGCTGAAGGTGTGTGGTGACAGGTCACTATCTGCTGAAGGAGGTGGTGACCGGTTCACACTCTGCTGAAGGTTGGTGTGGTGACGTCACTATTCTGATGAAGGTGTGTGGTGACCCGTCACTATTCTGCTGAATTGTGGAGGGGTGCCCGTCACTAATCTGCCTGAAGGTGTGTGGTGACCCGCGTTCCACTATCTGCTGAGGTGTGTGGTGACCCGTCACTGTTGCTGTAGGTGTGTTGGTGACCCGTCACTGTCTGCTGAAGGTGTGTGGTGACACGTCACTGTCTGCTGAATGTGTGTGGTGACCTGTCATATTGCTGAAGGGTGTGGTGGTGACCAGTCACTATCTGCTGAAGGTGTGTGGTGACCCCGTCACTGTCTGCTGAAGGTGGTTGGTGACCCGACACTATCTGTGTGAAGGTTGTGTGATCTGTCACTATTTGCTGAAGGTGTGTGGGGGACCCATCACTGTCTTGCTTGAAAGTGTGTGTGGGTGACCCGTTCACTATCTGCTGAAGGTGGTGATGCCCCGTCACTGTCTGCTGATTGTGTTGTGGTGACCTGTCACTATCTGCGAAGGTGTGTGGTGACCCGTCACTGTTCTGCTGAAGGTGTGTGGGTGACCCGCACTGGTCATGCTGTAGGTGTTGTGGTGACCTGTCACTATCTGCTGAAAGGTGGTGTGGTTGGACCCGTCACTGTCTGCTGAAGGTGTGTGGTGACCCGTCCACTGTCTGCTGAGGTGTGTTGGTGACACGTCACTTCTGCTGTAAGGTGAGTCCGGTGTTGTGTAAACTGATGTGCGTATTTACTTGTATGTGTTGGTGAATTGTAGTGTGTGGTGTATGTGTGTGTGTGTGTGTGTGTTGTGAGTGTGTGCGTGTACTCACGTAGTTGTACTCACCTAGTTGAGGTTGCGGGGGGTCGAGTTCCAAGCTCCTGGGCCCCGACTCTTCACTGGCTCGCTCTTAGGTCACTCTCCCTGAACCGGGAGCGTATCATACCTCTGCTTAAAGCTATGTATGGATCCTGCCTCCACTACATCGCTTCCCAATACTATTCCACTTACAGACTACTCTGTTGGACTGAAGAAATTAAATTTCCTAACATCCCTGTGATTCATCTGAGTCTTCACTTCCAACTGTGTCCCCTTGGTACTGTGTCCAATCTTCTGGAAACATCCTGTCTTTGTTCCCACCTTGTCAATCCTCTCAGTATTTTGTATGTCGTTATATTATCATGTCCCCCTATCTCTCCTGTCCTCCAGTGTCGCAGGTTGATTTCCTTAACCTCTCTCGATAGGAAATACCTCGTAGCTCTGGGACTAGTCTTGTTGAAACCTTTGGATTTTCTCTAGTTTCTTTACGTGCTTGGCTTGGTGTGGGTTCCAAACTGGTGCCGCATACTCCAATATGGGCCTAACGTACACGGTGTACAGGGTCCTGAACGATTCCTTATTAAGATGTCGGAATGCTGTTCTGAGGTTTGCTAGGCGCCCACATGCTGCAGCAGTTATTTGGTTGATGTGCGCTTCAGGAGATGTGCCTGGTGTTATACTCACCCCAAGATCTTTTTCCTTGAGTGAGGTTTGTAGTCTCTGGCCCCCTAGACTGTACTCCGTCTGCGGTCTTCTTTGCCCTTCCCCAATCTTCATGACTTTGCACTTGGTGGGATTGAACCCCAGGAGCCAATTGCTGGACCAAGCCTGCAGCCTGTCCAGATCCCCTTGTAGTTCTGCCTGGTCTTCGATCGAGTGAATTCTTCTCATCAACTTCACGTCATCTGCAAACAGGGACACCTCAGAGTCTATTCCTTCCGTCATGTCGTTCACAAATACCAGAAAAAGCACTGGTCCTAGGACTGACCCCTGTGGGACCCCGCTGGTCACAGGTGCCCACTCTGACACCTCGCCACGTACCATGACTCGCTGCTGTCTTCCTGACAAGTATTCCCTGATCCATTGTAGTGCCTTCCCTGTTATCCCTGCTTGGTCCTCCAGGTTTTGCACCAATCTCTTGTGTGGAACTGTGTCAAACGCCTTCTTGCAGTCCAAGAATATGCAATCCACCCACCTTTCTCTCTCTTGTCTTACTGCTGTCACCATGTCATAGAAATCCAGTAGGTTTGTGACACAGGATTTCCCGTCCCTGAAACCATGTTGGCTGCTGTTCATGAGATCATTCCTTTCTAGGTGTTCCACCACTCTTCTCCTGATAATCTTCTCCATGATTTTGCATACTATACATGTCAGTGACACTGGTCTGTAGTTTAATGCTTCATGTCTGTCTCCTTTTTTAAAGATTGGGACAACATTTGCTGTCTTCCATGCCTCAGGCAATCTCCCTGTTTCGATAGATGTATTGAATTTTGTTGATAGGGGTACACATAGCGCCTCTGCTCCCTCTCTCAATACCCATGGGGAGATGGTATCTGGCCCCATTGCCTTTGAGGTATCTATCTCACTCAAAAGCCTCTTCACTTCTTCCTCGGTTGTGGTGTGCCCCACCTCTCCGTCTTTCTGGAGCCCCTACTGTCTCCTCTTGTTGAGTTCCTCACATACTTCACGGTCATTTCTTGTTGTCTCTCCTCCTTCCTTCCTTTGCCTGATTACCTGGTCCTTGACTTTTGTTTTCCTTCTGATGTGGCCGTACAACAGTTTCGGGTCAGATTTGGCTTTCGCTGCTATGCCATTTTCATATTGTCTTTGGGCCTCCCTTCTTATCTGTGCATATTCGTTTCTGGCTCTACGACTGCTCTCCTTATTCTCCTGGGTCCTTTGCCTTCTATATTTCTTCCATTCCCTAGCACACTTGGTTTTTGCCTCCCTGTACCTTTGGGGAAACCATGGGCTCATCCTGGTTTTTTCATTATTCTTGTTACCCTTGGGTACAAACCTCTCCTCAGCCTCCTTGCATTTTGTTGCTACATATTCCATCATCTCATTAACTGGCTCCCCTGCCAGTTCTCTGTCCCACTGAATCCCATTCAGGAAGTTCCTCATTCTTGTGTAGTCCCCTTTCTTGTAGTTTGGCTTCATTCGTCCTGGCCTTCCTGCTTCTCCCTCCACTTGTAGCTCTACTGTGTATTCGAAGCTTAAAAACCACATGGTCACTGGCCCCAAGGGGTCTTTCA
>NC_069404.1:53333190-53343999 GCF_026875155.1 Cherax quadricarinatus
GCTTAAACCACATGGTCACTGGCCCAAGGGGTCTTTCATTTTGTGATGTCCTCGATATCTGCACTACTCAAGGTGAATACTAAGTCCAGCCTTGCTGGTTCTCCTCTCCCCTCTCTTCTTTTTAGTGTCCCCTTTCGTGTTGGTACATGAAGTTTTCCAGTACCACCTCCATCATCTTAGCCCTCCATGTATCTTGGGCCCCCCTGCGGGTCCAAATTTCCCCCGATCTCCTTGTGGTTAAAGTACCCATGATCAGGAGCTTTGCCCCGCTGCATGGCTCTTTGGCCATCTAGCCAGTGTGTCAACCATGTCTATTGCCTCGTGTACTCTTCCATGTCTCCTGCTGTTCTGTGGTGGGTTTACATCATGTATTACCCCTTGGGGGCCTCCCGGTGAAGCGTTCCCCCCTATGTAATCATTTTTTTCTCCCCTTTCTCCTTCTCCGTCATCAAAATTCCAGGATTTTTTGATCAGCAATGCCCTCTCCAACCCCCCTGTTCCCTTGTCTTTCCTCAGGATTTGGTACCCCGTTGGAAAGATGGATCTGTTATCATCCCTGAAATTTTGGTTTCTGTGGAGCTATGATGCCCGGGGGACCCTCTTTGACTTTTCATGCCACCCCTCCCACTTATTTGTTATTCATCAGCTTTTGTGTACATACCTTCAGTTTCCTTTCCAACACTGTAGTTTGGGGGGCTGTGAGGGTTGGGGACGGTAGCATACTGTGGGATTCTACAGTGGGTGTTGGAGGGAGGCTGTGGGTTGGATTTAGTGTGTTTTTGGGGATGGTGTGATGGGTTGTATGGTTTTGGGGAATAGTTCTGTGTGTGCTTGCCCTTGCTGTTCTGTTTGCTTGATGATTGTGCTGGTTCCCCCTTGTTCTTTTCCTAGCCCCTTTCGTTTTTTTGCCTCTCCTAGTGCTGTCGTTCTGTTTGTGTTCGTCCTGTCTGGAACCCCTTTGTACTCTTCGAGTATTTAATGGGTTTTCCTGGAGGATCCTGTTCCACTTTTTTCCGTCCTGAAAATCAGCTTAATTGGTGGGTTTTTCCCCCCTTGGGTACCCCCTATTCCTAAAAAATTACGATCCGTCCTCTCTTCCTATTTCCGTGATGATTTCTCAATCCCCTTTCTTTTTTCCCTGCCCCTTTCAGTGTGTGCCTTTCCTCTCTCCCTAAAACCCCTTGGTTAAAACACTGATTTTCCCCTTTCCCCCCCCATGCCCCCCCTCTGTGATTTGGATCCTCCCTGTATGTGGTAGTTTCTCCTTGTTTTTTCCAGGGCTCTTGATAGCGGGTTGTGCCTCGCTTCGCCCTATCACCCCTCCATGGGGAAACCCAGTTTTTTTCCCCTTTCACCCCTTTGGCTCTTTTGGCGGTTGATATGACTTGCAAATTCATAATTCTTCCCTTTCCCTGTTCGGCCTTCCCAGCTTTAGCTGGGGTTTTCTCTGGGCACTGCCCCTGTAACTCGCTTCAGCCTATTTATCTCAACTTCTAGGACCCTTATCTTTGGGTACTGCAGTTTCGACTTTTGTCCCCAAATTTTTCGTTTCCCTTTTCCAACTTCTTTTCCAAATTTACAGAGAGTCTTTCTCCTTTTTTTAGAAAGCCTCTATTTTCTCTCCCACTCTTGTTCCCTCCCTTTTCACTGCTCCTCCATCCCCCCTCCCTACCAGAACCTTTCATCTGATCTTGGTTCCCGCGAGTCCCCACCATTTTTTTTTTTTTTTGTGATAGAAGAGAAGGGAAAGGTGAAGGAGGAGAGAGAGGGGAAGAGTGGAAGGGAAAGGGGGGAGGTGTGAGAGGGGGAAAAAAAAGAGAGAAGGGAAGGGAAGGGGGGGGGGGAGAGTGAAAGGGAAAAATGGGGAAGAGTGGAGAGAGAGAGAGGGGGGGGGAGGAGTAAGGGAAGGGTAGGGAGGGGGAGGTGAGAAGGGGGGAAAAAGGGGAAGAGAGAGAAAAGGGGGAGAGAGAGGAGAAGAGAGAGGGGGAGAGGGGAGAGAGGGGGAGGAAGAGGAGGGGGGAGGGAGGGAGAGAGGAGAGAGAGGGAGGGAGAAGAGGGGGGAAAGGAGAGAGAGAGAGAGGGGGGGGAGAGGGAGAAAAGAGGGAGAGAGGAGGGGGAGAGGGCGGGAAAGGGGAGAGAGGGGAGAAGGCAAAGGAGGGGGGAAGAAGGGGGGGGGAGAGAGGGGGAGAAGGGGGAAAGAGGGGGGGATGGAAGGCGAGAGGGGAGAGAGAGGCTAGGGGGAGAGAGAGGCTAGGGGGGAGAGAGAGGGGGGGAGGGGAGAGAAATGGGAAAAGGGAGAGGGGGAAGAGAGGGGAGGAGGGGAGAGAGAATGGGAAAAGGGAGAGGGGAGAGATAATGGGAGGGGAGAGATGTTAGAGGAGAGATGGGAGAGGGAAAGAGAGAGAGAGAGATAGGTAGAGAGTGATAGGTAGAGAGAGAGATATAGGTAAAGAGTAAGATAGGTAGAGAGAGATAGGTCTCTACCTAGGATAGGAAGAGAGGGAGAGAGAGAGAAGGAGCGAGGTTCAGATGGTCAGTTCACAGGACGGTGTGAAATCCTGTGTATGTGTGTGTTTGCGTGTTTACTACAGCTTACAAGTGCTTGTTCCTGTGTGTGTGTGTGTGTGTGTGTGTGTGTGTGTGTGTGTGTGTGTGTGTGTGTATGTGTGTGTGTATGTGTGTATGTGTGTGTGTGTATGTGTGTGTGTGTGTATGTGTACTCACCTAGTTGTACTCACCTAGTTGAGGTTGCGGGGGTCGAGTCCGAGCTCCTGGCCCCGCCTCTTCACTGATCGCTACTAGGTCACTCTCCCTGAGCCGTGAGCTTTATCATACCTCTGCTTAAAGCTATGTATGGATCCTGCCTCCACTACATCGCTTCCCAAACTATTCCACTTACTGACTACTCTGTAGCTGAAGAAATACTTCCTAACATCCCTGTGATTCATCTGTGTCTTCAGCTTACAACTGTGTCCCCTTGTTACTGTGTCCAATCTCTGGAACATCCTGTCTTTGTCCACCTTGTCAATTCCTCTCAGTATTTTGTATGTCGTTATCATGTCCCCCCCATCTCTCCTGTCCTCCAGTGTCGTCAGGTTGATTTCCCTTAACCTCTCCTCGTAGGACATACCTCTTAGCTCTGGGACTAGTCTTGTTGCAAACCTTTGCACTTTCTCTAGTTTCTTTACGTGCTTGGCTAGGTGTGGGTTCCAAACTGGTGCCGCATACTCCAATATGGGCCTAACGTATACGGTGTACAGGGTCCTGAACGATTCCTTATTAAGATGTCGGAATGCTGTTCTGAGGTTTGCTAGGCGCCCATATGCTGCAGCAGTTATTTGGTTGATGTGCGCTTCAGGAGATGTGCCTGGTGTTATACTCACCCAAGATCTTTTTCCTTGAGTGAGGTTTGTAGTCTCTGAGCCCCTAGACAGTACTCCGTCTGCGGCCTTCTTTGCCCTTCCCCAATCTTCATGACTTTGCACTTGGTGGGATTGAACTCCAGGAGCCAATTGCTGGACCAGGTCTGCAGCCTGTCCAGATCCCTTTGTAGTTCTGCCTGGTCTTCGATCGAGTGTATTCTTCTCATCAACTTCACGTCATCTGCAAACAGGGACACCTCAGAGTCTATTCCTTCCGTCATGTCGTTCACAAATACCAGAAACAGCACTGGTCCTAGGACTGACCCCTGCGGGACCCCGCTGGTCACAGGTGCCCACTCTGACACCTCGCCACGTACCATGACTCGCTGCTGTCTTCCTGACAAGTATTCCCTGATCCATTGTAGTGCCTTCCCTGTTATCCCTGCTTGGTCCTCCAGTTTTTGCACCAATCTCTTGTGTGGAAACTGTGTCAAACGCCTTCTTGCAGTGCAAGAAAATGCAATCCACCCACCCCTCTCTCTCTTGTCTTACTGCTGTCACCATGTCATAGAACTCCAGTAGGTTTGTGACACAGGATTTCCCGTCCTGAAACCATGCTGGCTGCTGTTGATGAGATCATTCCTTTCTAGGTGTTCCACCACTCTTCTCCTGATAATCTTCTCCATGATTTTGCATACTATACATGTCAGTGACACTGGTCTGTAGTTTAATGCTTCATGTCTGTCTCCTTTTTTAAAGATTGGGACTACATTTGCTGTCTTCCATGCCTCAGGCAATCTCCCTGTTTCGATAGATGTATTGAATATTGTTGTTAGGGGTACACATAGCGCTCTGCTCCCTCTCTCAATACCCATGGGGGATGTTATCTGGCCCCATTGCCTTTGAGGTATCTAGCTCACTCAGAAGCCTCTTCACTTCTTCCTCGTTGTGTGCACTGTGTCCAGCACTTGGTGGTGTGCCCCACCTCTCCGTCTTTCTGGAGTCCCTTCTGTCTCCTCTGTGAACACTTCTTTGAATCTCTTGTTGAGTTCTTCACATACTTCACGGTCATTTCCTGTTGTCTCTCCTCCTTCCTTCCTTAGCCTGATTACCTGGTCCTTGACTGTTGTTTTCCTCCTGATGTGGCTGTAAACAGTTTCGGTCAGATTTGGCTTTCGCTGCTATGTCATTTTCATATTGTCTTTGGGCCTCCCTTCTTATCTGTGCATATTCGTTTCTGGCTCTACGACTGTTCTCCTTATTCTCCTGGGTCCTTTGCCTTCTATATTTCTTCCATTCCCTAGCACACTTGGTTTTTGCCTCCCTGCACCTTTGGGTAAACCATGGGCTCATCCTGGCTTTTTCATTACTCCTGTTACCCTTGGGTACAAACCTCTCCTCAGCCTCCTTGCATTTTGTTGCTACATATTCCATCATCTCATTAACTGGCTTCCCTGCCAGTTCTCTGTCCCACTGAACCCGTTCAGGAAGTTCCTCATTCCTGTGTAGTCCCCTTTCTTGTAGTTTGGCTTCATTCGTCCTGGCCTTCCTGCTTCTCCCTCCACTTGTAGCTCTACTGTGTATTCGAAGCTTAAAACCACATGGTCACTGGCCCCAAGGGGTCTTTCATATGTGATGTCCTCGATATCTGCACTACTGAGGTGAATACTAAGTCCAGCCTTGCTGGTTCATCCTCTCCTCTCTCTCTTGTAGTGTCCCTTACGTGTTGGTACATGAAGTTCTCCAGTACCACCTCCATCATCTTAGCCCTCCATGTATCTTGGCCCCATGTGGGTCCAAGTTCTCCCAATCGATCTCCTTGTGGTTAAAGTCACCCATGATCAGGAGCTTTGCCCTGCATGCATGAGCTCTTCTGGCCACTCTAGCCAGTGTGTCAACCATCGCTCTATTGCTCTCGTCGTACTCTTGCCTTGGCCTCCTGCTGTTCTGTGGTGGGTTATACATCACTGCTATTACCACCTTGGACCTCCAGAGTGAAGTGTTCCACTATGTAATCACTTTCTTCTCCGCCTATCTCCTCTCTCCAGCTCATCAAAATTCCAGCGATTTTTGATCAGCAACGCCACTCCTCCACCCCCCCTGTTCCTCTGTCTTTCCTCAGGATTTGGTATCCCGTTGGAAAGATGGCATCTGTTATCATACCTGTAAGCTTGGTTTCTGTGAGAGCTATGATGTCCGGTGATGCTTCTTTGACTCTTTCGTGCCACTCCTCCCACTTATTTGTTATTCCATCAGCGTTTGTGTACTATACCTTCAGTTTCCTTTCCAACACTGTGGTTTGGGGGGCCTGTGAGGGTGGGAGACCTGGTGGCATACTGTGGGATTCTAAGCTCGGTGTTGGGTGGAGGCTGTGGGTATGGATTGTAGGTGTGTGTTGGGATGGTGTGATAGGTTGTATGGTTCTGAGAGTAGTTGTGTGTGTGCTTGCCCTTGCTGTTCTGTCCTGCTCTGACTGACCTCTGCTGATTCCCTCATTGTCTCTTTCCTAGCTCCTTTCGCTTTTTTGTCCTCTCCCTCAGCTGCTGTCGTTCTGATTTTGTTCTATCTCTGTCTAGGAACACCCTCTTGTACTCTTCCGAGTATTTCAATCGTGGTTTCTCTTGGAGGATCCTGTTCCGCACTGTTTCCGTCCTGAGAATCAGCTTGATTGGTCGTTTTCTCCCCTTCGAGTACCCCCTATTCTCTGAAATTTACTATCTCGTCCATCTCTTCACCTATTTCCGTGATGATTTTCTCAATCTCCTTTCTTTCTTCTGCTTCCTTTCAGTGTGTGTCCTTTCCTCTCTCTTCTGAAGCCCATGGATATAACACTGATTTTGCCCTTTCTTCCTCCCATTGCCTCACCCTCTGTGACTCTGGATCCTGCCTGTATGTGGTCAGTTTCTCCCTTGATTTTTCCAGTGGCTCTTGATAGCCTTGTTGTGCCTCAGCATTCGACCTATCACCCTCTCCATCTGCAACCAGCTGATCTTCCCTTTCACTCTTGGTCCTCCTTGGCAGATTGATGTGACCTTAGCATAATTCATAATTCCTTCCTTCCTGTTCAGCCTCGCAGCTTCATATGCTGTGTCTTCTCTGGTCACTGCCCCTGTAACTCGCTTCAGCCTATTTATCTCAACTTGTAGGACCCTTATCTTGGCTACTGCACTTTCGACTTGTGCCTCCCAATTCTTTGTCTCCTTCTCCAACCTCCTTTCCAATTTCACAGAGAGCTCTTTCTCCATTTTTTCAGAAAGCTCTCCTAATTTTCTCTCCCACTCTTGTTCCATCCTTTTCCACTGCTCCTCCATCCACTCCTCCCTACCCGAACCATTCTCATCTGATCCTTGGTTCCTGCGAGTCCCCACCATTTTTTTTTTTTTTTTTTTTTTTTTTTTTTTAAGAGTAGGAGAGGGGAGAGTTAGAAGGGAAAATGGGGACGAGAGAGAGCAAGAGAGAGAGAGAGCAAGAGAGAGAGAGAGCAAGAGAGAGAGCAAGAGAGAGAGAGAGCAAGAGAGAGAGAGAGCAAGAGAGAGAGAGCAAGAGAGAGAGAGAGCAAGAGAGAGAGAGAGCAAGAGAGAGAGAGAGAGCAAGAGAGAGAGAGAGAGCAAGAGAGAGAGAGAGAGCAAGAGAGAGAGAGAGAGCAAGAGAGAGAGAGAGCAAGAGAGAGAGAGAGCAAGAGAGAGAGAGAGCAAGAGAGAGAGCAAGAGAGAGAGAGAGAGCAAGAGAAGAGAGAGAGCAAGAGAGAGAGAGAGCGAGAGAGAGAGAGAGCAAGAGAGAGAGCAAGATAGAGAGAGAGCAAGAGAGAGAGAGAGCAAGAGAGAGAGAGCAAGAGAGAGAGAGAGCAAGAGAGAGAGAGAGCAAGAGGAGAGAGAGAGCAAGGAGAGAGAGAGCAAGAGAGAGAGAGAGCAAGAGAGAGAGAGAGCAAGAGAGAGAGAGAGAGAGCAAGAGAGAGAGCAAGAGAGAGAGAGAGCAAGAGAGAGAGCAAGAGAGAGAGAGAGCAAGAGAGAGAGAGAGAGAGAGAGAGAGAGAGAGAGAGGAGAGAGAGAGAGAAGAGAGAGAGAGAGGGAGGGAGGGAGGGAGGGAGAAAGGGAAGGCAAAGAGGGGGAGAAGGGGGAAAGAGGGGGGAGATGGAAGAGCGAGAGGGGAGAGAGGCTAGGGGGGAGGGAGTGGATGATGGGAGAGAGGTGGGGAAAGGGAGAGGGAGAGATAAAGGGAGGGGACAGATGTTAGAGGGGGAGAGATGTTAGAGGGGGGGAGGTGTTAGAGGTAAGAGATGTTAGAGGGGAAAGATGGGAGAGAGAATAGAGAGAGAGAGATAGGTAAGAGAGTGATAGGTAGAGAGAGAGATATAGGTAAAGAGTGAGGAGGTAGAGATAGGTCTACTTAGTGTAGAAAGAGGGGGGGGAGAGGAGAAAGGTTCAGATGGTCAGTTCACAGGATGGTGTGAAATCCTGTGTATGTGTGTTTGCGTGTGTACTACAGCTTACAAGTGCTTGTTCCTGTGTGTGTATGGGTGTTGTGTATGTGTGTATGTGTGTATGTGTGTGTGTGTGTGTGTGTGTGTGTGTGTGTATGTGTGTGTGTGTGTGTGTATGTGTGTGTGTGTGTATGTGGTGTGTATGTGTGTATTGTGTGTGTAAGTGTGTGTGTGTGTGTATGTGTATGTGTGTGTGTGTGTGTGTGTGTGTGTGTGTGTGTGTGTGTGTGTGTGTGTGTGTGTGTGTGTGTGTGTGTGTGTGTGTGCCCCCACTTCTAAGTATTCATACTGCTAATAAATACCGGTAGATACCAGTAATTCTAAGCTTACCAATACTTGTAACACTTATCGATTCTACTTCTAAAATTCAGAAAGTAGCTAGGTTGTAAAATTTAGCTTGTCTCAGCTTAAGTGTGTATGTGTATGTGTGTGTGTGTATGTGTGTGTGTGTGTGTGTGTGTGTGGTGTGTGTGTGTGTGTGTGTGTGTGTGTGTGTGTGTGTGTGTGTGTGTGTGTGCTCGTGTGTATGTGTGCCCCCACTTCTAAGTATTCATACTGCTAATAAATATCAGTAGTAATACCCGTATTTCTAAAACTACCAACAGTGATTCTAGCACTTATCACTTCTACTTATAAAACACAGAAAGTAATTAGGTTGTAAAATTTAGCTTGTCTGAGCTTCTAGGAGTGTCTGACGTCACCCTCACTAGGCTCCCCTCGCTAGGCTGCTCCTCGCTAGTCAACCCTATCTTCACCTTATCTATGCTATTTCTGCTCTAATTCTGGTAATAGCTTGCAGGAGTGAGTGACCAGTATCTAACAGTGACTCAAGGCAGGATTCAGAACCCCAAAAAACAACCCCAACAGGTGAGTGATACTTAAGCTGGCAGTGATGCGATGACAAGTTGCCAGATGCTGATGACGTAGCTTCTATCACTATTTTGAAAATTCTTCATCTGTGATCTTTATAACGTATATGCTCATGCATCCCGCGTCCCTCAGTGTCACTTATGATAGAGTACACTTCACTTATATTGGAATACACTTCACATTCGGTGTTACACTTTATATGTATAATGTCACCCAACTGTTGTGACGTCACTGTTTCAGCAGGCCTAATGCCACCTCTCCTTGTTATATATTATATTTTTCCTTTCTACTTTTGCTTATTAATTTTTTCACTCTCACTGTATGGTGCCCCACATTTCACTTGTTATCCAATCTCTCGAAATTCTTGAACACCCGCTTCCACACTCACTTGAATCTTTGTATATTTGAATCTGTGTAGCAACAGAAGCCTACTATCCACTAACGGTTTGACACTTTCAAATATTAAAGATTTCAGGCTTCCTCTCGACTTTTTTTAACTAATAACTCTGGTTATCACTCGTAGGATTGTTCACTGACGTTGTCACTACCGCTGATTACTGCTAGCAGTTGTTGCACGCCTTAAAAACCACTAAAGATCTCGGAGCCTTGTGACCCACGTCTGCTGACTGTGTGTGTGTGAGTGTGTGTGTGTGTGTGTGTGTGTGTGCCCCCACTTCTAAGTATTCATACTGTGTATTCATACTGTGTGTGTGTGTGTGTGTGTGTGTGTTGCTTTATTCATGTGTGTGTGTGTGTGTGTGTGTGTGTGTGTGTGTGTGTGTGTACTCACCTAATTGTACTCACCTAATTGTGGTTGCAGGGGTCGAGACTCAGCTCCTGGCCCCGCCTCTTCACTGATCGCTACTGGATCCTCTCTCTCTCTGCTTCCTGAGCTTTGTCATACCTCTTCTTAAAACTATGTATGGTTCCTGCCTCCACTACTTCACTTGCTAGGCTATTCCACTTGCTGACAACTCTATGACTGAAGAAATACTTCCTAACGTCCCTGTGACTCGTCTGAGTCTTCAGCTTCCAGTTGTGACCCCTTGTCCCTGTGTCCCCTCTCTGGAACATCCTATCTCTGTCCACCTTGTCTATTCCCCGCAGTATCTTGTATGTGTGTGTGTGTGTGTGTGTGTATGTGTGTGTGTGTGAGTGTGTGTGTGTGTGTGTGTGAGTGTGTGTGTGTACTCACCTAGTTGAGGTTGCAGGGGTCGAGTCCAAGCTCCTGGCCCCGCCTCTGCGCTGGTCGCTACTAGGTCACTGTCCCTGAACCTTGAGCTTTATCATACCTCTGCTTAAAGCTGTGTATTGATCCTGCCTCCACTACATCGCTTCCCAAACTATTCCACTTCCTGACTACTCTGTGGCTGAAGAAATACTTCCTAACATTCCTGTGATTCATCTGTGTATTCAACTTCCAACTGTGTCCCCTAGTTACTGTGTCCCCTCTCTGGAACATCCTGTCTTTGTCCACCTTGTCAATTCCTCTCAGTATTTTGTATGTCGTTATCATGTCCCCACTATCTCTCCTGTCCTCCAGTGTCGTCAGGTTGATTTTCCTTAACCTCTCCTCGTAGGACATACGTCTTAGCTGTTGGACAAGTCTTGTTGCAAACCTTTGCACTTTCTCTAGTTTCTTTACGTGCTTGGCTTGGTGTGGGTTCCAAACTGGTGCCGCATACTCCAATATGGGCCTAACGTACACGGTGTACAGGGTCCTGAACGATTCCTTATTGAGATGTCGGAATGCTTTCTGAGGTTTTTTCTGGGCGCCCATAGCGCAGCATTTTTGGTTGATATGCGCTTCAGGGGATGTGCCTGGTGTTATACTACCCCCAAGATCTTTTTCCTTGAGTGGGTTTGTAGTCTCTGGCCCCCCAGTTTACTCCCTCTGGGTCTTCTTTGCCCTTCCCCAATCTTCATGACTTTTTCACTTGGTGGGGTTTGAAAACCAAACCCCAAATTTGGACCCAAATCGCAGCTGCCAGATCCCTTTGTAGCTCTGCCCGGTCTTCGATCGAATAAATTCTTCTCTCATCTTACGTCATCTGAAACAGGGACACTTCGGAGTCTATTCCTTTCCCCGTTCCCCAA
>NC_069404.1:53344499-53375424 GCF_026875155.1 Cherax quadricarinatus
TTAACTTTTTGAGGTTACGTACACTATAAAAAAGTACATCTAAAATTATTAAAAGGGTGTTTTTGGAAAAAAAATATCAGCGATTCATTTGTCAATGCTAAGATGAGTTTTTCCCCGAAACGTTTACCTTATGGGGTGGCTGAAGAGTTGTTTGCTCCCAGCTGGAAAAATGTAAAGTGTTGCAGGTTGCACTCTGGATGTTTTTGGTGGGTGTTAAACTCAGCAACTTAATAGAAAATTTTCCCCATCATTGTTTCCAACAAAATGGCAGGAACGCAGTTTGGGGATGAATTTAAGCAAATAAAAATCAGTGTTATTTTTACGTTTCAGGAATTTTTTTGTGATTTTTTTCCCTTTCAACAGATGATAAAAGGGTTAAAAAGCTCTAAGGGGTTTTTTTTTTTTTCTTTTTTTTGGTTTTATTTGCATAAACGAAGCTTTTCTGCAAGCCGACCCAAAAAAGTTCCACCCACGAGAAATTGTCTTAAACATATTGGATATTTTCCTTAAATTGGGGATGAAATTTAAAGGCTAAAGTACCTCAAAAAACACGTTTTAGGAAAGCAAACTAATTTTTTTTAGTAAAGTCCCGATTTTTGCATCGTGCCCCCGAGAGACGCAGGCAGCCCGGGATCGAGGTTAAGTTTCTCGGTCCATTTCCCTCGGGACGGACAGAAGACGGAGGGGAGAAGTAGAGGTGGGGGAGGAAATGGGGGGGGGACGCCAACGCTAGAGGTGATTATATGGGTGCGACCGGGGGAAGGGGGGGGGAAAAATAGGGAGGCATTAGCGATTTTTTTACACACCAAAAAGTGTAGAAGGGAAGGGGGGGGAAAAGCCATTCTGGGGGAAAAAAATTTTAATGGTTTTTCCCCAAAAATTTGATAGACGTGCCCAAAAGAAAAAAACTTTAACCAAAGCGGGGTTAGGATACCAGGAGACAGACGACAGGAAAACAAAAAAAAAAAAATAACTCTTTCAAAACGTTACAGAGCGGGGTTTTACTCATATGATTTTTTGAAATTAAAATCGAAAGCAGATTGTACGTTGTGGAGAGAAATTCAGAAGAAAATTGATTAGTTGAAAATACTTCGCGCTAAAAAAACAACAGTCTGGTTCTGTAAAAATAAAAAAAAAGTTTCAAACATAACTAAAGACCCAAAACCTAGAAAAGGAAACCAAAAAGCAAAAAAAAACTAAACTCTCTGACAATTGCCATCACACTCATCTCGAGTTTCAAGCAATGAAAAGTCCCAAAGCTGAAAAAAAACTAAAGAAATTTTTCCCATGCCGGAAAATAAAATTACCAAAATTGATTAACCTATCAAATCGTTACTGAAACTTTCAAAATTATAAAACAAATTAAATTATTTCAACAAATAAACAACAAAGCCTAAAAGAAAAACCACCCAAAAAAACGTTTTAAAAATTAATTTAACCTGAACATATTTTACCAGGTTTGTTTTGATTACAAGCACCTTTTTTGGCAACCCTGAAAAAATTCCAAGACAATAATTGATTTAGGGGTTTTTATTTTCTATACAAATTTTCAGGTGCGTACATTTAGGGTCCCAAATTTTTTTTTTTTCTCTTTACTTTCAAATCTTTCTTTTTCCCTTAAATTTTTTAAAAGGAAAAAACGGCGGGACACTTGAAAATAGATTCCCAGAAATTTTTGAGAAAAGGATCGTTGCTTTCAGGAATCAAAATAGTAAAAACCATTCCCCCAAAATGTATTCCTTTAAACCCTTTTGTGCCTAGTTCCTGAGCTTAACGCGTGTATCCATAAACTCTAGCGCTCAGGTCCCCAGGATGGAACTAGGTCCCCAGTAAGCTAGTCGCGTCGACGGTAAAACTTAACTTTTTCAATGTTATCTGTTTTTTCCACTCTCGCCAACATCACAAGAGCTCAAAAGGGAAAACCCACCAACACTCGAAAAAAAGAAAAAAGGCCGTTCACTTCCCTAAAAAGAAAAAATTTTTTAAATTTAATCAAGGGGTTTTATTATAAAATATTTTTTTATATATAATTAAAATTTTATTATATATTATATATATAATATATATTATTTATATTAAATATATAAATATTAATATATATATTAAAATTTAAAATATTATTTTAAAATATATATATAATTTATATTATTTTATATATAAACCAGTTCAAATTTTTTTTTTTAAATTTAGTAGTTTCTAAATTTTATTTTTCCCATTTTTTTAAAATTGGTAACTTTTCCATAGAACACGCGAGGACACTTTTTCACATTTTTTTTTTCCCGTAATTTATGACCATTAAAAAATATTAATCAAGAAACAATTTTTTTGATTTTTACAAGTTTAGCAACGAACAGTTTTATTATTTTTTTTTTTTTCTGTTAGAAAGGGTTTCTGGACCTAGGAGACACTTGTAAAAAAGTAGGTCGACTAAATAGTATAAATTGATTTTAGATTAAACAGAGGAATTTTTTATCCCCTTTACAAAAAATTCCGCAAGCAGTTCAACAGCCTCCCACCATAAAAAAGGGGAATTACCCCTGGCCCCCGGCTGCCTTGAAGCTGGACAGATCCTTTAAAATTTTGGCGGGAAGTCGGGCGTGGTTCGTACATTGGACTACAGCGTCCGCATACAGCCTGGTTGATCAGGTCCTGTTTTTCCCCCCGGGGTTGGGTTGGTCGTTTGGACCGGGCCCTGGGGGAGTTTTTACCCTGGAATACGTACATGTAGTTTTGAACATTGTTCTCCCAAACTTTTAATAAGATCCGGGCTCTCTTTTAACAGAAATGCCGGAATAAAAAGGGGAAATATTGAAAAAATTTTTCTCCAGTAAAAAAAGAGGTGAAAAACTGGCCCCTTTAAATTAATCTCTTCACTCTAAACTTAATCTTCCCACCTATCATCTGTACTTCTTTAAAATCTACATAAAAACCCCTAATCATAAACCTTCCTTTCCTAAACCTACATTTATTTTCCTAACCACCGCCCCCGTTTTCCTAAAGGCTACATACTCTCCTAAACTCTACGTCCTCCCTTTTAAGCAACTAAGATTGATCCCCCATGGCCAAAAAACCCCCTAAACTCTATCAATAAACCGAAACTCACCTCAGCTACCCACACCCCTAAACGTCCATCGTTTCCCCTACACCAACACCCCCCACCTTGCCACCCAAATTTTTTGTTTCCGGGGTATAAACAGGAAAGAAAAGTGCCCCTCTCTTCCCCCTCTCCCCCTTTGTTTCATTTCCTCCCCAATTTCCCTTTCCCCTTTCCCCCCCTCCTATAATTTTTTTCCCTAATTTTCCCTAAAAATTTTCCCTCCTAAACTCGACTTTCCCTTTACTTTTTTTCCCCCTCCCCCCTTCGCTCCCCCCTCTACCCATTCTTCCCTCTCCTCCCCCCCGACGTTCACCCATTATGTTAGTGGCCTTACGTAACTCCTATTTAGTTTTTTGTGCAGGAGTGTTATATTTTGTGGTGGTAAAAAGGCTAGGGAAAATATATACACACAACACACACACACACACCACAAAAACACACACACACACACCACAACCCACACACAAAAATATATTATATATAATATATATTATATTATAATATATATATATTATATATATATATTTTAATTTATTTATTTATTATTTATTTATTATCACACTGGCCGATTCCCCCACCAAGGCAGGTGGCCCCCGAAAAAGAAAAACTTTCACCTCATTCACTCATATGCCCCCAAAGGGGTGCTTTACACTACAGTTTTTAAAACTGCAACATTAACACCCCTCCTTCAGAGTGCAGGCACTGTATTTCCCCATCTCCAGGACTCAAGTCCGGCCCCCCTTTTTCCCGAAACCCTTCATAAATGTTATTTTGCTACACTCCACACACGTAAAAGTAAAAAAAACCATTTGTCTCCATTCACTCCTACAACACGCTCAGCACGCCTCTGGAAGTCCAACCCTCGCACACAAAACCTCCTTTACCCCCCCCTAAAACCTTTCCTGGGCACCCCTCCCCCCGCCTTCCTTCCACTACAGACTGATACCTCTTGAATAAAATTCTTTTTTCGCTCCTTTCTCCACTTTCCAAAACCACCCAACAACCCTTCCTAGCCCCGGGAAAAACAGTTTTGGTAACCCCCGCACCTCCTCCAAATTTCCAAATACGAATTCTTGCATTATATTCACACCAAAACTTTTGCCCTCCACCTTCTTCCTCGTTTTGCAACATTCATCCCCATGCTTCACAACCCAATAATATGTTGGAAAACTATACTCTCATACATTCCCCTTTTTTGCCTCCAGGAACAAAGTTTTTTGTCTCCACAACCTTAAGTGCACCACTTCACCCTTTTCCCCCATAAAATTCTATGATTCACCTCACCTTTCCATAGACCATCCGCTGACACGTCACTCCCAAATATCTGAATACATTTCATTTCCCTTTAAATACTCTCCCTCCAATCTGATATCCAATTTTTCAACCCCCTAATATTTTTGTTATCCTCAAACCTTACTCTTTTCCTGTTTTTCCTTTTAATTTTCTTCTTTTGACACCCTACAATTCATCCACCAATCTCTGCAACTTTTTCTTTCAGATCTCCCCAAGAGCACAGTGTCACACCAAAGAGCCAACTGTGACAACTCCCACTTTAAATTGTGATCTTTATCTTTTAACTCCACGCCTCTTGTCAACCCTCGCATTTACTTTCTCTTTACAACCCATCTATAAATATATTAAACAACCACGGTGGGCATCACCAACATCCCTTGTTCCCAAGGCCTACTTTTCTGGGAAATAATTTTCCCTCTTTCACTATTACTCTAACTTGAGCCTCCTTCCTCGTAAAAACTCTTCATTGCTTTCAGTAACCTACCCCCTACACCATACACTTGCAACATTGCACATTTCCCCCCTATCCACCTGTCATACGTTTTCCAAATCATAAATGCCACAAAATTTTAAGCCTTATCTAAATACTGTTCACTTAATATTTTTCAAATTAAACACCTGTCCCCACTCCCCTGCTTTCCCAAACCTACTTTTTTATCTGCTATCCTATTTTTTCATTTTCTTATTTTAATTCTTTCATATAACTCTACCAAACTTTACCAGGTTAATCAACAGACTTATCCCCCTATAATTTTTGCACTCTCTTTTGTTCCCCTTTTCCCCTTTTTAAAAAAAGGGGCTAAAACATGCTCCCCCTGCCAAAACCCTAGGTAAACCCTTTCCCTCTTTCCCCTACATTTTTTTAAATTTAAATTGGGACCAAACCCCTCCAAAAAATAAAATCCCCCCCTGCTTTTAAAAAATTTCTAACTTTTATCCCAACAAACCCGGCTGCCTTAAAACCCCCTTTTTTATTTTACCTACTGCCCCCCACGAAAATTTCCCCCAAAAACCACAACCGGGGGGCCCCCCCCTCCTACAAAAAAAGTTATTTCCCCCCGGGGCCCCATACACGAATTCAAAAAGCTTTTCCCCATCTTCATCAACTTTAAAAATTCCCCCGAAATATTCCCCCCATCCCTTCCCCAATACCCCCCAAACCCTCCATTTTAAAAAATTCCCCCCTTTTCCTATTTTTAACCCGGCAAATCCAAAAAAAATTTTTTTTCTTTTAGGCCTTTCCCTTAAATTGTTAATCCTTCACTCCAAAAAAATTTTTTTTCCCATTTTTTCAACAAAAATTTTTTTGAAAAACTCTTCCCCCCCCACCCCCTCAATTTTCTTTTCCTTTTTTTCATGGCTTCAAAAAAAAAAACCCCTTTTCCCTTAAAAACCCCTCTCTTTTTCTCCATATAACCCTTCCCCCCTTGGGGATCACCTTTTTACTTTTTTAAAAAATTCCCCATATGCCCCAAAAATTTTTTTTTCCCCTTAAATAAATCCCTTTTACATCAAACATTCACCAAAACGCTCCCTTTTCCCCCCCGCACCCACTTTCCCCGTAACCACAAAACCTTTTTGCTGAACCAAATCAAAAACCCCAAAATTTTTAAACCTACCCCATACCTCTTTTGACCCCCAATTTTCCCCATGCCCCCTTAAAGGCCCCCTTTTAACCTCCAAAAGCCCGTTTTTTTTTAAACTTTTCCCCAACTGCCTCCTCTTTTAGTTTTTAAACCTTCACCCTCTCTTCCCTGATGCTTTTTTATTCTCCTTTTAAACCCAAACTAAACCCTTTTTCCTTCCCCCAGTGAAGCTACAAAAAGAAAAAATGATCTGAATATTTAGCCCCCCCTATAAACATTTTAAAAACCCCGGAAGCCAACCCAAAAGTCTTTTTTTCCCACCAATACAAAAATCCCCAAAAAACTACTGTCATTTTTGCCCCACCAAACCCTATCTTTTTATAAATTTTTACCCCTTTTTTTTTAAAAAAAATGTAAAAAAC
This sequence comes from Cherax quadricarinatus, assembly GCF_026875155.1. Taxonomy (NCBI): domain Eukaryota; kingdom Metazoa; phylum Arthropoda; class Malacostraca; order Decapoda; family Parastacidae; genus Cherax; species Cherax quadricarinatus. The sequence goes on from NC_069404.1 coordinate 53,350,898, forward strand.
CCATAAAACCCCAAAACCCCCTTTTTTTTTAAAATACAAAACCAAAAGGGCTTCCCCCTTTTTCCCTTTTTCCAAACCTGGCCAAAACCCCAAAAAATTAAACCCACCACACCCCTCTAAAGGTTTTTCCCACTTTAGCTTTTAGGTTTCCCCCACCCCCAATTAAATCTCTCATTGGTTCAAAGGCCCCCCCTATACATTCACTTTAAAATCCCCTTCCCAAAACCCCCTTTTTCTCTCCTCTGCAATTTCCCCCCCTTCTCCAGGGTTGGGGAAAAACAAAGCTTTTTTTTAAAAGACCCCCCTTTTTCCACCAACCCCTTTTCTTTTTAAAAAAACACAAAATTCTTGCATTTACACATTCATAATTCCCTCCCCATAACGAATTTAATTTTAACATTAAGGCCCCACCCCCTTTCCCTTTTCTCCCAAATCTCTCAGACACTCCCCGATTTTTAATTTTGTTTTAAATTTTTCCCCCCCCGGGAAAATTCCCTACCCCAAAACAGCTTTGTTTTTGCTTAGGGCCCAAAAAAATCCAAATTCCTTTTTTTTATTCAAAACAAACACAAAAACATCTGTTTCCTTTGGGCATCCGCCCCCTACATCCACGCACATTCAAGCAAACCCCCTTTTTTTAAAGGGTTTTTTCCCCTTTTTCTCTTTTTTAGTAAATGTCCCCAAAATAGAAGGGGGTTAAATAGCCCAGGCCCCCCGGGATTTTAAAAAGCCTCATAAGAACCCCCGCCAAAGGCTTTTCGGAGGAAAGATTTTTTCCACTTCCCCAGGGAAAAAAAAAAAAAAAAAAAAAAAGAAAAAAGAGCCCATGTACATATAAAATATATATATATTTTAAAAATATAAAATTTTAAAATATATAAATTTTAAATATATATATATATATAAAAAATTAAAAATTTTAAATTTTAAAATTTTTTATATAATATATAATATATTAAATATATATATAAATTTTATAAAAATTATTTTTTATATTTTTTTATAAAATATATTTTAAAAAATTTTAGTATTTTTAAAAAATAAAAATATATAAAATATATAATATTATTTTATTAATTTTAAAAAATAAATTTAAATATATATTATATATATTTATAAAATTATTTTATATTGGGAAATTAAAAATATATATATATAAAATATATATATATAAATATTTTAATAATATAAATATATATAAAAATATTTTATATATATTCCAAAAAATAATAATTTTATATTTAAAAATAATAAAATATTTTAAAAAATAATATATAAAATATTTTTAATATATATGTATATAAAATAATTTTATAATAAAATATAAAATAATTTATATATATATATATATTTTATAAAAATTATATAAAATAAAATATATATAATTTTATTATATATAATAAATATATTATTAAAAACATACATATTTACCATAAAAACACACACACACTTATATAATTTTTAAAATGGGGGGTGTAAAATATCAATAACAACTCCCGCACTTTCCAAGGGGCTCGAACCCAAACTGCCCCTTTTGGGCCCGCCTCCCCTGGGGGGGGCAAAACCAAAAAGAAAAGCCTTTTTTCCCCCCTTAAAAACCCTACGAAATTTTTTAAAGTAGGGGTTTCCCGCGGAACTTGGGGAAAAAGCCTACAGTCATGCACCCCATTTTTGTGGGCCCCTTGGGGGGAAAAATACCACATCCCCGTTTTTCCGGGGGGATTGGGCCCCCCTCCTTTTAAAATTGGGATGGGTTTTTGTGGGAAAAAAGCGCGTCCAAAAAAAGTTTTTTTTGCCCACCATGAGGGAGGGGGCCCAAAACAGCAGGGTTTGGGGTCCCCCTTTGGCCCAGTGGGAGTGGTTTTGGGGGGAAATTTTACCCAAAAACTCGTTTTTTGGTAACCCAAAAATAAAAAAAAAAAATTAAAATTTTTATATATATAATATTTTAAAATAAATAATTTTTAATTTTAAAAATTTTAAAATTTTATATATATATATTATAAAAATATTAAAAGGGTTTTTTTACTCGATTTTTTGCCCAAAACTGTAAGCCCGGGTTTAAGAAGCCCCTTTTATTTTCACATTCAAATCTCCTTTTGGGGGAATTTTTAATAAAATAATACCTTTTTTAAATTTAAATACATTTGTAAATTTTAAAGAACGTAATTTTCTGGGAAAATATCATTTTTTTTTTAAAAAAAATTTTTTTTTTTTTTTTTTCGACAGAATTCCCAATAAATTTCAAATAAAACGTTCCCCCAAAAAGGGTTAAAACGGCCAAATTTTGTGTACGTCATGGGGTTTTTCGGGGGGTTTTTAAAAAACCCCCATCGACCAGTCGAGGGTCACCGCCCCGCACGGGCCCCCTTGGGGGGGGGGGTTCCCCCAACAAATCCCAAGGAAAAACTCTTAGCGCCCGCAACCACCCCCCAAAAGCTTTTTTGGGTAGGCCCCCCACCCCCCTTTCAGTCCCAGGACAGGGGTTTGGGAGGGGGCCCCCCCCACTCTCCTCCCGTCCAAACGAAAAGCGGGGGGTGAAGGGCCCACCACTCTCCTCCTGTCCCATCGAAAAGCTGAGGGGGGAGGCCCCCACTCTCCCCCTTCCCAAACAATAGCTGCGAGTGAGGCCCCCCCACTCTCCCCCCTGTCTACGACCGCTGAGGGGGGAGGCCACCACTCCCCCCCCTGTCTATCAAAAACTGCGAGTGAGGCCACCACTCTCCCCCCTGTCTATCAATAGCTTTTCCCAGTGAGGGCCCCACCCCTCCCCCCTCCGGGCAAACACAAAACTGCGAGTGAAAGGCCCCCCCACTCTCCCCTTTTCCCCATAATACCCCGCAGGTGACGTCCCCCCCAAAATCCCCCCTCCCCGTCTAACCACAGCTGCGGCTTACGCCCCCCCACTCCCTCCTGTCTAAACGACAGCTGAGGGGAAAAGGGCCCCCCGTCTCCTCCTTCTAAACGACAACTGAAGGGGGAGGGGGCCAAACCCCGTCTTCCCCCCATGTTTTACGAAAGGGTGAGGGTTTAGGCCACCAAATCCCCCTTTCCCGTTTTATCGGGCCGCTGAGGGGGAGGCCCCCCATCTCCCCCCTTCCCATCGAAAGCGCCCCAGGGGGACCCCCCCAAAAACCCCCCTCCCCCTTCCCCAAAACAATAGCTGCAGGTACGCCAAAAACCCCTTTTTCCCCTGTCCCCATCGGGCGCTGGGGGGCTTACGCCCCCCCACCCCTCCCCTGTCTATCGACAGCTTTAAAAATGAGGCCACCGTTTTTCCTCCCGTCTAAAACGACAAACTTTAAGGGGGAGGCCACCCGTCCCCCCCTGTCCTTTCGATACCCCGAAAAGGGGAGGCCCCCCACTCTCCTCCTTGGGGCAGGGGGGCAGCTGGGTGAGGCCACCCGTCTCCCCCCCTGTCCCCCATCGAAGCTTTTGGGGTTTAGGGCCACCATTCCCCCCTCAAAATTTTTATCGATACTGAGGTGAGGGGCCCCCACCCTTTCCCCCTGTCTATCTACATCGCGGGGGGAAGCCCCTGACTGTCCTCCCTTCCCCCATTTTATAACCCGGGGGGGAGGGGCACCACCCGTCCTCCCCGTCTTTTTCTACGGGGCGGGTAGGCCCCCCCACTTTTCCCCCTGTTTTTTCTGCAGCCCGCCCGGGGGGGGGGCCCCCACTGTCCCCTGTTCCCATCACAGCTGCGGGGGAGGCCCAAACCCCTGTCCCCCCTGTCTCCCTTTCAGCTGCGGGGGAGTCCACCCCCTTTTCCCCCTCCCGTCTATCTACAGCCCGCGGGTGAGGCCCCCCACTGTCCCCCCCCCTGCCCATCTAGACTGGCCCGGGGGAGGCCCACCACTGGGCCCCCCCCTGTCCCCATCTACAGCTGCGGGGGGAGGGGGCCAACCCCCTGTTCCCCCCTTTTCTTTTCTAAGCTGCGGGGGGAGGCCCACACTGTTTCCCCCTGTCCCATCTACAGCTGCGGGAAGGCCCCCAAGTCCCCCCCTGTCCTTTTCAGAGGGTGCGGGGAAACCACCCCCTGTCCCCGTCCCATCTACAGCGCCGGGGGGAGGCCCCCCACTGGGGCCCCCTGTCTATCCCCACAGATGGGGGGGTTTTAGGCCCCCTCTGTTCCCGTCCCAAACTACAGCTGCCGGGGTTTTGGGCCCCCCCACTGTCCCCCCCTTCCCATCTACAGCGCGGGGGGGGGCCCACCAAATGTTTCCTTCCCCGGGCCCATCTACAAACTGCGGGTTTAGGCCAACTCGCCTGCCCATTACAGCTGCGGGTAGGGCCCCCTCTGTCCTGTTCCCATCTACAGCTGGGGGTGAGGCCACCAAATCCCCCCCCTGTTTTATCTAAAAAGCTGCGGGGGGAAAGGCCCCCCCAACCCCCCTCCTCCCGGTTTTTAACTACAAACTGCGGGGGGAGGCCACCACTTCTCCCCCTGTCTTTCTACGCTGGGGGTGAGGGCCCCCCACTCTCCTTCCCGTCCTAAACCCCACAGCTGGCCGGGGGAAAGGCCCCCCACTCCCCTCCCCGTCTATCTAAAAGGGGTCGGGTGAGGGGCCCCATTCCCTGTCCCATCTACAGGGTGCGGGGGGGGCCCCCTCAACCCCCCTCCTCCCTGTCTATCTACAAAACCCGTTTTTTTAAAAAGGTTTTTTTTGTTGGAATCTTAAAATTTAAAAATTCCCCTTTAAACCTCCCCGCCCAAAAATACACATTTCCCCTTCCTTTTAATCTCCCACTCTCTTTTCCCTCCTCGTTTTTCCCCCACACCCCACACAATAAAATATATAAATATTATATATATATAAAATATTATATATATATATATATAATATATAATATATATTATTTTAATATAAATATATATAAATTTATATATTTTTATATATAATTTTATATTTTATTATTTTAATTTATCACAAATGGGGCCCATTCCCACCAAGGGCCAAAAGGGGGGCCCCCCCAAAAAGAAAAAACCCTTTCCCCCATCAATTTACTTTCCCTCACTGGGCTTTTTCCAGAAGGGGGCCCCTTTTAAATCAAAATTTTTTTTTTAAAAAGCAACCCTTTAACCCCCCCTCCCTTTAGAGGCAAAGGGACTGGGACTTCCCCTCTCCGGAAAATCAAAATCCCCGGCCCCGCCGGTTTTTCCCCGGGGAAACCCCCCTTTATAAAAAGGTTTTCTTTGCTTTTTAAAACCCCCAACCCGCCGTCCCAAATATTAAAAAAAAACCCTTTGTCTCCCCTTTCCAAATCCTAAACAAACCCCGCCCCACGCCAAAAGCCCCCGCCCGGAAAGTCCAAGCCCCTCGCACAAAAAAAACCCCCTTTTACCCCCCTCCCTCCCCAAAATTTCCCCCAGGGGCCCACCCCTTCCCCCCCTTCCTTCCACCACAGACCTGATTTCCCCTCTTTTAAAATCATTTTTGGTTTTTCCTTTCCCTTCTTTTCTACATGTTTCCAACCCCCCCCCCCCCCTCAAAACCCCCCCCCTGGACCCCAAAATTTTTTTTTGGGAATTCCCCCACCCCTCCCCAAAAATTTTAAAATAACGAAAAATTTTCTGCATTATATTCAAAAACCACACCCTTTTTCCCCCCCAGACATGTTTTCCCCTTCCACTGCCCCCCAGCCTTCTCCCCCGCTGCCAAAAATTTTATCACCCCCCGCCCCCTTTACAAAACCCCTATAAGAAAACGTTGGGAAAAATATACTCTCATACAAAACCCCCCCCTTTGCCCCCCAAGGGAAAAAGTTCTTTGGGCTCCAAAAACTCCCCAAGTGGGAAAACCCCTCACTCTTTTTCCCTCAAACAATTTTAAAGATTCCCCCCCTCCAAACCCTTTTATAGAAACCCCTTTCCCCTGAAAAAACGTCCACTCCCCCAAAAAAAATCTAAAAAACCCTTCACCTCCCCCATACCTCTTCCCTCCAATCTTTTAAAAATTTAATCTTTTATCCCCCTAAATTCCCTTTTTTCCCCTTTTTAAAATTTAAAAACTTTCCCGTATTTACCCTTTTTAATTTTTTTTTTCTCTTCACCCCTACCAAATTCAAACCACCCAATTTTCTGCAAATTCTCTTCAAAAATTCCCCCCAAGGAGGGGGGGGTTATAAAAGAGCACTGTGAAAAAACCTCTCACTTTGGGGTGTGATTTTTATCTTTTTTTAAACCCCCGCCCTCTTGGCCCCGGGCCCCCCGCCCTTTACTTTCACTACAAAATTTAGGTTTTTTTTTTAAAAAACCACGGGACATTTACACAACCCCTTTTCTAAAAAGGGCCCCAACCCTTTTAAATGGGAAAAAAAAAAAACCCTCTTTCCCCACAAACTCCCAACTTGAAAACCCACAAACCCCGTAAAAAAAATCTTCACTGGGGTTTTTCCCCGTAAAAAACCCCCCCTACCCCCATAAAACCCCTTTCAACAATCTGGGGCCAAAAATTTCCCCCCCCAACCACCCCCGGGGCCCCTACGCCCTTTTTTTCCAAAATTTCCAAAAAAAGCCACCCAAAGACCTCTTTTGCCCTTATCTTTAAAACTGTTTTTACTTATATGTTATTTCACCTGGTCCCACACCCCCCACCTTTCCCCAAAGCCTCCCTTTTTTTCCCTCTTGGGTATCCTATTCTTTCCTCCCCCACTCTTTAATTTTTTCAATTTTAACTCTAAAACCCCCTACACTTTTTCCAGGTAAAAACAACTTATTCCCCCATAAAATTTTTTGCAAATCCCCCTTTTTTCCCCTTTGCCCTTTTTACCAAAAGGGAAATATGCAAAGCTCTCTGCCAAAACCCTAGGAAACCCCTTTCCCCCCTTCCCCTACATTTAAAAAAATAATTTGCACCATATAAAATATATTATATATTAAATATATAAAATATATAATATATAATATAATTTTATATATATAAAAATATTTTATATTTTTAAAATATATAAAATATAAATATAAATATTATATAAATAAAAAATATAAAATATATATATATATTATATATAAAAAATATATAATTTTATTAATTTTATTAAAAATAATATATTATACCTGGAAGAAGTGGTTTTTAAGTTTTTTAAAAAAAGGGGCCCTTTTGGCCCCCCGAACCCGGGGGCCTTTTCCCCTCTTCGAGTCCCCCTTTTTTTTCATAGGGATCCAGGAAGGGGGGAAAAAATACGTGAAAGGGTTTTTTTTGGTTTTTTAAAGTCCCGGGCCCCGCCCCCATTGGCCCCTTCCCAAAAGGTTTGTTGGTATTTTTAAGGAAAAACCTCTGTTTGGGTGAAACCCCTTTGAAAGGGGCCCCCTTTTTTTGGGGGGGTTTTCTGTTTTTTGGAACGTCCCGTTGGGGAAAGGGGATGTCCCCTTTTTTTTAAATCTGTAAAGCTGGACCGCTTAATTTTTAGAAAGGATGTAGGGTGGGTGTGGGGTTAAAGGGGTGGGGTCATCTGTGGGGGGGGGGGGGAAGTGGAAACATAAGTGGGGGGGGGGGGGGGAAATAGTGGATTAAAGGGGGGGGGGGGGGAAAAAAGTGGGGGCACCTGTTTTTGGGTTTTGGGGGGGGGAATAGTGGGTCATGTGGTTGGGGTGGGGGGAAAAAGGGGGGATTTATGTGTGGGTGGGTTGGGGGGGAAAAGGGGTCATCTGGGGGGGGGGGGGAAATGGATCAAAAGTGTAAGGGGGGTTTGGGGGGGGTTTTTGGGGGAACTGGTTTGGAAAATTTGGTGGGGGAAAAAGTGGGGGCATATGGGGTGGGGGTGGTTTTGTGGGAATTTAAGTTAAGGGGGGTGGGGGGGGAAAAGTGGATTCCCTTTTGGGGTGGGGGGAGAATAGTGGGTCAACCCGTGGGGGGTTTTGGGAAAAAAAGGGATCAACTGTTGGGGGGGGGGGGGAATAGTGGAAACCTCTGTTGGGGGGGTTGGGGGAAAAATGGTTTTCTGTTGGGGTTGGGGTTTGGGGGGAAAAAGTTTTTATTCATTTTGTGGGTTGGGGGGGGGAATATGGTAAACGTGGGGTGGGGTGGGGAAAAAGTGGATCCTCTGTTTTGGGTTGGGGGGGGAGAATAGGGTTTATGGGAAAATTTAAAAGGGGTTTTTAAAAAGGGCTGGGAAGAAGGGGGGGGGGAAGGGGGGGGAAGGGCTTTTTGGTTTGGGAGAAAAAAGGAAAGAGGTTAGGGTTTGGGGTTTTTCTGTGGGGGAGGAAAGGAAAAAATTTTTAAAAAACCACTACCAGGGTTGGGGAACTAAAAAAACCCCTGACGGTTTCGGGAACTAACACCAAAATGACAGGTTTTTGGTAACTTAAAACCGCTGACAAAGGAAACGGGAAAAACCAAAAAACCACTGACAGGTTTTGGGAACTAACAAACCCCCTGAAAAGGTCCAAATAACAAAAACCAAATTTTACAGGTAAAAAGAACTAATACCACTGAAAAGGTTCAGTAACTTTAAAAACCAAATTTCCCGGTTAAAAATTTAACCCAAAAACCACTGACAGGTTTTGGTAACCCAACACCACTGACAGGGGTTTAGTTTAAAAAACACCACTTTGCAAATTTTGGTTTAAATAAAACCCCCTACAGGTACAGTTTAAATTTTAAAACCAACCTTTACAGGGAAAAGAACAAAACCACTGACAGGTTCGGGGAACTAACACCCCCTGACAAAGGACCGGGAACCCAAAAACCACAGACCCGGTTTCCGTAAAATAAAACCACTGACCCCGGTTTTGGTAACTAACACCACTGGGAAGGGACAGTAACTAACACCACTGACAGGTTCGGTTAACTAACACCACTGCAGGTACGTAACTAACACCACTGACAGGTACAGTAACTAATACCACTGGACAGGTTCGGTAACTAACACCACTGACGGGTCCCAGTAACAAACACCACTGACAGGTAAAAGTAACTAATACCACTGACAGGTTGGGTAACTAACACCACTGACAGGTACAGTAACTAACACCACTGACAGGTACAGTAACTAATACCACTGACAGGTTCGGAAAACTAACACCACTGACAGGTTCGGTAACTAACACCACTGACAGGTTCGGTAAACTAACACCACTAGCAGGTTCGGTAACTAACACCACTGACAGGTTGGGTAAAACTAACACCACTGACAGGTACAGTAACTAACACCACGACAGTACAGTAACAATACCACTGACCAGGTTCGGTAACTAACACCGCTGACCAGGTTACAGTAACTAACACCACTGACAGGTACAGTAACTAATACCACGACAGGTTCGGAAAACTAACACCATGACAGGTACAGTTAACTAATACCACGAAAGGTTCGGTAACTAACACCACTGACAGGTACAGTAACTAACACCACTGACGGGTACAGTAACTAACACCACTGACAGGTACAGTAACTAACACCACTGACGGGTACAGTAACTAACACCACTGACAGGTACAGTAACAAAACACCACTGACAGGTACAGTAACTAAACACCACTGACAGGTTTTCGGTAACTAACACCACTGACAGGTACAGTAACTAACACCACTGACAGGTACAGTAACTAACACCACTGACAGTAACAGTAACTAACACCACTGACAGGTACAGTAACTAATACCACTGACAGGTACAGTAACTAACAACCACTGACAGGTACAGAAAACTAACACCACTGACGGTACAGTAAACTAACACCCTGACAGGTACAGTAACTAAAACCACTGACAGGTACAGTAACAAAACCACCACTGACAGGTACAGAAAAACTAACACCACTGACAGGTACAGTAACTAACACCACGGAGAAGCATTCTCCTGATATTTTCCCAGCGGGATGGGTAAGAATGTGTACGTAGTAAATATGTACGTGAGTAAGAATGTGTATGGGTGTAAGAATTTTAATATGGGGGAAACGATTTTGTACTTATTTTCTGAGCACACGTAACCTCCAAAACAAACAGAAAACCAAAGTACAATAACAAATTATTAGAAATTAACTGGGCAGTGTACAAGGCAATAAAAGCATATTTTTTATCTTATTAATAGGTCATTAGTATCTGGGATCTGAAAAAGTCGTCCTATGCTAATGTCATCAGGTTTGGACTCAGTCACTGCTCCGTGGCTTACGCAACCTCGCCTCTGGGACTAGTTTTATAGCGAACTTCTCCAATTTCGCCACTCTTTTTGGCATGCTTGGTCAGATGTGGTTCCATACTGGTGCTGAAATACTCCCAAGATGGACCTGATATATAAAATAAATATATATATTATATATATATATATATATATATATATAAATAAAATATATATATAATATATATATAATAAAATATATATATATATATATATATATATATATTTATATACAGTGATGCTGCTCAAATCTAAATTTAACTACAGTGTCTTAAAAAATGGCCAAAAAATGTCGCTTGAAAAAACTTTTTTCTGTAAAACACGTATATATATTAAACGATATCTCATGAAAGTAACGACATAAAAAATAGCTAAAAAACATTGGGTAAATTATATATATACACATCAAAAAGCTATAAACTCGGTATATATACATTGAGAAGTGTGTTTATCTCAGTGTATATACTCTCAGAGGTGTGTATCTCACAGAATAAAGTTACCTGAAGACGTGGTTATCTCTCGTGTATTTTATACTGCAAACCCGGTGGCCCGGTGGGCCTGGTGGCTAAAGCTCCCGCTTCACACCACGGAGGGCTCGGGTTCGATTCACGGCGGGTGGAAACAATTTCGAACACGTTTCCTTACACCTGTTGTTCCTGTTCAAACCCAGCAGCAAATAGGTACCTGGGTGTTAGTCGACTGGTGTGGGTCGCATCCTGGGGGACAAATTAAGGACCCCAAAGGAAATAGTTGAGACAGTCCTCGATGACGCACTGACTTTCTTGGGTTATCCTTGGGGGCTAACCCTCCGGGGTTAAAAATCCGAACGAAATCTATACACTGAGAGGTATGTATCTCGCTGTTTATATATGCTGAGAATTACGAATTATTCCTAGTGAAGAAAGAAAATGTTTTGACTAGTGGTGCGTAGATGACACGCAATCTCTGTGTGACGTTCGTGTAACTCATACTCTTTTAAACTAGTAAATTAAAAACCTGAATACTTGCAAACGTTAAAGGCTGTGAAAATAAAATTCATTGGGGAGGAAATTTGCCATGTAACATTTGGTAACAATTGTATGCCGGTGAAAGTAACGGGATTCATGCAGGATATTTGCTTGTGTGTTTGCATGACGGTGCTGTCATGGGTAACGGGGGTGGGTGGGGGGTGGTGATAGTGGTGGTGGTGTTACTGGTGATGGTGTGGGTGTGGTGATTATGGTTTATGGTGGGGGGTGTTAGTGGTGATGATAGGGGGTGGTTGGTGGTGGGGGGTGATTGGGGGTGATAGTGGTGTTAGCGGTGAAAAGTAATGGTGATGAATACTTAACAGGGAAGGCTGCAACAGAAATTTGGTCACCACTGCCGTGACTAAACCCCAACCAGCGCCATTTTCCTCACGTCCCTTATTAGCCCCGAACTAATGCCAGAAACCCATTTTAAACCCTAAGCCCTCCCCGCCACAGCTTTAACCAGCTGGTTCCAACAGCTTGAGCGAGTAGTTTAACTCCACTGGCTTTAACGTTTGCAAAAAAAAAAAAAAATCTTTACCCACGTTTGCGTTGCCATCTCTGCCTCGAAGTTTCTTTTCACTGTGTATAGTGACTTTTTTGATCACTTCGTCGTCTCATGGTTTGTTTCTTAGTGTTGGGAAGAGCTTTGTTTCGTTCTTTGTACCCCCTTTCCAGTCTATCTCATCTTGTGCATTAGAGGAATAATGAGAGAAGAGAGAGAGAGAGAAAAGAGAGAGAAGAGAGAGGAGAGAAGAGAGAGAGAGAGAGAATGAAATATCACCGCCACTTTCACACTAGATGCAGACTCATTCTTATAATGTCATCTGCCGCAAAGACCAGAGATACTTCAGATTTTATGTGATGCCTCAGCACCATTCCCTAACAGTGAAACCAAAAACAGCGGTGAATATCCCAGCAGTGGAAAAATCCCAGCAGTGGAACATCCCCCGCAGTGGAAACATCCCAGCAGTGGAACATCCCAGCAGTGGAACATCCCAGCAGTGGAATATTCCTAGCATGGAACAATCCCAGCAGTGGAACATCCCAGCAGTGGAATATCCTAGCAGTGGAAACATCCCAGCAGTGGAACATCCCAGCGTGGAACATCCCCAGCAGTGGGGAACATCCCAGCAGTGGAACATCCCAGCAGTGGAACAACTTAGCAGTGGAACATCTTAGCAGTGGAACATCTTAGCAGCGGAAAAAATCCCAGCAGTGGAACATCCAGCAGTGGGGAAAAATCCCAGCAGTGGAACATCCAGCAGTGGAACATCCCAGCAGTGGAACATCTTAGCAGTGGAAAAATCTTAGCAGCGGAACATCCCAGTAGTGGAAATCCCCGCAGTTTGGAACATCCCAGCAGTGGGAAAATCCCAGCAGTGGAACATCCCAGCAGTGGAACAAACCCAGCAGTGAACATCTTTAGCAGTGGAACAAAACTTAGCAGCGGAACATCCCGCAGTGGAACATCCCCGCAGTGGAACATCCCAGCAGTGGAACATCTCAGCGGTGGAACATCCCAGCGGTGGAGCATCCCAGCAGTGGAACATTTTAGCAGTGGGAAAATCTTAGCAGTGGAACATCCCAGCGGTGGAACATCCCAGCAGTGGAACATCCCACATTGGAACATCCCAGCGGTGAAACATCCCAGCAGTGAACATCCAGCAGTGGGAAATCCAGCAGTGGAACATCTTAGCAGGTGAAACATCTTAGCAGTGGAAAAATTTTTTAGCAGTGGAACACCCCAGCATGGACATCCCAGCGGTGGAACATCCAGCAGTGGAACACCCCCACAGTGGAACATCTTAGCAGTGGGACACCCCAGCAGTTGAACATCCCAGCGGTTTGGGAACATCCCCGCAGTGGAACATCCCAACAGGGAACAAACCCAGCGGGAAACATCCCAGTGTGGAACATCCCAATAGTGGAACATCCCAGCCGGTGAAACATCCCAGCAGTGGAACATCCCAGCAGTGGAGCACCCCCGCGAAGGAACATCTCAGCGTGGGAAAATCTCAGCAGTGGAACATTCCAGCGGGGAAACATCCCAGCAGTGGAAACATCCCAAGCGTGGAGCACCCCAGCAGTGGAACATCCCAGCGGTGAAACATCCCACAGTGGAACATCCCAGCGGTGAAACATCCACAGTGGACATCCCAACAGTGGAACATCCAGCGGTGAAACATCCCACAGTGGAACATTCCAACAGTGGAACATCCCAGCGGTGAAACATCCCAGCGGTGGAACATCCCAACAGTGGAACATCCCAGCGGTGAAACATCCCACAGTTTGGGAAAATCCCAGCAGTGGACATCCAGCGGAGGAACACTCAGCAGTTTGGGAAAATCTCCAGCAGTGGAACATTCCAGCCGTGGAACATCCCAGCGTGGAACTTTCCCCGCAGTGGAACATCCCAGCAGTGGAACATCCCAGCAGTGGAAAAATCCAGCAGTGGAACATCTCAGCCGTGGAACATTCCAGCGGTGGAACATCCCAGCAGTGGAACATCCCAACAGTGGAACATCCAAGCGGTGAAACACCCAGCGGTGGAACATCCCAACAGGGAACATCCCCGCAGTGGAACATCCCAACAGTGGAAAAACATCCCACGGGGGAACATCCCAGCGGTGGAACATCCCCCAACAGTGGAACATCCCCCCGCGGTGAAACATCCCAGCAGTGGAACATCTCAGCAGTGGAACATTCCAGCGGTGGAACATCCCAGGAGTGGAACATCCCAGCAGTGAAACATCCCAGCAGTGGAACATCTCAGCAGTGGGAAAAATCCCCAGCAGTGAAACATCCCCGCAGTGGAACATCCTCAGCAGTGGAACATCCCCAGCAGTGGAACATTCCAGCGGTGGAAAAATCCCAGGAGTGGAAAAATCCCAGCAGTGGAAATCCCAGCAGTGGAACATCCCAGCAGTGAAACATCCCAGCATGGAACATCCCCAGCAGTGGAACATCCCAGCAGTGAAACACCCAGCAGTGGAAAAATCTCAGCAGTGGAAAAATCTCAGCAGTGGGAACATTCCAGCGGTGGGAAAAATCCCAACAGTGAAACATCCCAGCAGTGAAACATCCCAGCAGTGGAACATCTCAGCAGTGGAACATTCCAGCGGTGGAACATCCCAGGAGTGGAACATCCCAGCAGTGAAACATCCCAGCAGTGAAACATCCCAGCAGTGGAACATCCCAGCAGTGAAACATCCCAGCAGTGGAACATCTCAGCAGTGGAACATCCCAGCAGTGGAACACCCCAAACAGTGGAACATCTTACAAACAAAAAAACTAAATTGTCAATGGCATTTAGTTCCATCTATTTTAGGCCTCGAGAGATTATTTCTTTATAACGGACCTGTTTAGAAAACTTAATCTACCACTTTTATAATGTTGGCCATTAACTTTTTCCCAGGTGGGCAGGTAAGCCAGGAGAAGGCTTCGGCCCACATGATCAAAATTTCCGCTAATCGGGTCATCAGCAGACGAACGTCAGGGGGGGGGGGAAAGTTGCCAATCAACGTAATTGCAGCATTTTAATAATCATTTTGGTTTCTTGGTATCCACCTGCCTATCTGCAATAAATTATCCCAATCGACCTGATAAGTGGAAAGAAAGAGGCCAATTACACAGTCTTCAGTTCGGAGATGGAGAAGAACTGACCGAGGTTCGGCTGGTTCTGAACCATTATCTAGTCTCTGAATTGTAATTATATTGTAATTTGCATATTTTAGGAGCCTAATAATGAAAAGGAAAACCCACAACAACAACAACAACAACAACAACAACAAAACAACAACAACAACAACAACAACAATAATAATAATAATAATAATAATAATAATTATAATAAACCACTGTACAGGTGAGGATAGAACTCATGGCAAATGAGTAAAGCTCCAGACCAGTGCGTAAGCCATTTGCATGGGTTCTAACCCCCCCCAAATACAGTGGTTTACATAGAAAGCCCCTTGTTATGCAGAGTATTTCGGGCAAATCAGGCCAAATTTGGTCCCCAGGGGATGCGATCCACACCAGTTGGCTAACACTCAGGTTACCTATTTACTGCTAGGTGAACAGGGACCCCAAGTATCTTAAGAAAACACGCCCTAATGTTTCCTCCTGTACCCCCCGGATCAAACCACGGACCTCTTTGTTTGAATTGAGTGCGCTACCAACTGAGCTACGGGCAAATACGGCAAAATACCATTGTCAAGGCAAGATATAATATTTTCTTAAGCCCCCTTTAGTCCAGGAGTAACCTTTTAATGTAACAAAGTTACGCCTTTGTCCTCAAAAAAAAAAGTCTGTTGTGTAACGTCTTTTTATTCACTGTATAGCCTCTGGACCCAACAATAGTCCCAAAAACCACAATCTTTTAGAAAGTCTTACCTGTGATGTTAGTATTTCTGCCGGCTTGTTCTGACCAATCAACCGACGTATTCTCTTGAGAAATTGAAATTTTGAGCTGAGGTCGGGGGGGGAGGGAGGGGGGGGGGGAGGGGGGAGGGTGGAGGCAGCGAGAAAGGTAGAAAAAATGTGAGGAGTAGAGAGGCAGAGTTAGAGAAAAATATCCAGAGAGAGTGAGATAGAGAGGGTTAAAAAAAATAGAGAGGTAAAGAATGAAAGGGGAAGAGAGAGGGGAGAGAGAGTGAGAGAGAGAGAGAGAGAGAGAGAGAGAGAGAGAGGAGAGAGAGAGAGAGAGAGAGAGAGAGGAGAGAGGGGAGGGAGGGAGGGAGAGAGAGAGAGAGAGAGTCCTGAAACATATAGCGAATAGGAGAGAGACATTTTGGGTAGATTCTAAAAGGGGGAAGATTGGCTCCAATTTCGTGAATAAAAAATAATATTTTTATTATTATTATTATTATTTTATTATTATTATTATAATTATTATTATTATTACTTATTTTCAAAATAGGTGCTAAACCAAATAAGGATCATACAGCGCTGTTTTTCGTTTTCGATTTTTTCTCCGCATCGAGGCTCCTTAAAGCGTGAGGTTCGTCTCTTATCCCCTGAGGGGTGAGGTCGCTCTCATTCCCTGATGCGTGAGACTCGTCTTCACCCCCTGAGGGTGGGTTCGTCTTTTATCCCTGATGGGTGGGCTCGTCTTTCCCCCCTGATGCGTGAGTTTGTCTCTTTTTCCCCCTGGGGGTGAGGGCTCGCTCTCATCCCCCTGATGCGGGGTTGTCTCTTATCCCCCCTGAGGGGGTGGGCCGTCCTATCTCCCTGATGCGTGAGGTTCGTCTCTTTTTCTCCCTGATGGGTGAGGCCGCCCCCCCTCCTTTTTTTTCCCTGATGCGTGGACTGCTCTCATCTCCTGATGGTGAGGTTCGTCTCTCATCTCCTAGGGGTGAGACTCGCCCTTCACCCTGATGCGTGAAAATCGTCCTCATTTTCCCTGATGGGTGAGGTCGTGTCTCATCTCCCTGATGGTGAGACTGTCTCATCTCCCTGATGCGTGAGACTGTCTCCTTTCCCCTGATGGGTGGGGGGCTGTGTTCATCTCCCGATGCTGAGACTCGTCTCTCAATTCCCTGAGGGTTTAGGCTCGTCTTCATCCCCCGAGGGGGTGAGGCTCGTTTCATCTCCCTTGATGGGAGGGCTTTGTTCATCTCCTGTCGTGAGGCTCGTTCTCATTCTCCCCTGATGGGTGAACCGTCTTCATTCCCCCATGCGGAGACTCGTCTCTTCCATCCCCTGTTTTGGGTGAGGTTTCGTGTCTCTCTCCCTGGTGTGTGGGGACTCGTCTCTATCTTCTGAGGTGGAATGTCTCTCACTCCCTGATGCGTGGATCGTCTCTCTCCCCCCTGATGCGTGGGGTTTTCGCTCTCATTCCCTGATGGGTGGACTCGTCTTCATCCCCCTGAGCGTGAATGTCTTCATCCCCCCTGATGGGGAGGCTCGTGTCTCATCCCCCTGGTGTGTGAGACTCGTCTTCATCTTTTCTGATGCGGAGACCGTCTCTATTCCCCCTGATGCGTAGACTCTTTCCTCCATCTCCCTGAGCGTGAGGTTCGTCTCTCATCCCCCCTGAGGGGTGAGGCTCGTGTTCATCCCCCTGACGTGGGGACTCTTTCTCTCATCTCTCTGGGTGAGGTTCGTCTTCATCCCCTAGGGGTGAGGCTGTGTTCATCCCCCCTGATGGTGAGACTGTCCTCATCCTCTGTGGTGAGGTTCGTCCTTCATCCCCCGAGGGTGAGGTCGGGGTTATCTCCCTGTGCGTGAGACTCGTCTTCATCTCTTTGAGCGTGGACTTGTCTCCCCATACCCTTTTGCGTGAGATCGTCTCTAAATTCCCCTGATGCGGAGGTTCGTCTCTCATCTCCCCGTGGGTGGGCCGTGTCTCTCTCCCTGAGTGTGAGACCGTTTCATCTCTCTGATGCGTGAGGGTCTCTAAACTACCTGATGAAAGGGAAAAGTCTCTCATCTCTCTGAGGGGGAGACTCGTCTCTAATCTCCCTGTGCATGAGATCGTTCTTTTTCTCTGATGCGTGGGGTTCGTCTCTCTCTCTTTGATGGTGAGAGTCTCTCATCTCTCTGATGCGTGGGGTTTCGCCCTTTTCCATTCTTTGATGGTGAGACTCGTCTCTCTTCCCCTGATGCGTAGACTGTCTCTCATCTCCATTGGCTTGAGACTCGGGGAGAGAGAGTCCCTTACTTCTTTTAAACTCTTTAAGATTTTTTTTCTGCTCCCCTTTCGTTTTGGAAAAAAAAAAACACGGTATGTTTTTTTCCTCTCTTTAGAATGAGCTTTCCTTTTCAGTGTTTATCAGGCTTTTTTTTTCCCTTTTAAAAAAAGCTTACATAATGTGCGGAGTTAATTTGGTTTCATTATGATCACTTGGCGGCGTTGCTCTTCTTCTTTTTATTTATAAAATTTATTATATATATATATAATATATTATAAAATTTTTAAAAATTTATTTAAAAATATATATATATTTATATATATATTTTTAATTACATACTTATATATAAAATATTTTATATATATAATTAATATTAATATATTATATATAATTTAATAATTAATATATATTTAAAATATATATTATACTTTTCAATCTTAAATGCTAACCCGAGCCTCATTTTTTCTCAACAAATTTAAAACCAAAACAGTGCATGAAAAAGTAGCAGCCAAGGGTTCTGGCCCTGTTGAGCTCTTCCTTTCATCAAAAAAACGAGACTTTTGCATAAAAAACACAATGTGCCACGAAAATTGTGTCTTTTTTTTATAAACCTCGTTGGAAACAAAAGGGACGTTCTGGTCCGGAATTTTTTAAAATTTTGACTTAGTTTCCCGGGGAGAAAAGAGCCCCTTTCGAGGAATTTTAGGCTGGGTCTGGTGTTTAGACCAAGAGAGAGAGAGAGAAAGAGAGAGAGAAAGAAGAGAGAGAGGAGAGAGGAAGAGGAGAGAGAGAGGGAGAGAGGGGGAGAGGGAGGGGGAGAAGGAGAGGAGAGAGAGATGAGAGAGAGGCAGGATTGGTGTAGTCGACCATGAGAGAAATTAGTGTTGTGAGTCGATCATTAAAGAAAGCAAGTTTTGGCATTTGAAAACGAAAGAAAAAAAGGTTTTGTGTGGCGACTTTTAAAAAAAAAGCAAGTTTTTCCGCAAACTAGAGAAAACATTTTTTGGTGTTGCACCTGAGGGGAAAAGTAAGTTTTGTGCAGTCGACCATGGAGACAGAAGTTTGGTGTAGCAACCATGAGGGGAAAGCAGGTTTGGTGTGCTACCAGAGAGAAAGGGTTTTTGGTGTGTTACCATGAGAGACCGCAGGTTTTTGGTGTAGTAACCCATGAGAGAAAAGGGTTTGGTGTAGTCTCCCCATGAGAGACACATTTTGGTGTGTCAACCATGAGGGGAAAGCGGGTTTGGTGTAGTCTCCCATAAGAAACGGGTTTGGTGTAGTCTCCCTTTGAGAAAAAAGGGGTTTTGGGGTGTAGTCAACCATAGAAAAAGAGGTTTGGTGTAGTCTACCATGAGGGGGACAGCAGGTTTGGTGTAGTCAAACCTAGAGACAGCGGGTTTTGGTGAGTCAACCATGGGGAAAAGCAAGTTTGGTGTAGTAACCCATGAGAAAAGCAAGTTTGGTGTAGCAAACTGAGGAAAGCGGTTTGGTTTTGTCAACCATGAGAAAAGCAGGGTTTGGTGTAGCCCAACCAGAGAAAAAAGAGTTGGTTAGTCTACCTGAGAGACAGCAGGTTTGGTTAGTCAACCATGAGAGACGCGGTTTGGTGTATCGACCATGAGGGGAAAGCATTTTTTGGGTATCAACCATGAGAAAAAGAAAATTTTTTTGGGTGTAGTCAACATGAAAAAAAGCGGGTTTGGGTGAGTTACCATGAGAAAAGCAGGTTTTTTGTAGTAAACCATGAGAGAAAGCAAGTTTGGGTTGTCAAAGAGGAGAAAGAGGTTTGGTGTAGTCTCCATGAGGAAAGGGGTTTGGTGAGTAAACCATGAGAGAAAGCAAGTTTTGGTGTAGTAAACCCCTGAGAGAAAGAAGGTTTGGTAGTAAACCATGAGAAAAGCATTTTTGGTGTTGTCCCCTGAAGAAAGCAGGTTTGGTGTAGTTACCATGAGAGAAAGCGGGTTTTGGTTTTTAAAAACCATGAAGAAAGAGGGGGGGGTGTAGGCCCTGAGAGAAAGCGGTTTTTGGTTTTGGGTCTACATGGAAAAGCAGGTTTGGTGTAGTTACCATGAAAAAAGCGGGTTTGGTGTATTTACCATAGAAAAAGCAGGTTTTGGTGTAGTCTACATGAGAGAAAGCTTTTGGTGTGTCTCCCATGAGGAAAAGCAGGTTTGGTGTAGTCTACCAGGGAGAAAAGCAGGTTTGGTGTGTCGACCATGAGAGAAAGCAGGTTTTGGTGTAGTCTCCCTGAAGAAAGAGGTTGGTGTAGAACCCAGAAAAGAAAGCAGGTTTGGTGAGTCAACCAGAGAGAAAGCAGGTTTGGTGTAGCGACCATGAGAAAAAAGCGGTTTGGTTTTGCGCATGAGAAAAAGGGGTTTTGGGTGTAGTGACCATGGAGAAACAGGT
Organism: Cherax quadricarinatus; assembly: GCF_026875155.1. NCBI lineage: Eukaryota > Metazoa > Arthropoda > Malacostraca > Decapoda > Parastacidae > Cherax > Cherax quadricarinatus. The sequence continues at coordinate 53,371,072 of NC_069404.1, forward strand.
TTGGGAGTCGACCATGAGAAAAGCGGTTTGGTGTGTCGACCATGGGGAGAAAGCAGGTTTGGGGTAAAACCAGAGAAAAAGCGGGTTTTTGGTGTAGTCGACCCATGAGAAAAAGCATTTGGTGTAGTTGACCATGAGAAAAAGAATTTTGGGGTGTAGTCGACCACTAGAAAATATTTCGAGAATTCCTCACTGTCCCCCGAGGAGACAGTGCAAGTTTAACTGTTTTCCCAAGAAGGAGTACAGGGCATTTATTTATTTATTTATTTATTTATTTCCAATTTGGGGGCAAAATACAGAGGAAAAAAAAAAATACGATAGAGCAGCACCCAAAACCCCACTTTTACATGCAAGTTAGGGGGCTGGCTTAAAATTAATTAAAATTAACTAAGCATGATGAAATCAGTGATAAAACTTAAAGTAAAAAAGATTACTATAAAGCACAAGTGAGTATTTTAAAGACAGGTCATATGGGTTTATTCGTCATATGAAGGATTCTGTTAGGTAGTGTATTTATAAAATAATAAATTAGATTCGTTTTAGGGTTTAACTTTTGTGTTAAAGAACATTTAAGAAACAATTTTTAAGGTTCGACCCCGTATTTAGGTTTGGGTGAGTAAATGACTTTTAGAAGAGACTTGAATTAAAAAAGGGAGTTTTCTTTTAAAAAAATTTTCAGGAATGAATTCCAGATTTTACTGTTTCTTTTAAAATGTTCCTTATTTTGCAGCAACAAAAGGAAGAGTGTAAATCAAAGGGGGGTTAATATTTAAGATATCGCAAAAAACTTGTTTTGCCCCTTTCACGATTCGGTGACGCCCTCACCACCGATTCATGTGGCTGACACTCATCACCGATCATTGACGACCCCTTACCTTTCTCACTTGAATGTTTTATAGTCTTTTACTGTCTTTTGTATAATTCGGGAAGGGGAAAGGGATCGATTACTCTTGTTTTGGGGGCCCCGCCTATCATTTGTTTTGCATTAATAAAGCACTGGCTGGCGAAACGTCCCTTTAAATGAAGATAGTTAAATTATTTGCAAACTGTGTCCTCAGAAGTAGCCGTCGTTATCTGTAGATGGAGCAAAAAACACCGAATTAAGAACAACTTTCCTACCGTCAAAAAAAAATTTGACTGGGCGTGGAGAATCCCCAATAACATCGTGTTCTTTACTATTTTTGGTGGTTTGCTCAAGACGTGTTCTGTGAAGTCTTAATCAGGCATGGATTCATGCTGAGATACAGACTGAACACCGCATATTTTTTCATACAAAAATGTATTAAGAAGCGGGGCGCAACTTGGCTTTTTTCTCCCCGGGGTTAAAAACCCGGTATTCAAAGCTCTCGCTGTGTGTATGATAAGTTCTTTCAAAGGAGCGGTGGTGAAATTACCGACAAAATGAGTATAGAAATTCCCCTTTACAGAAAGATTCAGTAGCTTCATTCGGATACATTCAAACTTCGAGTTAGCCCGGAAACCTGTTAAAAAAATTTGCAAATAAAGGAATTTTACGACCCTGTATGAGCCTGCCCCTTTTCTTTTCTTACTACATTTTCATCGAAAATTTTAGTAATTCATGAAAAACCTTAGAACACGCTGGTGTCCTGAAGTTAGAACCCCCCCACTCGGGCAACGAAAGGGAGAGGATTTGAACCACGGAAGTTAGTCTTAAAAAATTTACAGGCCGGCGTTCACCATCGGCCAGCCGGCTCTAAAAATTTTGGAAAACGTATTTAAATGAGAAAAACTTGAACTGCCTCCAACCGTTTCCTGATTTTCACTTCCACCTTGCATGTCACCAAATCATAGTGAAACACTTACTCTTGCCTGTCGCAAGCACTAGTGATTTTACACCCTGCATGTCGCAAGTCATATGATTACTTTCACCTTGCATGCACCAAGTCATAGGTCATTACATCTCTGCATGTCAGCAAGTCCTAGTGTTTTTTTTACACCTCTGCACTGTAAACAAGTCACTAGTGATTACTTACACCCCCTGCACGTCAGCAAGTCCTAGTGATCATTAATCTCGCAAGTCAGCAAGTCCCCCTAGTGATTTTTTCCCTCTACACTGTACCCAAGTACTGTGATTACTTCACCTTACACGTCGCAAATCACTGTGTCATTTAATCTCTGCACTGCAGAAGTCACTATGAATTACTTTCACCTCTACCTGGCAGCAAGTCCTAGTGATCACTTACACCTCTGCACTGTCAGAAGTCATAAAAGATCATTACACCTCTACACTGTCAGCAAACACTATTTATCACTTACACCTTGCACTGCCACCATCACTAGTGATCTTACACCCCTTTCACTGCCCCCAAGTCACTAGTGATCACTTACACCTCTGCACTGTCCGCAAGTCATAGTGTTTTCTTAAAACCCTCTACCTGTCAAACCAAAATCATAGGGTTTTACTTACCCTTACACTTCCAAGTCACGTGATCACTTTCACCCCTACATGTCACCAAGTCCTAGTGTCACTTCACTCTACACTGTCACCAAGTCACTTGTGTCACTTACACCCTCACTGTCAGCAAGTCATTGTGTACTTACACCCCTACATACCAAAGTCCCGTGACATTACACCCCTACACTGTCAGCAAGTCACTAGTGATCACTTACCCTTGCACTGCCCCAAGTCACTATGATCAAATTAAAAACCCCCCGCACTGTCCAAGTCAAATAGTGATTCTTACACCTCTACAACTGTCAGCAAATATAGTGATCATTTCCCTCTACACTGTCGCAAGTCACTAGTGCACTTACATCGCACTGGAACAAGTCACTGTGTCATTACAACCTCTCATGTAGCAAGTCCTGTGATCAATTTAACCCCTACATTTCAGCAAGTCACTAGGATCATTACACCCTGGGGGTAGGATTGTGAATTTTCGAGGTCGAAAAATAAGTGTATTACAATCTGATGTCAAGAAGTACTAGTGATCACTTTCACCCCACACTGCAGCAAGTCACTAGTGGTCACTTTAAACCCCTCATGTAGCAGTCACTAGTGATCCTTACACCCTCTACCTGTCAGCAAAGGGCCTAGTGTTTACTTACACCTTGCACTGTCAGCAAGTATAGTGATCATTACACCTTAGCTGTCACAAAAACACTGTGTCATACACCTCCCAGTGTCACCAAATCACTGTGTCCTTACACCTCTGCGTTCACCAAGTACTAGTGATCACTTACACCTTCACTGTAGCAAGTCACTAGGATCCTTAAACCCTCTGCAGTGTCACCAAGTCAAGTATCACTTAAAAACCCCGCACTGTCGCAAGTCCTAGTGACACCTACACCCTTCGACGGCAGCAAGCACTAGTGCACAAACCTTACACTGTCCAAGTCACAAATGATCACTTTCACCCCTTTCATGAGCAAGTCATAGTGATCACTTTTTACCTCTGCATGTCAGCAATCCTAGTGATCATTTAAACCTTGCACGTCAGCAAATCACTAGTGATCACTTATACCCCCTGCGTGCAGAAGTCCTGTGATCCCCTACACCTCACTTTTTTTTCTGTTATTCTTATTCCTTTTTTTATTTGAAGTGCTCAATGTCCAAGGCGAAACTTTTTAATAAATAAGAAAAGCAGAAGTTTCATTCTTGGGAGTTCCCTTTTTCCCTTAATTCTTAGAAGGAAAAATCGCAATTGCAAACATTTAATATTATTTGGTTCGTTTCTGGGATGGGGCCCGGACACCCCAAATAACCTTCCAAGGTTTAACGGTTCCAGGACCCAAACGCTTCCGGGAAAGAAAAGTCCCAAATGGCCGGTAATGGTGCAAACTGAACCGAAAAGAAGAAAATCTTATATTTTAGGTTGTTTTTTCATTTTCCACTTCGCATTGGACTTTTTATTCCTTAAGTAGTAAGTGAAATACTCTTGTCCTGTCACCAAACCAGCATGTTGATAAAATTATTTTTATAATTAAAATTTTTTTTATAAATATTATTTTAAAAAAAAAATCTTTATTATAATAAATATTTTTATTTTTAAATATTTATTTTAAATTAATATTATATTTTATTAAAAAATTATAAAATAAAATTAATATTAATTATATATAATAATTATTTTAAAATTTTTAATATTTTTAAAAAATTATTTTTATAATTTATGGGCCCTTGGGCCCGGGGGAAAGGCATCTAAATTTTTTGGACTGGGGAAAAAGACTCACGGGGGTAAAATAGGGGGTCCAGGGCAATTTTCTTTCCCCCGGTAGTTCGGGTTTCCAAAAGGGAAAGCCCCGTAATTTTGGGAAGGGCCCCCCTCTGAGGGGGGGGAGAGATTTTGTTATAAAACTGTCCCTTTCAACAGACGAATATGCCCCTTTAAA
>NC_069404.1:53375924-53423424 GCF_026875155.1 Cherax quadricarinatus
ATTAATCAAAATCTTAAAAGAGAAGGCATATTCAACCAAGTTTCATGGTAAGGGAGAACCAACATATTTTTAGTTGAATAAGGCTTAATAGCTTCCGGGAAAGCTTCCTTTCATAGTTCCTTGATAATGTGAGTACCCACGAAAGCGCTTGGAATTCTCTATTTTTTCAGAGTGGTTGTTTTGCATATTTTGAAATCACCTGTTTCACTGGATCTTATTGCATATATATATATATATATATATATAAATATATAATATATATATAATATATATATATATATATATATAATATTATATAATATATGTATTATGTGTGTGTGTGTGTGTGTGTATGTGTGTGTGTTGTTGTGTGTGTGGGGTGTGTGTGTGTGTGGTGTGTGTGTGGTGTATGTGTGTGTGTGTGTGTGTGTGTGTGTGTGTGTGTGTGTGTGTGTGTGTGTGTGTGCCGAGCCGAATAGGTAAAATTAGAGGTTTAGCACTCCGTCCTCCGTCGTTGATCACCCAGGCTGTTGGAGTGTCTCGAGTGAAGGTAGTGACGACAGTCTTCCTCCCTCCGACACACAACTTTCAGAAAATCTAACATCGCTTCAGGAAATGGTTGGAAAACGGGAGAGACCTTCTCACGGTAAATTGCTCCGTACGGAGGCAAAACTAGATGCTAAGAAATGTTAAGGTCATGTTGGTGGTGAGACACAGCGGAAATACCATGACAGGTTGTCATGGTAGCATCATGCTAAGTTAGCATGGTGGCATCATGGTCGGTTGTCTTGGTAACATGTTCAGTTGTTATGGTGATATCATGTTCAGTTATCATGGCAACAAGTCAGTTGCCATGAAAATATGTCAGTTGTCATGGTAACAACATGTTCAGTTGTTATGGCAACATGTTCAGTTTTCATGGTAATAACATGTTCAGTTGTCATGGTAACAGCATGTTAAGTTGTCATGGTAACAACATGTTCAGTTGTCATGGTAACAACATGTTCAGTTGTCATGGTAACCAACATGTTCAGTTGTCATGGTAACAACATGATCAGTTGTCATGGTAACAACATGTTCAGTTGTCATGGTAACAACATGTTCAGTTGTCATGGTAACAACATGTTCAGTTGTCATGGTAACAACATCTTCAGTTGTCATGGTAACATGTTCAGTTGTCATGGTAACAACAACTTCAGTTGTCATGGTAACAACAACTTCAGTTGTCATGGTAACAACATCTTCAGTTGTCATGGTAACATCTTCAGTTGTCATGGTAACAACATCTTCAGTTGTCATGGTAACATCTTCAGTTGTCATGGTAACATCTTCAGTTGTCATGGTAACAACATCTTCAGTTGTCATGGTAACAACATCTTCAGTTGTCATGGTAACAACATCTTCAGTTGTCATGGTAACAACATCTTCAGTTGTCATGGTAACATCTTCAGTTGTCGAGGAGAAAAAGAACATGAAGAACAGACGAAGAAGAACAGCACCAACAACAACAACCAAAACAACAATAACAATGAGACAGCTAAAACAATAATAATATTAACAACAATAATAACAGCAGCAACATCAATATTTATTTATTTATTTATTTAGAAATTTTAGCATACAAACAGAGGTACAAAAAATACAGGTAAGAGCAGCATGCGCAAAGCCACTTATATGCATAGCATTACGGGCTGGCTTAAAATTAACTTAAGATTAACTAAGCAATGATGAAATCAGTGATAAGACATTATTGTAAACAGATGACTATAAAATACAAATGAGTATTACAAAGACAGGTCCTATGGTTGCACGCATTGCTGTACATTCAGTAGAATGGAGTATTCTGTTAGGTAGTGTATTTTAAAAAAATAACAAAGTTAGGTTTAACATTTGTGTGATATAATGTGAGTAACATTTAGGATAATACAATTTATATGGTTCAGTTATTCAGTATTTATTTGGTTTTGAGTGAGTAAGTGAACTTTGAGAAGAGACTTGAATTTATAAACAGGTAGTGTTCTTTTATATTAAAGTTAATGATATCCAGATTTTGGGTCTTTTATGTGCATTGAGTTTTTGCATAGCGTGAGATGGACCCGAGGGAACATCAAAGAGTGATCTGTGCCTTGTATTATGGTCATGTGTTCTGTTGAGGTTGGCAAGGAGATGTTTGAGGGAGGGTTAATATCAGAGTTAAGTGTTCTATGTATGTAATAGGTGCAATAATAAGTATGGATGTTTTGTATGGTGAGTAGGTTGAGTGTTTTGAATTTTGGTGGAGTGTGTTGCCTGTAGTGAGAATTTGTTATCATTCTAACTGCAGCCTTTTGTTGGGTAATTAGTGGTCTGAGATGGTTATTTTGTTGTTGAGCCCCATGCACAAATTCCATAGGTGAAAATAGGGGTAAATAAGAGAGTGATAAGGGCCAGGAGGGCTGACTGTGGAACATAGTACCGTATCTTCGATAGTATGCCTACAGTCTTGGAAATTTTCTTAGAAATTTGTTGTATATGTGTATGAAATTTGAGTCTATTATCGAGGTGGATTCCTAAGAATTTTCCCTCTGTTAGCTTTGTGATAGGTGATCCGTTTATCGTTTATGTTAAGAGGTACATCTGTAGCTCTGCTACCAAACTGAATGAAGTAGGTTTAGTCAATGTTTAGTGTAAGTTGTTAGTCCTCATCCAGGTAGATATTTTCTGTAGTTCGGTGTTTACAGTATTGGCTAGCGTGACTGGGCTCGGGTGAGAGAAGACGTATGTGTGTCATCTGCAAAAAAGTGTGGGTTTGAGTAATGCGAAGCATTTGGTTAGGTCATTTATGTATAGGAGAAAGAGAAAAGGGCCAAGGACACTTCCCTGTGGGACAACCAACTGTAATTGGTTGTGCGGAAGAGCTTGCCCCATTAGCGTACACATATTGGCTTCTGTTGCTGAGGTAAGACTTGAGGTAGTTGAGGAGTGCCCTCTAATACCCCTAGTGTGACAATTTTACGTGGAGCAAGTCATGGTCAACTGTATCAAAAGCTTTACGTAAGTCAATGAAGATCCCCAGAGGGACTTCTTTTTTCTCTAATGCAGTGTATATATGTTCTAGCATGTGTATAATAGCATCATTAGTATTTTATATAGGCCTGAATCCAAATTGGCAGGGGTTGAGAATGTTATGGGAGATGAGGTAGGAGTAGATTCGTTTTAGAATTAATTTTTCGAGATTTTTGAGAGTGGGTGTAAATTGGATATTGGCCTATAGTAATTTCAACTCTGTTTGGTCTCCACCTTATGGATCGGGGTGACCCTTGCATATTTTGAGACTGTAGGAAGGTGGAGGATTCATGGATTTGTTAAAGAAGTGATGCAATGATAGGTGATAGTACTGTGACCATTTTGTATATAAAGGTGGTAAGTTATTTAAACTCCTGCCTAGTTTTTAGTGCGTTGATAATAAGGGAGACTTCGTATGGGTTTGTCCGTAGCTAGGAACATGTGTTCGGGTATTGCCAGTGAGGATAGTCATTTGGTGGGTAATCTGAGCTTGGGATATTATTGCAAAGGTTTGACCTATAGTGGAGAAGACATCATTGAGTCTGTTTGCTGTTTCTGTTGGGGGAGTTGGGGTTCATCTATTTTGTTAATTTTATTTCGCAAGGTCGTGATATCTTTTTTGTTCCCAGAATTTCTGATAGGTCTTCGCAGGTCGTTTTTATATCACCTCGTACTTGGATAATCAGTTCACATAATACAATTTTTTTGCCCTTCTTATAGGCTGGTTAGGATTGACGAGTAACGTTTTTGTTGGTCTCTGTGTATGTAACAACAAACAAAAACACAAACAACACAACAACAGAATAACTACAACACCAACAGCAATAATATAATATTAAGCAACAATACACAAAAACATCAACAAACAAAACACAATTATGTAACAGACATCACAAACAATAACAACAATAAATAAACCCAACAAACACAACAACAAACACAAACAAAGAACGATAAGACAGAAAAATCTCCTTTCACACCATAATAATAATTCACATAAAAAGTGGAATGGAACTCCAAGAAAATATCCTCTGCCCCCATCTTTCTTGGCCACCATCATTCTGCCACCATCATTCCGCCAACCATCGTTCCTGCAAAACATTCCTGCTACCATTATTTCTGCCATCAACATTCACTTCGGCCATCATTCTTGCCACCTCATTCCTGCCACCATCATTCCTGCCACCATCATTCCTGCAACCCTCATTCCTGCTACCATCATTCCTGCCACATCATTCAACTACCATCATTCCTGCACCATTATTCCCTGGACCATCATTCTTGCCCAACATCATTCTGCTACACATTCCTCCACCATCATACCAGCCACCATCATTCCTGCTACCACATTCCTGCCTCCATCATTCTTGCTGACCATCATTCCTCCCACCATCATTCCTGCATCATCGTTCCTGCCAGTATCATTCCTGCTACATTATTCCTGCCACCAACATTCCTGCCACCTATCATTACTTCCACCTCATTCCTGCCACCATCATTACTTCCACATCATTCCTGCACAATCATTTCTGCTGCCATCATTCCTACCACCATCATTCCTGCTATCATCATTCCTGCCACCATCATTCTTGCTACCATCATTACTAACACCATCATTCTTGCTACCATTATTCCTGCCACCATCATTCCTACAACCATCATTCCTGCTACCATCATTCCTGCCACCATCATTCTTGATACAATCATTCCTGCCACCATCATTCCTGCTACTATTATTCCTGCTACCATCATTCCTGCCTCCATCATTACTTCCACCATCATTCTGCCACCATCATTACTTCCACCATCATCCCTGCCACCATCATCCTGCTTACCGTCATTCCTAACACCATCATTCCGGCTACCTTCATTCCTGCTACCATCATTCCTGCCACCATTCATCCTACCAGCATCATTCCAGGGTGGGGGGTGCTTCCATCATTCCCTGCCACCATCATTCAAGCTACCATCATTCCCTGTCACCATCACTCCTGACACCATTCATTCCTCCACCATCATTCCTGCCACCATCAATTCTGCCACCATCCCATTCCTGCCACCATCATACTTCCACATCATTCCTGCCACAATCATTCCTGCCACCATCAATCCTTCCACCCATCATTCCTGCCACCATCAATCTGCCATCATTCATTCCTGCAACCATCAATCTGCCATCATCAATCCTGCTACATCATTCCTGCTACCATCATCCTGTCCACCATCATTCTTGCCAACCATCATTCCTGCTACCATCATTCCTCTACACATAATTCCTGCAACCATTCTCCTGCTACCATCATTCCTGCCAGCCATCATTCTTGCACCATAATTTCTGCCACCAAATTCCTGCACCATCATTCCCTACTACCATCATTCTTGTCACCACATCCTCCACCATCATTCCTGCTACCATCTTCCTGCCACAATTACCCTGTCATCATTATTTTTCCTCCGCATCATCTGCTACCATCATACTTCCATCATTCCTGTCACCATCATTCTTGCCACCATCATTCCTACCACCACATTCCTACTACCATCATACCTGACATCATCATTCTTGCTACCATCATTCTGCCATCATCATTCTGCCACCATCATTCCTGCCACCATCATTCCCTACAACATTCCTGCGACCGCCATTCCTGCCTACCTCGATTCCTGCCACCACATCATTCTAGCCACCATCATTCCTACTAACCATCATTCCTGCGATCTTCATTCTTGCACCATCATTCCTGCTACATCATTCCTGCTCCAGCATTCCTGCTACCGTCATTCCTGCTACCATCATTCCCTGCCATCATCATTCTTGTCCACATCATTCCTACTTCCATCATTCCCTGCTATACTCATTCCCTGCCACAATCATTCTGCCCCTGTCCATTTCTGCCCACCCCCCCCCAAATAGTCCCTGCAACCATCATTCCAGCTACCCATCCATTCCTGTCATCCCATCATTCCTGCACCTCAATCCTTCCACCATCATTCCTTCCTACCTCATTCCTGCCACCATCCTTCCTGCCATCACCATTCCTTCCACTATCATTCCTGCTACCATCATTCAATCCACCATCATTCCTATCACCATCATTCTCGCTACCATCATTCCTACCACTATCATTCCTTCTACCATTATCCCTGCCACCATCATTCCTGCTACCATCATTCCTGCCACCATCATTCCTGCTACCATCATTCCTGCCACCATCATTCCTGCTACCGTCATTCTTGCCACTATCATTCTTGTTAGTATCATTCCTGCCATCATAATGTTCAAAATCATTCATCCTAAGGGTTTTAACGAAAAAAATAACACACAACACTGCTTTAAGAAGAGGTATAACAAGGCTGTTCGAGCGGGGAGAGAGTGACCTAGCAGCGACTAGTGAAGAGGCAGGGCCAGGAGCTATGAATCGACCTCTGCAACCACATAGAGTGAGTAGATAAAGATACACACACACACACAGACACCACACACACACACACAACACCACACACACACCCACACACACACACACACACACACCACACACGCACACACACACACACACACTCACAAACACACACACACACACACACACACACACACACACACACACACACACACACACACACACACACCACCACCACCACCACCACCACCACCACCACCACCACCACCACCACCACCACCACCACCACCAAGTGCTGGACCACAATACACACAACCGAGGAAGAAGTGAAGAGGTTTTCTGATGAACGAGAAACCTCAAAGGCAATGGGCCAGATAACATCTCTCCATGGGTCCCTGAGAGAGGGAGCAGAGGCCGCTATGTGTACCCCTAACAACAATATTCAATACATCGGTTGTCCCCCCCCCCCACCCCCCCCCCCCCCCCAAAAACGGGGGATAAACAAAAAAAGGGGGGGGAAAAAAAAAAAAAAAAAGTGATTTTATGTTTGAAAGGTTGGATTGTTTATATGTGTTAAATTGAGGTTTTTTTTATTATGGTTGATATTTAGTATAAATGGAAAAGCATGGTGTGTGATTTTAAAGGTTTGTTTTTATGGTGTTTGGGGGTTATAAGTATAGTTTTGAGATATTATGATAGAATTATTGTTTTCGGACTGAATTCCTTGGCACAACCTACTGGGTTCTATGACATGTACGAAAGTAAGGACCTAGAGAGAGGTGGGATTGAATTTCTGAACTGCAAGAGCGTTGACACAGTACCACAACAAGAGAGTAGTCAAAAACTGGAGGACCAGCAGGGAATAACAGGGAAGGACTACAAGGGATCAGGAATACTTGCCATGAAGACTGCAGCGAGTTCATGGTACGTGGCGAGTTTCAGAGTGGGCACCTGTGGCTAGCGGGCCCCACAGGGTCAGTCCTAGGACCATGCTGTTTCTGGTCTTTTGTGAACATGACGAAGGAATTGACTCTGAAGTGTCCCTGTTTGCAGATGAACGTGAAGTTGATGAGAAGAAGTCACTCGATCGAAGACCAGCAGAACTACAAAGGATCTGGACAGGTTGCAGACCTGGTCCAGCATTTGGCTCCTGGAGTTCAACCCCACCAAGAGCAAAGTCATGAAGATTAGGGAAGGGCAAAGAAGACTGCCCAGACGGAGTACAGTCTAGGGGGGCCAGAGACTACAAACCTCACTCAAGGAAAGAGAATCTTGGTTGAGTATAACACCAGGCACTTCTCCTGAAGCGCACATCACCAAATAACTGCTGCAGCATTGGTCGCCTAGCAAACCGCAGAACACATTCGGACATCTAATAAGGATTCGTTACAGACCCTTACACCGTCTACTTTAGGCCCACATATTGGAGTATGCGACACCAGTTTGAACCCACACCTAGCCAAGCACGTGAAGAAACAAGAGAAAGTGCAAAGGTTGCACAAGACTAGTACCCCAGAGCTAAGAGGTATATCCTACGAGGAGAGGTTAAGGAAAATCAACCTGACGACACTGGAGGACAGGTGAGATGGGGGGGACATGATAACGACATACAAAATACTGAGAGGAATTGACAAGGTGGACAAAGACAGGATGTTCCAGAGACTGGACACAGTAACAAGGGGACACAGTTGGAAGTTGAAGACACAGATGAATCAAAGGATTTAGGAAGTATTTCTTCAGCCACAGAGTAGTCAGGAAGTGGAATAGTTTGGGAAGCGATGTAGTGGAGTCAGGATCCATACATAGCTTTAAGCAGAGGTACGATAAAGCTCATGGTTCAGGGAGAGTGACCTAGTAGCGACCAATGAAGAGGCGGGGCCAGGAGCTTGGAATCGACCCCTGCAACCTCAACTAGGTGAGTACAACTAGGTGAGTACACATACACACACACACTCACACATACACACACACACACACACACACACACACACATACACACACACACACACACACACACACACACACACACACACACACACACACACCACACACACACACACACACACATACACACACACACGCACACACACACACATTTCACACGCACACACATACGCACACACACACACACACACACACACACACACACACACACACATACACACACACACACACACACACACACACACACACACACACACACACACACACACACACACACACACACACACACACACACACACAAAACACACACACGCAACACACACACACATACACACACACACATACGCACACACACACACACATACACATATGTGAACGACATGACGGAAGGGTTAGACTCAGAAGTGTCCCTGTTTGCAGATGATGTGAAGTTAATGAGGAGAATTAAATCTGATGAAGACCAGGCAGGACTTCAAAGAGACCTGGACAGACTGGACACCTGGTCCAGCAAATGGCTTCTCGAATTTAATCCTGCCAAATGCAAAGTCATGAAGATAGGGGAAGGGCACAGAAGACCACAGACAGAGTATAGGCTAGGTGGCCAAAGACTGCAAACCTCACTCAAGGAGAAAGATCTTGGGGTGAGTATAACACGAGCATGTCTCCGGAAGCACACATCAATCAGATAACTGCTGCAGCATATGGGCGCCTGGCAAACCTGAGAACAGCATTCCGATACCTTAGTAAGGAATCATTCAAGACACTGTACACCGTGTAGTCAGGCCCATACTGGAGTATGCAGCACCTGTTTGGAACCCGCACTTGATAAAGCACGTCAAGAAACTAGAGAAAGTACAAAGGTTTGCGACAAGGTTAGTTCCAGAGCTAAGGGGAATGTCCTATGAAGAAGATTAAGGGAAATCGGCCTGACGACACTGGAGGACAGGAGGGTCAGGGGAGACATGATAACGACATATAAAATACTGCGTGGAATAGACAAGGTGGATAAAGACAGGATGTTCCAGGGAGGGACACAGAAACAAGAGGCCACAATTGGAAGTTTAAGACACAAATGAGTCAGAGAGATAGTAGGAAGTATTTCTTCAGTCATAGAGTTGTAAGGCAGTGGAATAGCCTAGAAAGTGACGTAGTGGAGGCAGGAACCAACACAGTTTTAAGACGAGGTTTGATAAAGCTCATGGAGCGGGGAGAGAGAGGGCCTAGTAGCAACAGGTGAAGAGGCGGGGCCAGGAGCTAGGACTCGACCCCTGCAACCACAAATAGGTGAGTACACACACACACACACACCACACACACACACACACACAAAACACACACACACACACACACACACATACACATACACACACACACACACACAGACACAGACACACACACACACACACACACACACACACACACACACACACCACACACACACACACACACACACACACACACACACACACACACACACCTGCTTCCTGGTATAGTGGACTGGTGAACCAGGTTATAGACGTTGAAAGTGAAAGCACTTCAACACGCATGCTCAATAACTAAAAAAACATAATAAAAAAAAAAAGGTAGGGAGAAAGGGATATACGAATAGACACGAGGAGGGAGAGAGGTGAAAGAGATAGCTACGTATGGAGAAGTGGGAAAGGGACTAGTGACGAGTATGTAGAAAGAAATGATGAATTGGAGGACAGAACTGGAAAGTGAAATATAAAGGAGAAGTAGGAAAGGTAAGTAAATATAAGAGAAAAGGGAAGAGAAGAAATGTTAAGATATGTTCCCACACACTCACACACACAAAACACACACACACACACACACACACACACACACACACACACACACACATATAATATATATATATATATATATATATATTATATATATATATATATATATATATATATATATATATATATATATATAGTATATATATATATATATATATATATTATATATATATATATATATATATATAGGTGTGGTGTGGGGTGTGTGTGTTGTGTGTGTTGTGTGTGTGTGTGTGTGTGTGTGTGTGTGGTGTGTGTGTGGTGTGTGTGTGTGTGTGTGTGTGTGTGTGTGTATGTGTAGAGGGAGGTACACGACAAGCATCAGGAATTCTTGGCGAAACAAGTTGCAAAAAAAATTTTGATACAGCTCTGCATCTCCCGAGTGACCAGGTTCAAGGTGAATCACTGAAGATTGATTCTTAAAGTAGCCGGGTAGTTCTAGCCTCTGTAGCCCAGTTCATTCCCACTGTATCACGTGGGAATGAACTGGGTTTCCCTGTAACTTCTGTTCATTTCTTTGCCAGGGAAGAAAACTAGGTGGGGTAAAAACATGTGAAGGTGGAGTAGTCGATGTCTTTCAGATGGTTCACCTGTGTGAACCAGCTGCCTGTCTCTGACTCCTTGGTTGCTAGTTATGGTATGTTTTTATCCCGAGTTCATCCCAGAATCCCGTGCAATCCCATATGATTGCAAATTAGCATCAAATTATTCGAAACATGACGCTCCCTCCGCTCTTAAGTCCTTCAGGAACCAACGTCTTCCTCTGGGTATTGGAGAGAACCTGAAACACATCAATTACTGCCCTTGTGCCTGTACGTATATGTGACATGATATATGCACTCTCATGAAAGTGCATCAGTCATCACATAGTTGCAGATCCAGCATTGAGCAAGTGATGGCCGGTTACATTACATAATGATAATGCAATAATTGTTCTAGTTTCTAGTCAGCATTCTGAAGATTGTATGACAAACACTTTGACACTAAAGATCAGGTATTTTTTTTACTCTGAAATGACTATGTATATGTGTGTATATATGTATGTATGTACGCATATACGTATGTAGGTAGGTAGTATGAATGCACAAGAACACGTGCCTACACTAACTAGTATACACCGGCCCTTCTCTCTATACACATGTGTAATTTTTTCCTAGAGTGGTGACGAAGCGAGAGTAGTACTACTATCACGAGAGACTGGACCAGACCTGTTGTTTTGGGTCACTCACCTCTCCTCCACCTCTACTCGGAGATCTTTTTTCACTTATTTGTAACTAATAATATTAGGTACATGGACACCTTTTACCCAGTACTTGAATACGTTCAGCAGGTACCCAAGTTTTTCTTTAAACGAGACAGGAACATTTTCATGCTAGGGACTGAATTTTGTCTTTCACAGGACTCGAGCGTTTTTTGTATATACACAGGATATGAGATTCCAGCAATACTGGAGTTTTCGAATATATTTTTTTCCCATGGATGCTACGTAGAAAGTTGATAGACAGGAACCATCCAGGGAGTTACTACCGTCGTGACATGAGAGTACGAAATGAACACCTATTAAATTTTTTCCACTTTGACAGGATTGCTAATTTTTTTTCTTTGCGTCTCGAATACTTAAGATAACAGGTAAACTTTAGAAATTTCTATTTACATTCAGTATCCTCATACCTTTTCATTCCAATATGATTCTCAATAGTTCTTAATCCTGTAATATTTCCTCTCCAACATAGGAGAGGAAATATTACAGACTGACAGACTGGACCACTTGGAATGTCATCCCCAGAGACACTAACTGATAGCAGGATGATAGACAAGGGCAACGCATTTGAAAGGAGACCTTGTCTATATGCTTGTGTGTGTGTGTGTGTGTGTGTGTGTGTGTGTGTTTTGTGTTGAGGTAGATTTCAATACAGCTTATGGGTAAGCACACGGCTCAAAATCTACCACGAATAAAAGGCAGACCCTTAAATATACGAGATATTTTTGCTTGAAGAAAAACGTGCTGATAAATAAGAGGAAATATGTTTATGGTGCAGTGTCAAAAGCGGGGTCCCTCAAGCATCAGTAATTGCCATGAGGATTTTTTTTTATTTTTCAGAAATAACTTTCAGTATACAGTAAATAAATATTTAATAAGACAAACTTAACAAATAGAAAATAAGAAAAAATAAACAAAATCTTATTATTTAATCTAAAGCTCTAAACCTTGGCAATTTTTGTATTGCAAGAGTTCTAAGGAAAAATGATGCAATACGGCGTTTTAGCTCTCAGTGTACATATGCTGAGAGCTTATTATATACCCTACTTTAAGGATTAAAACATTCTTGACTGAAAATGAACGGGTGTTACGGAGCCTTAATGGCCATTGCTTAATTAATTTGCTACAAACCAGTAAAGAAATCATACAAAATATGAAAACTGATTAACAGTAAATCTCTACAGAAACAATTAAATAAAACGGTGAAGTGAACTGAGAAAACAGATAATGGAAGTTAACACTGATACAGTTCACACAGTGATAATAAGAAACGGAGTAAACAGGTCACACGTTGAATACTGAGAACGTCAAGTCACAAAAATGTGGCTGGAACATTTCACTAAAAACCTGCACTTATGAAGGAACCTCGTGACGACATTTCGGTCTGTCCTGAACCATTGTCATGTTCACAACTGGGACGAGAAAATAAGAGAAGGATCGAAGACGAAACAGTAGAGGGGCGGTGAAGAAGGGATGGATAGTAGAAAAAAAGAATCTTGGAGGAAGTGAAAATATCGAGAAATTACGAAGAACTGGACGCATACCTGCTGGATGGAGAAAGACTAAAATGCATTTAATGAACATAATTGTGTGATAAAGTATCGAAGACATGGGACAGATACAGAGATTCTGAAGTCGTTACAAACATCAGAGTACGCAAAACAACCACTGTGAAAAGACAGCGAACTTTCAAGCACTTTCGTGATTTCTCACGAACAGGTCCTTGATAATGCGAGAACTCACGAATGCGCTTGGAAGTTCACTATTTTTTTCACAATGGTTGTGTTGCATATTGTGATATCCCCTGTTTACTGGTATCTTATTGCACATCAGAATTCTAACTTTGCATTATTAACCGCTAGTATTAATAATGCAAGAAAGATAAGCAGAGAGGCTTATTTTCCTGTGGTCTAGTTTCCTTGTTAGGTTTAAAGTCTGTTAATCGAACGAGGGCCATTAAAGACGCATATCACCAATCAAGAATATTTTAATCCCTAATAGGAGTTAAACACTTAGTATACATACACTGAAAAAATATACACCTCTCGGAGTGTATGCCTTGGCGGCTCGTCCATAGGAGCTGCACAGCTGCAGTCCCCCTCAAATACTCACTGCCAGACGTATGACTCCATCAACCTTACGCTAAAATAATTCGTAACTGAAAAAATATATTACACGAAAAAATCTGTTGTAAGTTGTTTTCCATGTATTTATAAGCGATTTTGTTGTTGTTGTTGTTGTTGTCTGAAACAGATAAAAAATGATTAAAAATAGAAGGTTGATGCGGTACGAGCCAATTTATCCCCGGAAGATTTCATGATTGTATGATTGTTTAACTCACACTCTATAAATCCTAATTTTAAAAAAACTTTCAGATGCCCAGAGAGTAAAATACTATGAAGAAATTCACAACACGATTAAGAGGAGACATGATAACTTCATACATGACCATACAAAAATAATAAAATACACTGATAATAAATAATAAAATAAACTGATGAAAATTTATGTTATTTCCGACTATTTCCTGCTTACTACCAAAATTCTAATATTTTAAATATTTTAGTGATCTTTTAATTTAAAAGGAACCACCAGGGCATGTTGGCCGCGTAAAAAGAAAAACCAGCATCATTCCTCCTGCACGCGTTAACAAGACGGCTTACACACAGTTAACTGCAATTACACCCTCCTCTCAGAATACCAAATCTCTTAGATTTTAAAAGGAACACCAGGAGCATCCATCTGCTCGCGTAACTAAGACGAGAAACCAGGAGCATCCCTCTGCTCGCGTAACTAAGACGAGAAACCCCGAGCATACCTCTGCTCGCGTAACTAAGACGAGAAACCCGGAGCATACCTCTGCTCGCGTAACTAACGAGAACCCGAGCAACCGCCCACCTAAGACGAGAAACCCGGAGCATACCTCTGCTCGCGTAACTAAGACGGGAAATCAGGAGCATACCTCTCTACGCCTGTAACTAAAGACAGGACACACCAAGCATACCTCTGCTAATTTGAATGAAAACCTAGCACTAGGAATATTGCTGTGGGTCTGTCACTATATCAAGGTACTCGCGGGGGAATTAGAGTTCGATGACCGCTAACAAACAGATGACTGAACACATCAAGCACAGACTTGGCCAGTATCCAATACAAAGGAATTAGAATCCAGAACGTCGGGGCTGTGGGGAGAGGGAACGTCCGGGTGTGGGGAGAGGGACGTCCGGGTGTGGGGAGAGGGACGCCTGGGTGTGGGGGAGAGGGACGTCTGGATGTGGGGAGAGGGACGTCTGGGTGTGGGGAGAGGGACGTCTGGATGTGGGGAGAGGGACGTCTGGGCGTGGGGAGAGGGACGTCTGGGTGTGGGGAGAGAGGGACGTCTGGGTGTGGGGAGAGGGACGTTGATGGGGAAGGGTACGTATTTAGAATGTCGGAGAGATGGACTCCTGGCAACGGAGTGAAGATGGGAGTAATTGTATTTGAGAATGGGTGATGACGAAAAAGTACATAATTTATTTTCACAGAACTGTACTTACCTCGCAACAACGTTAAATTCTAAATATTAAATTTTATTAATTTATAATATAAATTAATCAATATATATTTATTTTTACACAGAATTAATTAGCTAGAAATACGATGTTAAAACAAGGCATTAATATTGTAAATATATCAAAATATTTTATATATATATATATATATATATATATTATAATAATACCAATTAAACTGAGGTTGACTTAAAATGAACTGAATAGAATTAAATAAATTGTATTGCTTCAATTTTGGTGAAATTAGATTAGGCTGATAAGTGAGTTTTGGGCCAACAATAGAAATTTGTATACCAGGTTAAGTCACAAAAATGTCTAAATGTATACTGGAACTTTGTTTTTATAAAGGATTTGTATTAAGGGAAAATTTCTCTTCATAACTCACGAAATCGTAATGCCACGATTGCAAACAAACCATACCACGGGTGGGGTTTGAACGCGAAAGTCTGGAGTTTTGAGACTCTTTGACCGCGGGCTCAAACCCCACCCGTGATGTGGTTTGGAAATTTCTCTTATTTGACGTAGGCAGCCTCAAAAGCACTGTATATACATACCAGTGATGTCAAATTATTGAATGTTTATCGTTTTGGGGAAAAGTTACTGTTTCTTCAGCATAATTGTAATCGAAAACGAAGGGAGGAATTTCACGTTGCGAGAAATATAGTTTTGTATCAGAGAAATTACATGTGAGGTCATCCGAGGTCAAATGGAATTAATTTTAGGGAGAAGAAAAAAAGTATTGCATGATAAGGAGAAAGACTGAATCTCAGAGGTGGTTATTTTGTCTCATTGCGAGCAAAAAAAAAATCTCTCTCTTGCTTCTTACTTCTCCAGAAGCTTTCAGACTTTAGAAGCATGAGACAAGCTTATTATTATTATTATAATCAAGGGGAAGCGCTAAACCCGTAGGATTATACAGCTCCTGGGAGGGGTATGAGGAAGGTATTCAGGTTTAAATTCAGGGAACTGGAGCACAGATCCAGTTCCCTAGATCAAGAGCCCCTCACCAGGGTGAAGGAACCTCCCTTGAGGGGTTGAGACAAGCTGAATGTCTCTCTCTCTCTCTTCTAAGACAGACACTGGACACACGAAGACCACAATGGAAACAAGTCACTTTGTTTGACTTTTTGGAGTTATCGTGATGGGTAATTTACACATATATATGTGTGATAATTTGTGTAACTACAGCGGACCCTCGAATTTAGTCCTGCCTTTTCTGTATGCAAAACTATTTTTATTATCTATAAAATGTATTTTTTTGTTAATATTTTTGGGTGTCTGGAATGGTTTAATTGGATTTACATTATTTCCTATGGGAAATATTAACAAAAATACATTTTATAGATAATAAAAATAGTTTTGTATACAGAAAAGGCAGGACTAAATTCGAGGGTCCATTGTATATGTGTACCTGTACCTAAATAAACTTACTGTGTGTCTCTCTCGTCAATTTAGACATGAACCTTTGTCAACCAGTAACTAACCAACTAGTGAAACTGTGAATCTCCCAGTCAATGGTCTTTAAACATTAGAAACACACAGATATTCTCCCCTTGTCAAAGGGGAGAATAACTGATTTGTCAGGAAGCAGGACAAGTGTTTCCTGACGCGGGTCTTAGTCATATGATGACCCGCCGCTGGAGCTTTTGGTCATCTGACCGAGGCCTTCAGCTGGCTTACCCCTTCACCACTTTAAAAATTATAGTTATGAATATAACTATTACATATAAGTATTTCATATAAGTATTTCATATAAGTATTTCTTTGAGCAACTTGAGCATAAATTAGTTACAGACACGGGAAATGTAAAAAAAAAAAAAAATCCAAAAATGGAATAATCCCCTAAAGATGATAATTGTGATGATAATTTTCCCATTGAAATTATTTTAGAGACTTGATTGAGATTAAAAATTGTGATATTTTAGGTTTATCTGCATTTTTGACAGCCGTTCTGAACGGCGAAGAAAATTATTCATTGACGGTTGTTCAATACCAGGTCATTCAACACCAGGTCATTCAACACCAGGTCATACAACACCAGGTCATTCAACACCAGGTCATTCAACACCAGGTCATTCAACACCAGGTCATACAACACCAGGTCATTCAACACCAGGTCATTCAACACCAGGTCATACAACACCAGGTCATTCAACACCAGGTCATTCAACACCAGGTCATTCAACACCAGGTCATTCAACACCAGGTCATTCAACACCAGGTCATTCAACACCAGGTCATTCAACACCAGGTCATTCAACACCATGTCATTCAACACCGGGTCATTCAACACCGGGTCATTCAACACCAGGTCATTCAACACCAGGTCTTTCAACACCAGGTCATTCAACACCAGGTCATTCGACACCAGGTCATTCAACACCAGGTCATTCAACACCAGGTCATTCAACACCAGGTCATTCAACACCAGGTCACTCAACACCAAGTCATTCAACACCAGGTCATTCAACACCAGGTCATTCAACACCAGGTCATTCAACACCAGGTCATTCAACACCAGGTCATTTAACACCAGGTCATTCAACACCAGGTCATTCAACACCAGGCCATACAACACCAGGTCATACAACACCAGGTCATTCAATACCAGGTCATTCAACACCTGGTCATCCAACACCAGGTCATACAACACCAGGTCATTCAACACCAGGTCATTCTACACCAGGTTATTCAACACCAGGCCATTCAACACCAGGTCATACAACACCAGGTCATACAACACCAGGTCATTCAACACCAGGCCATTCAACACCAGGTCATTCAAACCAGGTCATTCACACCAGGTCATCAACACCAGGCCATTCAACTCCAGGTCATACAACACCAGGTCATTCAACACCAGGTCTTTCAACACCAGGTCATTCAACACCAGGTCATTCAACACCAGGTCTTTCAACACCAGGTCATACAACACCAGGTCATTCAACACCAGGTCATAACACAGTCTCAACACCAGGTCATTCAATACCAGGTCATACAACACCAGGTCATTCAACACCAGGTCATTCAATACCAGGTCATTCAACACCAGGTCATTCAACAACAGGTCTTTCAACACCAGGTCATACAACACCAGGTCTTTCAACCAGTCATTCACACCAGGTCATTCACACCCGGTCATTCAACACGTCTTTCAACACCAGCATCAACACCAGGTCATTCCAACGCCAAGAATTTGGCTTTCGGTTAAGTGAGCAGACGATGGATCGAGCCTACACAACCAGGTGATCCAACTCTTTCTCCCTTCCAACAAGTTCTCCTCCTTCAAAGAGATGCTCCTAATAGGCTCTTGATCCACGAAACTGGAGGTAACCCTTTTCTTCCTTGGATCAAACTCGATGGCCCTTCCTCGGCAGCTGCATGACCCTTACAGATTTAGTGTTTCCCATGGATATAAAAATAATAATAATGGTACTACTACTACTACTACTACTACTACTACTACTAATAATAATAATAATAATAATAATAATAATAATAATAATAATAATAATAATAATAATAATAATAATAATCTACTATCGTAAGGTTCTTCGTTATTCTTGGGATAATTTTAGTGATGCCTTAGTGAGGCACTGTGCTAAGATGGGGTGAGTAAAAGTGCTAAGAACGGGTGAATAAGAGCTAATCTCAGCTTCGCAAGAAGTGTATACCGTTTTCACTCTCTCTCTCCCTGTCTCTCTCGTTCTCTCTCTCTCTCTCTCTCTCTCTCTCTCTCTCTCTCTCTCTCTCTCTCTCTCTCTCTCTCCCGTTCTTTTATATTTTCCCTTTCTCTTCACTTTCACTCAGGTGAACCGAGAGGTCAACTCCCACTCAGCTTGACCCTTCTCTCTCTGCTACCACCTTTCCTCTACCTTACCTACCCCCGCCTTCCACAACCACCACATAACTTACCCCTGCCACCACTAATAACTTGTCTCCCCCTCCCTAATAGTAACTCCTTCCCCACAATCGTCCTTCCTGTGTTCCCACTGTGTAACTATCAAATAGAATAGGGCAGTAGCACACTGCTAAAGTATCCAGTTGTGCTTTCAAAAAATCTTCCTCTGTATGCCATATAATGAGAACAAAAGCTGTTTCCTAGGAATATGTGAGGGGAAACACGGCTTTTGTTTGTTCCCACTCCGTAACTATCATATATTTGCCTAATTTGGTTGAATGAAGACAATCTTCTGTAACTTGGTGGTCAACATTCTTCCCTCACACTCAAAAGGGCTAGGGTTCGAGACCCGGGCCAGGCGAAACGTTTGGGGGAAGGTATCTTTACACCCACTGCCACTGTTTACTTAGTATTAACAATAGGCAGCTGGGTGACAGTCGGCTCTTATGAGTAGTATCCTGAGAAATTTGGTATGAAAATGTTCCGGGTTACTATGAAGTGTAAGAAACTCCAGTTCCGTCAGAAAAATTAGCTGTGGCATAGATGGTAGGACGGCACTCTTCGGTGGGTACAACGAACCTACTGGCCACGGCCTGCGAAAAATTCTGGGGCACCAAAATTCTCAGTTAAGTCAAGGATGATAAAAATTAAGGCCTTTAATTCCCACTTAACCAACAGCGTTAAGTGAAAAAAAAATCCACTGTATACAATGCACAGGTTCCATTATGACCAACACGTGTTATGCAGTGTATATGTCCCATTTGCGTCTAAAGTATGTATATTGTAAACAGTGGGTGCTTATTACAGTACTTTGAGAGTGGTGAGGGTCTGCAAGATTTATCAGGTAGAAAGTATTTGAATACTGTCGTATATCATCTCTCTCTCCCTCTCTCTCTGTCTGTCTGTCGGTCGGTCTGTCTCTCTCTCTCTCTCTCTCTCTCTACATACTTTCCCCTTCATCTTCACACCTCCATCCTCCTCCTCCTCCATTTTCTCTCTCTCTCTCTTTGGAAAGATTCCAACACTCCTCGTTAGCTGGAAAGTTTATGCAGATTAGCTCCCCTTTCCTACCCACCTTTTATTCATTCCCTTTCATCTTCTTCCCCTTGCCCCCTTCCCTTTCATCCATTCCTCCAACTATCCCTCCTCCCCTCTTCCATCCATCCTTGTTCTTCGTCCCACTACCATCGTTTATGCAATCCTTTCTTTCTTCCTTTGGCCCCCATTCATTCAGAGTTCCTTCCTCTCTCATTAACTCTTTCACCCTTCCACTTGTAATTTTTTCCATTGTTTTTCTTATGGTTGGAAATCCATATGGTGACGGCCACATTATTTTTATATACATAACAACAGCAAAAATAAATATTTATTAAAAAAATAAGATTTTTGAAGCAGTATTATCGATTAGATGACATTTCGATCTCTCTCTCTCTCTCTAGGTGAGTACACACACACACGCACACACACACACACACACACACACACACACACACACACACACACACACACACACACACACACACACACTCGACCCCTGCAACCTCAACTAGGTGAGTACACATACACACATATATACACACACAAACACACACACACACACACACACACACACACACACACACACTCGACCCCTGCAACCTCAACTAGGTGAGTACACATACACACATACACACACACACACACACACACACACACACACACACACGCACGCACACACACACACACACACACACACACACACACACGCACACACACACACACACACACACACACACACACACACACATACACTGGGCACATCAACATCAGGTACATCAACACCAGGTACATCGACCCCTGCAACCTCAACTAGGTGAGTAC
This sequence comes from Cherax quadricarinatus, assembly GCF_026875155.1. Classification (NCBI taxonomy): domain Eukaryota; kingdom Metazoa; phylum Arthropoda; class Malacostraca; order Decapoda; family Parastacidae; genus Cherax; species Cherax quadricarinatus. Next base: position 53,396,669 of record NC_069404.1, read on the forward strand.
ACATACACACATACACACACACACACACACACACACACACACACACACACACACACACACACACACACACACACACACACACACACACGCACGCACACACACACACACACACACACACGCACACACACACACACACACACACACACACACACACATCAACACTGGGCACATCAACATCAGGTACATCAACACAGGTACATCGACCCCTGCAACCTCAACTAGGTGAGTACACATACACACATACACACACACACACACACACACACACACACACACACACACACACACACACACCACACACACACACACACACACACACACCACACACACACACACACACACACTCGACCCCTGCAACCTCAACTAGGTGAGTACACATACACATAAACACACACACACACACACACACACACACACACACACACACACACACCTTGAGTAGTGCAGATATCGAGGACATCACATATGAAAGACCCCTTGGGGCCAGTGACCATGTGGTTTTAAGCTTCGAATACACAGTAGAGCTACAAGTGGAGGGAGAAGCAGGAAGGCCAGGACGAATGAAGCCAAACTACAAGAAAGGGGACTACACAGGAATGAGGAACTACCTGAACGGGGTTCAGTGGGACAGAGAACTGGCAGGGAAGCCAGTTAATGAGATGATGGAATATGTACCAACAAAATGCAAGGAGGCTGAGGAGAGGTTTGTACCCAAGGGTAACAGGAATAATGAAAAAGCCAGGATGAGCCCATGGTTTATCCAAAGGTGCAGGGAGGCAAAAACCAAGTGTGCTAGGGAATGGAAGAAATATAGAAGGCAAAGGACCCAGGAGAATAAGGAGAACAGTCGTAGAGCCAGAAACGAATATGCACAGATAAGAAGGGAGCCCCAAAGACAATATGAAAATGACATAGCAGCGAAAGCCAAATCTGACCCGAAACTGTTGTACAGCCACATCAGGAGGAAAACAACAGTCAAGGACCAGGTAATCAGGCTAAGGAAGGAAGGAGGAGAGACAACAAGAAATGACCGTGAAGTATGTGAAGAACTCAACAAGAGATTCAAAGAAAGTGTTCACAGAGGAGACAGAAGGGACTCCAGAAAGACGGAGAGGTGGGGCACACCACCAAGTGCTGGACACAGTGCACACAACCGAGGAAGAAGTGAAGAGGCTTCTGAGTGAGCTAGATACCTCAAAGGCAATGGGGCCAGATAACATCTCCCCATGGGTATTGAGAGAGGGAGCAGAGGCGCTATGTGTACCCCTAACAACAATATTCAATACATCTATCGAAACAGGGAGATTGCCTGAGGCATGGAAGACAGCAAATGTAGTCCCAATCTTTAAAAAAGGAGACAGACATGAAACATTAAACTACAGACCAGTGTCACTGACATGTATAGTATGCAAAATCATGGAGAAGATTATCAGGAGAAGAGTGGTGGAACACCTAGAAAGGAACGATCTCATCAACAGCAGCCAATATGGTTTCAGGGACGGGAAATCCTGTGTCACAAACCTACTGGAGTTCTATGACATGGTGACAGCAGTAAGACAAGAGAGAGAGGGGTGGGTGGATTGCATTTTCTTGGACTGCAAGAAGGCGTTTGACACAGTTCCACACAAGAGATTAGTGCAAAAACTGGAGGACCAAGCAGGGATAACAGGGAAGGCACTACAATGGATCAGGGAATACTTGTCAGGAAGACAGCAGCGAGTCATGGTACGTGGCGAGGTGTCAGAGTGGGCACTTGTGACCAGCGGGGTCCCGCACGGGTCAGTCCTAGGACCAGTGCTGTTTCTGGTATTTGTGAACGACATGACGGAAGGAATAGACTCTGAGGTGTCCCTGTTTGCAGATGACGTGAAGTTGATGAGAAGAATTCACTCGATCGAAGACCAGGCAGAACTACAAAGGGATCTGGACAGGCTGCAGACCTGGTCCAGCAATTGGCTCCTGGAGTTCAATCCCACCAAGTGCAAAGTCATGAAGATTGGGGAAGGGCAAAGAAGGCCGCAGACGGAGTACAGTCTAGGGGGTCAGAGACTACAAACCTCACTCAAGGAAAAAGATCTTGGGGTGAGTATAACACCAGGCACATCTCCTGAAGCGCACATGAACCAAATAACTGCTGCAGCATATGGGCGCCTAGCAAACCTCAGAACAGCATTCCGACATCTTAGTAAGGAATCATTCAGGACCCTGTACACCGTGTACGTTAGGCCCATATTGGAGTATGCGGGCACCAGTTTGGAACCCACACCTAGCCAAGCACGTGAAGAAACTAGAGAAAGTGCAAAGGTTGCAACAAGACTAGTCCCAGAGCTAAGAGGTATGTCCTACGAGGAGAGGTTAAGGGAAATCAACCTGACGACACTGGAGGACAGGAGAGATAGGGGGAACATGATAACGACATACAAAATACTGAGAGGAATTGACAAGGTGGACAAAGACAGGATGTTCCAGAGATTGGACACAGTAACAAGGGGACACAGTTGGAAGCTGAAGACACAGATGAATCACAGGGATGTTAGGAAGTATTTCTTCAGCCACAGAGTAGTCAGTAATTGGAATAGTTTGGGAAGCGATCTAGTGGAGGCAGGATCCATACATAGCTTTAAGCAGAGGTATGATAAAGCTCACGGCTCAGGGAGAGTGACTTAGTAGCGATCAGTGAAGAGGCGGGGCCAGGAGCTCGGACTCGACCCCCGCAACCTCAACTAGGTGAGTACAACTAGGTGAGTACACACACACACACACGCACGCGCACACACACACAACACACACACACACACACTCGACCCCTGCAACCTCAACTAGGTGAGTACACACACACACACACACACACACACACACACACACACACACACACACACACACACACACACACACACACACACACACACACACACACACCAGTCCCAACCCCTTGCTCCCGGCATTTTAGTCACCTCTTACGACACGCATGGCTTACGGAGGAAGAATTCTGTTCCACTTCCCCATGGAGAATATATATATATATATATATATATATATATATATATATATATATATATATATATATATATATATATATATATATATATATATATATATATATATATTTATATATTATATATATATTATATATATATATATTATATATATTATATAATATATATATATATTATATATATTATATATATATAATATATATATTATATATATATATAATATATAATAATATATATATAATATATATATAATATATATGCAGTAGCCAAGATAAGGGTCCTAGAAGTTGAGATAAATAGGCTGGAGCGAGTTACAGGGGCAGTGACCAGAGAAGACACAGCATATGAAGCTGCGAGGCTGAACAGGAAGGAAGGAATTATGAATTATGCTAAGGTCACGTCAATCTGCCAAGGAGGACCAAGGAGTGAAAGGGAAGATCAGCTGGTTGCAGATGGAGAGGGTGATAGGTCGCATGCTGAGGCACAACAAGGCTATCAAGAGCCACTGGAAAAATCAAGGGAGAAACTGACCACATACAGGCAGGATCCAGAGTCACAGAGGGTGAGGCAATGGAGGAAGAAAGGGCAAAATCAGTGTTTATCCATGGGCTTCAGGAGAGAGAGGAAAGGACACACACTGAAAGGAAGCAGGAAGAAGGAAAGGAGATTGAGAAAATCATCACGGAAATAGGTGAAGAGATGGACGAGATTGTAAATTTTCAGAGAATAGGGGGGTACTCGAAGGGGAGAAAACGACCAATCAAGCTGATTCTCAGGACGGAAACAGTGCGGAACAGGATCCTCCAAGAGAAACCACGATTGAAATACTCGGAAGAGTACAAGAGGGTGTTCCTAGACAGAGACAGAACAAAATCAGAACGACAGCAGCTGAGGGAGAGGACAAAAAAACGAAAGGAGCTAGGAAAAGAGACAAGGAGGGAATCAGCAGAGGTCAGTCAGAGCAGAACAGAACAGCAAGGGCAAGCACACACACAACTACTCTCAGAACCATACAACCTATCACACCATCCCAACACACACTACAATCCATACCCACAGCCTCCACCAACATCGAGCTATAGAATCCCACAGTATGCCACAAGGTCTCCCACCCCCACAGGCCCCCCAAACCACAGTGTTGGAAAGGAAACTGAAGGTATGGTACACAAACGCTGATGGAATAACAAATAAGTGGGAGGAGTGGCACGAAAGGGTCAAAGAAGCATCACCGGACATCATAGCTCTTACAGAAACCAAGCTTACAGGTATGATAACAGATGCCATCTTTCCAACGGGATACCAAATCCTGAGGAAAGACAGAGGGAACAGGGGGGGTGGAGGAGTGGCGTTGCTGATCAAAAATCGCTGGAATTTTGATGAGATGGAGAGAGGAGATAGCGGAGGAGAAAGTGATTACATAGTGGGAACACTTCACTTGGGAGGTCCCAAGGTGGTAATAGCAGTGATGTATAACCCACCACAGAACAGCAGGAGGCCAAGGCAAGAGTACGATGAGAGCAATAGAGCGATGGTTGACACACTGGCTAGGGGTGGCCAGAAGAGCTCATGCATGCAGGGCAAAGCTCCTGATCATGGGTGACTTTAACCACAAGGAGATCGATTGGGAGAACTTGGACCCACATGGGGGCCAAGATACATGGAGGGCTAAGATGATGGAGGTGGTACTGGAGAACTTCATGTACCAAACGTAAGGGACACTACAAGAGAGAGAGGAGAGGATGAACCAGCAAGGCTGGACTTAGTATTCACCTTCAGTAGTGCAGATATCGAGGACATCGCATAGGGAAAGACCCCTTGGGGCCAGTGACCATGTGGTTTTAAGCTTCGAATACACAGTAGAGCTACAAGTGGAGGGAGAAGCAGGAAGGCCAGGACGAATGAAGCCAAACTACAAGAAAGGGGACTACACAGGAATGAGGAACTACCTGAACGGGGTTCAGTGGAACAGAGAAACTGGCAGGGAAGCCAGTTAATGAGATGATGGAATTTTGTAGCAACAAAATGCAAGGAGGCTGAGGAGAGGTTTGTACCCAAGGGTAACAGGAGTAATGAAAAAGCCAGGATGAGCCCATGGTTTACCCAAAGGTGCAGGAGGCAAAAACCAAGTGTGCTAGGGAATGGAAGAAATATAGAAGGCAAAGGACCCAGGAGAATAAAGGGGAACAGTCGTAGAGCCAGAAACGAATATGCACAGATAAGAAGGGAGGCCCAAAGACAATATGAAAATGACATAGCAGCGAAAAGCCAAATCTGACCCGAAACTGTTGTACAGCCACAATCAGGAGGAAAACAACAGTCAAGGACCAGGTAATCAGGCTAAGGAAGGAAGGAGGAGAGACAACAGGAAATGACCGTGAAGTATGTGAAGAACTCAACAAGAGATTCAAAGAAGTGTTCACAGAGGAGACAGAAGGGACTCCAGAAAGACGGAGAGGTGGGGCACACCACAAGTGCTGGACACAGTGCACACAACGAGGAAGAAGTGAAGAGGCTTCTGAGTGAGCTAGATACCTCAAAGGCAATGGGGCCAGATAACATCTCCCCATGGGTATTGAGAGAGGGAGCAGAGGCGCTATGTGTACCCCTAACAACAATATTCAATACATCTATCGAAACAGGGAGATTGCCTGAGGCATGGAAGACAGCAAATGTAGTCCCAATCTTTAAAAAAGGAGACAGACATGAAGCACTAAACTACAGACCAGTGTCACTGACATGTATAGTATGCAAAATCATGGAGAAGATTATCAGGAGAAGAGTGGTGGAACACCTAGAAAGGAATGATCTCATCAACAGCAGCCAGCATGGTTTCAGGGACGGGAAATCCTGTGTCACAAACCTACTGGAGTTAAACCATACCCCCGGCCGGGATTGAACCCGCGGTCATAGAGTCTCAAAAACTCCAGCCCGTCGCGTTAGCCACGGGAGTTTTGAGACTCTATGACCGCGGGTTCAATCCCGGCCGGGGGTATGGTTTATTTGCAATCGTGTCATTACGATTTCTTGAGTCAAGCTACTGGAGTTCTATGACATGGTGACAGCAGTAAGACAAGAGAGAGAGGGGTGGGTGGATTGCATTTTCTTGGACTGCAAGAAGGCGTTTGACACAGTTCCACACAAGAGATTGGTGCAAAAACTGGAGGACCAAGCAGGGATAACAGGGAAGGCACTACAATGGATCAGGGAATACTTGTCAGGAAGACAGCAGCGAGTCATGGTACGTGGCGAGGTGTCAGAGTGGGCACCTGTGACCAGCGGGGTCCGCAGGGGTCAGTCCTAGGACCAGTGCTGTTCCTGGTATTTGTGAACGACATGACGGAAGGAATAGACTCTGAGGTGTCCCTGTTTGCAGATGACGTGAAGTTGATGAGAAGAATACACTCGATCGAAGACCAGGCAGAACTACAAAGGGATCTGGACAGGCTGCAGACCTGGTCCAGCAATTGGCTCCTGGGTTCAATCCCACCAAGTGCAAAGTCATGAAGATTGGGGAAGGGCAAAGAAGGCCGCAGACGGAGTACAGTCTAGGGGGGCAGAGACTACAAACCTCACTCAAGGAAAAAGATCTTGGGGTGAGTATAACACCAGGCACATCTCCTGAAGCGCACATCAACCAAATAACTGCTGCAGCATATGGGCGCCTAGCAAACCTCAGAACAGCATTCCGACATCTTAATAAGGAATCGTTCAGGACCCTGTACACCGTATACGTTAGGCCCATATTGGAGTATGCGGCACCAGTTTGGAACCCACACCTAGCCAAGCACGTAAAGAAACTAGAGAAAGTGCAAAGGTTTGCAACAAGGACTAGTCCCAGAGCTAAGAGATATGTCCTACGAGGAGAGGTTAAGGGAAATCAACCTGACGACACTGGAGGACAGGAGAGATAGGGGGGACATGATAACGACATACAAAATACTGAGGGGAATTGACAAGGTGGACAAAGACAGGATGTTCCAGAGATTGGACACAGTAACAAGGGGACACAGTTGGAAGCTAAAGACACAGATGAATCACAGGGATGTTAGGAAGTATTTCTTCAGCCACAGAGTAGTCAGTAAGTGGAATAGTTTGGGAAGCGATGTAGTGGAGGCAGGATCCATACATAGCTTTAAGCAGAGGTATGATAAAGCTCACGGCTCGGGGAGAGTGACCTAGTAGCGATCAGTGAAGAGGCGGGGCCAGGAGCTCGGACTCGACCCCCGCAACCTCAACTAGGTGAGTACAACTAGGTGAGTACACACATGGGGGTCCCGAAACACCGAGAGCTAAGAATTTAACAATCACAATCATCAGTCAGGTGTATATTACATACCTCGCCAGCAGTATTTTGGCCAACAGTCTTATCTGGACCTGAGGTTACTGTATCCAAACTTTTGGATACAGTAGCCTTCGATATATGTGTCTTACCACAAAAACATGTGCAGGAACAGGGAAAACTCTGTAAGCACTTACAAGGTAATTGTTCTCAATTGTCCTGTCAAAATAGGAAGGTCTGTAACTAATGGAGGAAAAAATTAACTACTCAAATATCTGGTGTTGCAGTTCCTGATGATATACCCAGTGTTGATACACACTGTGTTGATGTACACAGTATTGATGTATCTGGTGTTGATGTACCTGGTGTTGATGTACCTAGTGTCGATATACCCAGTGTTGATGCACCTTGTGTTGATGTACATAGTACATGTACCCAGTGTTGATATACCTGGTGTTGATGTACCTGATATTGATGTACCTTGTGTTGATGTACCTGATATTGATGTACCTGGTGTTGATGTACTCAGTGATGATGTACCTGGTGCTGACGCACTTGGTATTGATGTACCTGGTGTTAATGTACCTGGTGTTGATGTACCTGGCGTTGATGTATCCAGTGTTGATATACCTGGTGTTGATATACCTGATATTGATGTACCTGGTGTTGATGTACCTGATGTTGATGTACCCAGTGTTGATGTACCTGGTGCTGATGCACTTGGTATTGATGTACCTGGTGTTAATGTACCTGGTGTTGATGTACCTGATATTGATGTACCTGGTGTTGATGTACCTGATGTTGATGTACCCAGTGTTGATGTACCTGGTGCTGATGCACTTGGTATTGATGTACCTGGTGTTGATATACCTGGTGTTGATGTACCTGATATTGATGTACCTGGTGTTGATGTACCTGGTGTTGATGTACCCAGTGATGAAGTACCTGGTGTTGACGTACCCAGTGTTGATGTACCTGGCACTCGTTTGTTAAATGTAAACATTCGAAAATATCCTTCCAAGCTCACTGTATGGGGCAGGATATGTTGAAATAACTGATCACAAGCCTGGTGCTCCGGAGTATGGGATACCCCGTCTAGCTCCGGCTAGGCGCTTATACTTATTCTAGGATTTGGCTGGGTAGCAAAAGTACTTCGTACAGTGATGCAGAGTGCGCAGGTTCGAATCCCGCAGTGGACTGAGAGATATTGTTTTTTAGCAATTTCAGGTATATATATATATATATATATATATATATATATATATATATATTATATATATATATATATATATATATATATTATATATATATATATATGTATATATATATGTATATATATATATATATATATATATATATATATATATATATATATATATATATATATATATATATATATATATATATATATATATATACCTGATTCACTATAAATTCCACCTCTGATCAAGGGTGGGACTGTTTCTCCCAAATTCTGCTCTTAGAATCTGAGTCATCTCTCACTCACACTACCACTGGTGTCCTCCTCCACGCACCCTGGTACCTTACACTATCACTGGTCCCCACTCACCTCCATCTCCCTTCCCTACTCTTCCCAAACATCTTACCAGTACATCCCAGAAAAGCCTTACTTGACACATTAACGGATGAATCGGAGGATGATAGCCAGATTTCTGCAGGGATGTCATAGCTAAGTGGAAGGGAATCGTGACATGTGTCGGGTGTACAAATGAGACAGGAGTATCAACAAGAGACCTGACTTAACCTGATCACTTAAACTGTCTCGTCACACTGATTTCCATTCGCAGCAATCAGAGGTACCAGCTCTTCAGGCTTCACCTCAAGCTAATAGTCTCTAAAAGGCAATCATCCTATTAAAAATCTGTCACACATAATAATATCTTTATTTCTACAAGTACATGTACAAGGTATACAAGTCTAGCTGACAACAATGACATACTACTACATAGAAAGCTGCTTGTTATGCAGAGCATTTCAGGCAGTTTAGGTCATGTCCCAGGATGCGACTCACACCAGTCTACTATCACCCAGGTACCAATTATTTTTGATGGGTGAACATAGACAACCGGTGTAAGGAAACAACCAATGTTTCTACCCTTGCCGGGAATCGACCCCGGACATTCTACCTGGAGTCTACCTGGAGGGCATTCCGGGGATCAACGCCCCCGCGGCCCGGTTCACGACCAGGCCTCCCGGTGGATCAGGGCCTGATCAACGAGGTTGTTAATGCTGGCCGCACGCAATCCAACGTACGAACCACAGCCCCGGCTGATCCGGCACCGTCTTTACTTATCTGTCCAGCTCCCTCTTGAAGACAACCAGGGGTCTTCCCGTAATGCTCCTTATTGCTGGTGGGAGGCTGTTGAACAGTCTTGGGCCCCGGACATTTATTGTGTTTTCTCTTAGTGTACCAGTGACACCCCTACTTTTCATTTGTGAAGCGAGAGCTTTTGTCACCAGGCCACGGGCCACCTTAAAGATGATTCCACCCAGGCTGATGCCAACTCATGACCTTTCTGAAAAAAGTTAATGATGCACCTCAGGTCACCGGAGAATTGTAAAACCTCCTCCTGTTTGGAAATGCCATGTTGGATATTCCACCCAGGAGGGACAAGTCTCCAGTAACATCTGTCATTGGGGCATTAAACGAATTCCCTCGCCTTTTTCACTGAGAAAAACACTCACTAGAGAAGGTAAAGTCAAACTTCCCAGTACGTCCTCAAAATGAAAGCACAAATCAGCAAGAAAATTAACGAATGAAATACTGCAGGAGCAATCTGACTAATAATCAGCAATAAAATAATTGCCCTCCGGGGACTCCACTACAGGCGAAGTCCCACAAGGCAAACTTTCGTCTAGAGCTCCTAACAACAACAATGATCTTCACGACAACACCACCAGAGTAGGTCCAAGAATCAGAAGTGAACAAAGCTGCCATGTCTCTCTCTCTAGGATCTGAGGATGGTTTCAAGGGATTAACAGTTCAAAATGTCAAATAAATCTTCAACTCAGCATTCGGAAATGTAGAGCGTCTCCAGTACGAGTTCACAAGATCTGCCAATATCTATCTCATTGTGTTTTTTCTTGGTGCATTCCTCTGTGCAGTTAAAAAGAAGGATGGAGAAATTAGGTCCATCGCTGTTGGCAACACCTTACGCTGCCTTGTTGCCAGTCCAGTGATGCAGCGATCATACTGAGATGAAGGCAGCTAGGGCTCAGGATCCTGCAAGGCTGCAGCTCATGGTACACGTGAAAACATCACTAACCTCTCGTGTCAGAAATCTCTGATCAAATTGTATTTTCTAAATATCTTTGAGTCAAAAGGGACCGTTGTGCTCAGAGCTCTTCATGTTCATTTCCCAAAACTTTGTCCATTTATAAACTCTTGTTAAAACAGTGACTCAAAATTTCTCTTATTAAGCTGGAAATGAACTCAGCTGAAGACGTCCTGCAGTACTCCTGTATTGCTTGACCATAAAAAAGTCATCTAGGACCTGATCAGCGAGCTCAAGATCTGAATCTTGGATGATTGTGTACTAGCAGGTACCACAGAATTCCTTGTCGAAGACATCAGAATTATCAAAGAGCAAGTAGGGAATGTAGAACTCTGTTTAAAGCCTTCAAAATGCCGACTGATGTTCTCCTGCAAACACCCCACAGATCAAATCACAGCTGCACTGTCAGGAGCGAGTCATTGATCTTCATGCTCCACTTGACTCTAATGCTGTTGGTAAGATTTTTGGAAAAGAATCTTTGACCTCAAGCAGACGATAACCAAGATGAGTGACACTGATGTCAATGACGTCTTCTACCTCCTCATCAAAGCTAACTTACGTTTCATGATTCTCCCCAACCTTTGCCAGCCCCAAACTAGGAGAGTACGGCTGCCTCCTGAAGTTCATGCTAGATAAAAGCCTTAAATCCTTTTCTGGACGAATTACAGTGGGAACAAGCCACACTTCCAATCAGATTAGGGGAACTGGACATACATACAACATATATTCCCTTGCCAGTCTTCTTATCAGCCTCCAGTAGATCCAAAGAGCTGGTGAAGGAAATTCTAATTGAAAACATAAGCAATGTGGCAATAGTGAATAATTCCAGCTACTCTAGAGGCATCTGTGCAAAGGTGCCACTAATGTAGCTGGGGACATCAACACTGAGAAAATCAACACCAGGTACGTCAACATTAAATACATCAACACCAGCATTATACAATGAAACAAGCTGGAACTTTGGTTCACAAACAGTTTAGTTTGGTAAGCTCCAGTATGGAAAAGGATAATGCAGCAATGTTAGAGAGTACAATTCTACAAGTGAGGGAACACACTTTTTTAGCTGTGAGTTCACTTCTCTTGGGTGACTTTCAACCTAACAGTTTCCATCTTTGCAACCAGCACATGTCTAGAACCGCAGACCTTTCATATCTCACAGTGGCTCTTCTCCTTGCTGACCCTACTCACACTCAGCGCTAAGGTTTTTGCGGAAAAGTGGTAGTCGCCCATAACAGTCAGAACTGTTCGCTTACCAAAGGTTGGCACGTTAGCCACAATGAAGTCAACGAAATTATCAAGAGAAGCTCGGTCTCTGGTACCAGCACCCCGGATATGGCAGCCAGTCGTGACTGGATTGCATTATCCTTGGAAGAACGGTACATATGTATATATATATATATATATATATATATATATATATATATATATATATATATATATATATATATATATATATATATATATATATATATAAATATATATATATATATATATATATATATATATAATATATATATATATATATATATATATATTATATGTATTGTTGTGTGTGTGTGTGTGTGTGTGTGTGTGTGTGTGTGTGTGTGTGTGTGTGTGATGTCAAAGTAATTCATATGCAAAAGTCAAAGTGTAGGAAATAAGCAAGGGTGGAAAGGAGAGATAGAGAGAGAGAGAGAGAAAGACCTAGATTAGATACTTGTTTTCTAACTGGAGTAGAGTAAGTCTCGTGATAGTCGTAATGCAGGTTGTATCTAGGAAGACAACACCACAGTCACAACTTCGGTACCTACTATATCAATACCATAATCTAAATAACTACCTTCTATATTGCTACTTTTGGATATATATATATATATATATTATTATATATATATATATATATATATATATATATTATTATATATATATATATATATGAATTAATAATATATAAATAATATATATATATAGTATTGTTTACGTATGTGACGAAAATATTAAAGGTGTCTCTCATTCTTCCTTTCTCTCATTCTTACTTTCTCTATAGCGGGAGAGTTCTTTCTCTTCTTTCTCCCTGGTGTCCAGCAAGCGAGGAAGAGAAATCTCTTTAAACTCTGTTTACATAGTAATAAATAAACTTAAGTAAGCAGGCACTTTCACTGAGCTAAATCAACAGACATTCCGTTAAAATCAAACACATTTTAGAGAAAGCATAACGGCATGTAAGCAATGTGAAACCATACCTGTTAAGCAGTCGACGAACGGTAAAAATATCCAGTAAACAACTTGGGGGGGGGAAAAGCGGAGAGCACGAGAGCAGAAGAAGAAGCGTCCTCTCACGACAAGATTCAGGCACAGACTGAGTTGCGAGCGCCAGACTCACACCGGCTTACCTGGCTCCGGACACAGGTGCCGTCTAGTGCACTATCTTCCCACCAGGAACCGCTCAGGTACAGTCCTTAGCGATGAAGGAGTCACAGGTGCAGAACAAGGTGAGTGTACAACCAAGCGTTCTTACCACAAGAGCTTGTACTGCATGCTTATGACTTCGCTGTTGTGTACCTTGATTAAAACCCCTATTAATAAAATTATTATTGTTGTAATTAGGCACCATCAAGACTGGGGACCCAAGATGAAGATAGCAGTGATGTATAACCCATAACTTAACAGCAGGAATAGAACAGGAATAGGGCAACAATAGCAAAGCAATGATGGAGACCATAGTAAACGTAGCAAGGAGATCATAACTCACGAGTTTTACGACTCACTTGTCGCGAGTTGAAGCCCCGCCCATACAGGTGTTTTTTTTTTTTTAGCAAGTAGACTTTATGGCAATAAAAAGTTCTGAGGAGATTTTAGTCAAAGGAAATAGACGGAAAAAATGGGTTCCCCACAGGGGCCTTGAAAGGGCTAAGATATGGAAGTGGTGATCGAACCCCTTAGTGCCAACTAAAGGGGATTAACCAAAAAAAAAGAGGAGGGGTGACCAGCAAGGCTGGACCGTTTCACTTTTAAGTTAAGTGGAGAAGAGGCCCATGGGGTGCTAGAATGTACTGAAAAACCACAAAGTATGAAATACCAAAAAAACATGAGAGCAATGTAACGACATCACAAACTGGGGGGTATATCCATGAAGAATGAATAGAAGAAAATTATAATTAAATTTTACCAGAGGTTAGGGACACAATTTTTACTTAGGGGTGTAAAGCCGTTTTTTTATTCTCAAAAATTAAAAAAAATTTTAACATGGGAAATTAAACAAAACCCAAGGCTTGACTCATCCAACCCACTTGGAAATTACCCCATGAAAAAAATCAATTATCTAAACAAAATTCCCCATTTCACTGCTACTTTTCCGAGTGGCTTACTTCCGTTTTTAAATTTGTACTACCTATTTTCCACTATTGATTCGGGGGTCTTCCACCCGGGCCCCGCCTCCCACTGTCGTACTGGCCTTCCCTGACCGGGGCTTTTCAACCTTGCTTAAGTATTATGGATCTGCCCCCCCTACTTTCCCAAACTATTCCACTACTGGCTACTCGTGGCCTGGAAATTTCCCACCCCTTTTTTCACTGTGCTTGTTCCCAACGTGCCGTTACTGGCCAATCTCGGAACATCCGGTCTTTGTTCCACCTTGTCAATTCCTCCAGTATTTGTATGTCGTTTTTCCCCCCCATTTTTTCCCCAGTGTTCGGTTTGATTTTTAAACTCTCCCCTAGACTCCCTTCTTCCTGGCTTTTTTGTTCAAACCTTTCATTTTTCCATTTTTCCGGTTGGGGGGGGTTAAAACGGGTCCAATCCTTTGGGGTAATTCCGGTTTTGGGGTCTGAATATTCCTTATTAAATTCGGATGCGGGTTTAGGTTTGTAGCCCCCCAATTCGCAGCAGTTAGGTTGACCCTTTGGAAGTGCCGGTGTTAACTCCCCAAAAGATCTTTTTTCCTTTGAGTTTTTTTGTTCCTGACCCCCTAGTTACCCCGTCTGCCGCCTTTTTTCCCCTTCCCCCCACCCCTACTTTGCACTGGGGGGATTGAACTCCGGGAGTTTGGGGACCAGGTTCCCGTCCGCCCTTTTTTGTTTGCCTGGTCTTCTCAGTGAATTTTCATAACTTACGTATCTAAAACAGGGACACCTTTTTTCCCTTTCAGGGTTTTTCCCTTTTAAAGAAACACATTCCTGGCTCCCCTCAAACCCCGCTGGAAGGTTCCCACTCTGCCCTCCCATACCGGGGAGGGGTTTGTTTCCTAAAAGTACCCCTGTCTTTTTGGGCCTTCCCTTTTCCCCTTTGTTGGTCCCAAAATTTTTGCCCAAATCTCTTTTGGGGAAACTGTTTTTAAAACCTTCTTGGTCCGTTTGACCCCCACCCTCTTTCTTTTTCTCTGTCCCTTCTAGCTATAGGTTTTTAAACGGTTTCCCGTCCCTGAAACAGTTCGGGTAGATTTCCTTTTGGTGTTCCACATTTTCCCCTTTTTCTCCTATTTGCATATTAATCTGTTTACAGGGGTTTTTATTTTTGCTTTGTCTTTTTTTTAAAATTGGGGTTTTTCTTTCCCCCTCCCCTCAGGCTCTCCTGTTTTTTATTAAATTTGTTAGGGTACAAACCCTCTGCCCCCTCTCTCATACCCTTTATTTACTGGCCCCTTGCCAGTTCAGCCCAAAAGCCTTTCCTCTTCCTCTTTGTGTCCTTGTAGTTTGGGGGTTTCCCCCACCCCCCGTCCGGGGCCTTCTGTCTCCTCGTAAAACTTTTTTAACTTTTTGAGTTTTACATTTTTCCGGTTTTTTCTTGTGGTTTCCCCTCCTTCCTTCCTTCCCTGTTACCTTCCTTTGTTGTTTCCCCTAGGGGTGACAACAGTTTCCAGTTTTTTTTCCTTTTTGTCATTTTATTTTTTGGGCCCCCCTTTTTTCGTCAATCGTTTCTGGTTAGGCGCCCCTTTTTCGGGTTTTGTTTCTTTTTCTTCCTTCCCTGCCCCTTTTTTTTCCTCCTGCACCTTTGGGTTTAAACCCATCTCATTGGGTTTTTTTCTTAAAATTTTTCCCCTTTAAAAACCTCTTGCCCCCTTCATTTTGTTGTCTTTCTTCTCTTAAAGGGCTTCCCTCAGTTTTTATAACCCCGTTTTAGTTAGTTTCTTCCCTGGTTAGTCCCCTTTCTTTATTTGGTTCATTGTCTCCTTCCTGCTTCCCCTCCACTTACTCTATGTTTTTCGGCTTAACCACATCAGGCCCCAAATCTTTCAATTATTCCTCTTTTGCCTCTAAAAAATTTAACACCTTCTTAATTCCCTCCTCTTTTTTTTGTGCCCCTTCGGGTTGGAACTAATTTTCCATACCCCCTCCCTCTTAGCCCTTTGTACTTGGCCCCCATTCCTCCAATTTCCCAAAAACATCCCCTTTTTAAACACCCATGTCAGGGGTTTTCCCTCATTGAACTCTTCTGGCCCTTAGCATGTGTCCCCCTTTTCACTCTTTGTTCTCGACTCTTGTTTGGGCCCCCCTCTGTTCTGTGGTGGGTTATACACACGCATTACCCCCTTGGGGACCTCCCCAGGTGAAGTGTTCCCACATGAAATCACTTTCTTCCCCGCTGCCCTCCTCTCCCCAGCATCAAAATTCAGGATTTTTGATCAGCAACGCCACCCCTCCACCCCCCCTGCCCTCTGGTTTTTTTCCCTAGGATTTGTACCCCCTTTGGGAAAGAGGATTGTTTATTTTCCTGAAAAGCTTGGTTTCTGTGGAGCTATGATGTCGGTGATGTTCTTTGACTCTTTATGCACTCCTCCCACTTATTTTTTCCACAGCGTTTGTGTACCATCTTTATTTTCCTTTCCAACCTGGGGTTTGGGGGCCTGTGAGGGTGGGGACTGGTGGCTACTGGGGGTTTCTATAGCTCGGTGTTGGGTGGAGGCTGGGGGTAGGGTTTGTAGTGTGGTTGGGATGGGGGGAAGGGTTGTAGGGTTTCTGGAATATTTGTGTGTGCTTCCTTGCTGTTCTTTTTCTCTCTGATGACCTCTGGGTTTCCCCTCCTTGTTTTTTTCCTAGTCCTTTCCTTTTTTGCCCTCTCCCTCAGCTGCGTTTTTTGATTTTGTTCGTCTCTGTTAGGAACACCCTCTTGTACTCCCCCCGGTATTTCAATCTGGTTTTCTTGGGGATCCTTTTCCGCACTGTTTCCGCCCTTTAGAATCACTGATTGGTGGGTTTTTTCCCCTTCGGTCCCCCTTTCTCTAAAATTTTTACTTCTGCCCCTCTTCACCTTTTTCCGTGTGATTTTCCTCTCCTTTCTTTCTTCCTGCTGCCTTTCGGGGTGTGCCCTTTTCCCTCTCTCTCCTAAACCCAGGAAAAAACACTGATTTTGCCTTTTTTCCCCCCTTCCCTCCCCCTCTTTGATTGGATCGCCTGTTGTGGTCATTTTCCCCCTTATTTTTCCAGTGGTTTTGTAGCTGGTTGTGCTCAGCATTCGACCTATCACCCTCCCCATCTGCAACCAGACTTCCCTTTCACCCCTGGCCCCTTGGGCAGATGATATACCTTAGATAATTTCAAAATTTCCCTTCCTTCTTTCGGCCCAGTTTATATCTGTTTTTCCCTTTGTCTCCCCCGAAACTCCTTCAGCCTTTTTATTCAATTTGGGACCTTATTTTGGGTCTGCGTTTCGACTTGTGCCCCCTTTTCTTTGTCCCCTTCCCCAAACCCTTTTTTCCAAATTTCACGAGAGCTCTTTCCCCCATTTTTTCAGAAACCCTCCTAATTTTCTCTCCCCTTTGTTCCACCCTTTTCCACTGCCCCCATCCACTCCCCCTCCCAAAACCCATTTCATCTGACCCTTTTTTCCTGCGGGTCCCCACCTTTTTTTTTTTTTTTTTTTTTTTTTTTTTTTTTTTTTTTTTGTGAGAAGAGAGAAGGAAAGGTAGAGGGGAGAGAGTGAAGGGAAAGTAGAGAGGGAGAGTTAGAAGGGAAAGGGGGACGAGAGGAGCAAGAGAGAAGCAAGAGAGAGAGAGAAAGGGGGAGAGAGAGAGAAAAAAAAAAGGGGGAGAGAAGAAGAGGGGGAAAAAGAGAAAAAGAGAACAAGGGGGAGAAGAGGGGGCAAAGGGGGGAAGGGGAAAGGGGGGGGAGATGGAAAGCGGGGGGGAAGAGGCTAGGGGGAGAGGGGGGGGGAGGGGAGGATTGGGGGGGGAAAGGGGAGGGGGAAGAAAATGGGAGGGGACGATGTTAGAGGGGAAGATTTTAAAGGGGGGGGGGAGGTGTTAAGGGGAAAAGATTTAGGGGGGAGAGAGGGGAAAAGGGAAAAGAGAGAAGATAGGTAGAGAGTGATAGGTAGGGGGAGAGTATGGGGAAAGAGTGGAAAGGTAGAAAAGGGGTCTACTTGGGGTAAAAAGGGGGGGGGGGGAGAGGAGAAAGGGTTCAGATGGTCAGTTCACAGGAGGGTGTGAAATCCTGTGATGTTGTGTTTGCGGTGTACTACATTACAAGTTTTTTCCTTTTGTGTGTTTGTGTATGTGTAGTTTTGTTGTTTGTTGTGTTGTGTGTGTGTAGTGTGGTGTGGGGGTGTTATGTGTGTGTTTGTGTTATGTTTTGTGTGTGGGGGTGGTTTTGGTGGTGTGTGTGTATGTGGTGGGTGGGGTTTTGGGTGTGTGTATGTTGTGTGTATTTTGTTGAGTGTGTGTGTGTGTTTTGTGGTGTATGGTGTGTGTATGTGTTTTTGTGTTTTTGGGTAGTTTGGTGTTGTGGGGTTGTTGTGTGGTGTGTGGGTGTGTGTGTGTGTTGTGTGTGGTGTGTGTGTGTGTGGGGGTTGGTGTGTGTGTGTGTCCCCCATTTTCTGATTCATACTTAATGATCCCGGTAGATACCAGTTTTTAAAGCTTCCCAAATTTTGAAAACATTACGATTCTACTTCAAAAATTTCAAAAATAGCTAGGTTGTAAAATTGCTTGTCTCCTTAAGTGTCTGCGTTACCCCTTCTCCCCGCTTTCTCTTGCACTTCCTTATCTATTTTTTCTCTAATTCTGGTAATGGCTTGCGGGGTGGTGACCAGTATCTAACAGTGTGCAGGAAAAAGATCAATTTGCAAAATGCAACCTCAACAGGGGGAATATTGGTGACGCGGTGTGATGACAAGTTGCCAGAAGGATGCGTAGGTCGTAAAAGGCCTTCCTCACTATTTTGTAATCCTTCACCCGTGATTTTAAACCCTTTTGCTCATGCATCCCGCGTTTTCCCCAAGGATTTCACTTTTTATTATTTCAATACATTCAATTCGGGGTTACACTTTATATGTATAAAGGCATACAAAAGTTGTGACGTCACTGCTTTTATAGGGCCCACTGCCACCTTCCTTGTTGATATTTTATTTTTTCTTTTCCTTTTGCTATTAAAATTTTTTTACTTCACATTACGGTGCCCCCCATTTCGTTGTTAACCAAACGCTGGTAATTCTTGACACCCCTTTTTCCACACTCACTTTTATTTTTTATGTTTGTTTGTGTGGCAACAGTGCCTAGTAGATCCCCAAAGGTTTTTGGGACTTTTAAAAAAAAATACGAATTTTAGGTTTCCCCTCGAATTTTTTTCAACTAATTATATTTTTATCGTAGGTTTGTTCCTGACTTTGTCACTACCACTGTTATGCTAGGGGGTTTTGCACCCCCCAAAAACCGAAAGGGTTTTCGGGGCCTTGTTACCCCTCTGCACCCCCTGTTGGTGTGTGTGTATGGTATGTTGTGTTTGTGTGTATGTGTTGTGTGTTGTTGTGTTGGGTGTGTGGTGTGTGTTGGTGTGTGGTGTTTTGTGTGTTTTGTTGGGGGTTTGTGTTGGTGTTGGTGTTTTGTGTATTGTTGCTTTGTTGTGTACTCCCCCAGTTCGGGTTTCGGGGTCAGTCGGTCCTGGCCCCCCCTCTTCACTGATCGCTACTATCCTCTCTCTAAAAAGTGAGCTTCATCAAATCTGTTTAAAATATTATGGATCCCGCCCCCACTAATCGCTTCCCCCCAAACGTTCCCCCTTACGCCCACTCTTGGCTGAAGAAAAATTTCCCAACATCCCGTGATTCTTGTGCTTCAACTTTCAACGGGGCCCCTTTTACGTGTCCAAATTTTGGAACCCTTTTTCCCCCTTTCTTTTTTTTGGCATTCCCATCTCTCCCCGTCCCCCATGTCGTCAGGGTTTATTTCCCCCTTAACCCTCCCCGTAGGGAAAACCTTTAGTTGGGACTAGTCTTGTTTCAAAAACCTTTTCATTTCTCTAGTTTCTTTTCGTGCTTTGGGTGGGGTGGGTTCCCAAAATGGTCCGCTACTCCAAAATGGGCCAAAATACACGTGTACGGGCCTGAACGATTTTTTTTTATTGGGTTTTTGGGGATGTGTTTGGGGTTTGAGGGGGTGGATTGGGGGGGTCTTTGGGTTGAGTGGGTTTTGGGAGGGTTTTGGTTTGTTTTTTTTTAGTTTTTTTTTTAGTTTTGGGTTTGTAGTTTGGTAGGTTTTATTAGTTGGGTTTTTGTTTAATTTTTGGTTTGGTTGGTTGGGGACCCCCGGGGCTCCAGGGGGGTTTCGGGGCGGTCGACCCCGGCCCGCCTTTATTTCGTTGGTCTTTGACCCTGACTTTAAACCCCGCGTAAAATTTTGGGTTGTTCCCCCCGTTTTTTTTGTTTGTGGTGTTTTTTGTGTTTTTGGGTTTTTTGTGTTTTGTTGTGTGTTTGTTGGGGTTTTGGGTGTTGTTGTTGTGTGTGTGTTGTGGGGTGTGTTGGTGTGTGTGTGTTTTTCACCTTTTTTGGTTGCAAAGGGGGGCGAATCCCCCCCCCCCCATGGGGATCCCCTTTTTTTGAGTTTTTTTAAAAACGTATTTTCCCCACCCATTTTAGGTTCCCCTTCACTTTATGCAAAAATATTCCTTTCTCCCCGTGACTCCTTTTTCATTTATTGGGCCCCTTTTCTTTCCCCCTTTTTCCCCTTTCGTCCACCTTTCTTTCCCCCGTACTTTAGTCGTCTTTTCCCCCTGCCCCTTTTGCCCCCGTTCATCCAACCCCCCCTTTTCTTCACATTTTTTGGGGTCCGGGACGCCTTTTTCAAAACCTTTTTTTCTCTTTCGGGTTACCCCGGGGTTGGGTTCCAAGGGTTGCGATACTCCAGTATGGGTAAAAACAAGGTTATGTTTTTAAGTCCTTTTGGTTGGCGCTTTTTTTAGGTTTTTCCCGGCCCCGTTGCGCAGCGGTTTTTGGTTTGGTGCCCCGGTGAGGTCGTGTTATTACCCCAACCTTTCCCGTGTGTTTTTGGGGTTAGTGGTGGTTGGTTTTTTTGGGTGTTGGGGTGGTGTTTTTTTGTTTTTATGGTTCTTTGGGGTGTTGGGGGGTTGTTTTTGGATTTTGGTTGGGAGGGGGGGTGGGGGTGGGAATTGTGTTACAATTGTTAAAGGGAGGTTGAGGGGTCGGGAATTGGGTTTATGGGTTGGGATTTAGGTAAGCTTTACATATTTTTAAAATTTTTTTCCGCCCATCATTTAAAAATAAAAATTCTTCTGGGAAAAAAACCCTAAAATTTGTTTTTTGCCTCCAAAAGGGCCCCTTTCTTTCCCCCCTTAAAAAACCGGTATTGCCCCCCTCTGTCCTGTCGGGTGATTTTTAATTCCTTAGGACAATCTTTTTGGGAATTTTTTTGAAATTTGATTTTTTTTTTACGTGCCCTGGGGTTGGGGGAAATTCCCCTTCCAATATGTCCTAAATACACGTGTAAGTTTAACATTCCTTATTAAAAACGGGAAATGGGGCCTGAGGTTTTAGGGATATGCTAAAAAAAATTTTGGAAGCCCTTAAATATCGGACACTCACCCAAATTTTTTTTTAGGGTTTTAATTTTCCCCAAGTATGCTGCGGCCTTTGTTCCCCCAAACCCTGCTTTGATTGGGGACTGAAACTAGGGCCATTCGGCAGGTTCACCCCAATCCAAATCTCCGTTTTTCGAAAAACCCATCAACCCCACCCTCCCTTTTTTATTTGTTTTTTTTTTTGGGGGGGTTTTGGGTTTTTTTTGGGGGTTTGTTTTTGGGTTTTAAATTTTTTTGGGGGGTTTTTTTGGGGTTGGGTTGTGTGGGGTTTTTTTTGTTGGGTCGGTGGTTCAAAAAGGGGTTACCCCCAATTTTTTTTTTTGGGGGGTTTTACCCAAAACAAATGGGATCCCGACCCCTTTTTTTTTAAATTTTTTTGGGGTTTTTTTTTACTGACTCTGTGTTTTTTGGACCCGAAACCCCCATTGAAACAAGGGGCTCTTGAAAAACCCTTTCAGGGGGTTTTGGGTTCAAACCTTTTTTTTTTCCCAAAGGGATTTTTTTTCAAAAGGCCGTTGGGCCCGACCCAAGCCGGGGGGGCGGGAAATTTTCCCCAAAGGCTGGGTTTTTTAATTCCAAAAAGAAGTGGGGCACAGGGCTGAGTGATAAAAATTAAAAGGCCCCCGGGGTGAAACCCACCAAAAGGGAAGTTTGGGGAAAAAAAGGGGCCTGGGGTTAAAAATGGGAATTTTTTAAAAAAAAAACCTTGGGCCCGGTTTTTTTTTAATAAAAACCCACTAAATTTTTTTTCCAGCAAAAAAAAAAATTCCCAAAAAACCTTTTTGGTGTTTAAAAACCCCAAAAACCCCCCGGCCCCAAAAAAATTCACCTTTGAAATTTTATTTTTTAAAAACAAAATTTTTTTTCCCCAGCCAATCCATAAAAAAAATTTTGGGGTTTTACTTTAAAAAAAACTGGTCCAAAACAAAAAAACCAACAAAAAAAAAAAGGTTTTTTTAAAAAAAAATTAACACTGGTCAATAACATCAAAGGGCCCTTGTTAAAATTAAAAAACCGGGTTCCAAAACACATCCCCAAACCCCTTGTTTGTAAAAACCCTAAAAACCCCCCCCTTTTTTTTCCTTTTTAAAAAAACCCCCCCCCATTTTAACTGGTTTTTTACCTAAAACCCGTCCAGCACCCCTTCAACCCTGTGGTTGTTAACCCTTTTCATGTTTTTTTCCAGGCCAACATTCTGGTGTTACCTTTTTAACCCAAAAAAACCCAGGGCCACAATTTCCCTCCCCGTGGATAAGGGTTTAAAAAAAAAACCCCCTTTGCCCCCGAAAATTCTCTTTTTTGGGGGGTTTCCACTTAAAAAGGTTTTCCCCAAATTTTTTAAAAAAAAGTTTCCCCTTTCCTTTTTTAAGTTTTCCATTTATTTCCGCCCCCCCTTTTTTCACGTCCCCCTTTTAACCGAGGTTTCTTGGAGACCAAATTTCAAAATTGCACCAAGGGGCTTCATGCCACATTTTGGGGTCTTTTGGCCTTTTTTTTTAAAACCAAAAACTTTTTAAAATTTCTTTTTCCAGATTTTGGGAACCCTTTTCCCAAAAATTGCCCCCCTTTTTACTGCTAAATGGGGCCCCTTCATCACTGTCAAACAGCCTTCAAGCAAACTTTTACAATATGGCAGCATGAAAATATTTTCATTGCAACACATTTTTCATGCAATACAACGTCAATGTCAAAATGCATCGATCAACAACAACACAACAGTAGCAAAAACAAAAAAGGAAAAAAAACAATAATAATTTTTAAAAATAGTAATAATTTAAAATAAAATAATAATAAAAAATATAATAATAAAATAATTAATAATAATAATAATATAAAAAAACAAAATAATAAAAAAAGAATGAGGGGATCCGTCTTTGAGTCAACACTGTCAACCGTAAAGAGAAAAAAATTTAAACCAAAACCGGGGTCGACGTCGGTATTGGATTGCTTTGAGGCAAAGTTGGCCTGGTTTGACATCGTGGTGGCCTGACTTTGACACGTGGGGCCGGCCTTGACATCAGTGGTGGCCTGGCTTTGACATCAGTGTGGCCTGCATGGGTCATGTGGGCCCGACTTTGACATCAGTGTTGCCTGACTTTGAATCAGTGCTGGGCTGGTTGAATCAGTGTGGCCTGGGTTTGCATCATTTCTCCTGGCTTCGACATCTGGTGGTCGCTAGGGCTTCGACATCAAAGCTGGCCTGGCTTCGACATCTGTGCTATTGGCTATGGCATCATGCTAGCCTGCTTTTTACACAATGCTAGCTGGGTTTGACATCAAGCTGACCTGGCTTTGACATTATTCCTAATCTGGGGTTTCGCACAGTGCTGGCCCGGCTTTTTACACAGTGCTGGCCTGGCTTTTTTACATCAGTGCTGGTGGCTTCTACATCGGCTGGCCCGGTTTTTGGCCCTCAACTGGGCCTGGCTTTGAATTAAGGGCAATTGGCTTTGGGTTTAGGCTGACCCCGGGTTCGCGTCCTGTTGGCCAGGGTTTTTGACGGTCTTTTCCCACCCCCGAACTCCGCTGGAAAACCCCAAGCTTTAGAGAGGAACTTGGCCCATCTCTTTTATTGAAAGTAAAATGGGGGCCCCCGGAATCAGTCCCAAAGATCGCAATAAATTTTGACTTAGAAAAGGTTAACAGGGGAACAGCTAAGCATTGGGGTTATGGCTCGCGATTAAATTAGTAGGTTTGAGTCCCAGGTGTGATTTATTCATTTAGATAAGCCATAAGAAGAGGGTACAAT
This sequence comes from Cherax quadricarinatus, assembly GCF_026875155.1. Taxonomy (NCBI): domain Eukaryota; kingdom Metazoa; phylum Arthropoda; class Malacostraca; order Decapoda; family Parastacidae; genus Cherax; species Cherax quadricarinatus. Next base: position 53,420,776 of record NC_069404.1, read on the forward strand.
CTCCGATGTGGCTGCATATAGAAGCTAGTCGAAAAATAGCGAGGAAAATTTCAATGAACATCTCGGCATTTCTCGGAAGGAAAATAATGCTATGAGGGACTTTGTAAGTGCTTCAAACTATACCACGGATGGGGTTTGAACCGCGGTCAGGGAGTCGCGTTAGCCACTGGGCCAGCTGGCTACAATAAGACTCATCTAAATAGATATATTTATACACCATAGGAAGATTAGTATAGGCCACCACTGTGACCACAAATGCAATTTTTTACAGACGAATCTCCAGCTAGCGTGGCCGTGACGAACTCTAGGTAACCTTCCTATGGAGTATAAATATACTTAGATGAATCTTATTGTGACCAGCTGAATCTTATTGTGACCAGCTGGCCCAATGGCTAACGCGTCGGTTTGGGGTTTTATGACTCTCTCATCGCGGGTTCTAGCCCCACTCGTGGTATGATTTGTTTGCAATCGTGTCATTACGATTTCGTGAGTCAAGTTAAGTGCTTTAAGTCGGACCAAAACGTAGTCGTAAGCTCCCCTGTCTCCCATGTGCGGGTTATATGTGTAATGTTGTGTACATTGCGTCGTAACAGCTGACTGGTAACTTGACAGATTTTTTTAATTTCGATATATCATAAGGAAGAGATTGCCTCCTTCAGCCTGTTCCAAACGCGGCTGTTCTTCCTTTCCTGGGATCAAATCTGATGACCTAGTCCCAGGCACTGAAGGATCCCTTGCGGTTTTAGCGTTTTCCAAGGTATGTTATAATGATAATGTCATAATAAATATAAACATGTAGTATATTATCACTGAGTGAAGAAGATAACAGAAGATAACTACCATATGGAGGAATGAAAGTAAAACTTGCGGAAATACCAGTTTTGTGAAGGGTGAGAGAGAGAGACAGAGAGAGAGAGAATGGATGAAGCTAGGGTGAAAGAGAAAGTAGTGTGAGAGGATGAGGTGAGGGGAGTGAGAGAAATAGGTTCGTGGTTGCCGGAAGTGTTGGCACGCCGCCAGCAACAGCAACAAACAAACAACACCATACAAATAACAACAACAAACAACAATAGCGACGACAACAACGACGACAGCACAGTAGCACGGTGATCACAAGAGAGAGAGAGAGAGAGAGAGAGAGAGAGAGAGATGGATGTTGAGTAGGAACAGATTCATGCTGTGTTGCGGAGGTTTCCTCTGTTGCTGGGGGGGGGGGGGTATTGTTGTTGTTACTGTTGCTGTCATTATTGTTGTTGTTGCTGCTGCAGTTGTTACTGTTGTTGTTAATGTTGTGGTTCTTGTTGTTCCTTCTGTTGTTGTTGTTGTTGTTGTTGCTGTTGTTGTTGTTGTTGTTGTTGTGTTGTTGTTGTTGTTGTTGTTGTTGTTGTTGTTGTTGTTGTTGTTGTTGTGTTGTTGTTGTTGTTTGCTGCTGCAGTTGTTACTGTTGTTGTTAATGTTGTGGTTCTTGTTGTTGCTTCTGTTGTTGTTGTTGTTGTTGTTGTTGTTGTTGTTGTTGTTGTTGTTGTTGTTGCTGCTGCAGTTGTTACTGTTGTTGTTAATGTTGTGGTTCTTGTTGTTGCTTCTGTTGTTGTTGTTGTTGTTGTTGTTGTTGTTGTTGTTGTTGCTGCTGCAGTTGTTACTGTTGTTGTTAATGTTGTGGTTCTTGTTGTTGCTTCTGTTGTTGTTGTTGTTGTTGTTGTTGTTGTTGTTGCTGCTGCAGTTGTTACTGTTGCTGTTAATGTTGTGGTTCTTGTTGTTGCTTCTGTTGTTGTTGTTGTTGTTGTTGTTGTTGTTGTTGCTGCTGCAGTTGTTACTGTTGCTGTTAATGTTGTGGTTCTTGTTGTTGTCTTCTGTTGTTGTTGTTGTTGTTGTTGCTTGTTGTGTTGTTGCTGTTGTTGTTGTTGCTGCTGCTGCTGCTGATGATGATGATGATGATTTGCTGTTCTTTTTGTTATTACTGTTTTTTCTGCTGTTGCTGTTGTTTTTGCTGATTTTCTCTTGTTGTTGTTACTGCTGTTTTTGTATTGTTGCTATTATTATTGTTGTTGTTAATGTCCTTGTTCGTTTAACTGATGTGATTCTCGTTAATTATTCTCTTGATTTCATTGTTACTTCGATTATCATCACCGTTCTTATCATCCCTACAAATATTAACCATCATTAACCATCTGCCAACAGCTGAATTATATATATATATATATATATATATATATATATATATATATATATATATATATATATATATATATATATATATATATATATATATATATATATATATATATATATATATATATATAATATATATATGTCGTGCCGAATAGGCAGAACTTGCGATCTTGGCTTAAGTAGCAACGCTCACCTTGCCATATAGGACAAGCGAAAAAAAATTTATGCAATAATTTCGCAAAAATCATCGTAAACCTAACGAAAAAAATACATCTCATTGTGTTTGTTTAGTATTAAATTACTGCAAACGTATTTAAAATATATTTAGTAGGATTAGGCTAAAATAAATTGCGCTTCTTATAATAAGGTTAGGTAAGTTTTCTAAGATTCTTTTGGTGCAAAATTAAATTTTTTTACATTAACATTAATGAAAAAAAATATATCTTTAAACGTCTAAGAGAAATTTTCAGAAAAGACTTA
>NC_069404.1:53428424-53435924 GCF_026875155.1 Cherax quadricarinatus
ATGCAGTATGCAGTATGACTACACAAGACACATATCCAACACTTCCGTATCTTTATACTCGAAGACGTTTCGCCTACACAGTAGCCTTCTTCTGTCGAATACAAAGGCGACTGAAATTGGAGACAGCTGAAGCAGTGGAGAGGAAAAGATAATGTGATCAGTTCATTGTGCTTGAAGAAGCTGCTTTGAGGTGGTCAGTCCCTCAGCCTTGAGAACCGTCCAGCTCCAAAGACTTGTACTTATATCTTATTCATCAACTTCTTTGCACTATATTCCATAATCATAGTGATGAAAATACAGTATAATATATTCCTTTATTACTGTCGTCAATAAAGAATAACATTATACGGTACTTGTGTCTTCAGATCTTCTCTGTATTTTATCCCATTTAAATTTCATCAGGTTTTTGGGTTGCAGTGCTTCAGCCTTTTTTCAAATTTAATTTAGACTGAAAACTGAGTGACTTTGGGTAACTCTCATTGTTTTCACTGTTCAGGTTTACCTCTGAGTGTTATCTTTGTACAAGCTTAACCCTGACTGTTATCACATTTCAAGCTTAACTCTGAGTGTTACGTACACATATACAGAAGTACATCTAATTATTAATAAGGTGATTTGGAGAAAATATCAGCGATTCATTTGTCAATGCTAAGATAGAGTTTATATCCGAACGTTTATCCTTATAGGTGGCTGAATGAGTTGTTTGCTCCCAGCTGGAAATGATGAGTGTTGCAGTGTTGCACTCTGGATGTTGTTGGTGTGGTGTTAAACTCAGCAACTTAATAGAGAATTCCACTCATTGTTTGCACAACAACATGGCAGGACGCAGTCTTGATGATATTATAAGCAATATAAAATCAGTGTTATTTTCTACGTTTCAGGAATGTTGTGATTTATTTTGCCTTCAACACGATGAGTCAACAGGTGTAAAAGAGCTCGTAAGGTGTTTTTTTGTTCATTTTTTTTTTTGAGCTTATTTGCATGACGGTAAGCTTTTCTGCTAGCCGACTCCAAAACGTTCCACCCAGCGAGAATATTGTGCTTAACATATTGGATACTTTCTTAAATTGGGGATGTAATTTAACGGCTGAAGTACCTCAGCAAACACACGTTTAGGTAAGCATAACTAATTTATTTAGTCAAGTCCAGCCATGTTTGCATCGTGTCCCGAGAGATCGCAGGCAGACCGGGATCGTAGGTTAAGTTTCTCGGTCCACTTCCCTCAGGGACGGACAGAAGACGGAGGGGAGAAGTAGAGGTGGGGAGGAGAATAGGAGGGGGACGCACAACGCTAGAGGTGCATTATATGGGTGCGACCGGGAATGTGGTGAGAATATGGGAGGCATTAGCGATGTTTACACACTCGGAAGTGTAGAAGCGGAACGTGGAAGGGAGCCTAGTACTGGGGACAAAAATTTTACATGGTTTTTCCAAAAGTAGATATGACAGTGCCTAAAGAGAAACATTAGCCAAAGCGAGGTTAGGATACCAGGAGACAGACGACAGGTAACAGAAAAAAAATAACTCGTCAATACGTTGACAGAGCTGGGATTTACTCAGTATGATGTTGAAATTAATCGAAATGCAGATTGTACAGTATGTGGAGAGAAATTGTCAGAAGAAGAATTGATTAGTTGATAATACTTTCAGCGCTAGAAAACAACAGAGTCTGAGTTCTGTAAAATAAATAAAAGTTTCAAACATAGCTGAAGAGCCACCTATTGAGAAAGGAAACCTAAAGCTAAAAAAAAACTAAACTCTCAGACAATTGCCATCACATTCATCGTCGGAGATTTCAACGCAATAGTAAGTACCAAGCTGAAGAACTAAGAAAATTCATGTCAGACAATACAATTACCAAAATTGTATTAACTATGGCAAAGTCTGTTGACATGAAAGGTGTCTTACAAATTATAAAACAAAAATTGCATGTATATTCTACAAATAAACGAACTAACAGTTACCTGAGAAAAACCTTATTCACCATAATTCAAAACCAGAATTAAATAATAACTGAATCTCATATTCATACAATTCGAAGCCTGATTAGATCTACAACGCACCTGATAATATACTGCATTACCTGAAAACTTCCAATGTAAACAATGACATGATGTAGCCAGGTTTAGGTTCTGATTACAAGCACTTTTGGCAGCGTGACGTACACTCGGACGAGGACCAAATTATGTGTGAGGTATAGTCAGTCTTATGACGAATTTCATGAATCTATATACTTGATTGTCCGCTTATTGAGGAATATGAGAAAGTGCAATAACCTACGTGACAAGGTATCTTACTAATGAAAATATGATTCCAGAAATTTTGAGAAAACGTGATCAGTATGCTTTCAAGAGATCAAAAATAGTAATAATCCATTCCCAAATGTATTCCTATGAACCCTTCTTGTGCCTAGTTCCTGAGCTTTACGACGTGTATCCATAAACTCTAGCGCTCAGGTCCCCAGGATGGATACTAGGTGCCCAGTAAGCTAGTCGCGTCGACGGTAAAACTTAATCTTATCAAATGTTATCTGTTTCTCCACTCTCGCCAACATCACAAGAGCTCAAAGGAAGAACCTACACAACATTTCGAGAAAGAAAAGGGCCCGTTCCTTCCAAAACATGAAAAAATTGTAGATTTAATCAAGGATTTTATTATATATTTATTTTATATATCTAATTATATATTATTAAAATTATATATATAATATATATATATGCAATAATATCACGAAACAGGTGATTTCAGAATATGCAAAACCACTGTGAAAGAATAGAGAAATTCCAAGCGTTTCGTGACTACTCACATTATCAAGAACAATTGTTCCTTTGATAATGTGAGCAGTCATGAAAGCGCTTGGAATTTTCTATTTTTACTGGTTGTTTTGTATATATATTATATATATATATATATATATTATATATATTTATATATATATTTATATATATATATTAAAACCCAAGTTAAATTTTCTCTTTTAAATTTAGTAGTTGCTAATTTTATTTATCCCAGTTTTAAAATTGGTAACTTTTCCATAGAACACGCGAGGACAACTTTTTCACATTTTTTCCTGTAATTTATGACCATTAAAATATATTAATCAAGAATCATTTTTAGATTTTTTACAAGTTTAGCAACGAACAGTTTTATTATTATTTTTATTTCTGTTAGACGGCTACTAGGACCTAGGAGACACTTGTACAAAGTAGGTCGACTAAATAGTATAATTAGATGAAGATCTAAACAGATGGAGATGTTGTCCCGTTTACAAATAATTCCGCAAGACAGTTCAACAGCCTCCCACCATGCATAAGGGGAATTACCAATAGGCCCCTGGCTGCCTTGAAGCTGGACAGATACTTAAAGTTAGTGCCGGATCAGTCGGGCTGTGGTTCGTACATTGGACTACATGCGTCCAGCAGTAACAGCCTGGTTGATCGGGTCCTGTTCCACCGGGCGGTCTGGTCGTGGACCGGGCCGTGGGGGAGTTGATCCCTGGAATACCGTACATGTAGATAGAACATTGTCTCTTACACGTGTTTAATATAGATACCGGACTCTCTTAAGCAGAAATGCCATGAATAAAGGGTAAATGATTGAAGATTGTCTCCAGTAAAAATAGAGGTTGAAAAATTACTGGTCTTAACTTAATCTCCTCACTCTAAACTCTAATCTTCCTAACCTATCATCTGTACTTCTTTAACTCTACATACTAACCTCCTACATCATCAACCTTCCTTCCTAAACCGTACATCCTTATCTTCCTAAACCACCGTCCGTCTTCCTAAAGGCTACATACTCTCCTAAACTCTACGTCCTAACATTTTAAGCCACTAAGATTGATTCCCATGGCCACACACCCACTAAACTCTACTCAATAAACCGAAACTCACCTCAGCTACCCACACCCTCTAAACGTCCATCGTTTCCCCTACACCAACACCCACCTTACCTTGCCACCCAAAGTTTTGTTTCCTGGTATAAACAGGAAGAGAAAGTGTCTCTCTTCCCCCTCTCTTCCCTTGTTTCATTTCCTCCCACAACTTCCCTTCTCCCCTTTCCCCACCTCCTATAATTTCCATCCTAATTCTCCCTACAAATTTTCCTCCTCAACTCGACTTTTCCCTTTCACTTCTCCCTCCCCCCTTCGCCTCTCACCTCTACCCATTCTTCTTTCTCCTCCTCCTTTCCCCCACGTTTTACCCCATTATGTTAGTAGACGACTTACGTAAAATCCTATTTAGTTTTTTGTGCAGGAGTGTTAATATTTTGTGGTTTGGTTTTAAAAGGCTATAAAAATATATACACACACACACAAAACACACACACACACACACCACACACACAACACACACACACACACAAAAACCACACAAAATTAAAATTTATATATATATATATTTTATTATATTTTATTTTATATAATTAATATTTAAATTTATTATTTATTTATTTTTATCACATGGCCGTTTTCCCAAGGCAGGGTGGCCCCAAAAAAGAAAACTTTCATTCATTCACTCTTTTCCTGTCTTGCCAGAAGGGCTTTACATACAGTTTTTAAACTGCAAACATTAACACCCCTCCTTCAGGTGCAGGCATGTATTCCCATCTCCGGATCAAGTCGGCTGCCGGTTTCCCTGAACCCCCTTCTAAATGTTACTTTGCCACACTCCAACAGCCGTAAAGTTTTAAAAAACCCATTTGTTCCTTTCCCTCTACCAAACACCCCAAAGCCGCCTGGGAAAGTCCAACCCCCTCGACACAAAAACCCCCTTTTTTACCCCCTCCCTAATTTTTCCTAGGCGACCCCCCCCCGCCTTCCTTCCCATACGGTGTACACTCTTGAAGTCTTTTTTCGCTCCATTTCTCTACTTTTCAAACCACCTAAAAACCCTTCCTCACCCCTCTGGACAACGTTTTGGAAACCCGCACCTCCCCCTAACTTCCAAATCGAATTCTTGCATTATATTCACACCACACATTGCCCTCAGACATGACATCTCCACTGCCTCCAGCCTTCTCCTCGCTGCAACATTCATCACCCATGCTTCACACCCATATAAGAGTGTTGGTAAAACTATACTCTCATACATTCCCCTCTTTGCCTCCAAGGACAAAGTTCTTTGTCTCCACAGACTCCTAAGTGCACCACTCACCCTTTTCCCTCATCAATTCTATGATTCACCTCATCCTTCATAGACCCATCCGCTGACACGTCCACTCCCAAATATCTGAATACATTCACTTCCTCCATACTCTCTCCCTCCAATCTGATATCCAATCTTTCACCACTAATATTTTTGTTATCCTCATAACCTTACTCTTTTCCTGTATTCACTTTTAATTTTCTTCTTTTGCACACCCTACCAATTTCATCCACCAATCTCTCCAACTTCTCTTCAGAATCTCCCAAAGAGCACAGTGTCATCAGCAAAGAGCAACTGTGACAATTCCCACTTTATGTGTGATTCTTTATCTTTTAACTCCACGCCTCTTGTCAGACCCTCGCATTTACTTCTCTTACAACCCCATCTATAAATATATTAAACAACCACGGTGACATCACACATCCTTGTCTAAGGCCTACTTTTACTGGGAAATAATTTCCCTCTTTCCTATGTACTCTAACTTGAGCCTCACTATCCTCGTAAAAACTCTTCACTGCTTTCAGTAACCTACCTCCTACACCATACACCTGCAACATCTGCCACATTGCCCCCTATCCACCCTGTCATACGCCTTTCCCAAATCCATAAATGCCACAAAGACCTCTTTAGCTTATCTAAATACTGTTCACATTATATGTTTCACTGTTAAACACCTGGTCCACACACCCCCTGCCTTTCCTAAAGCCTCCTTGTTCATCTGCTATCCTATTCTCAGTCTTACTTTTAATTCTTTCATAATAACTCTACCATACACTTTACCAGGTATACTCAACAGACTTATCCCCCTATAATTTTTGCACTCTCTTTTGTCCCTTTGCCTTTATACAAAGGAACTATGCATGCTCTCTGCCAATCCTAGGTACCTTACCCTCTTCCATACATTTATTAAATAATTACACCAACACTCTCAAAACTACATCCCCACCTGCTTTTAACATTTCTATCTTTATCCCAACAATCCCGGCTGCCCTTACCCCCTTTCATTTTACCTTACTGCCTCACGAACTTCCCCCACACTCACAAACTGGCTCTTCCTCACTCCTACAAGTGTTATTCCTCCTTGCCTATACACGAAATCACAGCTTCCCTATCTTCATCAACATTTAACAATTCTCGAAATATTCCTCCGTCTTCCCAATACCTCTAACTTCCATTTAATAACTCTCCTCTCTATTTTTAACTGACAAATCCATTTGTTCTCTAGGCTTCCTTAACTTGTTAATCTCACTCCAAAACTTTTTCTTATTTTCAACAAAATTTGTTGATAACATTCACCCACTCTCTCATTTGCTCTCTTTTTACATTGCTTCACCACTCTCTTAACCTCTCTCTTTTTCTCCATATACTCTTCCCTCCTTGCATCACTTCTACTTTGTAAAACTTCTCATATGCTAACTTTTTCTCCTTACTACTCTCTTTACATCATCATTCCACCAATCGCTCCTCTTCCTCCCGCACCCACTTTCCTGTAACCACAAACTTCTGCTGAACACTCTAACACTACATTTTTAAACCTACCCCTTTACCTCTTCGACCCATTGCCTATGCTCTCATTGGGCCCATCTATCTCCAATTGATGTTTATATCTTTCCCTAACTGCCCCCTCTTTTAGTTTATAAACCTTCACTCCTCTCTTCCCTGATGCTTCTATTCTCCTTGTATCCCATCTACCTTTTACTCTCAGTGTAGCTACAACTAAAAAAGTGATCTGATATATCTGTAGCCCCTCTATAAACATGTACATCCTGAAGTCTACTCAACAGTCTTTTTTCTACCAATACATAATCCAACAAACTACTGTCATTTCGCCCTACATCATATCTTGTATACTTATTTATCCTCTTTTTCTTAAAATATGTATTACCTATAACTAAACCCCTTTCTATACAAAGTTCAAATCAAAGGGCTCCCATTTATCATTTACACCTGGCACCCCAAACTTACCTACCACACCCTCTCTAAAAGTTTCTCCTACTTTAGCATTCAGGTCCCCTACCACAATTACTCTCTCACTTGGTTCAAAGGCTCCTATACATTCACTTAACATCTCTCAAAATCTCTATCTCTCCTCTGCATTCCTCTCTTCTCCAGGTGCATTCACGCTTATTATGACCCACTTCTCGTATCCAACCTTCACTTTAATCCACATAATTCTTGCATTTACACATTCATATTCTCTTTTCTCCTTCCATAACTGATCATTCAACATTACTGCTACCCCTTCCTTTGCTCTAACTCTTTCAGATACTCCAGATTTAATCCCATTTATTTACCCCCACCGAAACTCCCCTACCCCCTTCAGCTTTGTTTCGCTTAGGGCCAGGACATCCAA
>NC_069404.1:53438424-53450924 GCF_026875155.1 Cherax quadricarinatus
ACCACTCTCCTCCTGTCTATCAATAGTTGCGAGTGAGGCCACCACTCTCCTCCTGTCTATCGACAGCTGAGGGTGAGGCCACCACTCTCCTCCTGTCTATCAATAGCTGCGAGTGAGGCCACCACTCTCCTCCTGTCTATCGACAGCTGCGGGTGAGGCCACCACTCTCCTCCTGTCTGTCGACAGTTGCGGGTGAGGCCACCACTCTCCTCCTGTCTATCGACAGCTGCGTGTGACGCCACCACTCTCCTCCCGTCTATCAATAGCTGCAGGTGACGCCACCACTCTCCTCCTGTCTATCGACAGCTGCGGCTTACGCCACCACTCCTCCTGTCTATCGACAGCTAAGGGTAAGGCCACCAGTCTCCTCCTGTCTATCGATAGCTGAGGGTGAGGCCACCAGTCTCCTCCTGTCTATCTACATCTGCGGGTGAAGCCATGACTGTCCTCCTATCTATCTATAACTGCGGGTGAGGCCACCACTGTCCTCCTGTCTCCCTGCAGCTTGCGGGTGACGCCACCACTGTCCTCCTGTCTATCTACGGCTGCGGGTGAGGCCACCACTGTCCTCCTGTTTATCTGCAGCTGCGGGTGAGGCCACCACTGTCCTCCTGTCTATCTACAGCTGCGGGTGAGTCCTCCACTGTCCTCCTGTCTATCTACGGCTGCGGGTGAGTCCTCCACTGTCCTCCTGTCTATCTACAGCTGCGGGTGAGGTCACCACTGTCCTCCTGTCTCCCTACAGCTGCGGGTGAGTCCTCCACTGTCCTCCTGTCTATCTACAGCTGCGGGTGAGGCCACCACTGTCCTCCTGTCTATCTAGACCTGCGGGCGAGGCCACCACTGTCCTCATGCCTATCTACAGCTGCGGGTGAGGCCACCACTGTCCTGTCTATCTACAGCTGCGGGTGAGGCCACCACTGTCCTGTCTATCTACAGCTGCGGGTGAGGCCACCACTGTCCTCCTGTCTATCTACAGCTGCGAGTGAGGCCACCACTGTCCTCCTGTCTCACTACAGCTGCTGGTGAGGCCACCACTGTCCTCCTGTCTATCTACAGCTGCTGGTGAGGCCACCACTGTCCTCCTGTCTGCCTGCAGCTGCGGGTGAGGCCACCACTGTCCTGTCTATCTACAGCTGCGGGTGAGGCCACCACTGTCCTCCTGTCTATCTACAGCTGCGAGTGAGGCCACCACTGTCCTCCTGTCTCACTACAGCTGCTGGTGAGGCCACCACTGTCCTCCTGTCTATCTACAGCTGCTGGTGAGGCCACCACTGTCCTCCTGTCTATCTACAGCTGCTGGTGAGGCCACCACTGTCCTCCTGTCTATCTACAGCTGCTGGTGAGGCCACCACTGTCCTCCTGTCTATCTACAGCTGCTGGTGAGGCCACCACTGTCCTCCTGTCTATCTACAGCTGCGAGTGAGGCCACCACTGTCCTCCTGTCTGCCTGCAGCTGCGGGTGAGGCCACCACTGTCCTCCTGTCTATCTACAGCTGCTGGTGAGGCCACCACTGTCCTCCTGTCTATCTACAGCTGCTGGTGAGGCCACCACTGTCCTCCTGTCTATCTACAGCTGCTGGTGAGGCCACCACTGTCCTCCTGTCTGCCTGCAGCTGCGGGTGAGGCCACCACTGTCCTGTCTATCTACAGCTGCGGGTGAGGCCACCACTGTCCTCCTGTCTATCTACAGCTGCGAGTGAGGCCACCACTGTCCTCCTGTCTGCCTGCAGCTGCGGGTGAGGCCACCACTTTCCTCCTGTCTCGATACAGCTGCGGGTTACCTGGAGGTTACCTGGAGGTTATTCCGGGGATCAACGCCCCCGCGGCCCGGTCCATGACCAGGCTACCCGATGGATCAGGGCCTGATCAACTAGGCTGTTACTGCTGGCCGCACGCAGTCCAACGTACGAGCCACAAGCCGGTGAGGCCACCACTGTCCTCCTGTTTCCCTGCAGCTGCGGGTGAGGCCACCACTGTCGTCCTGTCTATCAACAGCTGCGGGTGAGGCCACCACTGTTCTCCTGTCTACCTACAGCTGCGGGTGAGGCCACCACTGTCCTGTCTCCCTGCAGCTGCGGGTGAGGCCACCACTCTCCTCGTGTCTATCTACAGCTGCGGGTGAGGCCACCACTGTCGTCCTGTCTATCAACAGCTGCGGGTGAGGCCACCACTGTTCTCCTGTCTACCTGCAGCTGCGGGTGAGGCCACCACTGTCCTGTCTCCCTGCAGCTGCGGGTGAGGCCACCACTCTCCTCGTGTCTATCTACAGCTGCGGGTGAGGCCACCACTGTCCTCCTGTCTATCTACAGCTGCGGGTGAGGCCACCACTCTCCTCCTGTCTATCTACAGCTGCGGGTGAGGCCACCACTCTCCTCCTGTCTATCTACAACCTGTTTGAAGAGGTTTCGTTGGAATCTTAATTAAATATTCCTTCACCGTCCTGCTATATACTACATTCCGCTTCCTTTCACTCTCCCACTCTCTTACCCTCCTCGTTCCTTCCACACACACACATATATATATATATATATATATATATATATAATATATATATATATATATATATATATATATATATTATATATATATATATATATATATATATATATATATATATATATATATATATATATATATATATAATATATTATACCTGGAAGAAGTGGTTTATTTTCAAGAAGACACAGGCAAAAGCTTTTGTCTCGAACCTGTTCTTTACATCTTCGAGTCCCGTTATTCATAGGTATCCAGGAGGGGAAAGTCAGCGTGAGGGTTTAGGTCTATAAGTCTGGGCCAGCCCTACTGGCCTTCTAACGGTAGTTGGTCGTTGAGGAAGCCTCTGTTGCTGAGCCTCTGTTGAGGCGCCTTTGTTGGGGAGTCTGTGTTATGGAACGTCTGTTGGAGAGGGTATGTCTTGTTTTAGTCTGTGATGCTGTGACCGCGTTAATGTAGAAAGGATGTAGGGTGGGTGTGTGGGTAGGAGTGGATCATCTGTGGGTGGGTTGTGTGGGTAATAGTGGATCATCTGTGGGTGGGTGTGTGGGTAGGAGTGGATCATCTGTGGGTGGGTGTGTGGGTAGGAGTGGATCATCTGTGGGTGGGTTGGGGGTAGGAGTGGATCATCTGTGGGTGGGTTGGGGGTAGGAGTGGATCATCTGTGGGTGGGTTGGGGGTAGGAGTGGATCATCTGTGGGTGGGTTGGGGGTAGGAGTGGATCATCTGTGGGTGGGTTGGGGGTAGGAGTGGATCATCTGTGGGTGGGTTGGGGGTAGGAGTGGATCATCTGTGGGTGGGTTGGGGGTAGGAGTGGGTCATCTGTGGGTGGGTTGGGGGTAGGAGTGGATCATCTGTGGGTGGGTTGGGGGTAGGAGTGGATCATCTGTGGGTGGGTTGGGGGTAGGAGTGGATCATCTGTGGGTGGGTTGGGGGAATAGTGGATCATGTGTGGGTGGGTGGGGAGAATAGTGGATTATGTGTGGGTGGGTGGGGAGAATAGTGGATTATGTGTGGGTGGGTGGGGGAATAGTGGGTCACCTGTGGGTGGGTGGGGGAATAGTGGATCATGTGTTGGTGGGTGGGGGGAATAGTGGATCATGTGTGGGTGGGTGGGGAATAGTGGGTCATCTGTGGGTGGGTGGGGGAATAGTGGATCATGTGTAGGTGGTTGGGGGGAATAGTGGATCATCTGTGGGTGGGTGGGGGAATAGTGGGTCATCTGTGGGTGGGTGGGGGAATAGTGGATCATGTGTTGGTGGGTGGGGGTATTGTGGATCATGTGTGGGTGGGTGGGGGAATTGTGGGTCATCTGCGAGTGGGTTGGGGAATAGTGGGTCATCTGTGGGTGGGTGGGGGAATTGTGGATCATCTGTTGGTGGGTGGGGAATAGTGGGTCATGTGTAGGTGGGTGGGGGGAATAGTGGATCATCTGTGGGTGGGTGGGGCATAGTGGGTCATCTGTGGGTGGGTGGGGGAATAGTGGATCATGTGTGGGTGGGTAGGGGCATAGTGGGTCATCTGTGGGTGGGTGGGGGAATAGTGGATCATGTGTGGGTGGGTAGGGGAATAGTGGGTCATCTGTGGGTGGGTGGGGGGAATAGTGGATCATCTGTGGGTGGGTGGGAGAATAGTGGATCATCTGTGGGTGGGTTGGGGAATAGTGGATCATCTGTGGGTGGGTGGGGGAATAGTGGATCATCTGTGGGTGGGTGGGGGAATAGTGGGTCATCTGTGGGTGAGTGGGGGAATAGTGGATCATTTGTGGGTGGGATGGGGAATAGTGGATCATCTGTGGGTGGGATGGGGAATAGTGGATCATCTGTGGTTGGGTGGGGAGAATAGTTCAGTGGAATAGGTTAAGGGTTAAAAGGTGCTGGGAAGAGGTGGGAGTGGGATGTGGGGGAGACTTTAGGTGGGAGAATGGGAAGTAGGTGAGGGTGGTGTTTGCTAGTGGAGGAGGAGGAGGAAGTTAACACCACTACCAGGTTAGGTAACTAACACCACTACCAGGTTCAGTAACTAACACCATTGACAGGTTCGGTAACTAACACCACTGGCAGGTACAGTAACCAAAGCCCCTGACATGTTCGGTAACTAACACCACTGACAGGTTCGGTAACTAACACCGCTGACAGGATCGGTAACCAACACCACTGATAGGTTCGGTAACTAACACCGCTGACAGGATCGGTAACCAACACCACTGATAGGTTCGGTAACTAACACCACTGACAGGTACAGTAACTAACACCACTGACAGGTACAGTAACTAATACCACTGACAGGTTCAGTAACTAACACCACTGACAGGTACAGTAACTAATACCACTGACAGGTACAGTAACCAACACCACTGACAGGTTCGGTAACTAACACCACTGACAGGTTCGGTAACTAATACCACTGACAGGTACAGTAACTAACACCACTGACAGGTACAGTAACTAATACCACTGACAGGTACAGTAACTAATACCACTGACAGGTTCGGTAACTAACACCACTGACAGGTACAGTAACTAACACCACTGACAGGTACAGTAACTAACACCACTGACAGGTTCAGTAACTAATACCACTGACAGGTACAGTAACTAACACCACTGACAGGTACAGTAACTAATACCACTGACAGGTTCGGTAACTAACACCACTGACAGGTACAGTAACTAACACCACTGACAGGTACAGTAACTAATACCACTGACAGGTTCGGTAACTAACACCACTGACAGGTACAGTAACTAACACCACTGACAGGTACAGTAACTAACACCACTGACAGGTTCGGTAACTAACACCACTAGCAGGTTCGGTAACTAACACCACTGACAGGTACAGTAACTAACACCACTGACAGGTTCGGTAACTAACACCACTAGCAGGTTCGGTAACTAACACCACTGACAGGTACAGTAACTAATACCACTGACAGGTTCAGTAACTAACACCACTGACAGGTACAGTAACTAACACCACTGACAGGTACAGTAACTAATACCACTGACAGGTACAGTAACTAACACCACTGACAGGTTCGGTAACTAACACCACTGACAGGTACAGTAACTAATACCACTGACAGGTTCGGTAACTAACACCACTGACAGGTACAGTAACTAACACCACTGACAGGTACAGTAACTAATACCACTGACAGGTTCGGTAACTAACACCACTGACAGGTACAGTAACTAACACCACTAACAGGTTCGGTAACTAATACCACTGACAGGTTCGGTAACTAACACCACTGACAGGTACAGTAACTAACACCACTGACAGGTACAGTAACTAATACCACTGAGAGGTTCGGTAACTAACACCACTGACAGGTACAGTAACTAACACCACTGACAGGTTCGGTAACTAACACCACTGACAGGTACAGTAACTAACACAACTGACAGGTACAGTAACTAACACCACTGACAGGTACAGTAACTAACACCACTGACAGGTACAGTAACTAACACCACTGACAGGTACAGTAACTAACACCACTGACAGGTACAGTAACTAACACCACTAACAGGTACAGTAACTAACACCACTGAGAGGTTCGGTAACTAACACCACTGACAGGTACAGTAACTAACACCACTGACAGGTACAGTAACTAACACCACTGACAGGTACAGTAACTAACACCACTGACAGGTACAGTAACTAACACCACTGACAGGTACAGTAACTAACACCACTGACAGGTACAGTAACTAACACCACTGACAGGTACAGTAACTAACACCACTGACAGGTACAGTAACTAACACCACTGACAGGTACAGTAACTAACACCACTAACAGGTACAGTAACTAACACCACTGACAGGTACAGTAACTAACACCACTAACAGGTACAGTAACTAACACCACTGACAGGTTCGGTAACTAACACCACTGACAGGTACAGTAACTAACACCACTGACAGGTACAGTAACTAACACCACTAACAGGTACAGTAACTAACACCACTGACAGGTACAGTAACTAACACCACTAACAGGTACAGTAACTAACACCACTGACAGGTTCGGTAACTAACACCACTGACAGGTACAGTAACTAACACCACTGAGAGGTACAGTAACTAACACCACTGACAGGTACAGTAACTAACACCATTGGAGGAAGCATGTCTCCTGATATTTTCCCAGCAGATGGGTAAGAATGTGTACGTGAGTAAGAATATGTACGTGAGTAAGAATGTGTATGGGTGTAAGAATGTATATGTGGGTAACGATGTGTACTTATTTTCTGAGCACACGTAACCTCCAGAAACAAACAGAAAACCAAAGTTACAGTAACAAATTATTAGAAATTAACTGGGCAGTGTACTAAGGCAATAAAAGCATATTTTTTATCTTATTAATAGGTCATTAGTATCTGGATCTGAAAAAGTCGTTTCTATGCTAATGTCATCAGGTTGGACTCAGTCACTGCTCGTGGCTTACGCACCTCGCCTCTGAGACTAGTTTTATAGCGAACTTCTCCAATTTCGCCACTCTTTTGGCATGCTTGGTCAGATGTGGGTTCCACACTGGTGCTGCATACTCCAAGATGGACCTGTTATATATATATATATATATATATATATATATATATATATATATATATATATATATATATATATATATATATATATATATATATATATATATATATATATATATATATATATATATATATATATATGTCGTGCCGAATATGTAAAACTGGTCAATTAGCAAGAACTCATTTAAAATTAAGTTCTTTCTGAAATTTTCTTTCATACGTTTAAAGATATATATTTTTCATTAATGTTAATGTAAAAAATTTTAATTTTGCACCAAAAGAATCTTAGAAAACTTACCTAACCTTATTACAACAAGAGCAATTTATTTTGGCCTAACCTAACTAAATATATTTTAGATTTGTTTACAATAATTTAATACTAAACAAACACAGTGAAATATTTTTCTTTCGTTAGGTTCAGAATGATTTTGGCGAAATTATTGCATACACAAATTTTCACTTGTCCTATAAGGCAAGGTAAGACACATATGCAACAGTTAGACAACTTTATTCCGAAACGTTTCGCCTACACAGTAGGCTTCTTCAGTCGAATACAGAAAGTAGGCAGGAACAGTAGAGATGTGAAGACGATGTAATCAGTCCATCACCCTTGAAGTCGTAGAATTTGAGGTTGTCAGTCCCTCGGCCTGGAGAAGTTCAGTTCCATAGTCAGGAACTATCTGAAGATCAAGCGACAGTGCGGAGACTTAAATACTGTCGGAAGGAGAGGTGCAGGGTAGTAGTAGTAGTAGTAGTAGTAGTAGTAGTGAGAGGCCACTGAGAGGTCATGTCCCTCTCAGATCCAACACTTCTCACTTGAAAAGCTTGTCCAAGGTGTTTTCTGTACCAAGATGCCACGTGTTGCAGTGTCTGACAAGATGAATATCAAAATGGTATACAATACCGACAGGTTGTTAGGTAAGACACATATGCAACAGTTAGACAACTTTATTCCGAAACGTTTCGCCTACACAGTAGGCTTCTTCAGTCGAATACAGAAAGTAGGCAGGAACAGTAGAGATGTGAAGACGATGTAATCAGTCCATCACCCTTGAAGTCGTAGAATTTGAGGTTGTCAGTCCCTCGGCCTGGAGAAGTTCAGTTCCATAGTCAGGAACTATCTGAAGATCAAGCGACAGTGCGGAGACTTAAATACTGTCGGAAGGAGAGGTGCAGGGTAGTAGTAGTAGTAGTAGTAGTAGTAGTAGTAGTAGTAGTAGTAGTAGTAGTAGTAGTAGTAGTAGTGAGAGGCCACTGAGAGGTCATGTCCCTCTCAGATCCAACACTTCTCACTTGAAAAGCTTGTCCAAGGTGTTTTCTGTACCAAGATGCCACGTGTTACAGTGTCTGACAAGATGAATATCAAAATGGTATACAATACCGACAGGTTGTTAGGTAAGGCACATATGCAACAGTTAGACAACTTTATTCCGAAACGTTTCGCCTACACAGTAGGCTTCTTCAGTCGAATACAGAAAGTAGGCAGGAACAGTAGAGATGTGAAGACGATGTAATCAGTCCATCACCCTTGAAGTCGTAGAATTTGAGGTTGTCAGTCCCTCGGCCTGGAGAAGTTCAGTTCCATAGTCAGGAACTATCTGAAGATCAAGCGACAGTGCGGAGACTTAAATACTGTCGGAAGGAGAGGTGCAGGGTAGTAGTAGTAGTAGTAGTAGTATAGTAGTAGTAGTAGTAGTAGTAGTGAGAGGCCACTGAGAGGTCATGTCCCTCTCAGATCCAACACTTCTCACTTGAAAAGCTTGTCCAAGGTGTTTTCTGTACCAAGATGCCACGTGTTGCAGTGTCTGACAAGATGAATATCAAAATGGTATACAATACCGACAGGTTGTTAGGTAAGACACATATGCAACAGTTAGACAACTTTATTCCGAAACGTTTCGCCTACACAGTAGGCTTCTTCAGTCGAATACAGAAAGTAGGCAGGAACAGTAGAGATGTGAAGACGATGTAATCAGTCCATCACCCTTGAAGTCGTAGAATTTGAGGTTGTCAGTCCTCGGCCTGGAGAAGTTCAGTTCCATAGTCAGGAACTATCTGAAGATCAAGCGACAGTGCGGAGACTTAAATACTGTCGGAAGGAGAGGTGCAGGGTAGTAGTAGTAGTAGTAGTAAAAGTAGTAGTAGTAGTAGGGACATGACCTCTCAGTGGCCTCTCACTACTACTACTACTACTACTACTACTACTACTACTACTACTACCCTGCACCTCTCCTTCCGACAGTACTTAAGTCTCCGCACTGTCGCTTGATCTTCAGATAGTTCCTGACTATGGAACTGAACTTCTCCAGGCCGAGGGACTGACAACCTCAAATTCTACGACTTCAAGGGTGATGGACTGATTACATCGTCTTCACATCTCTACTGTTCCTGCCTACTTTCTGTATTCGACTGAAGAAGCCTACTGTGTAGGCGAAACGTTTCGGAATAAAGTTGTCTAACTGTTGCATATGTGTCTTACCTAACAACCTGTCGGTATTGTATACCATTTTGATATTCACCTATATGGCAAGATGAACGTTGCTATTTAAGCCAAGATCGCAAGTTCTGCCTATTCGGCACGACATATATATATATATATATATATATATATATATATATATTATATATATATATATATATATATATATATATATAATATATACATATATATTTATATACAGTGATGCTGCTCAAATCTAAATTTAACTTACAGTGTCTTAAAAAATGGCCAAAAAATGTCGCTTTGAAAAAACTTTTTTCTGTAAAATACGTATATATTATTCAACGATATCTCATGAAAGTAACGACATAAAATATAGCTAAAAACATTGGCTAAATATATATATATACACATCAAAAAGCTATATCTCGGTATATATACAATGAGAAGTGTGTTTATCTCAGTGTATATACTCTCAGAGGTGTGTATCTCACAGAATAAAGTTACCTGAGACGTGTTTATCTCTCAGTGTATTTTATACTGCACCGGTGGCCCGGTGGCCTGGTGGCTAAAGCTCCCGCTTCACACACGGAGGGCCCGGGTTCGATTCCCGGCGGGTGGAAACATTTCGACACGTTTCCTTACACCTGTTGTCCTGTTCACCTAGCAGCAAATAGGTACCTGGGTGTTAGTCGACTGCTGTGGGTCGCATCCTGGGGGACAAGATTAAGGACCCCAACGGAAATAAGTTAGACTGTCCTCGATGACGCACTGACTTTCTTGGGTTATCCTGGGTGGCTAACCCTCCGGGGTTAAAAATCCGAACGAAATCTTATACACTGAGAGGTATGTATCTCGCTGTTTATATATGCTGAGAATTACGATTATTCCTAGTGCAGAAAGTAAAATGTTTTGACTAGTGGTGCGTAGATGACACGCAATCTCTGTGTGACGTTCGTGTAACTCATACTCTTTTAAAACTAGTAAATTAAAGCCTGAATACTTGCAAACGTTATGGCTGTGAAAATAAAATTCATTGGGAGGAAATTTGCCATGTAACATTTGGTACAATTGTATGCACGGTGAAAGTAACGGGATTCATGCAGGATATTGCTTGTGTGTTGCATGACGGTGCTGTCATGGGTAACGGTGGTGGTGGTGGGGTGGTGATAGTGGTGGTGGTGTTACTGGTGATGGTGGTGGGTGTGGTGATTATGGTGATGGTGGTGGTGTTAGTGGTGATGATAGTGGTGGTGTTGGTGGTGGTGGTGATTGTGGTGATAGTGGTGTTAGCGGTGATAGTAATGGTGATGAATACTTAACAGGGAAGGCTGCAACAGAATTCGGTCACCACTGCCGTGACTACCACAACCAGCGCCATTACCTCACGTCCCTTATTATGCCCCGAACTAATGCCAGAAACCCATTAACCATAAGCATCCCCGGCACAGCTTAACCAGCTGGTTCCTACAGATCGAGCGAGTAGTTTACTCCACTGGCTTTACGTTTGCAAAAAAAAAAAAATCTTTACCCACGTTTGCGTTGCATCTCTTGCCTCGAAGTTTCTTTTCACTGTGTATAGTGACTTTTAGATCACTTCGTCGTCTCATGGTTTGTTTCTTAGTGTTGGTATGAGCTTTGTTTTCGTTCTTTGTACCCTCTCCAGTCTATCTTCATCTTGTGCATTAGAGGAATAATGAGAGAGAGAGAGAGAGAGAGAGAGAGAGAGAGAGAGAGAGAGAGAGAGAGAGAGAGAGAGAGAGAGAGAGATGAAGTATCACCGCCACTTTCACCAGCTAGATGCAGACTCATTCTTATAATGTCATCTGCCGCAAAGACCAGAGATACTTCAGATTTTATGTGATGCCTCAGCACCATCATAACAGTGAAACATAACAGCGGTGGAATATCCCAGCAGTGGAACATCCCAGCAGTGGAACATCCCAGCAGTGGAACATCCCAGCAGTGGAACATCCCAGCAGTGGAATATCCTAGCAGTGGAACATCCCAGCAGTGGAACATCCCAGCAGTGGAACATCCCAGCAGTGGAACATCCCAGCAGTGGAACATCTTAGCAGTGGAACATCTTAGCAGTGGAACATCTTAGCAGCGGAACATCCCAGCAGTGGAACATCCCAGCAGTGGAACATCCCAGCAGTGGAACATCCCAGCAGTGGAACATCCCAGCAGTGGAACATCTTAGCAGTGGAACATCTTAGCAGCGGAACATCCCAGTAGTGGAACATCCCAGCAGTGGAACATCCCAGCAGTGGAACATCCCAGCAGTGTAACATCCCAGCAGTGGAACATCCCAGCAGTGGAACATCCCAGCAGTGGAACATCTTAGCAGTGGAACATCTTAGCAGCGGAACATCCCAGCAGTGGAACATCCCAGCAGTGGAACATCCCAGCAGTGGAACATCCCAGCGGTGAAACATCCCAGCAGTGGAACATCCCAGCAGTGGAACATCCCAGCAGTGGAACATCTTAGCAGTGAAACATCTTAGCAGTGGAACATATTTAGCAGTGGAACACCCCAGCAGTGGAACATCCCAGCGGTGGAACATCCCAGCAGTGGAACACCCCAGCAGTGGAACATCTTAGCAGTGGAACACCCCAGCAGTTGAACATCCCAGCGGTGGAACATCCCAGCAGTGGAACATCCCAACAGTGGAACATCCCAATAGTGGAACATCCCAGCGGTGAAACATCCCAGCAGTGGAACATCCCAGCAGTGGAGCATCCCAGCGGAGGAACATCTCAGCAGTGGAACATCTCAGCAGTGGAACATTCCAGCGGTGGAACATCCCAGCAGTGGAACATCCCAGCGGTGGAGCACCCCAGCAGTGGAACATCCCAGCGGTGAAACATCCCAGCAGTGGAACATCCCAGCGGTGAAACATCCCAGCAGTGGAACATCCCAACAGTGGAACATCCCAGCGGTGAAACATCCCAGCGGTGGAACATCCCAACAGTGGAACATCCCAGCGGTGAAACATCCCA
>NC_069404.1:53463424-53540924 GCF_026875155.1 Cherax quadricarinatus
AAAGGGCCCATAGTAAAAATTTGGGATTTTAAAAATGCTATTTTGCCAGCGGGTTGGGGGTTTCGGTTTTCCCCAGTTTTTTCCCCTTTCTTTTCGGGCCGGGCTAAACCCAAACCCCTAAAATTTCTTTTTTTGGAGAACATAAATTAAACCCACCCGGGGGGTGTTCAGCGGGTCCCCCACTGCCCCCCCACTTCTCTTTTTGGCTTGGCAGTAAGAAAAACTAACCCCAGCCTACGAAAGGAGCTCAATATCTGGAAACCTGGATGACGGCACTCGGGCAGGTATAAAAGAGCCCCTCGTGGGGGCCCTAAAAATGGTAAAAACACAGGGAAAGACTTGGGACCACCCTCAATCCCTCCAAGTGTAAATCATCACAGCGAACCGGGAAATAATCAATCCTGTGCAAAGAATCCTCCCGGAAGTCTCAACTACAACTCCTTTCCAACAGTCCCCCTTTGGGGGGGAAAACCGCTGGGTCACCAGGCCATCGATACTGTCCTAAAGGACAAATTGAATAAACCTGATGAAAATGGAGGAGAGAATAAGCGATCTTGATGCCCTGTTGCCTCTGTATCTCCTCACAAGGTGTTTTACTTTTGCCAAGCCCTAAATTCTTGAGGTGGCCCCCTTTTTTGGAAAACCCCAAACACTCGAAAAATTTAGACGCACACCTGAGATAAATTTTTTTAAAAAGGGGCATGCCCCAGTCACTAGAGGATGAGCAATGGGATCAGGAAAACCCTCCCAGGGCGACGGGAAAGGTATAGGGGTGCTTTAAAGCAAACGGGATGTTGCTTTTTCCTGCTTTTTTTGTTTCGGGGTTTGGCTTCCCAGTGCATTAAAACAAGGGAAAATTGTGCCAGAACCCTTTTAGAGAAATTGGTAGGGCTCAAAACCCCCGGTTTAATGAAGCAGCAATTTTGGTGGGACACCCCCTTTCAGATCCCTCCTGGGAGACCAGCTCCTCCCAAACACACAAAACAGTTTCCCACTGGGACAAAAACCCAAACTTTGGGAAAAAATCGCCAAAAACAATGCTCTCCAATTTCTTCAGGGAAAGAACAAAGCTTCGTCTCTTGGCGTGAAGGAAAAAACACTCAGGAAAAATTTCCCGCTAGCTGTTCCCCAAATTTCCCCCCTGGGGACCCTTCCCCCCCCACCCGGCCATTGGAAATTTGGGGTTTTCTCTTCGCCTAGGGGCCCCCCCCATCCTCAAACCCAACTTTGGGTATTTGGGGGAGGGCGACAGCTGATCAAAATTTGGGGCTTCATGGGGCTAGTTTTCCCCAACAGCAGAAGGGGAAATATGCCGACATGAGGAGTTTAATGACATAATAAAGAGAAAGCCTTTGCCAAAAGCCCCTTGCCCCCCGCTTCCGGGAAACCCCAAATACAAGGTCTGATGGAAGTCAAAAACGTTTTGATGGAGCCACTTTTGTACCCTGGAAGGATGGAAGCCCAAAATTTCCTGGGACCAAAACCTGTTTCTGTACATTTGGGAGACACCTACTTGCCATACTCCGTAGTGGAAGGGGGTGGAGCCGGCCCAGCCACGGGAGACCCCCAGAAGATCCGAAAAAAATGAAAAATTCCCCCTTGCTATAACTTCAACCCCAAAAGGGTCGGAGACCCTTGGGGGCATGGGGCAAGTGTGCCTAAAGTTTCCCCAAAAGCTTGGGGGAAAAAGCTAATCATAAAAAACCCAAAGGGCCACAGGGCGACCAGGTTTTCCCCTTTCGAGACCAGTGTTGCGATCCAGAGGGGGAAATGCCTGCGCATTTGGGCCCCGCGGCCCCCCGCAAAAGGGGAAACTGGCGAAGTGTTTGAGAACAGCTCCTTTATTTCCCTTTTTGTTTTTCTTTCTGTTGTATTTTTTTGAATGTTTGGCCAAATTATTTTGGGCTTTTTAAAAGAAACATTAAATTGAAATATAGGGGGGGGTAGGAGAAAATTTCAAACAGCTTCAGGGGGAACCTTGAGTTTTCCCTGAAGCAAGTTTATTTTTTTTCTCTGAGGATGAGGGGCCCCAGGAAAATTTTTTAGAGGTGGTACCTCCCCATATTTATTGGTATATAATATTTTATATATATATATATATATATAATATTTAATTTTATATTTAAATTATAAAATTTTAATATATATTAAAATATAAAATAAAATATATATAATGGCCCACCAGTAGTCGTTTTTTTCAAAAAAATGTAGAATTTATTTTAATGGGGGGCCTAAGAGAATTAAAAATTTTTTTGTTAAAAAGGGAAATTTTTTTTGGGTTTTTTTTAAAATTCTGTATATTGTTCTACCAACTTTCAAATTTAAAGTCCTGGAATTTTGTATTGTTTAAAACCCTGGATGGGGGAAACGTCAAAATAAAGATACCCAGAGTTGCAATGTGTCTAAATTTTTTTCTTAAGAACATAAGAACAAAAAGAAAAAGGGGGAACAATGCCCGGAAGGGTGCTGGCCCCTATAGGGGGGGGGCCTTTTTCCTTTTTGTTCCGGTTTCTGTGTCCCTTTATGTTCAATTTTAAATTTTTAAACCGACCTAATAAAAATTTTAAACCCAAATGATGCTATTTAAATTGGTTTTGTTCCCAAAGGGGTTTTAAATCAATTTTTTTTCCCGAAATTTTTAGTATTCCACGTTAATTCACACAAAATATATAACAAATCCCATCCCCTTAGACAAAACATTTGTTTTATCTGTTTTTCCCGAAGTTAGACTTGCATAAAATAAATTTACCTAAAAACACACATTCCCCTTTCACGTACGTCAAACCTTTATACAACGAAAAAAACGTGGGTCATGTTTTGTTGTATTGCCACCATCGCTAAAAACGTCAAAAAAACATCAAAAACCATCAATCTTTTAAAAATCTCACTTCTGTGACGGTGCATTGACAAAAAAACCCCTAATAAAAACCCTGAGTTTTTTTTATTCATAAAAAATTAGTGTGTCTGACCGGCCCAAGGAACGCGACCTACTAAAAAATTTACCGAATTCGGGTGTTCTTTGCCCTTTTTGTAAAACACCTTTATAAATGAAAACGTACCAACATTTTGGGCATCTTTATTCAGGGAACGTTTCGCCACGCAGTTTCTTTCTTCAGGTCCCGTTTCAGAGAAAAAAATGAAAGATGAGGAGGAGTTTGGCTCTTCACTTTTCACTCTTCTTGTATTAGACGAAAAAAAGTACTGAATGGCGAAACGATTTTCCCCAATAAAAGATTCCCAAAAGTTGCAAAATGTGTCTCATTAAAAAACATATTTTTTCATTTATCAACTTTTCCAGTTTTTTTAAATCATTTTATTTTCAAGTGAGACAGTACACAGAACGAAGGGAATTTTTTTTCAAAAACCCCCAAAAACTTTTCAGTGACTCCCAGCAAATAAAGGGGGTTACCAATAGGGCCCCTGGCTGTCTTCAAGAGGGAAGTGACGGGGGACCCCATAATTGTAACCTGAAAAGCCCGGGCCCGTGGTTCATACATGCTTTCGTGCAGTCAGGGAGTTTAACCGCCCCGGGGTTTATCAGGCCCCTTTTCCCCGCGAGGTTTGGGGCACGGACCGGGCCCCCGGGGGGTTGAACCCCGAAATCCAGGTATACCAATTTTAGCTACATAATCAAGAGGAAATGAGATATTTGGCCCCTACGGAATAAATTAAACTTTAATCTGAATCGTAGAGCTTTAACAGATACATTCTTTTTTGAAGTCTATGAGCAGAATGACAATAAGAAAACTTTTTTTTTAAAAAAACTGTTTAAAAGGGAAAGGGTTATTAAAACACTAAATAAAACACGAACCGTCGAATTATGCAATAAAATAACATTTTATCATATTTTTCTCTATTTTTAAAAAACGTGTGAAGAGAGTATCATAAAAAGTAACCCTTAAGCGTCCTTGAAACCTCCGTCGTCACCCTAACTCCCAAAATAAACATCAATGTACTTGACCTGGTTCCGTCAGTGAGCTGAACAATTACTCACATCTCAGCCTCGAATAATGACAATGCTTGATCAGATACGCTTTATAAGTGTACTCATACGCATAGTACTATAATTATCTTAGGGCAATTTCATCTCTAAACACTGCGTTGTGACTTTCACCTTAATCACGACCAGCTGTCAGCCAGCTGCTTAATCTGCTTAATACGTAATTAACATATTTAAATTTGAGGCAGAATTATTTGGAATTATCAGTTTTACGTTTATTAATTTGAAAATATTCATTATTTTGTTTTAGTTGATTACTATTTAACATAGTTTTATTATATTAATAATAATTAATTTTTATTAATTGATTATTATATTGTGTATATATCAATGATTATATTAGTTTGACATATAGGTAATAAAGTGAAATAGAGAGAAAAAATATCTTTTTTTAAACAGGATGGGAACTCTGAGGTGAAGATTTCTCTCAGTGTGTACATGCTGAGAGAGGTCAAATTAATCTTTGTCTTGGGGATTAGATTATTCTTGTCTGGTGGTGACCAGGTTCCGTGCGGCGTTAATGACACTAGCATCGTCGATAGACTTTAAACTTCCCCCTTTAATAAAGCTAATCGTCTTAATTGCTCTCTTGTTCTTCTCAAGTTGAGTGTTGTGAATGTCGCAGTCAGTTTATAACGCTAGAAACTCGCTTACTTTTGTGCAGATTTTGTACTTATCAGGGTAAAGGTTATTATATTGTTACGGACACTATAAGGCCAAGGTCACTGTAGGGTCAAGGTCACTACAGGGTGAAGGTTACTACAGGGTCAAGGTTACTGCGTTGTTTAGGGTTACTACAGGTCACGGTATCTGCATGGTTAAGGTCACTAAAGGGTCAATATAATTGCATGGTCAAGGTCACTACAGGGTCTTGGTCACCACACTGATAAAGTCACTACAGGGTCAAGGTTGTTACGGTCACTACATGGTCAAGATTACAGCATTGCTAAGGCCGCTACAGGATCAAGGTCACTGCACTGTTAAGGACCCTACAGGATCAAGGTCACTGCACTGTTAAGGACCCTACAGGATCAAAGTCACTAAATCATCAAAGTCACTGCAGGGTTAAGGAAAGACTTTAGCCACCTTTCTAACCTTTCTGACGGTACAACAGTGTTTCTTCAGTAAAACTAACACTCAACTTTTAATATTTGAGATCTGTTATAACAAACAGGCCGTTAGGTAAGTCACCATTTAGCACTATGTCAATACTGTGAAACCATAAACCACACCGTAGACGTGAGCCTATTTAAATAGCTGTATTGTCCAGTCGATCCAATACCAGTGTTATTTTTACAAATATTATTAGAGACTAATCTTCCATCTGTAATAATGAATGGTCAGTAGAGTTACTTTATTTTTTTAGCTTTATGATCTCATACTCATGATCTCATACTCATGATCTCATACTCATGATCTCATACTCATGATCTCATACTCATGATCTCATACTCATGATCTCATACTCATGATCTCATTCTCATGATCTCATACTTATGATCTCATACTCATGATCTTATACTCATGATCTCATACTTATGATCTCATACTCATGATCTCATACTCATTTCCTACCTCATCTTCTCGTCAAAATATCCAGGACTGGAGAAAATAATGAACATCTTACCCACTTGGAATGATATGAATAATAATGGATATAAGAACAGACATTTGAGGACTGTCTGTAAACACCAGTCATGAACCCTCTTCGACGTCGGTGATTATAAGTGTCCAGAAAAGGCAAGGATCCATCCTGCTTAGTATCCACTGTGAACTTAATGGATGGGACATACCGATTTAACTTGGTTAGAAGTACGTCAAGATGTATACATGTTGCTTGAGATTTAAAACACTCATTCTTTAACACTGTGAATAATACAGTACATTAAAAAAGGCAACCTTCAATGAAAAATGTGATTAATTCAATAATGATAACTGTGTTTAAGATAAGGGGATGGGTCGGTAATTTCTCTTTAAGACGCTTTAATAAAACATCCACCAGAAGCTTTGCGAAGAGAGCAATAACATATAAAAAGAACTAACTTAAACTCCACATCCATATGTGTACTCTGAAGCTCACCCATCGGGTCAGTGTTAATTTTTCCGTTAGAACTGGATATCGTATCTACAATAAACTTTAGAATTCCAGTTAACAATTCACACAATTTATGTCCTTAGCTGACACATAAATTAAAATAGTATTGGGAGAGAATACAGAAAATATTTGTTGGTTTCGGCAGAATATATTCTAATAAGTATTTTTCTCTTGATTTATGTACATTGAGGTCATTATGCATGTATATGTGGAGGGGTATATATCATGTATACAAATAGGCCTATACTTGAGAATAAATTATTCTTGACTGGTGGTGAACAGGTGACATGCAGCCTTAACCTGTCAGCAGTAAGGGGACAAAAGCCTCAAATTTACAAAAGAAACAGTACAAAAAGAATATTAAACACAAAAAAAATCCTTCACAAAAATAATGGCTGAGATGAAATCAGAGAATAAATTTCGTTCCAACATTTTGGAAAATGTAAAGTCTTGTATAACGAATAAATAACAGAAGGAACAACAGATAATTAGCTACTTCTATATGCCAATAAATGATAATTGCAAAGCGATAATTACATACACATTCTGACACAAATTCACACACACTCCTGCATAAATATGAAGAAAAGGTAATTACTCGGAAAATAAATAAAAACCCAGACAAACGTATGCACACATAGACAAAAGAAAAAAAAACACATAATAAAACACGAAGGTAGCCACAAATCAACAACAACAACACAATTACGAACACTCACAACGAATGTTTCCACAACTAAACAAGCAACACAACTAACACACACAATAAACAACAGACGAATTGGAATTCAAACAAAAGCGCAACTCAAATAACCCCCTCCCCCCGAAAAAAAAAAAATCTTTGTTTATTAAACCTGTTCTCACACTGCCGCACACCTCCCCAAACACACCTACACGCCTTCCATCCCACGCCCACTACCCTACAGCAAACACTCCTCACGCCCGTAAGTACCATCCAGGCCACGTATGGGTGTGGAAGGTTCCCTTGACCACATACGCCAGATGACGGCCCGTCAGGTGCGCCTGACCGCGCATGTTTACATGCTTAATTCACATCCACGATGATTTAACTACAAGGTCTGTGTACACACTTGGTTTGTACGCCGGTGAAAAATGCGTTTTATATTCCAACCTTTTCTGTTATGGTTTAATGTTATGGTTTACAAACAGGGTTTATTTTATAACATTATGTGATATATTACCTATACAGATTTAGTGATTGCTTTGTAAAATAATAATAATAATAATAATAATAATAATAATAACAATAATAATAATAATAATAGTAACAACAGCAACAACAACAACAATAATAATAATAATAATTATTATTATTATTATTATTATAATATCATGATTTATTGTATATATTCCATAGACAACCTTATTTCCATTGTTTATATTCCATATCAAAAAATACGGTCTTAACTGGTCATATAACATAAATAAGGAGCGTGTGATTTCTAACGATTTAAGCTCAGACGGTGTCTGATACAAAAATCTAACCTAAAATAATTAATATTTAAGTTTTTAGGTCGTGCAGAAATTGACGCACAGTAAGGCAGGCAGAGTTGCTTATTTTACAAGCTTCATTTACAATGTTTTATTTACACTTCCTACTGTAAATCTTTCACAAGTCTCTCATTAGTTTATAATGCTGACGTGTGAATCACTTCATCTTTTCAGATGAACAATAAAATGGTATAAAATACCGACAGGTTATTGCAGACAATGGAACAATACTCTTCTCCAGACTGAGGGACTGACCACCTCAAAACTTTAAGGGTGATGGACTGATTACATCGTCTTCAAGTCTCTTCTGCTTCTATCAACTTTGCTGTACTCGACTGAAGAAGCCTACTGTGTAGGCGAAACGTTTCGAAATAAAGATACCTAACTGTTGCATATGTGTCTTACCTAAACATCTTTGGAGATAGAAGGAATATTCACAATTTGCAAGGTAAATATACAAATTCCTTTACTCTCCTATCTACTCTTAACAGTTCTTAAATCATGTAATATTTCCGTCCTCGTCTTAGAGCCCTGGTCTGAGACCGTGCCCAGGGAAAGATAATTCCCAGACCCACGGACAGAACTCAGAAACCAATGTATACAACAACAGCTGATGCTTAAGTTGTCTGCGTGGTCCTGTCAAAGATACAGTCAAGTGTTTTCCCAGGCTGCCAGAACCTCACTCTCTACCTCACCAGAAATTATGTATGTGATTATACGTGTGTATTATAAGTACCTGTGCATTTACGAAAGGGGTATTATATGTTAAGATTTTTTCCAACGTTAAGGAGCCCATGAAATGATCTGCAGTTAACCCATAATTCGGGGAGGAAATTTTAAACGATGTGTCGAACCACTGGTGACTTCATTGTGGTTCAGGATAATGGATGAGGACGGAACACTGAACGTCGTTCAGATTTTCTTCTCTGAGTTTTTGGTTGTGATTTAAATAATATTTAGTAAAAAATACATTATGAAAATATCAGCTACATTTAGTAATGTGACTTAGTTATTCGAAGGACTGGTCTCCGGTTCAGCACTCATACCTAAAGCCCCGGGGGACAAAAAGCCATGCGAAAGGGCCTACCGGCCCGTACTTGGCAGGTCCTTCTCAAACCCAAACCAGCTTGGTTCAATATCCTCTTCCGTAAAGGGAGAGAGAGGAGAGAGAAAAGAAAGGGAGCTGAGGGGGTAAAGCTCTTAGTTTTGTCAATAAATTTAAAGGAATTTTTAAACCTGTAAATAGTTTTGTCAATAAAGTAGGGACCCTTTAAAACCTTGCCCAAACCTGTGTAAAAAGAGAGAGAGGGGAGAGGAAATTGGGAGAGAGGAGAGAGGGGAAGAGGGAGGAGGGGAGAGAAAGAGAGGAGAGGAGAGGGGTTTCGGAGTGGGGAAAGGTGAGGAGGTGGGGAGAAAAAAAGATGGCGGGGATAAAGAGGTGGGAAAAAAAGGGGTAGTAAAAGCTAGCAAGGGAGTGAAAAAGAGTGAAAGGGTTAGCGGGGAAAGGGGAATGGAGAAAAGGAGAGAGAGAGAGAAAGGGAAACCCCAGGGGGAAAAGTAAAGCAATAATGAAATTAAGGAAGCGGGGGAGGGGGGGAAGGGAACGCGGGGAGACAGAAAAGGGAAATTTTAAAAGGGGGAAAGGAGACTTGTGAAGGTTAAATCACCCCTTTTAAAACAATTTTCCGGACAGTAAAACCAAAGGCGGGCCCCTTTCCTAAAAAAATTTAATTTTAAATAAAAAAGAAATAAAAACAGAAAAACTTTAAACACTTTTTATATAGAAAAAAAAAATATAAAACATTAAAAATTATGAAATTTTAAATCCTACTTTTAAAAAAAAAATTGAAAAAGGGAAAAAATAAAAAAAATGATAAACTGAATTCAAGCAAATTTTTAAAAAAAACTTGGGTGTTGGGGGTTGGGTAAACATGCTTGTTGAAACAGTACCTTGCCGATGATGGGGGGGGGGGGGGGTCGCAGGTTTTTGGTTAAACCCACTGGTTTATTCTTCACAGAAAAAAGCCTTGGGGTTTTTCTATCCCGATGCGGGAAAGAAGGTCCTTTACCCCCTGTAATGATGAGGGGTTACGCCCTGCAATTTCATCAGGTGCAAAAGGTAAAAATTTAAAAAAAAGGGGAAAAGTTCGGGAAACGTTGGTCCTTCCCCCATAAGTTTACTCGTTGTTTGGGCGGGGGGACCCTCTTTTTCATCCAAGGGGGGAAAGATAGACGGGTTTTACCACTGCTTTAAAACCCCTTTTCCCCTTTGTAAGTAAATTCCCTAAAAGATGTGGGGGATTTTTTACAACAGTAAAACCTTAGGCAAGACTAAAAGGGGACTAATTTTTTTTTTGGCCCAAAAGTAAAGTTTCCCAAACCCAAAAAAAATTCCATGGGAATGCAAGGCAGGCTTTGTACTTACATTTAGCACTGGGAGCTGTGAGTCTAGTGATTACTTTTTGGACAGGAGCCCCACCCCGTCCCCTTTTGGGGGGGGGGGGAAAAAGGAAAGGGGGAAAGGGGATAGGGGAGCTAGACGGGACCCTACTTAACAAGCACCCAAGCAGTAAAAAACTACCCTTTTTTGGGGGGGGGGAAAAAAAGGGGGGAATAGCGGGAGTTTTGACTTCCCCTTTACATTAAAAGTACCCGGGCCAATGAAATATAAACTTTCGGGGGGGGGAAAAAAAAAAGGCCCGGGGGAATAGCGGGAGCTTAAACCTTACCTCCTTAAAAAGTAGCCGGGGTTGAAACTATTGTTATTTATAAAACCCCCTTTCGCAAACTCCTTTTCTTTTGGGAACTTTTCCCCCCAAAATTTTCCCCCATCCCCAAGATTATAGTCAAGGAGTATAAAAAGGAATAGGTGGGGAAAAAAGGGGTTTCAAAACATAGGGAAAAGTCGCGGTAAGGAAAGGAAATCTTCTAGGGGACTGTATAAATTAACCCAGTCAGAGAAATTTTGGTTAAACCTTTGATACAACAATAGGGAAATTTAAAAACCCTGGATTTGCCAATGTCCTTTAAAGGGCGACTTTTGGGTTTCCCCTTAAAATTTTCTAGGTATTTAGTTCAAAAAACAAAAATGTTTTTTTAAATTATCTGGAATCTTAGTGGGGGGTTTCTTTCGAAAAGATATTTTTAAATTCTCTTTTAAATTTTTCCCGTGCTATGTCGGAAAGTTAAAAGAATTTCCCTTTGGAGCCTTTTTAAGGAAGTCGGATAAGTTTGCCTGAAAAGTTCGAAAGGGGTTGGGGGAAAAACCCGTGCATAAAATTTTCCAAAAACCAAAGGGAAAGCAAAGTGACTTTTTGGGTTTTTGGGGGAAATTTTTTAAATTTTAAATTTAAAGCTTTGAATTTTTCGGGGGAGAGGCTTAAAGGGGTTTTTTTAGAAATTCAGTCCAAGATATCTAATCTTGTTATACCCAAGGAAGTTTTTTCTTGGGGCTTGGGCAGTGAGGCCAAATTTTTGAGCGAAAAACCTATGCAAAATGAGTTAAGGGTTTGGGGAATGTTCGCCCCCACGTGGAAATTGTCTTTAAGTAAATGTTAAAAATATAAACTGAAACTTTTGGGGGCTATTACCCAAGACCTTTCTCATCAGTCTCACGTGGGTAGCAAAGGCAGTTAC
The DNA here is from genome assembly GCF_026875155.1 of Cherax quadricarinatus. Lineage (NCBI taxonomy): Eukaryota > Metazoa > Arthropoda > Malacostraca > Decapoda > Parastacidae > Cherax > Cherax quadricarinatus. Next base: position 53,474,668 of record NC_069404.1, read on the forward strand.
CAAAAAAAGGGCATAGTTCTATTTTGCATCAGTCCTTGGGTGTGGGAAAAGCCCCCCTTTGGCTTAGGAAGGATCTAACATTATTTGTGATATGCCTGCGCAATATCAATTCTAAAAAGAAGGAAGCTTCAAAAAATTTTTTTTTAGATCGCTATCTATTAAGGGATGGGCCCTCAGCATCCCCCCGAGTTATAGCTTTAAAGGGGCCCTCGGGAAGTAAAATAGCAAGTCTATATGAATTATCCCCCTTTTAACCTGACAAATGGTGAAAAAATTATGAAGAACGGGAAGGTTAAATTGATCTTTTGGGTTTTAAAAAATTTTTTCCTACTTGGTCAAATCCCATCCCTAAGGTGAACTGGATTTGGGTTTAAAATTTTCGTTTGTTGGGGTTTTTGTCCGTCAACTAAGTCAATTTTTTAAGGACAAACCTTTGGAAAGGTAACCCCTGGAAATCATTTAAAAGGAGTCTAAAAAAGTTATCAAAAAATTGAAAGTGTTCATGTTCTTGGGGTCACCCCAAAGTTTCATTAATATTAATGTTGGTTGCGCCCGAGTGGTAAAAGAGTCCCAAAAGTCATGTAGTTTTTCCCATCATAGTCTAAGTTAAAAGGGTAAATTTACGCCCCACCTTACATTCTTCAGCTGTCTTATAAATTTCGTGGGGAAAAACTAAGTAAAAGTTATTAAGGCATTTTTTCCCCCCCGGAATTTCTTCGGTAATTTTTCTTAAGGATGTTGATATGATAAAGTTTTGGGTTTTCCCTTTGACTTCTATGAGGTAGTAAAACCTTTCCCCAAATTTTAATATTTTTATAGGCCCCTTTCCCTTTTGCTACTAAAAATTTTATTTTGACTTGATCGGAAAAAAGTAAAAGGGAACTTCATCCCCTATTTTTAAAAATTTTCCCCTTGACTTTTGGAATCAAAAATAGGTTTTTTACGGCCCAATTGACAAGTTTGGGTTTTTTTGGAAAACTATGTCAGAGGTCCCCTAAATTTTTGGGTTTTTTAGGTCAAAGGAGAAACTGGTAAGAAGACTAAACCTCAGCATCCCCTTTCCTCTTTAGTCCATAAGTTTTGAAGGCAGGAAAATGGGCCCTGGCCCTGTCTACCATAGAGAATTTTCAAAAGGTAAAAACCCCCCAAAAAGGGAGTCGGGGGAATTTTCCCTAAAGGGCCCAAAAAACACGGGGGTAGGTAACGATGCCACTCCTTGGGTTTTTAAGGGAGCAAAGTTTTTTTTAAATGGACTTGAGAATCAAATTGTGGCGCTAAAGCCTCCCTTTTACAGCTGGGAAAAAAGGGGGTTTGTGGTGAAGAGAGGCTTCACTCCCGGGAAGTTGGTATGATGTTGCATTTTGTCCGATGTGAATTGTGTCCCGGTCAGAAAAAATTTCTTTTAGGGATGCCCACTCGGGAGAAGATAAACAAAAGGGCTTCGGGCCACCTCTGTAGGGGTTATGGTTTTTAAAGGGGGTTGGGGCTTTGGGAAACTCAAAGCATAATCAACAAAAGTTAAATATATATTATGCCCCCCAAAATTGAAAGTTTGGGGATAAAGGAAAAAACGATGTCAAAAAGCTACTCTTTCAAAAGGTACCGTTAAAAAACTGGCATTTTGACCATAGGTACTGCCTGGTACCCCGGGAGGATGGACAGTTGGCAAACTTTTCACGTCTACATTTGGTAGTGACATCTGAGGGCATTTTTTGGGCCCAAAAATTTGGTTTCCCTAATTTTTTTTTTAAAGGGTTTTTCGATGCGGAAAAAGTCTGGGGCCCCTGGCAGGTCAAGGACCATTTTAAGAACCGTCTCTCTGCTTTTTACCTTGGAAAACTTAAAATTGGGGAAAAGTCTATTTTCATCCGGGAATTTTAAATTTTTAAATTTGGGTTGTACAAAATAAACCCTTTTTTTATTCAAATTTTTATGAAAAATTTTTCCCTTTTTTAAAAAGATTTTGCTTTTAGCGGCATTATTGCAATTCTGAAAGGAAGGGCCCAAATTTTTGGGGTTTGGAAAATTTCAAAGGAAATCCTTCCCATATACCCAAAGGCTTTTAAAATCAGGGAAAAACAAGGGTTGGGGCAGGGGAAACCGGGGGTTTTTGGGCCCGAGCCTAGTCAAGACATTTTTTAGTATCGGAGGGGGTTATCTTCAACTTTCATTTGCAAAGGGGTTCCGGGGGGTAATACTCGCTTTCGGTTTTTTGCATCAATGGTTTTTTTAAAACCCCCATGGAAACTCACGAGACTTGTCTCATTGAACTTTCGAGGGGCTTCTCTGAAACTACAGGAAGGGATTGAAACAATTATGTCCCCCTTTTTTGATGAAAGGTCAACCTTTAGAAAGGGGAAAAAGGAACCCCTTTTCTTTACCTTTTTGTGGGAAAAAAGAAGTGATGGGAGTAGTACGGGTTTGGCCAAACCTGTGAAACCAAATTTTGACTAAAGTTTAAAAAGGATGGTAGGGGAAAAATGTCCGTACGGCCCCCAGTAGTCTTTTAAAAGTATAGCAGGGAAAAAGAAATTTTTTTTTTTAAGGTTAGGGAACAGCTTTTCAGAAAATGACTATAATGGCATCCAGTTTTCTTTAAAATGGTGATAAAAATTAAGTCCATTAAACTGTTCCCGAAAAAGAAGGGGTTTCTTTGTAAATTTCAGTCTTTTTAAAAAAACCCTTCCCAAAATTTTGGACCTTCTTAGAAGGACAATCTGGCGTTTTTTGTCCCCTTTAAAACCCCACAAAAGACAAACAGGGTTTTAAAAAAGTCATTTTACTTTCCACTAGAGGCTTTGATTTTTTTAAGGTTGTTTAAAAACCCCTTGGGCCCTTTGGGTTCCCATCCCTTTTGGTTTTTTATAGGAATTTTGGCCCCAGCATACAGCGGGCAGCAGCCTTTAAACAACTTCCCCCAGCTTTTAAACAGGTTTCATTCTCTGATGAAAGTTGTATTTTATGGGGAAGAGCTGTTAAGAACTGGTCAGCAACCATGAAAAACTCTAAGAGAAATTTTAAAAACGGGGAAACAATTCCGAAAAACTCTATCCCAAAAAACGAACCAAAACGAAAAAAATGTTACCTGTAACGCTGAAAGTTTGGCCAGGCTGTTAAGGTGGCATACCCGAAAACTTTCCTGTAAAGAAATTTGTGGTTTTTTTTTTAGGGTTTAAGGATTTTTCCCTTTTAAGTAGGTTATAATTACATTTGATATTCCTTTCGACAAAGTTGCATAGTTTCAAGGGTTTTATCAGAAATAACATTCCTAACCTGGGAGCCCAGGTGCAAAAAGGCCCTTTTACAGAGGGTTGCGGTTTTTCAAAACCCTTTAAAATTTAAAGAAAATAATGTTTCCCCCTCTGGAAGGGGGGTAAATTTTGGTGTTGGGAAAAATGTGCACTGATGCACGTTGTTCCATTATCCTTCCTCTTTGTTTTTTTGTGTAAAAATTAATTTTTATTTTCTAATTCAAAGGCCCAAAATTTTTCCCAGGGTCGCCCATCCTTTTCTCTCTCAATTTTAAATCAAGTTCTCTAGCTTTTTCCCCAACTTCTCAATTTCCTTTTCTCTTTTTCCCCAGGGTTTTTTTATTTTTGGGCCCGTTCCTCACGTATTTTTTCCTGTTCCTCAAAGTTCTCTAGCTCTTTTTTCACGATCAATCTATCACGCCCCCTTTTTGTCTTCTCTTTCTTTTCTAACTGTCTTTCTTGGGGTTTTTTTCTTCAATTTTTCTCTTTCCTTTTTCTCCTTTCTTTCAAAAAGGGTTTTCTTTCTCCTTTTTTTCTTTCTCTTTCGATTCCTCTCTCTCCTTTTCTTCTTCTCTTTCCTTTTTTGTCTCTCTTTCCTCAAAATTTTTCTCTTTCAAAATCTTTCCTGGATCTTAGCACTAATGAAAAAATTTCCCAAAAATTTTTTCCCCCTTATTTTAACTTACTTCCAAAGTTCATCCAAAACTTTGGGATTCCCCTTTTCTTTTAAAGAATAACTTAAAAAATTTAGGGGGGAAAAAGAAACGGGTATTAAAGGGAAAAAGGAGGGTTTTAATTCCCTGCTCCCCTCAAAAATGTAAAAAAACCGGGGGGCTCGATCCCTGCTTCAATTTTAAAACCCAAAATGTATTAAATTAAAAAAAAGAAAAGGGGTTTTATGCGGCTCCCAGGGAAACAGTAAGGGAGAAAGGGGTCCTCTTTTCCATCCAATCTTCTCACCAACAAAAAAAAGAAATTCTATGACAGGGTTTCCCCCGTTTTTAATTAAAAAAGCTCAATTGAAAACAAATTTCAAATGGAAAATCCGGGGGGCCATAGGTCTAATCCCCCAAAAAGGGGTTTTAAGTCACACAAAAATTAAAATGGCAGGAAAAAAACTAGTACCTGCTTGACCTTTTACTTTCAAAAAATTGAGAACCCTTAAAAATTTACCAAATTTTTTTAATTTTTAAATTCCGTACCCGTAGTCCTACCAAGAGAAGATTACTCAGGGGTTTGGGGGTAAACCTTTTGTGGTATGGGGTTTTAAGTTTTCCAAAAGGTAAATTTTTTTGAGGGGGTTTGGGTTTGAATCTTGATTTTGTAAAAGGGTTTATCCCCGGCAAGGTCGGGCCCCTTGTGAAGGCTTTTTCTTTAGCCCTGTAACAACCCTTTTAAGGGCAGTATTACACAAAGGGTGGCTCCTCCTCAGGAAAATTAATGAATAGAAAAAAAAAAATAAAAACAGACAAAAAAAAACACTTTTTTATATAGAAAAAAATAAAATTTTTAAACACTTAAATATTTAAATTTTAATCCTACATTAAAGGGAAAAAGAAAATGAAAAAAAAAAATAAATTTATAAAAATGAATTCAAAAGCTAATTATAAAGCTTGGGGGGTTTTGGGGGTTGGTGAACCCCTTTCTTGGGTTTAAAAAAGTTTGCCGTTTTCCCATTTATGGGGGGGGGGGGGGGGGGTCGCAGGTGTTGGTTAAACCCCCTGGCTGTTTCTTCACAGAATAGCCTTGAGTATTCTAAACCCCATGGGCAGGAAAAGCAGGTTCTTTTCCCCCTGTAATGATGAGGGGTTACGTCCCGCAATTTTTTACGGTGCACAGGAAATTTTAAAACCAAAAAGGGGGGAAATTCAGGCCCTTGTCCCCTTTTCCCCTCAAGTTCTACTCGTTGTTTTGGGGGGGGGACCCTCTTGGGCATCCAAGCTGGAAAGATTTGGGCAGGTTACCCATTTCTTAAGAAATCATTTCCATGATAAAATACAATACCTAAGAGATGTGGTGATTATTACAAACCCCGTCAACCCTTTTAAACAAGTTGGGAAAGGGGCTAAGTTTATTTTTGGGGCAAAAGGGAAACTTTTAAAACCCAAAAAATCCACTAGAATCAAAGGGAGGCATGTACTTTCAGTAGTGCTGGGGTGTGGGGTTCCCCAGTGATTACTGTTTGGACCCGGGGCCCCCCACGTCACCTTTCGGGGGGGGGGGGGGGAAGAAGGAGGGGAAGGGGTAGCGGGAGCTAGATGAAACCCCAACCTTTAAAAAGCAAACCGGGAATCAAACTATTGTTATTATATACTCCCTGCTACTTTCCTTTTTATTGAACTTTTCCTCACAAGACTGAGAAAAAAGAACGAAGGAATTTAGAATGAAAGAAAAGAGAAAAAATGATAAAAGGGAAATTTAATTTGGGGTAAAGGGGGGGAGAAAAGAAAACAAGGGAGATTTTGGCCCGGGAGATATGAGGCAGGGAGATACGACAGGGAGATAAAGGAAAGGGGGGACGAGGCAGGGAGATACAGGCAGGGAAAATACAGGCGGGAAAATACAGGAAGGGAGATAAGGCGGGGGATACAGGGAGGGAAAAAAAGAGGCAGGGGTATAGGGGGAAGGGGAGATACAGGCGGGAGAAAAAAGGAGGGAGAAAAAGAAAGGGAGGGAAAAGAGACAGAGGGCGAGAAAAGGGGGGGGAAAAGGGGAAAAAAATAGGGAAAGAGAAAAGAATGGAAAGAGAGAGGGAGGTTGTGAGGAGGGGCGGAGGAGGAAGAAAAAGGCGGGGGAAAGGGGAAGGGTGTGGGGGAAGGAGGGGCGGAAATATTTTTTCGGAAAAAATCACAAAAGGAAACAAATTTTTCTTTGTTTTTACCCAAAATTTAATTTTCCCAAAAACCCCTTTTCTTCCTTTTTCCCCCTTAAACCTTTTTTTAAAGATAATTTTCTTTCCCCCCGCATTTTCTTTAAATTTAAAACTCCCAAAATTAAATTTTTTATTAAAAATTTCTCCCAAAGTAAAACATTCATCACAGTTATTGTAATTTCCCCTCCCTTAAAACTTTCTAACACCGTGCCCCGTTTTCCAAATAAATGAACAAACCCCCTTTGTTTTTTAAACCTTTTTTTTCTTTTTTCCCCAATTTTTTCACATTTTAGAGCTTTTTTTTTTTGTTTTTTTATGAATAATTTAACTCGTTTAAAAACACCCCCCGGTTTTTTTTTACCGATTAAAAAATAAAAAAATTTTTTTTTAAGGATTTTCTCCGTCGGGCCCCAAACTTTAATTTAAATTTTGGTTTAGTGAACTTTTGAGATTGTTTTTTTTGTTGTCCGCGTTTTTTTTTAAAACGTTTTTTATACCCAAAAAAGGCATTTTTAAATTTTTGTTTATTTTTTTCCCGTTTTTTGGGGAAATATATTCCTTTTAAAATCGCCCGTTTAATTAAATTTCTGTAAATTTTTGGCTGAAGTCGGGGTCACTTTCCCGCGAATTCGGAGGGGGAAAACGGGATGACCTTTTAAAGTTTTCCGATTTTCCCCTTTTTAAGCAAAATTTTACCTTGAAAGGGGTCCGAAAAATCATTGGGTTTCACCAAATGAATCTCTCGGACTCGCAAAATGAGATGTCACTGGTCCCGCGCAAATTTAATGGAGTTACTTCCCCCAAATTTGCTATCATAAATTTTAAAAACAAAGTTTAAAAAGGTTTTACTGTGAAACCCCTTTTATGCCGGTTAGTTTAAAAAATCAGCAATGGGGAAATTTCCTATCACTATTCATCTTCTATTTCAGTATAAAAATTATTCTCATCCTATATTTATTTTTTTTAATACACCGGCCGATTCCCACCAAGGCAGGGTGGCCCAAAAAAGAAGAACTTTCACATCATTCACTCCATCACTGTCTTGCCAGAAGGGTGCTTTACACTACAGTTTTTAAACTGCAACATTAACTCCCCTCCTTCAGAGTGAAGGCACTGTACTTCCCATTCCAGGACTCAAGTCCGGCCTGACGGTTTCCTCTGAATCCCTTCATAAATGTTAATTGGCTCACACTCCAACAGCCGTCATGTATTTTTAATAAACCATTATGTCTCCATTCACTCCTAGTCAAAACACGCTCAGCATGCCTCCTGGAAGTCAAGCCCCTCGCACACAAAACCTCCCTTTACCCCCTCTCAAACCCTTCTAGGCCGAACTACCCCGCTTCATTCCACTTAACGACTGATTACACTCTTGAAAGTCATTCTGTTTCGTCCATTCTCTCTCATGTCAGAACCACCTCAACACCCTTTACTGCAGCCCTCCTCTGGACAACATGTTTTGGTAATCCCGCACCTCCTCCTAACTTCAAACTCGAATTCTCTGATTTTATTCACACCACACATTGCCTCAGCATGAACATCTCCACTCTCCAGCTTCTCCTCGTGCAAATTCATCACCCACGCTTCACACCCATATAAAAGAGCGTTGGTAAAAACTATACTCTCATCATTCCCCTACCCTCTTGCCTCCAAGGACAAAAGTTCTTTGTCTCCACAGGACTCCTAAGTGCACCACTCACTCTTTTTCCCTCATCGAATTCTATGATTCACCTCATCTTCATAGACCATTCGCTGACACGTCCACTCCCAAATATCTGAATACGCTTCACCTCCTCTTACTCTCTCCCTTCCAAATCTGATATTCACTCTTTCATCACCTAATCTTTTTGTTAATCCTTCATACCTTACTTTCTGTATTCCACCTTTAATTTTCTTCTTTTGCACAACCCTACCAAATTTCATCCACCAATCTTGTCAAAGTTCTCTTCAGAATCTTCCAAGAGCAACTAGTTGTCATCAGCAAACAGCAGCTGTGACAACTCCCACTTTGTGTGTGATTCTTTATCTTTAACTCCACGCCTCCTTGCCAAGACCCTCGCATTTACTTCTCTTAAACCCCATCTATACATTTTATTTAAACAACCACGGGTGTGACATCAACACATCCTTGTCAAGGCCTACTTTTACTGGGAAAAAATTTCCCTCTTTCCGAATACGTCTAATACTGAGCATCACTATCCTCGTTAAAAAACTCTTCACTGTTTCGTTATAACCTACTCCTACACCATTACACTTGCAAACATCTGCCACATTGCCCCCTATCCACCCTGTCTTACGCCTTTTCCAATCCATAAAATGCACAAAGAACCTCTTTAGCCTTATATAATACTGTTCACTTATATTGTTTCACTGTAAACACCTGGTCCACATCCTATAAAGTTCTTTAAATATAACCATGATTTTTAAATTATAAATATTACTTAAAACGCAAGTTCAAAATCTTCCTGCGTTAGCCGGATGTAAATTCAGTACAGAAACTGGCGCTCAAAATCCAACGTTCTAAACAAATCAGAACAGGGAATTAGTTAGATGGGGAATAATGGAGGTATTGAGAAGATGGCGGAATATTTTGAGTTACTGTTAAATGTTGATGAAGAGAGGGAGCAGGTGATTTTATGTTATTGACAGGGAGGTATAAACTTCTTTTAGGAGTGAAGAAAGGGCTTGATATGAGTGTGGGGGAGAGCGTGAGGCATTGTGGTAGAATGAAAGAGGGCTCAAAGCAGCTGGAAACTGATGGGTTCACGACAGAATGGTTAAAAGCAGTTTTAGAGTCGTTGGTACCTTTGTTCAATAAATGTTATGAAAGAGGGAAGGTACCTAGGGACTGGCTGGAAAGCGTTTTTTGTACTCTATAGTTCCTTCTATATAACAGGAAGTGAAGCGTTTATGGTAGGTTATTATTGAAGAATTACATGTAAGATGAGAGGTAAGATTGCAGATGAACAAGGAGGCTTTGAATGGGAAGGGATGTGTTAGATCAAAGTGATTAGACTGAAGAGTTATCTGTGCATAATATTTAGAATAAAGGTAAGAAGTTCGTTACAGTTATGGATTTAGAAAAGGCATACGATGGGATGGAGATAGCGGGAGCATTATTCAGATGATGATATAGGTGAGTAAGTTACTAAATACAGTAAAGAGTTTTTATGGGACAGTGAGTGCTCAAGGTTAGGTGTGGCGTAGGATACGGAGATTCAAATATATTACTAGAGAAGAGAGTAAAACGGAGCCTTAAGGAATCCTAAAAAGGAAAGAGTTGTCAATAAATCTGCAAAAAGGGGAATGTTGATAATATAATGGTCTAACTTTTTGGTACTGTGTCAGAAACACGTTTATTAACTGTTGCAGCGATAAGACTGGAAAATACTGTGTAATGCTCAGTCTGAGTCCAATATCTAGTAAATGAAGAGGTTAAGGAGGGTAAAAATAAAATGCTGAGGTATTAGATTTAAGATGTAACATTCAAAAGAAAAGAAGAAAGAAATAACTGTGGAGATGATGTAGTCTTAACATGAAAGTTGCCAGCATGACATATATATATATATATATATATATATATCTTATATATATATATATTATTATATATATATATATACTATATAAATAATGATCTCTGGCTGTAGGTGACTCGACCTACGAACCTTGAACCAAGGGACGCAGTTGTTTTACAATCTACCACACTAGACCAATACCTTGAAGGTCCCAGCTTGCGCTCTAGACATTGATCCAACGGGCAGCCAGCTTTGAGGGAGAAGGCTTACAGCTTTTCTTCTCATACCCTGCATGCATCAGCCATAATAGAGATATTAACAATGCAAGCCGGCTTTTGCCTTGGATCAAAGTCTTAGCGCAGCTGGACTCCAAGGTATTGGTCCTGTGTGGGTAGATTGTAAAGCACTGCGCCCTTGTTCCAACGATTCGTAGGTTCGAGTATCCTTCAGCCAGTTTACTGGAGTATACTGGAGAGATGGTCCGGGGGTCAACGCCCCGCGGCCTCGGTCCTGAGACCAGGCCTCCTGGGGATCAGGGCCTGATCAACCAGGCTGTTGCTGCTGGCTGCACGCAATAACCAACGTTACGAGCCACAGCCCGGCTGATCGGAATGACTTTAGGGCTGTCCCAGTGCCAGCTTGAAGACTGCCAGGGGGTTGTTGGTAATACCCCTTATGGTGTGCCTGGGGAGCAGTTGAACAGTTCTCGGGACCCTGACACTTATTGTATGGTCTCTTACGTGCTGTGACACCCCTGCTTTTCATTGGGGGGATGGTGCATCGTCTGCCAAGTCTTTTGCTTTCGTAATGAGTGATTTTTCGTGTGCAGGTTCGGTACTAGTCCCTCTAGGATTTTTCCAGGAGTATATAATCATGTATCTCTTCCTCTGCGTTCAGGGAATACTGGTTTAGGAACCTCAAGGCGCTCCCACATAATTGAGTGTTTTATCTCGTATGCTCGCGCGCCGTGAAAGTTCTCTGTACATTTTCTAGTCGGCAATTCTCCTGCCTTGAAAGGTGCTGTTAGTGTGCCGCAATATTCCTCCAGCCTAGATAGAAACAGAAGTGACTGAAGAGTGTCATCATGGCTTGGCCTCCATAGTTTGATGGTTCTCATTATCCATCTGTCATTTTTCTAAGCAGATAGCGATTGATACAATGTTATGGTCCTTGAAGGTGAGAGCTCCGACATGATCACTCCAGGTCTTTGACGTTGGTGTTTCGCTCTATTTTGTGGCAGAATGTGTTTTGTACTCTGAGACGAAGATTTAATTTCCTATGTTTAATCATATCTGAGTAATTGAAATTTCATCGTGGAACTTCATATTGTTTTCAGCAGCAGCCACTGAAAAGATTTGGTTGATGTCTGCCGGGAGCTTTGCAGTGTCTGAATGGTAAGACCTGTCATGCAGATTCGGTGTCATCTGCAAAGGAACGACACGGTGCTGTGGCTGACATCCTTGTCGATGTTGGATATAAGGTATGAGGAAGCAAGATGGGAGCGAGTACTGTGCATTGTGGAACGGAGCGTTTCACCGTTGCTGCTCGGACTTTACTCTATTGACGACTACTCTGTCTGTGTTTTGATAGTGAGGAACATTATAGATCCATCGACCATACTTTTCCTGTTATTACTTTTAGCACGCATTTGTGCGCTCTAACGCCATGGTCACACTTTGTCGAAGGCTTTTGCTTAAGTCTGTATATATCATGAGTGTATGACTGACATTTTTCTGCGTCTCGCCCCCGTACGCAGTGACATTTAGGACCTTTGTTCGTTAGTGGACCAATAGTTGAGGACAGACAGGAGCGACCTGTTCTAAAACCATGTTGCCCTGTGTTGTGTAACTGATGGGTTTCTAGATGCGTGGTGATTCTTTGTTTCTTAGGACTTTCAAAGATTAGATTCTTATGATTACGGGGATTGTTAGTCGATGATATTGGTCTGTTGTTCTTTGCTGTTGCTTTTACTGCCCCCTTTGGGAGTGGGGCTATGTCTGTGTGTTTTTGTACTGTGGGACGATCCCGTGTCTTGCTCCCTCTCCATAGGACTGAAAAGGTCGTGATAGGGGCTTCTTGAGTTCTTGAGAAACACCCGAGTTCCATGAGTCTGGCCTGGGGCAGACGGGCATGGGCATGTCATTTATCGCCTGTTCGAAGTCATATGGCGCAGGAGAACATCGGATGGCTTGTGTTAAATCAATTTTGTGGCTCTCTATAAAAAATTCATTTTGATCTTCGACTCTCAGTCTGTTCGCGGCTTGCTAAAAATGAGTCATATTGGGATCTTGAGTAGCTCACTCATTTCCTTGCTGGTCATCTGTGTAGGACCCATCTGTGTAAGTAGGGGCCAAATACTGGAGTTGTTCTACGATTTTTGATTTGGCATCGGAGAAGAAATATTTGGTTTCTTTCGATTTCATTTAGGCTTTTAGTTCTTTCCGCGATCTGACTCCTAAGGATTCTTTTTAGTTAAGTCGATGCTTTGCTATTTCTCTGACCAGTGTTCTACCTACGGCATTTCAGATATATTGGACCTTTTTAGGACCGCTATGTGATTCTTTTACGTCGCCTGTAAGGGAAGCGCATGTCTCTTTCTGTTTTTCATCGACTCCTCCTTTTTTCTCTAGAGGATACGCCTTGTGATATCGCATGAGTGCCACGAGTTATTTGTTCTAGGCATAAGTTGGGAGTCTGTGTTTGCTTAGTATATTTCCCTGCTTATATCGGTTAGGACTTGTTTATTGGTCCCAATTTAGGTTTTTGTTATTTGAAGTTGGAATTGGTGAATGCTCCCTCGGGACTAATCTCATTATGTCGTCTGAACCTTCAATTATGTTTTGATCTGAGTCTATTGTTTTTGATATGGTGATATTTTTTATTCAAGGTTCTTCTTTGTTAGTGATGATGAGGTCTAGTGTATCTCAGTCTAGTAGGTCTATTATTTGCTGGTTTAATTGAATTTTGTGCAGAGATTTTAAAAAGCTCGCGTGAGTGTGAGTTTTCATCGAGCTGCCTCACTGTTGTTATTACTGCAACAATATTATTTGCTATATTCCTCCATTTTAGTGTGCCTTAAGTGAAATCACAAGGCGCAAGATGTTGTGGTGCAGGGAGCTGGAAGGTTTTCCAGACATGGTCAATTTTTAACAGCTGCTGTTCCTGGACACTGCTGGGATGTTGCATCCGGAGGCGTTGTAGACTTCACAATGACTAGGTTTTGGTTCTCGACTTTACTGCTAAAATTCCACTACATCATTTGAGGCATTTATGCAGTCTGTGCTCAAAACAAGTGACTCTGCTTGTACAGTGCCAACCGCCCCCCCTTTTGCTGTTCACTCTGTAATCTGTATTAGGTTGTACCTGGGATCCATATTTCGTTGTCAAGTGATCCTTTATTGGGTCTAGTGAAAGCCGCGAACATTACCTTTGCCTCTGCAGAAGCAGTGTTCCACGGATGAAAGGTATTTGTTGTTTGTTGCTGGCTTTAGACCCTGTTTAATGCCAAAGTAGAATGTTATCGGACTGGCTGGTAGTGTTGGTACTGGGGGGGATTTTTTTTCCGGCATTTTTATCTGTAGCTGTTGGTTTGGAGTGGAGGCATCGACTGTGGGTTCACTCCAGGAATGACGGATTTGGTGTACGATTTCTGCCATTTCTGCCAGTTTTTTTTCCTTCCTGGCACTAAAAAACCTCTCCCTCTTGAGTGGCGGTGGCTACCCAGAGTTTTCCCATGGCTGGATGTTTTGTATCTTATTTGTCCACTTTAGATGGTATGCCTGGCAATTTAAGTTATAGCACAGTCTTTCCGGTACTGAAGAGGTCATCAGTTTCAGGGTTGAAAAAGTCTTACAGGATGGGAGTTTGCATTTCCTGTTGCATATATGGCATGGCATTTCCTAGGAGTGGTCATAGTTGCAACGTCCCATCTGTTTTTCAGATTCCATTGCCAGCAGATACCGAGTGCATAGTATGTGCACAGGCTTGGTTTCGTTTGCCTTGGGTTTTCTGTGCTGTATTCCTGTGGTGCGTTTCCTGTCTTACTTCTATCTCCCTAGCACAAACTATGGAGCTCACATTTGTTTTGGTAATATATCCTCACTATTGCTAGTGGTGTCTCTTGTTGGCTTATTTCTGCGGTATTCTAGTTTTGCAATAATGGTTTTATCTATCTTTTGACTACACTTGATTTCCCTTACTATGGCTCCTGTCCCCTATGGGTTCATTTATATGTATTCCTTTCCTGCGTATATTTCCCGATACTGGATCAAATCTCAGCTTCACCTTTACTGACTCCAAGGACTGCATCTCGCTTCCCATTTACTGTCTCCCGGGACAAGCATCTCCGCAGCTTTCACATTACTGTCTCCCAGGACAGACCTCCAGGCTTCACCATTACTGTCTCCCAGGACAGCACCTCCGCTTCCACATTCCTGTCTCAGGGAACAGCATTATCAGCCCCCATTTACTGACTACCCAGGACATCATCTCCAGCCTTACAGTATCTGAACTACATGGCCGTATCATGGGCAGTACCATTCAGCACGGACTTTTTATGTTCCCAATTGTTGTAGAAAGCTTCAGGTTTTTCTATGAAAGCAGCTTTGATGTTGACCTTCTTTTACATACCTTGTGATTATAGTCCACAGATTTATCTCATTTTGGGACATACCCAAAAACACTTCCTGTTTTAATACGCAGTGTAGCTAGTTCTTGGATATCTGCACAAGGGGCGTGACACCAATTTCACAGAATTACAATTTATGCATGTGGAAGTCCGTTTGTTTGACTGACCAGACTCACACAGCTCATAATGATTTGAATGGTTGAATTACTGCAATTCTACTCGCAACATCTTGAATATTTTTTTCTATTAATAACCTGATAGGGGTGCACAACGAAACCGTTTGAAAACTCAGTTCCCAGGGTTCGGACCAGTCAAGGGTTGACAGTAAAAGGGTTCGGGACCTGTATAGGGTTCGGTCCAGTCTATGTGATCTGATCAGGGTGTTACTGATTAAACCATACTGGTCGGTGATTGAGCTAATCACATGAAAGGATCTACTGAAATTATCTACCCGAGTATATGTTGATTTTGATTGTTCAAAGTATAACTTGCGTGTTGAAGAGCCTGTGACTGCTGGGGCACTCCGACAATGACGAAGGTCGAGCTTCCTACCTTGGTTATCAATCGCTGTATTAGCGCTTCTCTATTTTTTTTTTCGTCTCACCACATAAATGCTATATTATCACTTAGTTGACTGGTGCAAATTTTGGAGGAAGGCGCTTTTTCTGTAGTAATAACCCTTGCTTTTCTCGTCTGGCGTTCAGATTTGACTCCCGGGACCGCTGGTAACTACTGGTCTATATGAAATTCACAGTAACGTCTGGGTATTTTTCAAGAAAAGAAACTAATGAAAGACACTCCACTCCTCTAAGTACCATTATAATTTATGGTTAGTGCTACTACAACACGTATTTGCTATTCACTGGTATCACTAGATTATTGCGAAGTACACTAGCAGGCCAGGAAGATTATAAAAACAGCTGCACTGGTGGTAAGTTTCTGGCGACTTCTGGCACATGCCTCTATAGCTTATCACTTCATTTTACAAATTCACCTGATTTCAAATGACACTTTAGCCTTTATCATCAATTTATACTAGGGAGCACGGTTTATAGTTACACTATTACACTTTGATTACTCAATGCTTTCAGGGAGGGACTTTCTTTCTCTGATCGCACAAGTTCAATATTATTATTTTTCCAACACGGGACAGGCCCTATGATTCCCTTGGCAGTAAACTTGTTAGGTTAGTGCACACATTCTCCTTTTTTACTCTGTATAATATGTTTTCCGCCCAAGATTGGTTCCAGGCGCTAGAGGGATGATCTTATAGATTGATTTACACAAATTAAAGTTTCAGCCGCACGTAAGTGCGACCGTGAAGAACACCAGAAAACCGGGTGCTCAACGAGGCACGCTGCACGGGTATTAAGTCTGTGTATTGTGTATATTTACGCCTAGCTCTTGCGAATTTCCTTTGCATATATATTTTATATTATATATATAGTATATAATATATATATATTTTATATTATATATAAATATATAATATCTATATTTATATATATATTTATATATATATATATATATATAGTATTATATAGATGTGTGTGTGTGTTGTGTGTGTGTGTGTGTGTGCTTGGTATTTCACTACTCTTTCTCACAGTGGTTGGTTTGCATATTTTTAAAATCCCTGTTTACTGTGATCATATTGAATATATATTATATATTTATATATATAATTTATAATAGATATAGAGAGAGAGAGAGGAGAGAGGAGAAGAGGAGAGAGAGATGGAGAGGAGAGAGGGAGAGAGATGAGAGAGAGAGAGAGAGAGAAAAGATTGGGAGAGAGAAAGATGACGAGAGAGAGGATTACCTTCATGGTAGATCTCTAGTGTATGTTCTAATGGAACGGAATCAGCAAGACATTCCTATTGGGCAAGTGTTCCACAAGGAAGCGTGCTGGGGTCCATGTTATGGAATGTTCTTATCTTCAAATGATCCTTCTTCATCTCATCAGAATCACATGCATATGCAGCCGATGTACATGACATTCACCTTATCAAGAGAAGAAATGCCAGCTGCTCTATAAAGCAACATCAAATCACCAGCTGAGAGCTATTTCAGCCTATGGGAAATAGATGGAAAGTAAACATTTGCACCTAAGAAGAAAACGCAATATGATGATCGTCTCTAGGCACCATGATGGTAATGCCTGGGCGCATGTAGTAACGGATGGAATGGGAGGGTGTTGGCACCTGGAGAGAAGTTGATATTCTTGGGAGTGATGAAATTTGACTCCAAAAACTAACAGAATAACCATGTTGTAAATCTTGCAAAACAAGGCAGCCAGAGGAGGTTAAGCACTTCGCCGTATCTCGCAATCTGCTTTGACAGTAGGGGTTGCAAGATCCTGTACGAGGCCAAGTACGCTCACACCTTGAGTATGCTTCCACTTTCTTGAGTTTTGCTAGCCCCCCCTCTCATGCTGCGACTGCTTGACCAGAGTAGAGAACAGCGCAAGAGTTCATCTTCCGCCTGGACCCATCCTGGGATAGATCTGTGCATTTCAGCAGAGCCTTCAAATAGGAGGGATATGGGTGGCTTACTGTTATGTCCAAGGCCAATATTGTCAAATATTACCAGACTACTTGGATCCCTTCGAGGACAGCGTGTGAAACAAGCTTTTAAGCCACCAAGACGGGCAGAAAGCAGGCAACTTCACTCGGGCTGTACCCTTCTCCAGAACATCGACTCCATCTGGAGTTCATACATACCCCAGGATGACTCGAGAGTATGGAAAACACATTCGTACAGCATAATGATTGTCAACGAGTTAAAGTCAGTTGATCAAATGAAAAATGCTGGCCCCAGCATGGTTCCAAACTTCATCCTGTTTCCCTACTTGTATGTCTCTTAACAATAAAAATGCTTTCAATTGAGATGATGTAATGTAACAGCTCTTCGTTGCCAATTAAAGTTAGGAATCCTTAACCTGTTAAATAGCTTGGCAATAAAGTAGGGATCCTTAACTTGTCAACCTGTTGTAAAAAAAAAAAAAGAGAGATAGATAGATAGATAGAGAGAGAGAGAGTGGAGGAGAGAGTGAGAGGAAGAGGAGAGAGAGAGAGAGAGAGTGTGGAAAGGAGAGATGAGAGAGTGTGTGAGTATTGAATACTTTCCTTGTAGATGGACAGTGGTGCAAGCCTCACTTCCGGTAGGCTTGGGGTTGGAGTCGCAGGGGGGGGTTCTCACAGCTTTCCTATCCTCTTCCATAGATCAAACGAGTTGATAGACAAATTTTCCGTGATAACCTCAGTGACTAAGCTATCTATGCCAGTGCACACTGAATGGAGAGGACCTTGCTGCTCCTAGCACCAAACTAGTGCAGCACTGGCTCACGGAACAGTCAAGCTGGTATGGCCGATCGCTGAAAAGGGTGCTTGCCAACATGTCAGGCCTGCAACATCAGAATAGGGAGACCTGACCGTCTCACAGGCTGTGAGTGCACATAAAACTCGGGGACTTCTCAAAACAGTTCCCATATCTGCAATGGAACGTGGACTCGGGCCTTGCATGCCTCAATTCCCACACAGAATATAGGTGTATTTGCTGTGAAGCGCAAGTAGACCAATATGGTCTACATGGTTTAACTGTACCAAAACCAAGGGTGCATTGCAAGACACAATGAGGTCATGAACATCAGAAAGAGAACCCTTGCATACAGCTGGATGCCCAGCCGAGAGGAAGCCCGATCACTAGCAGACAACAATACCCACAACCCAGCAAACCACCCCAACGGGATAACCATCTATCTGGAAGAATGGAAGAATGGCATGGGGGCTATACGTGTGTCCACACGGGTGACCCCATAATCCGATCACTGTGTTGGGCGACAGGGAGGAGTGCTGACCACAGGGAGGAAGTTTACAAGATCAGTAAAGTACAGGGACTTAAACCAACAGTATCAATTTGTCCAGTTGGGATCAGAGACCTTGGGATCCTGGGGAAAAAATGCCACACGCTTCCTCAAAGAATTGGATTCCAGACTCTCGACACATCAGGGGACCCAATGGCAGCCACTTCATGTTCCAGCTGCTCAGCATAGCCATCCCGAGGGAAATGCATGCTGCATACTTGGTTTTGCTCGCGGTCCGGCTTAGGAGGAGCTGGAGGAAATTCATGATCTTTAATACATTGTACCATTGTATTCATATTTGTGTTTTTCTGCAAATGTATTCTGTCTATCAGTAAATGTTCACATAGAATATAAAATATACAAGGGGTGGTAGGAAGAGAAAACTATTCAACAGCTCCAGGGAGGAACTTTGAGTTTTCCCTGAGGTACGTTTATTGTCTTCTCTGAGGATGAGGGTCCCCATTCCAGCTATCGAGATGGTACCTCCCTATATATTTAAAAATAAACGGATTTTATTTACAAATATATATATATATTGATATATATATATATTATATATATATTATATATAATATTATATTATATATTATATATATATATGATCTATATAGACATATATATTATTATATATATTATTATAGTATATAAGTATATATATATATATTATCTTTTATATATATATAATTTATATTAACCGTAGGGAGTGACCAGTCAGTGCATCCACCGCCACGTCACGGGGAGTGGGTGGAATAGGTGGATGTGTATAGATGGTTGATCAGGTGAACACATTGGTTCGCAGGCCCATACCCACATTGTTCATAGTGTAATGGGAAACAAATAAAGTTAGTGTTATTTGTAAGACTGTGTGAGAACAATATATAGTGTTGCAAGTTCCGGTGGATTGTAATCCCCGGGATAACCCACTTAACCTGCGCCTCCCCACCTAATTCCCAAGGGAGTTTTTCCCCTTCCCCTCCGGGCCCTCAAACCCACCAGGCCACCACGGTCAAGTTCACTTACCTTCCACGCACCTTACCCTACCCAGCATGTCATATTCACTCCTATTGTCTAGTTAGCAGATGGATGCCAACCGGAGGAAGCAAGCAGCAAGGGAATGGCAGTTTGGCAATACTAGGAGAGGCAAGTGTCGGTCATGTTACAGCTTCGTAGTCTCAAACTTAATGGTTTCCTCCGCAATACACGGTAGTTGACCCTGGTTTCAGGATGTCCTTCTGTGGAAGTGTTGATCCAGAGGCCTCATCCTCAGGCCTCCTGAACCCACTCCATACAGATTTCATCTCATCAGACAAATCTCTTGGACAGAGCAATTCAACGCAAACAGGTTACGAGGACACTCACACATATTACCCAAAGCAGCCGTCCACACGCTGCTGGGAACTTATCAGACCTCTGGAAAAAGTCAAACGATGGTTCCACTATTTAAATGCCCACCAACCATCAAGGCATGGCAAACTTGCCTAACTTTTTGGCAATGTCTGCTCTTAGCTGGATGCAGGTAGTAGAAGGGGAAAGAGGCTAGCCTTCCGGATAATTAAAAAAATTTTCCTTAGAGATTTTCCTAGAGTGATAACCTCATTCACCTCCCCGTCAACACAAAAAAAAGGAGTGGTCAGTACCCCCACTCACTTACTGACATGGAAAAGTCAGAGGTTCCAGGGGAGCAAGAAAAATTTGAAGAGGGAAACACAGTGGGGCAATCAGAATTTTTACCAAGTGAAAGATATAGTTGCTCCAGGATGCTGACCACGGGGACGCACCTTAGAGGAAAGCACCCTGCCAGGGAAACAGGGGCACCAACAGTTCACACACCTCTGCACCACTATGGAACCATTGATGTGGAAAAGACTCAGACATTACAAAGCAATAATGTCGTCCCATCTGGGCTCTGCTGGGGGTTCACTGGTCTAGTCCACAGCATTTAGGAAATGGTTAATTCCAGTTATTGGGAATTGCAGAGACACTGCTTTCAGAGTCACAAGGTTCGGTCATCAATTCCTTGGCTGGTCTGATTCCTGCTGAAGTTAGGACCTTTCTTTTTTGGTTGCAACACTTTGTGCACTTATCAAAGAAGGGATGGAGGAATTCGGCCAATTGCAGTAGGCAAACCGTTACGCCGCACTCGTATCCAAGTGCTGTCCGAAGTATCGTGCACGGCTGCCCATGATGTTCAACCATAACCAGCTTGCTTTTTGGTCTCTCAATGGTAAGTGAAGCAGCGTTTCATGCAACAAGGGCATATAATCAACCATCCTGCTGAGGACACTAGCAGGAGTGGTTACATTTAGATTTCAAGTAATGGTTCAACTCTGAAAAGAGCGTGGTTTAGCAGCAGTACAAGAACTTTCCTGTCTCTTCCCTTTTGTTTCAGCTGGTTATAGCAAGGAATTCAATGCTTCTCTTTGGAGTGCCATTGAAATCACAAACATCGGCGGGGGTCCAACAAGGAGATCCTCTTGCACCATTTCTTCGTCTGTATTGCAGTTATGGGAAATCACTAGTCAGGTACTGACCAGCGAGCTAAACATCTGGTTCCTAGTTGTGGCACACTAGAAGGTACAAAGGAGTCCCTCCTACATGCTTACAAGGTAATGACACGGGTGACAGGCAATGGTGTCTCATCCTGATCCATCCAAATGTGAATTCATCTCGTCAGTCAACATAGTGATAAATTCAGTGAAGATCAAAACACTCAGGAGCAGCAGGTCATTGCCTACAAAACGTGTCTTGCTAGGAGCACCTCTGGGAGCAATGCCATTGACACGCAATTTCTCAGGGAAGAAATTGGAAGAGTTAAGGAGAATGGAACAACGAATAGGCAATCTGGACACCCACGATGGCTTGTCCTTCTCAAAAGTGTCTTGTGTCTGCCCAGGTTGACATATTTTTACCTAAGACGTGCACCTTCATATTGATAACCCTATACTGCACGAATATGACAGTATTCTGAGGCAGATTTTTACGAAAGTACTTATCCTTACAATAGAAGACGGGCACAGTGGAACAAGCTACACTTCCAGGTCAGACTAGGAGGCGCATTGGTGTCTCGCAAGTCATCCCACAATTGCGTTACCTGCTTTTCTGTCCTGTGAATTGCATCAGAGAGCTTGTAGCAGCGATTTCTCCTGAACGTCTTAGGGACAAGATTGGAGTCCAGACCAAAAATTCATTGAAACGGAAGCAAGATCTGGGATAATCTAACGGGTCAGAAACCAGATGCTTCCCCCAACAACTAACAAACAATCGCACTGGGATGGTCCAATAGTGGAAAAACGATGCTTCTGAGTGTGGCAGGGAAGGATAGAGCCGCCTGCTGGCAGTGAGAGCCTCATGCCTGGGGGTCTTTCTGTTGGCTGGTAACTCAGCCTTGGCACCACCGCCTCGACCACAGGACCATCCGCATCGGTTGTTGCCCTTTCGACTTGCCGCCCTATTTCTCGCCGAACACAGGTGTATTTTGGTGGCAGTGAAGCGCAGGACCGATTCGATGGTACCATGTCTTGTGTGCCGTCGTAAATCCGAGGGAAAGATTGCAATCAATGAGGAGGTTAATAACATTATTCAGAGGAGCCTCACAACAGCTGGGAATGCAGCTGTAGGGAGCCCACCCTAAACTATTGCAGATCTGATATGGCAGCCAGAAGCGTCCAGATGGTATCACCTTCAAGCCTGGGCCAGATGGGAAGCGTGCGTGGGTACTATAATGTGCATCTACTTGGGCTGATACCTATCTCCAAATACACCAGGAGGGAGAGGAGGGGCAGCTGCAGCTTTAGGGAGTCCAAAAGTCTAGAAAATATGGAGAACACTGCCCTTCATTATTTGTTTTGTTCCCATAGGCTCAGAGACCCTTGGTCATGGGGAAAGAGTGCATTTAATTTCCTTAAGTGAGCTGGGAAGATCATCAGGGTATAGGGATCCCAGAGGCAGTAGTTTTCTTGTTCCAGCGGCTCAGCTGCGGCGTTCAAAGGGGTAATGCCTGCTGCATTTTGGGCACACGCCCCACTTCTGAGGAGCTGGATGAGATTTTTCGCTTTAATAATCGGTGAACACACGTAACACATGTAAGTATATGCCACCTTTATATTTAACAATGTATCTCTTAATTATTCTGTGCCATATTTGCACATAAATATTCCTATTGGTAAAAAAAAAAAGTTAAAAGATGGGGTGGTAGGGGAAGGGGAATATTCAAACGGCTTCGAAGAAATTCAAATATTCTTCCTTGAAGCCTTTTTTTCATTTCTCCGAGGCCTATGGGTCCGCCACAATTTACACAGAGGTGGACCCCATCCCTATATATATAATATATATATAGATATATATTTATATATATATGTATATATTTATATATATATATATATATATATCTATAATATATTATAGATATATATATATATATATATATATATATACATATATTATTTATTATATACTATATATATATATATATATATATATATATATATATATTATTACACACATATATATTATTATATATATATTATAATATTAATATATATCTATATAGTTAATATATATATGTATATTATATATATATTATACACATATATATATATATTATATATAATATATATATATATATATATATATATATATATATATATATACTATTTTATATATTATATCTACTATTAATAATAATAATAAAAACAATGTGACCCACATACGCAAACTCAGATACAGGTTGTTATGAGCGATGAAGGTATTCTAGGAGACACTGAGGGGAAGTACCCACCCTGCTGACCTGCCTCCTGAAATCTGCCCTTGTCAGAACTACCAGACACGCATGACTGTCTGGGCGGGGTGAGGGAAAGTGTCGTGACAGGAGAGCAAGTCAAAGGTCAAGACTGCTATGTAAGGAAGAAGGAGGAGGAAGTGAGGTCATGGTAAGTGCCATCTTGGGTCAGAAGGGGCTGAAAACTCACATTTTAAAAGGTTAGTTGTGGTTCTTGCAAGGTCGGTACGTTTCTCTTCCTCTGTGTTTCTTCTTGTATGTTCATTGCAATTATATATCTCTTATTTTTAAACATACCTCTATTACTAATATTATATTAATTTGCATGCCTGAAGTATACCTGGAGAGGGTTTTGGGGGTCAACGCCCCCGCGGCCCGGTCTGTGACCAGACCTCATGGTAGATCAGATTATTAACATGAGCTGACCTCTATGTGTAACAGGATCCTGGCGACTGTGGCAACTGTTAACAACAGCGAATTACTATCTATTAGACCTATCACTTTCCTATCACTATTCATCTTCTATTTCAGTATAAAAATTATTCTCATCCTATATTTATATTTTATTTTTATTATCACACCGGCCGATTCCCACCAAGGCGGGTGGCCCAAAAAGAAAAACTTTCACCATCATTCACTCCATCACTGTCTTCCCAGAAGGGTGCTTTACACTAAAAGTTTTTAAACTGCAACATTAACACCCTCCTTCAGAGTGCAGGCATGTACTTCCCATCTCCAGGACTCAAGTCGGCCTGCCGGTTTCCTGAATCCCTTCATAAATGTTACTTTGCTCACACCCCCACAGCACGTCAAGTATTAAAAACCTTTTTGTCTCCATTCACCCCTATAAAACACGCTCACGCATCCCTCCTGGAAGCCCAAGCCCTCGCACACAAACCTCCTTTACCCCCCCCCAACCTTCCTAGGCCGCCCCTACCCGCCTTCCTTCCACTACAGATGATACACTCTTGAAGTCATTCTGTTTCGCTCCTTTCTCTCTACATGTCCAAACCCACTCAACAACCCTTCCTCACCCCTCTGGACAACAGTTTTGGTAATCCCCCTCCTCCTAACTTCCAAACTACGAATTCTCTGATTATATTCACACCACACATTGCCCTCAGACATGACATCTCCACTGCCCCAGCCTTCTCCTCGCTGCAAATTCATCCCCCACGCTTCACACCATATAAGAGCGTTGGTTAAAACTATACTCTCATACATTCCCCTCTTTGCCCCCAAAGGGGAAAAAGTTCTTTGTCTCCACAGATCCAAAGTGCACCACTCACTCTTTTTCCCTCATCAATTCTATGATTCACCTCATCTTTCATAGACCCACCCGCTGACACGTCCACCCCCAAATATCTGAATACGTTCACCTCCTCCATACTCTCTCCCTCCAATCTGATATTTAATCTTTCATCACCTAATCTTTTTGTTATCTCATAACCTTACTCTTTCCTGTATTCACCTTTAATTTTCTTCTTTTGCACACCCTACAAATTCATCACCAATCTCTGCAACTTTCTTCAGAATCTCCAAGGAGCACAGTGTCATCAGCAAACAGCAGCTGTGACAACTCCACTTTGTGTGTGATTCTTTATCTTTTAACTCCACGCTCTTGCCAAAACCCTCGCATTTATTCTCTTACAACCCATCTATAAATATATTAAACAACCACGGTGACATCACACATCCTTGTTAAGGCCCATTTTACTGGGAAAAAATTTCCCTCTTTCCTACATACTCTAACTTGAGCCTCACTATCCTCGTTAAAAACTCTTCACTGCTTTCAGTAACCTACCTCCTACCCATACATTGCACATCTGCACATTGCCCCCTATCCACCCTGTCTACGCCTTTTCCAAATCCATAAAAGCCCCAAAGACCTCTTTAGCCTTATCTAAATTATGTTCACTTATATGTTTCACTGTAAACACCTGGGGCCACATCCCATAAAGTTCTTTAAATAAAACCATGATTTCTTAAAATAAAAAATTACTTAAAACGCAAGTTCAAAATCTTCCTGCCGTAAAGCCGGATGGTAAATTCAGTCCAGAAACTGCGCTCAAAATCCAACGTTCTAAACAACAGAACAGGAATTAGTTGATGGGGGGAAATTTGGGGGTATTGAGAGATGGCGGGAATATTTTGAGTTACTGTTAAATGTTGATGAAGAGAGGGAGGCAGTGATTTTATGTATTGCACAGGGAGGTATAACATCTTTTAGGAGTGAAGAAGAGCTTGATATGAGTGTGGGGGAGATGCGTGAGGCATTGTGTAGAATGAAAGAGGGCAAAGCAGCTGGAACTGATGGGTTCACGACAGAAATGTTAAAAGCAGTTTTAGAGTCGTTGGTACCTTTGTTCAATAAATGTATGAAAGAAGGGAAGGTACCTAGGGACTGGCAGAAAGCGTGTACTCTATAGTTCCTTTATATACAGGGAAGTGAAAGCGTATGGTAGGGTTATTATTGAAAGAATTACATGTAAGACTGAGAGTAAGATTGCAGATGAACAAGGAGGCTTTAGAATGGGAAGGGGATGTGTAGATCAAGTGATTAGATTGAAGAATATATGTGAATAATATTTAGATAAAGGTAAGGAAGTTTTCGTTACATTTATGGATTTAGAAAAGGCATACGATGGGATGGATAGGGGAGCAATATTTCAGATGATGCATATAGGTAGTAAGTTACTAAATACTGTAAAGAGTTTTTATGAGGACAGTGAGGCTCAGGTTAGGGTGTGTAGGAGAGAGGGAGACTACTTCCCAGTAAAAGTAGGTCTTAGACAGGGATGTGTAATGTCACCATGGTTGTTTAATATATTTATGGATTTGGTTATAAAATAAGTAAATGATAGAGTGTTGAGGAGAGGGTTGGGATTGAATTATGGGG
Source organism: Cherax quadricarinatus (assembly GCF_026875155.1). Classification (NCBI taxonomy): domain Eukaryota; kingdom Metazoa; phylum Arthropoda; class Malacostraca; order Decapoda; family Parastacidae; genus Cherax; species Cherax quadricarinatus. Next base: position 53,500,471 of record NC_069404.1, read on the forward strand.
TATCAAATACGAAATGAGAGTTTTGTATTAAATACAAAATGAGAGTTTTGGGAGATTCTGGAGAGAAGTTGCAAAGGTTAGTGGATGAGTTTGGGAGGGTGTGTAAAGGAAGAAAATTGAAAGTGAACATAGATAAGAGTAAGGTGATGAGGGTATCAAACGATTTGGATAAAGAAAATTGGATATCAGATTGGAGGGAGGGAGTATAGAAGAAGTGAATGTGTTAAGATATTTAGGAGTTGACTTGTCAGCAGATGGGTATATGAAGGACGGGATAAACCATAGAACTGATGAAGGAAGAAAGGTGAATGGTGCATGTAGGTATTTGTGGAGACAAAGAACGTTATCCATGGAGGCAAAAAGGGAAATGTATGAGAGTATAGTGGTACCAATACTTTCATATGGGTGTGAAGAATGGGTTGTGAATGTTGAAGCGAGAAGGAGGCTAGAGGCAGAGATGTGTCTAAGGGCAATGTGTGACGCAAATATTATGTAAAGAATTCGTAGTGTGGAAATTAGGAGGGGGAGTGGAATTACTAAAAGTATTGTTCAGAGGGCTGAGGAAGGGTTGTTGAGGTGGTTTGGCCTTTCAGAGAGGATGGAGCAGGATAGGATAACTTGGAAGGTGTATAAATCTGTAGAGAAAGGAAGGTGCGGGGGGGGGGGGCAGGTAGGAGTCGTCCTAGGAAAGGATGGAAGGAGTGGGTAAAATAGGTTTTGTGTGCAAGTGGCTTGGACATACAGCAGGCACGCTTGAGCATGAGGAGAAGAATGCTTTTTGGGACTTGACGAGCTGTTGGAGTGTGAGCAGGGTAATATTTTGTGAAGGGGTTCGGAGAAACCGGTTAGCCTGACTTGAGTCCTGGAGTTTAAAGGGTGGGTTTGGGGTATTTGCTGTTTAAAGTTTACCTGGAGAGGGTTTCGGGAGTCAACGCCCCAGCGAACCGGTCTGATATCAGGCCTCATGGTGGATCAGGGTCTGATCAACCAGACTGTTACTGCTCGCCGCAGAGTGACATATAAACTGTGATAGTGTGAATGATGGTGACAGTGTTTTTCAGAGTATGGTAGCGCTGGTGCCACCACACTACCATACTCTGAAAAACTTACCCTATTTCTCCTGTTGCTGCCATTGCAACATTGCACAGCTCCTGATGACGCACTGAGAAGTGTGAAAGTACTTACTTGAGCTAAAGATTCCCCCCTTCCCGTGGCTTGTCTTGCTTTGTAAGATCACCTGTTTGCGATTATCTTGCATATATATATATATATATATATATATATATATATATATAATATATATATATATATATATATATATAGAGAGAGAGAGAGAGGAGAGAGAGAGAGGAGAGAGGAGAGAGAGAGAGAGAGAGAGAGAGAGAGAGAGAGAGAGAGAGAGAGTAGGGAGAGGAGAAACAGAGGGAGCAAGGGAGAGAGGAAGGTCACAATGGTTGGGGTTGACCACGAGGTGAGGAAGAGTGAGAGGTAAGGGAAATACCTCTGGCCTGTGGTGTGTAATTATCTCTGTGTACCTGTCTGTACGTACCGCACCTCTGTGTACCTGTCTTTAGGTACCGCACCTTTGTGTACCTGTCTGTAGGTACAGCACCTCTGTGTACCTGTCTTTAGGTACCGTAACTCTGTGTACCTGTCTCTAGGTAGAGCACCTCTGTGCACGTGTCTTTAGGTACAGCAGCTCTGTGTACTTGTCAGTAGGTAGAGCACCTCTGTGTACCTGTCTTTAGGTACAGCACCTCTGTGTACTTGTCTGTAGTTACAGGGTATCTTTCCTTCTGTATCTAGGTACAGGACCTCTCTGTACCTGTTCTCAGGATCAGATGAACTTCGCCTCGATGTGCACTGTTTTCTGTAATAAACTCTTTTAATAGTTCCATCACTTATTATTAGTAAACACATGTTTTACAAGTTTCATTCTTCAATGCTTTTTTTTTTTTTTGTATCTGGTATAAATGTCCTCGCGTTCTGGGGAAACTCAGAGGACATAACACCTTCGGACTTTCTGCTGCACATCTCTCAATAATTTCTGTTTCAACATCATATCACAGCTGTACAGGGTGTTTCAAATTGTTGGACCCGATTTCAAAGGAGTTTGCTTTGAAATTGGGACCATCGTTTTAAAACACCCTATCTTAAACGGGTTTACCAGAATCTCAAATCACATCAATTCAAATCATATTTTATTTCTGTGTAGTGTGCAAAATGTAATTTGCATGTAATAAAATACTGTTAAACACAAGCATTCATGCACATTTCGGGCAGAGCAAATCTATATATATTGAAAAAAAAAATCAGTGTTTATATAAATACTACATAAGAGCGTCACCGGTGTATTTTTATTGTGTTTATAAAAGTCTTTGTTTTCATAAACATAAAGTACAGACATTGATGACAATAATAATGATAATAATAATAATAATAATAATAATAATAATAATAATAATAATAATAATAAGCCAGTTGTCTCATACTACGCAGTTTAAAACTCTCACCAAACCATTCTCGCTAACACATAGTGTGTGGAACACTCTTGTGATTGTAGCGCGTGTGTGTGTGTGTGGAACACTCTTGTGATTGTAGCGCGTGTGTGTGTGTGTGGAACACTCTTGTGATTGTAGCGCGCGTGTGTGTGTGTGGAACACTCTTGTGATTGTAGCGTGTGTGTGGAACACCTTGTGATTGTAGCGTGTGTGTGTGTGGAACACTCTTGTGATTGTAGCGCGCGTGTGTGTGTGTGTGAACACTCTGTGATTGTAGCGTGTGTGTGTGTGTAGTGGAACACTCTTGTGATTGTAGCGCGCGTGTGTGTGTGTGGAACACTCTTGTGATTGTAGCGTGTGTGTGGAACACTCTTGTGATTGTAGCGTGTGTGTGTGTGGAACACTCTTGTGATTGTAGCGTGTGTGTGTGTGGAACACTCTTGTGATTGTAGCGTGTGTGTGTGTGGAACACTCTTGTGATTGTAGCGTGTGTGTGCGTGGAACACTCTTGTGATTGTAGCGTATGTGTGTGTGTGTGTGGAACACTCTTGTGATTGTAGCGCGCGTGTGTGTGTGTGGAACACTCTTGTGATTGTAGCGTGTGTGTGGAACACTCTTGTGATTGTAGCGTGTGTGTGTGTGGAACACTCTTGTGATTGTAGCGTGTGTGTGTGTGGAACACTCTTGTGATTGTAGCGTGTGTGTGTGTGGAACACTCTTGTGATTGTAGCGTGTGTGTGTGGAACACTCTTGTGATTGTAGCGCGTGTGTGTGTGTGTGTGTGGAACACTCTTGTGATTGTAGCGCGTGTGTGTGTGTGTGGAACACTCTTGTGATTGTAGCGTTTGTGTGGAACACTCTTGTGATTGTAGCGTGTGTGTGTGGAACACTCTTGTGATTGTAGCGTGTGTGTGTGTGTGGAACACTCTTGTGATTGTAGCGCGTGTGTGTGTGTGTGGAACACTCTTGTGATTGTAGCGTGTGTGTGTGTGGAACATTCTTGTGATTGTAGCGTGTGTGTGTGTGTGTGGAACACTCTTGTGATTGTAGCGCGTGTGTGTGTGTGTGGAACACTCTTGTGATTGTAGCGTGTGTGTGTGTGTGTGGAACACTCTTGTGATTGTAGCGTGTGTGTGGAACACTCTTGTGATTGTACCGTGTGTGTGTGTGGAACACTCTTGTGATTGTAGCGTGTGTGTGGAACACTCTTGTGATTGTAGCGTGTGTGTGTGTGTGGAACACTCTTGTGATTGTAGCGTGTGTGTGTGTGTGTGGAACACTCTTGTGATTGTAGCGTGTGTGTGTGTGTGTGTGGAACACTCTTGTGATTGTAGCGTGTGTATGGAACACTTGTGATTGTAGCGTGTGTGTGTGTGGAACACTCTTGTGATTGTAGCGTGTGTGTGTGTGGAACACTCTTGTGATTGTAGCGTGTGTGTGTGTGTGTGTGGAACACTCTTGTGATTGTATCGTGTGTGTGTGGAACACTCTTGTGATTGTAGCGTGTGTGTGTGTGTGTGTGGAACACTCTTGTGATTGTAGCGTGTGTATGTGTGTGGAACACTCTTGTGATTGTAGCGTGTGTGTGTGTGTGTGGAACACTCTTGTGATTGTAGCGTGTGTGTGTGTGGAACACTCTTGTGATTGTAGCGTGTGTGTGTGTGTCGAACACTCTTGTGATTGTAGCGTGTGTGTGTGTGTGGAACACTCTTGTGATTGTAGCGTGTGTGTGTGGAACACTCTTGTGATTGTAGCGTGTGTGTGTGTGTGTGGAACACTCTTGTGATTGTAGCGTGTGTGTGTGTGGAACACTCTTGTGATTGTAGCGTGTGTGTGTGTGTGGAACACTCTTGTGATTGTAGCGTGTGTGTGTGTGGAACACTCTTGTGATTGTAACGCGTGTGTGTGTGTGGAACACTTGTGATTGTAGCGTGTGTGTGTGTGTGTGGAACACTCTTGTGATTGTAGCGTGTGTGTGTGTGTGGAACACTCTTGTGATTGTAGCGCGTGTGTGTGTGTGGAACACTCTTGTGATTGTAGCGCGTGTGTGTGTGGAACACTCTTGTGATTGTAGCGCGTGTGTGTGTGTGGAACACTCTTGTGATTGTAGCGTGTGTGTGTGTGTGTGGAACACTCTTGTGATTGTAGCGTGTGTGTGTGTGTGTGTGGAACACTCTTGTGATTGTAGCGTGTGTGTGTGTGTGTGAAACTCCCTTGTGATTGTAGCGTGTGTGTGGAACACCCTTGTGATTGTAGCGTGTGTGTGGAACACCCTTGTGATTGTAGCGTGTGTGTGCAACACCCTTGTGATGGTAGCGTGTGTGTGTGGAACACCCTTGTGATGGTAGCGTGTGTGTGGAACACTCTTGTGATGGTAGCGTGTGTGTGGAACACCCTTGTGATGGTAGCGTGTGTGTGAAACACCCTTGTGATTGAAGCATGTGTGTGGAACACCCTTGTGATTGTAGCGTGTGTGTGGAACACCCTTGTGATGGTAGCGTGTGTGTGGAACATCCTTGTGATGGAAGCGTGTGTGGAACACCCTTTTGATGGTAGCGTGTGTGTAGAACACCCTTGTGATGGTAGCGTGTGTGTGGAACATCCTTGTGATGGAAGCGTGTGTGGAACACCCTTGTGATGGTAGCGTGTGTGTGGAACACTCTTGTGATTGTAGCGTGTGTGTGGAACACCCTTGTGATTGTAGCGTGTGTGTGAAACACCCTTGTGATTGTAGCGTGTGTGTGGAACACCCTTGTGATGGTAGCGTGTGTATGGAACACCCTTGTGATGGTAGCATGTGTGTAGAACACCCTTGTGATGGTAGCGTGGGTGTGTGTGTGTGGAACACTCTTGTGATGGTAGCGTGTGTGTGTGTGGAACACCCTTATGATTGTAGCGTGTGTGTGTGTGTGTGGAACACCCTTGTGATTGCAGCGTGTGTGTGTGTGTGGAACACCCTTGTGATAGTAGCGTGTGTTTGTGTGTGGAACACTCTTGTGATGGTAGCGTGTGTGTGTGTGGAACACCTTTGTGATTGTAGTGTGTGTGTGTGTGTGAAACACCCTTGTGATTGTAGCGTGTGTGTGTGTGGAACACTCTTGTGATGGTAACTTGTGTGTGTGTGGAACACCCTTGTGATTGTAGCGTGTGTGTGTGTGTGTGGAACACCCTTGTGATTGTAGCGCGTGTGTGTGTGAAACACTCTTGTGGTTGTAGCGTGTGTTTGTGAAGCACCCTTGTGATTGTAGCGTGTGTGCGTGTGAAACACCTTTGTGATTGTAGCGTGTGTGTGAAAAACCCTTGTGATGGTAGCGTGTGTGTGTGTGAAACACCCTTGTGATTGTAGCGTGTGTTTGAAACACCCTTGTGATGGTAGCGTGTGTGTGTGGAACTCCCTTGTGATGGTAGCGTGTGTGTGGAACACCCTTGTGATGGTAGCGTGTGTGTGGAACTCCCTTCTGAAGGTAGCGTGTGTGTGAAACACCCTTGTGATTGTAGCGTGTGTATGGAACACCCTTGTGATTGTAGCATGTGGTGGAACACCCTTGTGATGGTAGCGTGTGTGTGGAACACCCTTGTGATGGTAGCGTGTGTGTGGAACTCCCTTCTGAAGGTAGCGTGTGTTGAAACACCCTTGTGATTGTAGCGTGTGTGTGGAACACCCTTGTGATTGTAGCATGTGTGTGGAACACCCTTGTGATTGTAGCGTGTGTGTGGAACACCCTTGTGATGGTAGCGTGTGTGTGGAACACCCTTGTGATGGTAGCGTGTGTGTGGAACACCCTTGTGATTGTAGCGTGTGTGTGGAACACCTTTGTGATTGTAGCGTGTGTGTGGAACACCCTTGTGATTGTAGCGTGTGTGTGGAACACCCTTGTGATGGTAGCATTTGTGTGGAACACCCTTGTGATGGTAGCGTGTGTGTAGAACACCCTTGTGATGGTAGCGTGTGTGTGGAACACCCTTGTGATGGTAGCGTGTGTGTGGAACACCCTTGTGATGGTAGTGTGTGTGTGTGTGTGAAACACCCTTGTGATTGTAGCGTGTGTGTGAAACACCCTTGTGATGGTAGCGTGTGTGTGGAACACCCTTGTGATTGTAGCGTGTGTGTGGAACACCCTTGTGATAGTAGCGTGTGTGAAACACCCTTGTGATTGTAGCGTGTGTGTGGAACACCCTTGTGATGGTAGCGTGTGTATGGAACACCCTTGTGATGGTAGCGTGTGTGTAGAACACCCTTGTGATGGTAGCGTGTGTGTGTGTGGAACACTCTTGTGATGGTAGCGTGTGTGTGTGTGGAACACCCTTGTGATTGTAGCGCGTGTATGTGAAACACCCTTGTGATTGTAGCGTGTGTGTGTGTGGAACACTCTTGTGATGGTATCGTGAGTGTAGAACACCCTTGTGATGGTAGCGTGTGTGTGTGTGGAACACTCTTGTGATGGTAGCGTGTGTGTGTGTGGAACACCCTTGTGATTGCAGCGTGTGTGTGTGTGGAACACCCTTGTGATTGTAGCGCGTGTATGTGAAACACCCTTGTGATTGTAGCGTGTGTGTGGAACACCCTTGTGATTGTAGCATGTGTGTGGAACACCCTTGCGATGGTAGCGTGTGTGTGGAACACCCTTGTGATGGTAGAGTGTGTGTGGAACACCCTTGTGATGGTAGCGTGTGTGTGGAACACCCTTGTGATGGTAGCGTGTGTGTGGAACACCCTTGTTGATGGTAGCGTGTGTGTGTGGTGAAACACCCTTGTGATTGTAGCGTGTGTGTGGAACTCCCTTCTGATGGTAGCGTGTGTGTGGAACACCCTTGTGATGGTAGCGTTGCATGAAACACCCTTGTGATTGTAGCGTGTGTGTGAAACACCCTTGTGATGGCAGTATGTGTATGAAACATCCTTGTGATTGTAGCGTGTGTGTGGAACACCTTTGTGATGGCAGCGTGTGTATGAAACACCCTTGTGATTGTAGCGTGTGTGTGGAACACCCTTGTGATTGTAGCGTGTGTGTGGAACACTTGTGATCATAGCGTGTGGAACACCTGGTGAGGAAGTGCTGGAGGTAAATTCTACACACAGCACATATTCCATACTCAGCGTAAAGGACACGCTTCATCAAGGCATTTCTCTTAAAAAACTTAGGCTTTAAAATCATAGTTCCAGCTTATATACTTACTGACAGACACTCATCTATGGGCAAATAAAATGCAAAGTTTGTTATCAGTATATTTCTCAGTTTTAAGGTTAATCCACTACACAATGATCACTGAAGTCACACTTCACCTGACATTGCTAATGCCCAAATACCTAAAATGTGGATTATACAGGGGCTTCAGCATTCGTACTCTGAGAGATAAACACCTCACTGTGGATTTAAGAAAAGTTTCAGCATTCGTACTCTGAGAGATAAACACCTCACGGCAAACATGTTTTATTTATGTCGTAGGTGGATTGCCGAGATGGGTGTAAGTCGTCGTTTTCTGGGAATGTTGGCGCTTCGGGAGGTAATTTAAGACCCAACGAAAGACACTGATTGGTTCGCAGAAATATTATCGAAACAGCTAACCACAACATCAACAACCCACTAATCAAGTCTTCCTTTCTCTTTTTATACATTTTTAAGCAAAGTGAAAGTGTTTCCTTAGCATGAAATGAAACGATTACGAAAATGATGTTAAATAACGAATGAAGGACGTTAAGTTAAAGTTTCTCAGTAATGTTGGTGAAGATAATTCTTGAAAAATATTAACCTGCCAAAGGCAGGTTAATGTTTTACTTGAAGTAATTTTTTTTTTTTTTTTTTTTTTTTCATATTTACGGGAACTGAGCGTCAGCTCCTGGATCCTACCCATCAAGATTTTTATAACATAACTATGGCATATTCGATTTCTTAGTCTCCATGTGTGTAATCGCTCTCCTGTCTTTCTGTCTGTGTGTACTCACCTCTTGGCCCCGTCTCCTCGCTGGTCGCTACTAGGTCCACTCTCTCCCTGTTCCATGAGCTCTATCATACCTCTTCTTAAAGCTATATGGATTTTGCCTCCACTACATCACTCTCCAGATTGTTCCACTTCCTGACAACTCTGTGGCTGAAGAAATACTTCCTAACATCCTCGTGACATATCTGAGTTTTAAACTTACAGTTGTGAACCGTTGTTCCTGTGTCACATCTCTGGAACCTTCTGTCCTTATCCACTATGGGGTGGAATCACAGCTCCTGGCCCCGCCTCTTCAACTGGCCCTTACCCGGTCACTCTTCCCGCTCCGTGAGCTTCATCATACCTCTTCTTAAAGCTATATGGATCCTGCCTCCACTACATCACTACCCAGGATATTCGACTTCCTGACAACTCTATGACTGAAGAAATACTTCCTAACATCGCTGAGGTTCATCCGAGTCTTCAGCTTCCAACTGTAACCCCTTGTTACTGTGTCTCATCTCTAGAACATCCTGTCTCTGTCCACCTTGTCTATACCTCTTAGTAATTTATATGTCGTTATCATATCCCCCCTATCTCTCATGTCTTCCAGTGTCGTCTGGTCGATTTACCTTAACCTCTCCTCGTTGGACATACCCCTTAGCTCCGGGACTAGTGTTTTTGCAAACCTTTTTACTTACTCTAGTTTCCTTACATGCTTGGCTAGGTGAGGGTTCCAAACTGGCGCTGCATATTCCAATATGGGCCTAACGAACACAGTGTACAGGGTCCTGAATGACTCCTTATTTAGATGTAGGAATGCTGTTCTTAGTTTTGCCAGGCGCCCATATGCTGCAGCAGTTATTTGGTTGATGTGCGCCTCAGGGATGTTCCCGGTGTTTTACTCACACAAAGATCCTTTTCCTTGAGTGAGGTTTGTAGGCTCTGACCCCCTACACTGTACTCCGTCTGTGGTCTTCTTTGCCCTTCCTTAATCTTCATGACTTTGCACTTGGTGGGGGTTGAACTCCAGGAGCCAGTTTCTGGACCTGGCCTGCAGTCTGTCCAGATCCCTTTGTAGTTCTGCCTGGTCTTCGTCCGATTGAATTTTTCTCATCAATTTCACATCATCTGCAAACAGGGACACTTCGGAGTCTATTCCTTCCGTCTTGTCGTTTACAAATACCAGAAACAGCACCAGTCCTTGGACTGATCCCTGTGGCACCCCGCTCGTTACCGGCGCCCACTCTGACACCTCGCCACGTACGTACCATGACTTGCTGTTGTCTTCCTGTGTGTGTGTGTGTGCGTGTGTGTGTACTCACCTAATTGTACTCGCCTAATTGTGGTCGCAGGGGTCGATTCATAGCTCCTGGCCCCGCCTCTTCACTTGTCGCTACTAGGTCACTCTTCCTGCTCCATAAGCTCATCTTAAAGCTATGTATGGATCCTGCCTCCACTACATCACTTCCCAGACTATTCCACTTCCTGACAACTCTGTGACTGAAGAAATGCTTCCTAACATTCCTATGATTCATCTGAGTCTTCAACTTCCAACTGTGACCCCTTGTTACTGTGTTCCATCTCTGGAACATCCTGTCTCTGTCCACCTTTTCGATTTCTCTCAGTATTTTATATGTCGTTATCATATCCTCCCTATCGCTCCTGTCCTCCAGTGTTGTCAGGTCGATTTCCCTTAACCTCTCCTCGTAGGACATGCCCCTTAGCTCCGGGACTAGTCTTCTTGCAAACCTTTACACTTTCTCTAGTTTCCTTACATGTTTGGGTAGGTGTGGGTTCCAAAATGGTGCTGTATACTCCAATTTAGGCTTAACGTACACGGTGTACAGGGTCCTGAATGACTCCTTATTAAGATGTCGGAATGCTGTTCTTAGGTTTGCTAGGCGCCCCATATGCTGCAGCAGTTATTTGGTTGATGTGTGCTTCAGGAGATGTGCCTGGTGTTATACTCACCCCAAGATCTTTTTCCTTGAGTGAGGTTTGTAGTCTCTGGCCCCCTAGACTGTACTCCGTCTGCGCTCTTCTTTGCCCTTCCCCAATCTTCATGACTTTGCACTTGGTGGGATTGAACTCCAGGAGCCAATTGCTGGACCAGGTCTGCAGCCTGTCCAGATCCCTTTGCAGTTCTGCCTGGTCTTCGACCGAGTGAATTCTTCTCATCAACTTCACGTCATCTGCAAATAGGGACACCTCAGAGTCTATTCCTTCCGTCATGTCGTTCACAAATACCAGAAACAGCACTGGTCCTAGGACTGACCCCTGCGGGACCCCGCTGGTCACAGGTGCCCACTCTGACACCTCGCCACATACCATGACTCGCTGCTGTCTTCCTGTGTGTGTGTGTGTGTGTGTGTGTGTGTGTGTGTGTGTGTGTGTGTGTGTGTGTGTGTGTGTGTGTGTGTGTGTGTGTGTGTGTGTGTGTGTGTGTGTGTGTGTGTGTGCGTGTGTGTGTGTGTTACGATATTATTGTAAATATTTTTATGTTCTTTTTAAAAAATATGCGAAATTCTGCTGCCTTCCATAATATTTCCAGTGATATTAAGCAAACATTTCTGTTTAAACGAAAATTACAATTAAGTTAATAATAATGTTAATAACATCAGCAAGTCTTAAACATACCTGGTGGCTAAAGCTCTCGCTTCACACGGCGAGGGTCTGGGTTTGAGTCCCGGAGAGGGTAAAAACATTTCGCGTGCTTCTTTACACCGTTTTTCTGTGTTCCCCATCAATAAAATGGGTACCTGGATGCTAGTCGACTGGTGTGGGTCGCATCCTGGGACAAAACTGACCTAATCTGCCCTATATGCTTTGCATAACAAGCGACTTTCTATATAGTAGTATGTCATTGATGTCAGCTATGGTCTGTATACCTTGTATATCATTATATTATTATACATGGTCTCCCAAGACTTTTACCACTAGTAACGTTATTAGATTCAGCGCAAATCACTTGTAAATTACGAACACAAAAAAACTTCAACACTGCTAACGAGCGGTATCTTTTCAGGCACATCTTGTTCTCTAGAAGGTAACAAAGACCTGAATTTCTCTTGCTAGATATTGTTCCTGTTCCTTAACAGGCAGCAAAATCTTGAATTTTCTACCCAGGCATCGTTTCTATTAAATAACAAAAAAAGGCACAATACCGTGACTAGAACGATACTACTACTACTACTACTACTACTACTACTACTACTACTACTACCACCACTACCTCTTCCTGCCTATATATAGCCGTCGTGCTCCACTTCTGGTTAGTGTGACTTTGTAAATGGTCCAAGTCGGACCGAAACGTCGTCATAAGCTCCTCTCTTCTATGTGCGGGTTATTTGTGTATCGTTTCTATTCTTGAACAGATAACAGAAAAGTGACTCTCAATCCAGATAATTATTTAGCTCTTTAATTTAACAGGAAAATGATTTACCAACTATATACGGTTTCTATTGCTCATCTGAGAACTAAAACATGTTTTAATCCAGTGCTAGAGTTAATAGAGCAGGACGTGTAGCGCTCTATACCAATACTGTTCGGTGCTTCAGTTGATCTGTGGAATTTGTTTCCTGTTTACAGTCGTATTTGCTTTACTGTTGCTTGGTTTTTAATAAACCATCTTCTGTTGGCAATGTTTTTTTGTTGGTGTCCTTCTGGAGTTAAGGAAGAAGACGAGGTTAAAGAGGAGGTGAAGCAGCAGCAATAAAAGCAGTAGCACCAGTAGCTGTAACAGCAGAAGCAACAACAGCAACAGTAACAGAAGCAGCAGCAGCAGCGGAATAGCAGCAGCACCAACAGCAGCAGCAATAATAACAATCTACAGCAACAGAAGCTTTTAACAATCGTAATTTCTTGCCATGCAGCCAAGCATTCATCTGGCTTTGTTGCGCGCTGATAGATATTACTTGGTTATTGTTCCTGTCCTTGTTCAGGATTACTTTCAGGTCCACTTCTTCCCTTGTTCCTGTTAACTTGCTGCCGTACCTTTTGTACCCCTTTCTGCGAAAGTTATATTCAAAATGCATCATTCTGCACTTGTCAACATTGACACTCATCTTCCACGGCACCGACCACAACACCAAACCATCGACATCGCTTGAGATTATATAAACAGTCAGCTCTGAATTTTGTAGTTTCTCCGGGGTTGATTTATCAGCGAATTTTGCTGTTGTATATGTCAACTCTGTTTCAAGATCATTTGTAGAAGAATGTGAAAAGAACCGGAACAAGAACCGATCCCTGAGGAACTTTGTTCATTGTGGCAAGTTGCTCTGTCACTTGACTGCTCAATCACTTGACTTTTCAGTACCATTTTCTGCTTCCTATTGAAGAGAAAATTTGGGAATCTTTATTGAGGAAACGTTTCGCCAACCAATGGCTTCTTCAGTCCAATACAGATTCCCAAATACTACACATAGTCGTATTCTCTAAGCCACTGATGTCAAGTCTCTTATGTTGTTCGCCTTTATTTTGGCCAACATATCTTCGCTGAGTTACGTCGTCGCATCCTTTTCGAAATCTGAATATTCTAAATATGTCGGAACTTTCTCGTTCCGGTATTTGTATGTATAATTAAAAAAAATGGGATAAATTAGTTTGGCATGATTTTTCGTTGCGAAATTCCTGTTTTATTTCCGGCCTATTAGTTAAGTTGCAGAAATTTAACGATCTTTTACCAAATAATAGACTAATAACCTGAAAATTTATATTAAGCTAACGAGGTTAACTCTCCGTTTTTGTTTTTATTTAATTTTGTGGCAACATTTGCCGGTTTGTGTGACGGAATGTGGCAGGCAAACATCCCATAAAATAACTATCGTATATTGTACGGTAAGGTATAAGCAAACTGAGGTTTTCCCAGCTTTGTTTATTAAGGAAAACGGAAGGTAAGGCTTCACCTGTACCTCTCTTACAATCGTTTGGCACCTTGCTTTCTGTGATTCGTTAAATATTTCCATTAATGAATACACGATTTGGCATCTATATATCTTATAACACCAGCAGGTGGTTCATCAAAGAGAGAGAGAGAGAGAGAGAGAGAGAGAGAGAGAGAGAGAGAGAGAGAGAGAGAGAGAGAGAGAGAGAGAGAGAGAGAGAGAGAGAGAGAGAGAGAGAGAGAGAGAATTATCAAACTTTTCATTTATCTTCCAGAAAATGTCACCGTCTAGCCATAAGCAGTTGTCATTTCCTAAATTGTGTCAAAACAAGAGGTGTGGTGTCACTGGGTCTAGACGACCTGATGACAGGGTGTTGGCAGAGGCCCCGTGCAACTTAGCACTCTCCCAGAGCCACCCGCACCAGATAATGCCATGTTTGAATAATCTCCCATAATATAAACTGATTTATGCTTGCAAGGACGCTAAATCTAGTCTGGCTTCACAAGGTGAAAGGAGCGGTGGGTACGCATTGCTCTAGATGACAAAAATATGTGGAAGATATTATCAATGATGCTGGAATCAGGGTACGATTTTTCAAGAGGGAACTAGACCACTGTTTCCTCCAAGAGTCAAGATTAGCCATGATGCTGTGGATGGCTCTGTTGGCCACCAGCATCAACAGCCTGGTTGATCAGACAATCAACAAGGAAGCCTGGCCTAAGACCAGCTTTGAGGGTAAAAAAAATGGAAACCAATCAAGAGAGAGAGGTGAGAGAGGAGAGAGAGAGAGAGAGAGAGAGAGAGAGAGAGAGAGAGAGAGAGAGAGAGAGAGAGGAGATAGATAGATAGATAGAGAGAGAGAGAGAGAGAGAGAGAGAGAGAGAGAGAGAGAGAGAGAGAGAGAGAGAGAGAGAGAGAGAGCAAAACCATACACATACACGTAAGATCATTCTTATGAAATCAGATGAAATATAGAAAAAAAACAAAGTAAAAGGCTCTCTCCATGCTCTCCACTCCTCCCAATATACTTCCCACAAATTTAAAATAAACTTTAAGAAAACTTATAATATATAGATACATAGATGATGTATAGATTAGGTGTATAAACTAATTCTGATAAGCAATACAGTTGTATTAAGAGGTTGCCTGTGGTCTCAAGTGCTCTACACATGGGCAAATATTTTATTCTTTGAAACATTACGATACCATCTTGCAATAGTTGAACATTTTATGCTAGTAAAACATTATGAAACTGCTGTTAATATGTGGCGAGACTGCATATGTTAATTTATGAGTGGGGGGGGGAGGGTAAGTCAGGTGATCTGGGTTTTAATCTAATACTGGTTTATTAAATACTTCTGAAAGCAGTGTTATTAATTAAATAGCTGTGGTTTTGACTAGTTAGTTTAGTTTAATATGTTTATTATGCACCCCATACCCATCCTGTGGGCGGTAGTCAAAAGATTACAGAGGTACATAATTGGTCCAGGGACTGGACTCCAAAGTTTTGATAGCTGAGCAAGTTACAGAGGTAATGAACTCACAATTTACAAAGGTAATGAACTCACAATTTACAAAGGTAATGAACTCCAGGTAAGTCTGGTCACAATCATGACAAGTTACAAAGGTATTTACAGATTACAGTAATGGGTCCAGGGACTGGGCCCCCAAAGTTTAGATAGCTGAACTAGGTACAAAGGTAATGAGCTCACAAGTTACAAAGGTAATGAATTCTGTAGAATGGTTACTTACGTTTATACTTTGGCTACAATCATGAATAAATTATAGAGTAATGAGCAATTCACACTTCCACACCCGGTCACAACTGTAATGAGTTATTGGTTTTGACTAGAGGCCACATATTTAGTGTGGATGATGACGGTACTGAGAAAGATTGATATTCTCAAAAAAAAAAATTAATCCTATTTTATAAATGGCACATATATATAAAAAATACAACTCTGAAAGGTAATTTATTACAGTATTCTATAATTCTCTTCATGACAAAAATGATCATGCTTGTATTTTATTTATCCCATTCCCTTCCTCCCTCTTAGTTGTATAATAATGTTTCTCTATTCTGAAAATTGAAAACTTTAAACAAATCTTGAAGTTTGTTAATATTTCTTTGATATTTTGAAGGGTATTAGTAGGACCTGCCTAGCATGGGTGAATAGATCGATTGCAGAGCTCCTCCATATACTATATAGATTGCAAGACATGAGGAGGTTAATAACATTATCGAGAGGAGCCTCACAACAGCCGGATGCCCAGCAGTAAGGGAGCCACCCCAACTATGCAGATCTGATGGCAGCCAGAAGCGTCCAGATGGTATCACACTTCAAGCTTGGACAGACAGGAAGCAGGTGGTGTGGGACTACACATGTGCATCTACCTTGGCTGATACCTATCTCCAATACACCAGGGAAGAAGGAGGGGCAGCCGCCAGCTACAGGGAGTCCCAAAAGTCTAGAAAATATGGAGAACTTACCCATCATTATATATTTGTTCCCATAGGCTCAGAGACCCTTGGCTCATGGGAAAAGAGTACATCTAAGTTCCTTAAGGAGCTAGGCAAAAGACTCAGCAGTGTAACTAGGGATCCCAGGGCAGCTAGTTTTCTGTTCCAGCGACTAAGTGCGGCTGTTCAGAGGGGTAATGCCTGCTGTATTTTTGGCACGAGCCCCAGCTCTGAGGAGCTGGATGAGATTTTTCGCATTGTAATCAGTGACAAATACGTGGCAATGTATACTAGACATGTGTCTCTGACACCTCATATACCGTATGTGTTGTCTTTGTATCTGCAGTGTATCGCTTAAATCTTCTGTACCATGTTGTGTAATAAAATA
Source organism: Cherax quadricarinatus (assembly GCF_026875155.1). Taxonomy (NCBI): domain Eukaryota; kingdom Metazoa; phylum Arthropoda; class Malacostraca; order Decapoda; family Parastacidae; genus Cherax; species Cherax quadricarinatus. The sequence continues at coordinate 53,516,629 of NC_069404.1, forward strand.
TACCTATTGGTAAAAACGATGTGGTGGTAGGGGAAGTGGAATATTCAAACGGCTTCAGGAAGAAATCCAAATATTCTTCCTTGAAGCCTTTTTATCCACTTCTCCGAGGCTGTGGGTCCCATAATATATACCAGAGGGAGGTGGACCCCATTTTACATACATACATACATATATATATATATATATATATATATAATATATATATATATATATATATATATATATTATATATATATATATATTATATATCTCATTTACCAAACTGCGACAAGCCAGGATTCGACCCCACGACATATTGTCCCGCCTCAAGACAACACAACATACGTATCACCCTATCCAGTGGATAGGGTGGCACGTACGTTGTGTTGTCTCTTGAGGTGGGACAATGTGTCGTAGGGTCGAATCCTGCCCTGCCGCAGTTTGGTAAATGATTCAATACCACTTGTTTCGTGGTTTCATATATATATATATATATATATATATATATATATTTTATATATATATATATATATATATATATATATATATATATATATATAAACTATAGTCATCGAAGTCGCCTGTAAACTCCAAACCCGTCAGAGGTCGCATAGCACCAAGGGAATAAAGTAACTATGCTTAATCGAAAGATGGGGAGAGTAACTCAGATTCCCTGGATCAAGATTCCTTCCCCAACATCAAGGAACTCCTCTCCCCTTCCCCGTGACTGAACGTTACTGAGGTTGTCACTAATGGATCCACGCATCGTTAACATCACTCTGTGGTTAACCAAATATTCTGTATGAATATTTAACGTAATTTTGGTTCCAGAAATGTGCACAGACCCCCTTGGAGGCAGCTGTGACACTACATTATTTTCAATATACCTCATTCAAAGTCTTTTATAAATACGTTGAAGAGAATGAGAGCAAGGACTGCACTCTGAGCTCTTCCCTCACTCGATCCACTCACTCTAATTTATCCAAATATATTATTATTTATTGTTTTGTCTGTCTCCAGACGCTGAATGTAGAGTTTCTCTTCAATATTAATCTTGTTTGTCATGTAAACAGCAAGTTAACAATTTGTCTTGGATATAGCAACTTATCAAAAAAAAAAAATTAAGTTTGATCTCACTTCAGGACGGATTATTTGTTAGCAAAACCTCTTGCTATAATATCAATTTACTTTCTGCTGTTTCGTTATATCTTGCACAAATTTTACGATTGTTTTCGTTATTCTCTGGTTTCCATTATTTTCCCTAAAAACTCGATATCAAGCTAATTAGACGATATTTGCCTGTGTTTTAAGGAGTGTAATGTTTACATGTGTATCTCCTGTCTCCTGTCTTTTGATCATTTGTGTATTATTAACTAGTTTTCAGTCATTTGTTATTTTACTTTCTCTATACACACACACACACACACACACACACACACACACACACACACACACACACACACACAAATATATATATATATATATATATATATATATATATATATATATATATATATATATATGCAATAAGATCACAATAAACAGGTGATTTTAGAATATGCAAAACAACCACACACACACACCAGTTTGGAACCAACACCTAGCCAAGCACGTAAAGAAACTAGAGAAAGTGCAAAGGTTTGCAACAAGACTAGTCCCAGAGCTAAGAGGTATGTCCTACGAGGGGAGGTTAAGGGAAATCGGCATGACGACACTGGAGGACAGGAGAGATAGGGGGGACATGATAACGACATACAGAATACTGAGAGGAATTGACAAGGTGGACAAAGACAGGATGTTCCAGAGATTGGACACAGTAACAAGGGGACACAGTTGGAAGTTGAAGACACATAATGAATCACAGGGATGTTAGGAAGTATTTCTTCAGTCACAGAGTAGTCAGGAATTGGAATAGTTTGGGAAGCGATGTAGTGGAGGCAGGATCCATACATATCTTTAAGCAGAGGTATGATAAAGCTCACGGTTCAGGGAGAGTGACCTAGTAGCGATCAGTGAAGAGGCGGGGCCAGGAGCTTGGACTCGACCCCTGCAACCTCAACTAGGTGAGTACAACTAGGTGAGTACACACACACACACACACACACACATAAATACACACACACACACAGTCACGCAGACGTGGGTGATAAGGCTCCGAGAACCTTAGTGTTTTTAAGGCGTGCAGTAACTGCTAGCAGTAATCAGTGGTAGTGGCAATGTCAGTGAACATTCCTACGAGTGATAACTAAAGTTATTAGTTAAAAAAAGGTCGAGAGGAAGCCTGAAATCATTAATATTTCAAAGTGTCAAACCGTTGGGGGTCTATTAGACACTGTTGCCACACAGATTCAAATATACAAAGATCAAAGTGAGTGTGGAAGAGGGTGTTCAAGAATTGCCAGCATTTGGTTAACAAGTGAAATGTTGGGCTCCATACAGTGAGAGTGAAAAAGTTAATAAGCAAAAGGAGAAAGGAAAAATAAAATATACAACAAGGGAAGGTGGCAGTAGTAGGCCTGCTGAAGCAGTGACGTCACAACAGTTGTGTGACATTATACATATAAAGTGTAACACCGAATGTGAAGTGTATTCTGTCATAAGTGAAAAGTGAAATCACTTGAGGAACGCAGGATGCATGAGCATATATGGTTATAAACATCACGGGTGAAGGATTTACAAAAGAGTGATAAAAGGCCTAGGTACGACGACTACGTCATCAGCATCTGGCAACTTGTCATCACACCGCTGCCAGCGCAAGTATTGCTCACCTGTTGAAGTTGCATGTTGCAGGGTTCTGAGTTCTGGTCTTGCATCACTGTTTGATACTGGTCAGTCACTCCTGCAAGCTATTACAGAATTAGAGTAGAAATAGCATAGACGAGAGTGCAAGGAGTAAAGCGGTAGTGAGGGATAACGTCAGACACTTAAGCTGAGACAAGCTAAATTTTACAACCTAGCTACTTTCTGTATTTTATAAGTAGAATCGATAAGTGTTAGACGTATTGGCAAGCTTTAGAATTACTGGTATTTACCAGTATTTATTAGCAGTATGAGTACTTACAAGTGGGGGCACACACACATACACACACACACACACACACACACACACATACACAGGATTTCACACCTTCCTGTGAACTGACCATCTAAACCTCACTCCTTCTCCCTCTCTCCCTCTCTCACTACCTGTCTTCCTCTCTACCTATCTCTCTCTACTTATCTCACTCTTTACCTATCTCTCTCTCTCTACCTATCTCTCTCTCTTTACCTATCACTCTCTACCTATCTCTCTCTCTCCCCTCTCCCATCTTCCCCTCCCACTCTCTCTAACATCTCTTCCTTCTAACATCTCCCCCCTCTAACATCTCTCCCCTCTAACATCTCTCCCTCTCTTTATCTCTCCCCTCCCCTTTTCCTCTCTCTCCCCTCCCCCCTCTCTCTCCCCCTATCCTCTCTCTCCCCTCTCTCTTATACTCCCCCCTCTTTCCTCTTCTCCCCCTACTCCCCCTCTCTCCTCCCCCTCCTCTCTCCCCTCTCTCTCCCCTCTCTTTGCCCTCTTCTCTTTCTCATCTCTCTCGTCTCTCTTCCTTCCTCTTTTCCTTCTCACTCTCCCCCTCTCTCTCTCCTTCTACTTTCCCTTCTCTCTCTCTCTCTCTCCACTCTCTTTCCCCTTTTCCTTCTCACTTTCCCCCTCTCCTACCTTTCCTTTGCTCTCTCTCTCACTCTCTTTCTCTCCCACTTTTCCTTCTCACTCTCCCCCTTCTCTCTCTTCCTTCTACCTTCCTTCTCTCTCTCTTCCCCATTTTCCCTTCTCACTCTCCCCCTCTCCTACCCTTTCCTTCTCTCTCTTCCCCCCTCTCTCTCACTCTCTCTCTCCCCCTTTCCCTTCTCACTCTCCCCCTCTCTCTCTCCTTCTACCTTTCCCTTCTCTCTCTCTCTCTCTCTCTCTCTCTCTCTCTCTCTCTCTCTCTCTCTCTCTCTCTCTCTCTCTCTCTCTCTCTCTCTCTCTCTCTCTCTCACTCAAAAAAAAAAAAATGGTTGGGACTCGCAAGAACCAGGGATCAGATGAGAATGGTTCTGGTAGGGAGGAGTGGATGGAGGAGCAATGGAAAAGGATGGAACAAGAGTGGGAGAGAAAATTAGGAGAGCTTTCTGAGAAAATGGAGGAAGAGCTCTCTGTGAAATTGGAAAAGAGATTGGAGGAGACAAAGAATTGGGAGGCACAAGTCGAAACTGCAGTAGCCAGGATAAGGGTCCTAGAAGTTGAGATAAACAGGCTTAAGCGAGTTACAGGGCAGTGACCAGAGAAGACACAGCATATGAAGCTGAGAGGCCGAACAGGAAGGAAGGGGATATGAATTATGCTAAGGTTATATCAGCCTGCCAAGAAGGGCCAAGGAGTGAAAGGGAAGAACAGCTGGGTGCAGATGGAGAGGGTGATAGGTTGAATGCTGAGGCACAACCATGATACCAAGAGCCACTGGAAAAATCAAGGGAGAAAATGACCACATACAGACAGGATCCAGAGTCACAGAGGGAGAGGCAATGAGAGGAGGAAAGGGCAAAATCAGTGTTTATCCATGGGCTTCAGGAGAGAGAGGAAAGGACACACATTGAACGATGCAGGAAGAAAGAAAGGAGATTGAGAAAATCATCACACAAATAGGTGAAGAAGAGATGGATGAGATTGTAAATTTTCAGAGAATATGGGGGTATTTGAAGGGAAGAAACCGAATGATCAAGCTGATTCTCAGGACAGAATCAGTGTGGAACAGAATCCTCCAAGAGAAACCACAGTTGAAATACTCGGAAGAGTACAAGAGGGTGTTCCTAGACAGAGACAGAACACAAACAGAACTACAGCAGCTGAGGGAGAGGACAAAAAAACGAAAGGAGCTAGGAAAGGGGACAAGGATGGAACCAGCAGAGGACAGTCAGAGCAGAACAGAGCAGCAAGGGCAAGCACACACACAATTATCCTCAGAACCCCACAACCTACCACACCATCCCAACTCACAATACAATCCATACCCACAGCTTCCACCCAACACCGAGCTATAGAATCCCTCAGTATGCTACCAGGTCTCCCACCCTCGCAGGCCCCCCAAACCACAGTGTTGGAAAGGAAACTGAAGGTATGGTACACAAACGCTGATGGAATAACAAATAAGTGTGAGGAGTGGCACGAAAGAGCCAGAGGCATCACTGGACATCATAGCTCTCACAGAAACCAAGCTTACAGGTATGATAACAGATAACGGGATACCAGATCCTGAGGAAAGACAGAGGGAACAAGGGGGGTGGAGGAGTGGCACTGCTGATCAAAAACCGATAGAATTTTTATGAGCTGGAGAGAGGAGACAGCGGAGAAGAAAGTGATTACATAGCGGGAATGCATCACTCTGGAGGTCCCAAGGTGATAATTGCAGTGATGTATAACCCACCACAGAACAGCAGGAGGCCAAGGCAAAAGTATGACGAGAGCAACAGAGCGATGGTTGACACACTGGCTGCAGTGGCCAGAAGAACTCATGTATGCAGGGCAAAGCTCCTGATCATGGGTGACTTTAACCACAAGGAGATCGATTGGGAGAACTTGGAGCCACATGGGGGCCAAGATACATGGAGGGCTAAGATGATGGAGGTGGTACTGGAAAACTTCATGTACCAACACGTAAGGGACACTACAAGAGAGAGAGGAGAGGATGAATCAGCAAGACTGGACTTAGTATTCACCTTGAGTAGTGCAGATATTGAGGATATCACATATGAAAGACCCCTTGGGGCCAGCGATCATGTCGTTTTAAGCTTCGAATACACAGTAGAGCTACAAGTGGAGGGGGAAGCAGGAAGGACAGGACGAATGAAGCCAAACTACAAGAAAGGGAACTACACCGGAATGAGGAACTTCCTGAACGGGGTTCAATGGGACAGAGAACTGGCAGGGAAGCCAGTTAATGAGATGATGGAATATGTAGCAACAATGTGCAAGGAGGCTGATGAGCCCATGGTTTACCCAAAGGAGCAGGGAGGCAAAAAACCAAGTGTGCTAGGGAATGGAAGAAATATAGAAGGCAAAGGACCCAGGAGAATAAGGAGACCAGTCGTAGGGCCAGAAACGAATATGCACAGATAAGAAGGGAGGCCCAACTACAATATGAAAACGACATAGCAGCGAAAGCCAAATCTGACCCGAAACTGTTATAGAGCCACATTAGGAGGAAAATAACAGTCAAGGACCAGGTAATCAGGCTAAGGAAGGAAGGAGGAGAGACAACAAGAAATGACCATGAAGTATGTGAGGAACTCAACAAGAGATTTAAAGAAGTGTTCACAGAGGAGACAGAAGGGGCTCCAGAAAGACAGAGAAGTGGGGCACACCAATAAGTGCTGGACACAGTGCACACAACCGAGGAAGGAGTGAAGAGGCTTCTGAGTGAGCTAGATACCTCAAATGCAATGAGGCCAGATAACATCTCCCCATGGGTCCTGAGAGAGGGAGCAGAGGCGCTATGTGTACCCCTAACAACAATATTCAATACATCTATCGAAACAGGGAGATTGCCTGAGGCATGGAAGACAGCAAAAGTAGTCCCAATCTTTAAAAAAGGAGACAGACATGAAGAAGCACTAAACTACAGACCAGTGTCACTGACATGTATAGTATGCAAAATCATGGAGAAGATTATCAGGAGAAGAGTGGTGGAACACCTAGAAAGGAATGATCTCATCAGGGACGGAAAATCCTGTGTCACAAACCAACTGGAGTTCTATGACATGGTGACAGCAGTAAGACAAAAGAGAGAGGGGTGGGTGGATTGCATATTCTTGGACTGCAAGAAGGCGTTTGACACAGTTCCACACAAGAGATTAGTGCAAAAACTGGAGGACCAAGCAGGGATAACAGGGAAGGCACTACAATGGATCAGGGAATATTTGTCAGGAAGACAGCAGCTAGTCATGGTACGTGGCGAGGTGTCAGAGTGGGCAACTGTGACCAGCGGGGTCCCACAGGGGTCAGTCCTAGGTCCAGTGCTGTTTCTGGTATTTGTGAACGACATGACGGAAGGAATAGACTCTGAGGTGTCCCTGTTTGCAGATGACGTGAAGTTGATGAGAAGAATTCACTCGATCGAAGACCAGGCAGAACTGCAAAGGGATCTGGACAGGCTGCAGACCTGGTCCAGCAATTGGCTCCTGGAGTTCAATCCCACCAAGTGCAAAGTCATGAAGATTGGGGAAGAACAAAGAAGACCGCAGACGGAGTACAGTCTAGTGGGCCAGAGACTACAAACCTCACTCAAGGAAAAAGATCTTGGGGTGAGTATAACACCAGGCACATCTGAAGCGCACATCAACCAAATAACGGCTGCAGCATATGGGCGCCTACCAAACCTCAGAACAGCATTCCTACATCTTAATAAGGAATCGTTCAGGACCCTGTACACCGTGTACGTTACTCCCATATTGGAGTATGCGGCACCAGTTTGGAACCCACACCTAGCCAAGCACGTAAAGAAACTAGAGAAAGTGCAAAGGTTTGCAACAAGACTAGTCCCAGAGCTAAGAGGTATGTCCTACGAGGAGAGGTTAAGAGAAATCAACCTGACGACACTGGATGACAGGAGAGATAGGGGGGACATGATAACGACAAACAAAATACTGAGAGGAATTGACAAGGTGGACAAAGACAGGATGTTCCAGAGATTGGACACAGTAACAAGGGGACACAGTTGGAAGTTGAAGACACAAATGAATCACAGGGATGTTAGGAAGTATTTCTTCAGTCACAGAGTAGTCAGGAAGTGGAATAGTTTGGGAAGCGATGTAGTGGAGGCAGGATCCATACATAGCTTTAAGCAGAGGTATGATGAAACTCACGGTTCAGGGAGAGTGACCTAGTAGCGACCAGTGAAGAGGCGGGGCAATGAGCTCGGACTCGACCCCTGCAACCTCAACTAGGTGAGTACAACTAGGTGAGTACACACACACTTAACCTTTCTTCGTAGGACATTCCCCTCAATTCTGGAACTAACTTTGTCGCTGGCTGTACACCTGATCAAGCAACTGGCTTCTCGAATTTAACCCCGTCAAATGCAAAGTCATGAAGATCGGTGAAGGGCAAAGAAGACCACAGACGGAGTATAGGCAAGGTGGCCAAATACTGCAAACCTCGCTTAAGGAGAAAGATCTTGGGGTCAGTATAAAACCGAGCATGTCTCTGGAAGCATAAATGAGCCAGATAACTGCAGCATATCGGCGCCTGACAAACCTGAGAAAAGCGTTCCGATACCTTAGTAAGGAATCGTTCAAGACACTGTACGTCGTGTACGTCAGGCCCATACTGTAGTATGTAGCACCAGTTTGGAATCCACACCTGGTCAAGCACGTCAAGAAATTAGAGAAAGTGCTAAGGTTTGCAACAAGACTAGTCCCAGAGCTAAGGGGATTGTACTACGAAGAAAGGTTGAGGGAAATCGGCCTGACGACACTGGAGGACAGGAGGGTCAAATGAGACATGATAACGACATATAAAATACTGCGCGGAATAGACAAGGTGAACAAAGACAGGATGTTCCAAAAACAAGAGGTCACAATTGGAAGTTGAAGACTCAGATGAATCAAAAGGATGTTAGGAAGTATTTCTTCAGTCATGGAGGCGGGAACCATACATAGTTTTAAGGCGAGGTATGATAAAGCTCATGGAGCAAGGAGAGAGAGGACCTAGTAGCAATCAGTGAAAAGGCGGGGCCAGGAGCTATGAATCGACCCCTGCAACCACAAATAGGTGAGTACAAATAGGTGAGTACACACAACACACACACACACACACACACATACATACACCAGGTTACCCACTGAGCCTACACGATACATACACAATATATCATTTCCTAACAGTAATGAACCTTCCCAGTTGACAGCCAACATGAGTCACTTTCAGCTGTGCTGTCCGTGGGAGCATGTAGTAGTAGTAGTAGTAGTAGAAGTAGTAGCAGCAGTAGTAGTAGCAGTTGTTGTAGTACTAGTAGCAGAAATGGTATTATTATTACTGTTCTTACATTATTATTATCATTATTATTATTATTATTATTATTATTATTATTATTATTATTATTATTATTATTATTATTATTATTGTCTTATCATCATTATCATCACTAACAACGTTCTTCTTAAGCATACTCTGAAGAGCTAAACCTGAATGGGATACACTGCTGCTGCGAAACGGTAGGCAACAAGACATATGAGTAGAAGGAGAAAGCGAAGGCGTCTTTGGCTTCCTCGGGTCAAAAACTTCTCACCAGCGTCGAAGAACCGAAGGAGACGGTATGGAATGGGTGCAGGAGTGGGTCAGTATTGGTTACAAGGCGCGTCTTCGGTAGGGGAGGAGGAAGGTAGGCAGGAGAAAGTTTTTTTTTTTTTTTTACAAGATTGGATACATCCGCAGTGTGCTGCTACGTAATTCAATATGACAGTTAGACGGTGGGAACTGAAGTTATGTTACCCTGTCGCGTTCCATCACGCTGGGTAGAGTTCGTGCGAGAGGGGGAGGGAGGGGTTGATAGAGAGGGAGAATGGGAGAGAGGAAGAGGAGGGAGAGTGGTAGGGAGAAAGGAGGGGGGTACAACGGAAAGAAGAGGATTAGATGGGATGAGAAAAAGATCAATATAGAATTGGAGAGAATGAGAGAGAGAGAGAGAGAGAGAGAGAGAGAGTTAGGTATCCTTAACCTAACCTTGTAAAACCTTGTGTAAAAGAGAGACAGCGAGAGAGAGAGAGAGAAAAGAGAGAGAGAGAGAGAGAGAGAGAGAGAGAGAGAGAGAGAGAGAGAGAGAGAGAGAGAGAGAGAGAGAGAGAGAGAGAGAGAGAGATCATGAGGAACATTCACACTAACATATACCATCATGAGCAGCTCTCTGGACAACAACAAGCGTTCAACATCCCAGGTGTGAGCTTCACCTGCCCTGACGACACCCTGAATTACCTCGGGTGGACCTCAGACATAAATATTATGATAGTGTTTCTTTTTTACACCAGTATTTGATAAACACCAAAAAAATATACGAATCTTATGATTGAATATATATTTGTCTGTTATTGTCTAGTATATCTGAGAAAGTCGTGTGTGTGTGTGTGTGTGTGTGTTTGTGTTTGTGTGTTGTGTGTGTGTGTGTGTGTGTGTGTGTGTGTGTGTGTGTGTGTGTGTGTGTGTTTGTGTGGTGTGTGGTGTGTGTGTGTGTGTGTGTGTGTGTGTGTGTGTGTGTGTGTTGTGTGTGTGTGTGTGTGTGTGTGTGTGTTGTGTGTGTGTGTGTTGTGTGTGTGTGTGTGTGTGTGTGTTGTGTGTGTGTGTGTGTGTGTGTGTGTGTGTGTGGTGTGTTGTGTGTGTGTGTGTGTGTGTGTGTGTGTGTGTGTGTGTGTGTGTGTGTGTGTGTGTGTGTGTGTGTGTGTGTGTGTGGTGTGTGTGTGTGTGTGTGTGTGTGTGTGTGTGTGTTGTGTGTGTGTGTGTGTGGTGTTTGTGTGTGTGTGTGTGTGTGTGTGTGTGTGTGTGTGTGTGTGTGTGTGTGTGTGTGTGTGTGTGTGTGTGTGTGTGTGTGTGTGTGTGTGTGTGTGTGTGTGTGTGTGTGTGTGTGTTGTGTGTTGTTGTGTGTGTGTGTGTGTGTGTGTTGTGTGATGTGTGTGTGTGTGTATGTTGTGTTTGTGTAAGCATTAGGTATTTTCGAAGTCTGGCCATAAAATACAAATGTTATAGAAATATCTGCTCTTAATCTGACTTGCAGTTAAATGAAGATAGAATTTCTACATGAAGGGACAGGAGGGAATTTAATCCTTTTTAAGAAGTTTCCGATTTCAAGACGAAGAGGATTTAAACCTGGTCTCGTCGCGACTATTTTTTTTAGGGTCCAGAATAGTGGCATTTCCGGACGACAACATTGGATACTAGACAGAGAGAGAGAGAGAGAGAGAGAGAGAGAGAGAGAGAGAGAGAGATTGGAACTCATCTGCTCGACAGTAGAGGCTGAGAGACTGTGTACGAGGTACAAGTGCGCTCTCACCTTGAGTATGCTCCTCTTTCTTGGACAGCCTGCCCTCCCCCCACCATCTCACCTACATCTTCTTGACAGTACAGAGAACCGAGCAAGACGACTCTTGAACCCGACTTGCACAGATCTGTCATTTCTGCAGTCTTCAACACCAGAGGGATATGAGTGGCCTTGCTGTTATGTACACGGACAATGTTCTTAAGGCTCTGGTTGATCAACTGACGTGTTCTTGAGAAGGATACAACCAGAGTGTAAATGATGCTTGCTGCCCGTCTTGATGTGTAGAAGCTCTCTTCTCGCTTGCCACGAAGTGGCTCCACTTCGTGGCCAACAAGAAAACAGCTTCTACACAACAAGACGGGCAGCGAACATCAACTACGCTCTGGTTGTATCCTTCTCAAAAACATCACGTCAGCTGAGATCATTCATTCGTAGAATAACCAGAGTCTGAAGTATGTTCGTACAGCATAACGACATCGATGAAATGAAATCAAGTGACCAAATGGAATCACTGGCCCACAGATGACTTCAACTTCATCCTATTCCGTACTTTTATGTCTCATAACAATTAAAAAAGGCTCTCAAATGCGCGGAAGTAGGTAACAGCTCTTAGCTTGTCAATTAAAGTTACAACTCATAATTTAACCCTGTAAAACCATTGAGTAAATAAAGAGAGGGAGAGAGAGAGAGAGGGGGGGGGGATGTGTCACAATCAGTATGTATTGCTGAATAAGAAAAAAAATCTGCATCAGAGTTCCCACACTACAAAACTGATGGAATTACTATCAGTCTCCACGACACGACACACCAACGCCTTCCCTTACATCACGACTAGTCCAGTTTTTTGTAGACACACACATTACACACACACACGCACACACACACACACACACACACACACACACATAAACCACACACACACACACACCACACACACACACACACACACACACACACACACACACACACACACATAGGGCCAGGGGCCAGGAGCTCGGACTCGACCCCCGCAACCTCAACTAGGTGAGTACACACACACACACACACACACACACAGGGATATAAACAATACCATGGTGGAAAAAGACTATACAATGCCAATAAAAAGACATATATATATATATATATATATATATATATATATATATATATATATATATATATATATATATATATATATATATATATATATATGTGTGTGTTAGGAAGGCGGAGCTGAGGAAACTGACAGCACAGAAGAAATAACTCTGATATCTGCACGAACAAAAATACGAATATACAGATAATTAAAATAATTCAGGTTAAACGATGCAGTAACTGGAAGGGAAAAAAAATAGCTATCACTGCAGAAGAGGCAATCACAGCGTCGCCCTGCACGAAGCTCTATCATGACTGGACGAAGCTTTTCTCAGAGCTTTACGTCGTTCCTGTGAAAAGTTCTCTCCTGGAAAGTGTGTTTTCTTCACTATTGATGTGGCTTCGTTTCTCGAAATCAAAAGATGCGTAGAGAGCATGATAATAGCATAATGATTAGTGTAACAAATGGAGTGAAAAAAACTAGAATAATGAATAGCCTTATGACTAGAGAGTGTTCCGGGGGTCAACGCCCCCGCGGCCCGGTCTGTGACCAGGCCTCCTTAGGTCAGTGTCCCAGGATGCGACCCACACCAGTCGACTAACACCCAGGTACCCATTTAACTGATGGGGAACGTAGACAACAGGTGGAAAGAAACACGTCCAATGTTTCTACTCTGGCTGGGAATCGAACCCAGGCCCTCACCGTGTGAAGCGAGAGCGTTAACCACCAGGCCACCAGAGCCACTAGTGTAAACTATAACATAATGAGTTGTGTAAATACATGAGCGACTTCATATTATATAAATGTGGGTTTAAAGGTTAAAACGAAATTAGCAAAACAGAAAAGAATAGTGTAAATAATAGAGTAAAGAACAGTGTTAAAATACAGTAAAGAATAGTGTTAAAGTTATTATATAAAATAAATAACAATGAAAGATTTATTTAAGAAATACAGAATAATAAAGACAATTTATTTAAGATTATTCTATGTACAAAACAATTAAAAATAACACACATTGACGTGATCAAATTTTACATTTAATTGTTTTTTATACATGAAATTTAAAATAAATTTTTTTTTATTACCCAACAGCCGTCAAACACCCACACAGAGATGTGTGTCTCTCGCTGTATACTTTAAGCTCTATTTACACTGAGATTACTTTAAGCTCTGTTTGCACTGAGATTACTTTAAGCTCTGTTTACACTGAGATTACTTTAACCTCTGTTTACACTGAGATTACTTTAACCTCTGTTTACACTGAGATTACTTTAACCTCTATTTACACTGAGATTACTTTAACCTCTATTTACACTGAGATTACTTTAAGCTCTATTAACACTGAGATTACTTTAAGCTCTATTTACACTGAGATTACTTTAACCTCTATTTACACTGAGATTACTTTAAGCTCTATTTACACTGAGATTACTTTAAGCTCTATTTACACTGAGATTACTTTAACCTCTATTTACACTGAGATTACTTTAAGCTCTATTTACACTGAGATTACTTTAACCTCTATTTACACTGAGATTACTTTAAGCTCTATTTACACTGAGATTACTTTAAGCTCTATTTACACTGAGATTACTTTAAGCTCTATTTACACTGAGATTACTTTAAGCTCTATTTACACTGAGATTACTTTAAGTTTCTCACCTATTTACACTGAGATTACTTTAAGCTCTATTTACACTGAGATTACTTTAAGCTCTATTTACACTGAGATTACTTTAAGCTCTATTTACACTGAGATTACTTTAACTCTATTACACTGAGATTAAGCCCTATTTACACTGAGATTACTTTAAGCTCTGTTTACACTGAGATTACTTTAAGCTCTATTTACACTGAGATTACTTTAAGCTCTATTTACACTGAGATTACTTTAAGCTCTATTCACACTGAGATTAAGCCCTATTTACACTGAGATTACTTTAAGCTCTATTTACACTGAGATTACTTTAAGCTCTATTCACACTGAGATTAAGCCCTATTTATACTGAAATTACTTTAACCTCTATTTACACTGAGATTCTTTTAAGCTCTATTTACACTGAGATTACTTTAAGCTCTATTCACACTGAGATTAAGCCCTATTTACACTGAGATTACTCTAAGCTCTATTTACAATGAGATTATTTTAAGCTCTATTTACACTGAAATTACTTTAAGCTCTATTTACACTGAGATTAAGCTCTATTTACACTGAGATTACTTTAAGCCCTATTTACACTTTAGATTCTTTAAGCCTATTTACACTGAGATTACTTTAAGCTATATTACACTGAGATCACTTTCACGAGTTACTAAGCTCTATTTACACTGAGATTATTTAAGCTCTATTTACACTGAAATTACTTTAAGCTCTATTTACACTGAGATTAAGCTCTATTTACACTGAGATTACTTTAAGCCCTATTTACATTGAGATTACTTTAAACCCTATTTACACTGAGATTACTTTAAGCTATATTTACACTGAGATCACTTTAAGCCCTATTTACACTGAGATTACTTTGAGCTCTATTTGCACTGAGATTACTTTAAACCCTATTTACACTGAGATTATTTTAAGCCCTATTTACACTGAGATTACTTTAAGCCCTATTTACATTGAGATTACTTTAAGCTCTATTTACACTGAGATTACTTTAAGCTCTATTTACACTGAGGTTACTTTAAGCCCTATTTACACTGAGATTACTTTAAGCTCTATTCACACTGAGATTACTTTGAGCTCTATTTGCACTGAGATTACTTTAAGCTCTATTTACACTGAGATTACTTTAAGCTCCATTCAAGGATTATTTAAAGTATTTACACTGGTGTATTAGGTATTTCATGGGGCCTTTATACCGAATATTTCCTTCACAATTTAAACTTCGCTATTCGTGAGAATACATTAATCAGTGAAAACAGATACTAACTCCCTTGAGAGAGGGATTAATACTTAGGTGAGTAGGGACCAACCCAAACTGAAAAAGAAAGGAGAATATTAAAAGGAGCAGCAATTGAGAGAGAGAAAATAGTAACTGATCAGAAAGGAATATTATAGCAAAAAATAGTACTACAGAGGAAAGAAATATGAGAATGAGATGAGGATCAGCAAGAACTGTCATTATGATAATCAAAAGTTGAAGAAATATATTACAAAATATTTTACCTAAACCAGTAAATACCAATATAAAACGAAATGAAAAGAAAGTGAAATCTGGATAAAATCTGTGGCAAAAATCTCAAGTAAGCTGTATGGTGGCCACTTGGTAGGGATGTATACATTGAAAGGTGCGTATCTCTTAGCGTATATACCATAAGAGTTACCTTTAACTACTATGCTAGAAATCAAAGTGTTTTTGATTTGTTTGCAGGTGACATGCAGCTATAATGACCCTCGTGTAGACGATAGGCTTCAAACCGAGATAAAAAAAATAGGTTATGCAGAATAAGGAATATTATTACAACAGTGACAAGTGACGCTTAAAAATAATTAAGAAGGTCACCTCACAGATGTCATAATATGAGTGAATGGTTGAGGCAAGGTCACAGAAATTACCTCAGTAACGGCGCCCTCACTTCTGTAACAATTTCAGAAAACGCAGATTAAATTTAAACAGCCAAATGAGGGAAAGGCTCCCAGATGAGAAAAAAAATACTGAAACCGTGAAAATTAAAGGTAGAGGTGTTTTTATGGTTCGTAAAAGTTGGGTGAGAGGTCGGGCATGCGAGCACCACGTCCACGCCCATACCCACGCCCACTCCCAAATTGTCATGACCTGACCTTGATAGAGGACCAAGCAGCTTCGTGCTACATACACCGTAACAGTCAAGGCAGTGACCTTGACAAATAATGTAGCATTGATACTTTGGAATGCCATATACCAGACTAATCGTCTCCCAGTTAAGTCACATTTATAGCCAATAACTGCACGAGTCATTGAACACATGGGGTATCTTCAGTGCAGAAATGTGTTGCCTGCATAACATTCTTCTTCGGCAGAAAATAGGCGAGTATAACACTGGAGAAAGTAGAAGCAATTCTGAGGTGATCAGTCCCTCAGCCTTGATAGGAGGTGGTCAGTTCATAAGCCCGTCAGTCACATCTTGGCTGTGATAGATGAGCCACTCCCAGCTCCGACATTTAGTGACAAATGATCAACATCTTGCTGGCAGTGACCAGACAGGGAATCACTGCCTGACCTTCATCATAACTGGTCAGACAACGACAAAACTGACAGACAGACAAGTGCTCGCAACCTTACATTTGCAATCGTGTGTGATATATATATATATATATATATATATATATATATATATATATATATATATATATATATATATATATATAATATATATATATATTATATATATATATATATATATATATATATATATATATATATATATATATATATAAGGAAGTACCACCTCTATAGCTGGAATGGGGACCCTCATCCTCAGAGAAGACAATAAACGTACCTCAGGGAAAACTCAAGGTTCTTCCCGGAGCTGTTTGAATATTTTCTTCTCCTACCACCCCCTATATTAGATATTCTATGTGAACATTTATTGATAAACAAAATACATTTACAGAAAAAAAACATAAACATGAATACAATGGCACAATGATCAAAGATCATGAATTTCCTCCAGCTCCTCCGAGGCTGGACGTGAGCCAAGTATGCAGCAAGTATTTCCCCTCTGGATGGCGACGCTGAGGCGCTGGATATATATATATATATATATATATATATATATATATATATATATATATATATATATATATATATATATATATATATATATATTATATATTATATTATATATATATATATATATATATATATATATATAAATATATATATATATATATATATATATATATATATATATATATATATATATATGTCGTGCCGTGAGTTCTTCCTAATTTATCAGTTTTACATATTCGGCACGACATATATATACATATATATATATATATATATATATATATATATATATATATATATATATGCTGTTTTATAAAAAAATAATTCCTCAATTATAGTCCTGATTACGGTTAAAGTTAACGAAGCGTTGATGATTAAAATGCCTTTTCAAGAAAATTGTTGTTTTGCCTTGAATATGAAGGTAAAGACAAAAGAAAAAAAGATAAGTTAAACACATGTCGGTATGAGGCAAGAATCCACCAGTAGACAAAAACAGAAAAATAAATTTTCTGTGTTGGAAAGGAACAGAAACAGACAAATAAAACTTTATTGAAAAAATAAAACCTCTGTACCGGGTAGAAACTGAAAAATAAAACTTAATTGAAAAAATGAAGCTTTATTGAAACAAAAGTTATTGAAACAATAAAACTTCTGCGCCGGCAGTTTTACAGAGGTTCCTATGTGTACGTGAGTGCCATCGAGAGTGCCAGTGGAGGCACCAGATCACCAACGTAATGGACAGCAAGTCCAGCCTCTACTTTCAACTTCCTCTCGTGTCAGTAGTTTCTTGGTGCACTGAATTCATCGCAAAAATAATATCCGGGATTTTGTATCGGATTTTTTTTCCCTTATCTGATTATTAAGCTTTTTTGCGTCGCTTTCTCTGATCTGCGACGAATGTGGTGGAGGCCTGATTATGGTTGACCTTCTTTATTCTCTGATTTCTTGTGGAGATTTGCTATTGTTAGTCTCCCACTCTCTCTCTCTCTCTCTCTCTCTCTCTCTCTCTCTCTCTCTCTCTCTCTCTCTCTCTCTCTCTCTCTCTCTCTCTCTCTCTCTCTCTCTCAATCATCACCTTAGCTTTCATTTGTCTCTCTCGCTGTCTTTGCTTTTATCTCTCTCTCTGTGTTTACCTCTCCCACTCTCAGCCTCTGTCTCTCCTCACTTTCTCTTTCACTAAAAAACAATTTGATGAACCGCGTGATAGAGACATCTCTCGGATACGATTTTACTCTCAAAGGATCTTTTCTACACAGCTAATTTTCTCTTTATTATTATTACTGTATTTCCTTCCTCACTCTCTTATATATTTATAAAAAGGTTCATATGTATATATATAAATATATATATATATATATATATATATATATATATATATATATATATATATATATATATATATATATATAATATATATATATATATATATATATATATATATATATATATATATATATATATATATATATATATATATATATATATATATATATATATATATATATATATATATATATATAATATTATTATATATATTATATATATATGTAAATAGTATTATATTATATATATATATATATATATATATATATATATATATATATATATATATATATATATATATATATATATATATTATGTTGGGGTCCACCTCTGGTGTAAATTGTGGGACCCACAGCCTCGGAAAAGTGGATAAAAAGGCTTCAAGGAAGAATATTTGGATTTCTTCCTGAAGCCGTTTGAATATTCCACTTTCTCTACCACCCTATCTTTTCATATTTTTTTTTTACTAATAGGAATATTTTATTACATAATATGGTACAAAAGATTTAAGAGATACATTGTTGATATAAAGGTGGCATATACGGTACATGTTGTTACGTGTGTATCACTGATTATAAGGCGAAAATCTCATCCAGCTCCTCAGAGCTGGGGCGTGTGCCCAAAATACAGCAGGCATTACCCCTTTGAACAGCCGCACTGAGCCGCTGGAACAGAAAACTAGCTGCCCTGGGATCCCTAGTTACACTGATAAGTCTTTTTCCCAGCTCCTTAAGGAATTTAGATGCATTTTTTCCCAAGAGCCAAGGGTCTCTGAGCCTATGGGAACAAACATATAATGATGGGCAAGTTCTCCTTATTTTCTAGACTTTTGGGACTCCCTGAAGCTGGCAGCTGCCCTTCCTTCCTCCCTGGTGTATTGGAGATAAGTATCAGCCAAGGTAGATGCATATGTATAGTCCCACACCACCTGCTTCCCGTCTGTCCAGGCTTGAAGGGTGATACCATCTGGACGCTTCTGGCTGCCATCAGATCTGCATAGTTGAGATGGCTCCCTTACTGCTGGGCATCCGGCTGTTGTGAGGCTCCTCTTGATAATGTTATTAACCTCCTCATGTCTTGCAATCTTTTCCTCGGATTAAAGGCACACAAGACCATGGTACCTGAATCGGACTCTTGCTTCACTGCCATAAATACACCTGTGTTCGGCGAGAATAGGGGCGGCAAGTCGAAGGGCAACACCAATGCGGATGGTCTGTGGGTCGAGGCGTGTGCCAAAGCTGGAGTTGGGAAAGCCAACAGAAAGTCCCCTGCATGAGAGGCTCTCACTGCCAGAAGGCGGGCTCTGTCCTTCCCTGACACACTCTGAAGCATTGTTGAGGCTATATTTTCCACTATTGGACCATCCCAGTGTGATTGTTTGTAGTTGTTGGGGGGAGCAGGTCTGGTTTCAGAGCCCGTTAAATTATTCTAGGTCATTGCTCCGTCAATGAACTTTTGGTCCTGGACTCCAGGATAGCACCAGACGAGCCTGGTCCATGGCCGGGCTCCGGGAGTAGAATCTTGAAACTCATCAAAGGTATATCAAAGGTGCTGCATGGGTATTGGCATGCAGTAGATTATTATCCAGCTATCTCTCCTGTATATATTTTCTCCCATCCTCCTAATGATAATACATAAACCCCAGTTTTAGCTTTAACAAGACTTGTGGGTTTCTTGAAGTTCACACACATTATATGTATATATATATATATATATATATAATATATAAATATATATATATATATATATATATATATATATATATATATATATATATTATATATATATAATATATATAATGTGTGTGAACTTCAAGAAACCCACAAGTCTTGTTAAAGCTAAAACTGGGGTTTATGTATTATCATTAGGAGGATGGGAGAAAATATATATAGGAGAGATAGCTGGATAATAATCTACTGCATGCCAATACCCATGCAGCACCTTTGATATACCTTTGATGAGTTTCAAGATTCTACTCCCGGAGCCCGGCCATGGACCAGGCTCGTCTGGTGCTAGCCTGGTCAACCAGGCTAATGCTGCTGGAGGCCCGGTGCTCCACACATCCATCACAGCCTGGTTGATCTGGCACTTGGTGAAGATACTTGTCCAGTGTTTCTGACAGTGTTATTGACTGTATTATTTACAGTAAGAGTCACAGACTTGTAATGACACTGAGAGGTGCTAAACTTATCATCAAGGAGGAGAAACTGCGAAGGCGTCTCTGCCTAGAATCTTTAAGTTATTAGTCATGACAACATTGTTTTACAGGTCACTGGAAGCTCGATTATTTCTAGAGTTTTAGCTAAGTTGGTTTTCTTAAGTTGTCAGTATATCAAATGATATCATTCACTGGTAGAGCACCCAGCCTATCTTACATCTGATTCTTATTTTTCCTGTCAATGTATTGGGTTGATATTGCCCCTAGAGGGCGAGACATACCCATAATGAAGTTTACGTTGCATACAACATTCCTTACGTTGTCATGTATGTGACGTCAGTAGTTAGAAGGCTAAAAACGAAATCCCTCGCGTGTTAATATAGCAGAAAAAGTTGACACAGGTCTTGCAGTGGGATCGAAGTCTCCAGCTGGTGCCGGAGGCTGTGAGGGAGTGGCGGCGCGAGTGACAAGAAATGATCCATGTCAATGAACTCTTGTCGTGCACTCTAATTCTATGTGGTATTTGCCACAGGGAAAAATGCAAAGTAATATGCCGAGAGCATGCTACTTTACACCTATCAGTTCTGAAATTCATTTGCCATGTTTTAGTTCGTTGTACAAACTTGTCTAAGATACCATAACCTTTAGATACTCTAATGATTTGTCATTATGTATATCAACAAGACTCGGACCTCACGGTACATTTAACAAATCTGTAGTGTCCAGTAAGAACTGTCCAATGTTTTCATCAAGAATTTTTTTTTCAGTTTCTTTGTACTTATCTATACCATGTACATATGATTTTGAAAAAAAAAAAAACTATCTAATGAGAGCAGGCATCAAAGTCTTTCAGAATAGTTTTGTATATCACACCTAAATTTTGAAAACTACACAAGGAATCTAGATTCGTTAAACTCGATTTTTGGTGTAAGTATTAAGTTACTGACCTTCTGAATGTTGACTCACTAGCCGCGAGTTCAGTCCCCACCTGTACCGTGGTTTCTTCTCTAATATCATTTTACTTAAATGGGTTGAACCATTGTTGATGTTCAGCTTGTTGCTCGATTAACTGAATGAAGTTCACTTTTCAGTTACTCTAGCAATAAGCTGAGCATCAACAGTGGTTCAACTGTTGATGCTTGGTGTTTTAAACGCTCTCAGTCTCTCCTGATGATACATATTTGCAGATCTTAAACTATTTTCACCACAGATGAGTAATAGCACATGTCTAGCATGGTTATATTTGCAAATACAAAAAAAAATTAAAACCGAAGTGAATACTTAATACAATAAAAAAATAATATTATGCATTCTCTCCTCATTTTCCAAATGCATAGTTTTCTTTAAATACATGGAAGAAAACGGGACACACACACGGGGTCAGCAGGTATAAACTAATTTTTCAATGTTTTTCATGTGTCTTAATATTTTTCCTTTTTTTTCACGTAAAAGGAAGACAGATGTAGTTCAGACCGCGAGGGAAGGAAAGTGGATGCTGCCTCGTCATATACACGTCCTCCAAAATGAGTATACGTATTTATTTATTTTTTCAATGACACACACACACACACACACACACACACACACACACACACACACACACACACACACACACACACACACACACACACGCGCGCGCGCGCGATTTCGCTGACTAGCATCCCATGCAATGGGTTGGAGAAGATATTAAGTAAGAGACAAGTAGAACACCTTGAAAAAAAATAAGTTTCACCTCAGTACAACATAGATTCAGAAACAGAAAATTTTGTCTTACTAGCTTGATTGTTATGTGTGAGAGATTCACGGACATAATACAAAATAGACAATGATGAATCGACTGCATTTTCCTTGAGGAATGAAAGTCACAATATCGTTGCAACAATTCACATCTAACCAACATATAAGAGATCAAATTTTAAGCTACACTTTCGTACATCCACTGAAGATTTTATCTACAGTCTGGGGGATCGTTGTTTACTTTTCGTGAGGAGGAACACTGCGGAAGACCTACTGGCCCATATTATCGCACAACCATCTGATTCCCAAGCTCAAAAAGAAAGAAAAAATATAAAAGAAAGGATACAGGATTATTTAAGTTATGAAAATCAGAGTTGTGATGAGAGACTTAGGAAATGTCACTATAAGGAATCATTGTATAAACAACAGCATTTCTCATGCGTCATCTCGACCTCTCAGGGAGAATAGAATACAGATGCTGGTACAGGTAGACAATACCAACCTAATTTAAAATTACTGACAGAATACTGGAAAACTCTTCCTACATTACAATCTTAACTTGTCAAAGGAATGGTTGTAAAAGTTTTCTTTTCAAGTGAATCAAAAGTAAATGGAAAGTCGTGGAAATGAGGAAAAAGGTTCAAGGAAACCAGACAGAGTGCACTACATGAGAGGCGCTAGGAGACCAGAGTGCACCACGTGAGAGGCGCTAGGAGACCAGAGTGCACTACATGAGAGGCGCTAGGAGACCAGAGTGCACTACATGAGAGGCGCTAGGAGACCAGAGTGCACTACATGAGAGGCGCTAGGAGACCAGAGTGCACTACATGAGAGGCGCTAGGAGACCAGAGTGCACCACATGAGAGGCGCTAGGAGACCAGAGTGCACTACATGAGAGGCGCTAGGAGACCAGAGTGCACCACATGAGAGGCGCTAGGAGACCAGAGTGCACTACATGAGAGGCGCTAGGAGACCAGAGTGCACTACATGAGAGGCGCTAGGAGACCAGAGTGCACTACATGAGAGGCGCTAGGAGACCAGAGTGCACTACATGAGAGGCGCTAGGAGACCAGAGTGCACTACATGAGAGGCGCTAGGAGACCAGAGTGCACTACATGAGAGGCGCTAGGAGACCAGAGTGCACTACATGAGAGGCGCTAGGAGACCAGAGTGCACCACGTGAGAGGCGCTAGGAGACCAGAGTGCACTACATGAGAGGCGCTAGGAGACCAGAGTGCACTACATGAGAGGCGCTAGGAGACCAGAGTGCACTACATGAGAGGCGCTAGGAGACCAGAGTGCACTACATGAGAGGCGCTAGGAGACCAGAGTGCACCACGTGAGAGGCGCTAGGAGACCAGAGTGCACTACATGAGAGGCGCTAGGAGACCAGAGTGCACTACATGAGAGGCGCTAGGAGACCAGTGCACTACATGACAGATGCTAGGAGACCAGAGTGCACCACATGACAGATGCTAGGAGACCAGAGTGCACCACATGACAGATGCTAGGAGACCAGAGTGCACCACATGACAGATGCTAGGAGACCAGAGTGCACCACATGAGAGGCGCTAGGAGACCAGAGTGCACCACATGAGAGGCGCTAGGAGACCAGAGTGCACCACATGAGAGGCGCTAGGAGACTAGAGTGCACTACATGAGAGGCGCTAGGAGACCAGAGTGCACCACATGAGAGGCGCTAGGAGACCAGTGCACTACATGACAGATGCTAGGAGACCAGAGTGCACCACATGACAGATGCTAGGAGACCAGAGTGCACCACATGAGAGATGCTAGGAGACCAGAGTGCACCACATGACAGATGCTAGGAGACCAGAGTGCACCACATGAGAGGCGCTAGGAGACCAGAGTGCACCACATGAGAGGCGCTAGGAGACCAGAGTGCACCACATGAGAGGCGCTAGGAGACCAGAGTGCACCACATGAGAGGCGCTAGGAGACCAGAGTGCACTACATAAGAGGCGCTAGGAGACCAGAGTGCACCACATGAGAGGCGCTAGGAGACCAGAGTGCACCACATGAGAGGCGCTAGGAGACCAGAGTGCACCACATGAGAGGCGCTAGGAGACCAGAGTGCACCACATGAGAGGCGCTAGGAGACAAGAGTGCACCACGTGAGAGGCGCTAGGAGACCAGAGTGCACTACATGAGAGGCGCTAGGAGACCAGAGTGCACCACATGAGAGATGCTAGGAGACCAGTGCACTACATGACAGATGCTAGGAGACCAGAGTGCACCAC
>NC_069404.1:53545924-53558424 GCF_026875155.1 Cherax quadricarinatus
TGAAGTTCTATGACAAGGTAACAGCAGTAAGACAAGAGAGAGAGGGGTGGGTGGATTGCATTTTCTTTGACTGCAAGAAGGCGTTTGACACAGTACCACACAAGAGATTAGTGCAAAAACTGGAGGACCAAGCAGGGATAACAGGGAAGGCACTACGATGGATCAGGGAATATTTGTCAGGAAGACAGCAGCGAGTAATGGTACGTGGCGAGGTGTCAGAGTGGGCACCTGTGACCAGCGGGT
The DNA here is from genome assembly GCF_026875155.1 of Cherax quadricarinatus. Classification (NCBI taxonomy): domain Eukaryota; kingdom Metazoa; phylum Arthropoda; class Malacostraca; order Decapoda; family Parastacidae; genus Cherax; species Cherax quadricarinatus. The sequence continues at coordinate 53,546,168 of NC_069404.1, forward strand.
CCCACAGGGGTCAGTCCTAGGGCCAGTGCTGTTTCTGGTATTTGCGAACGACATGACAGAAGGAATAAACTCTGAGGTGTCACTGTTTGCAGATGACGTGAAGTTGATGAGAAGAATTCACTCGAACGAAGACCAGGCAGAACTACAAAGGGATCTGGACAGGCTGCAGACCTGGTCCAGCAATTGGCTCCTGGAGTTCAGTCCCACCAAGTGCAAAGTCATGAAGATTGGGGAAGGGCAAAGAAGACCGCAGATGGAGTACAGTCTAGGGAGCCAGAGACTACAAACCTCACTCAAGGACAAAGATCTTGGGGTGAGTATAACACCAGGCACATCTCCTGAAGCGCACATCAACCAAATAACGGCTGCAGCATATGGGCGCCTAGCAAACCTCAGAACAGCATTCCGACATCTTAATAAGGAATCGTTCAGGACCCTGTACACCGTGTACGTTAGGCCCATATTGGAGTATGCGGCACCAGTTTGGAACCCACACCTAGCCAAGCACGTAAAGAAACTAGAGAAAGTGCAAAGGTTCGCAACAAGACTAGTCCCAGAGCTAAGAGGTATGTCCTACGAGGAGAGGTTAAGGGAAATCAACGTGACGACACTGGAGGACAGGAGAGATAGGGGGGACATACAAAATACTGAGAGGGATTGACAAGGTGGACAAAGACAGGATGTTCCAGAGATTGGACACAGTAACAAGGGGACACAGTTGGAAGTTGAAGACACAGATGAATAACAGGGATGTTAGGAAGTATTTCTTCAGCCACAGAGTAGTCAGTAAGTGGAATAGTTTGGGAAGCGATGTAGTGGAGGCAGGATCCATATATAGCTTTAAGCAGAGGTATGATAAAGCTCACGGTTCAGGGAGAGTGACCTAGTAGCGATCAGTGAAGAGGCGGGGCCAGGAGCTCGGACTCGACCCCTGCAACCTCAACTAGGTGAGTACACACACACACACACACTCACACACACACACACGCACACACGCACACACGCACACACGCACACAGGGGTAAGGCAGTGTTACTACCGGTAGTTATTAGCAGTAAGAATACTTAGGAAGCTAGGAAGTCCTCTCTCAATGTGAACAAGGAAAATGATAATAACCAGCAACAATTAATACGTAAATCCAGAAAGGGCTATAAGTGGAGAGTGTAGCATAATTGGGAAAGATAAATGAGACTAAATTTGTGCCTACACGACGGATCTTTCAACCACACCACCTACATCCCCCCTAACCATCCCTCCCTCACACACTAGCACACACACAAGGGTAGACACTCACACACACACACACACACACACACACACACACACACACACACACACACACACACACACACACACACACACACACACACACACACACACACACATACATACACACATACACACGCACACACACACACACATAAACACACACACACACACACACACACACACACACATACACACACACACACACACACACACACACACACACACACACCCTGAGCAGTTCAGACATTGAGGACATCACTTACGAGAGGCTCCTTGGAGCTAGCGATCACGTGGTTCTGAGTTTTGATTATATAGTAGAGTTACAAGTGGAGAAGGTAACAGGAACTGAAGCGGACAGGCCATACTATAAAAGGGGGGACTACGCAGGTATGAGAAACTTCCTGCAGGAGGTTTAGTGGGACAGAGAAATGGTAGGAAAATCAGTAAACGAGATGATGGAATATGTGGCAACAAAGTGCAAGGAGGCAGAGGAAAGGTTTGTTCCCAAGGGAAACAGAAATAATAGGAAGACCAAAACGAGTCCTTGGTTTACCCGAAGGTGTAGGGAGGCAAAAGCTAAGTGCAACAGAGAATGGAAAAGGTACAGGAGGCATAGGACCCAGGAAAACAAGGAGATTAGTGGAAGAGCCAGAAACGAGTATGCACAGATAAGGAGGGAGGCCCAGCGACAGTATGAAAACGACATAGCATCGAAAGTCAAATCTGACCCGAAACTCCTGTATAGCCACATTAGGAGGAAGACAACTGTCAAGGACCAGGTGATAAGGCTGAGGAAAGAAGGTGGAGAACTAACAAGAAACGATCAAGAGGTATGTGAGGAGCTCAACACGAGATTTAAGGAAGTATTTACAGTAGAGACAGGAAGGACTCTGGGGGGACAGATCAGATGGGGACACCAGCAAGGAATACACCAACAAGTGTTGGACGACATACATACAGATGAGGAAGAGGTGAAGAAACTGCTAAGGGACATCGATACCTCAAAGGCAATGGGACCGGACAACATCTCCCCGTGGGTCCTTAGAGAGGGAGCAGATATGTTGTGCGTGCCACTTACCACAATCTTCAACACGTCCCTGGAAACTGGGCAACTACCTGAGGTATGGAAGACGGCAAATGTAGTTCCCATTTTTAAAAAAAGGAGACAGAAAAGAGGCACTAAACTATAGACCTGTGTCATTGACGTGTATAGTATGCAAAGTTATGGAGAAGATTATCAGGAGGAGAGTGGTGGAGCACCTGGAACGGAACAAGAGTATAAATGCCAACCAGCACGGATTCATGGAAGGCAAATCCTGTGTCACAAACCTTCTGGAGTTTTATGATAAAATAACAGAAGTAAGACACGAGAGAGAGGGGAGGGTTGATTGCATCTTCTTGGACTGCAAGAAGGCCTTCGACACAGTTCCTCACAAGAGATTAGTGCAGAAGCTAGAGCATCAGGCGCATATAACAGGAAGGGCACTGCAATGGATCAGAGAATACCTGACAGGGAGGCAACAACGAGTCATGGTACGTAATGATGTATCACAGTGGGCACCTGTGACGAGAGGCGTCCCACAGGGGTCGATCCTAGGACCAGTGCTATTTTCGGTATATGTGAACGACATGATGGAAGGGTTAGACTCAGAAGTGTCCCTGTTTGCAGATGATGTGAAGTTAATGAGGAAAATTAAATCTGATGAGGACGAGGCAGGACTTCAAAGAGACCTGGACAGACTGGATACCTGGTCCAACAAATGGCTTCTCGAATTTAATCCTGCCAAATGCAAAGTCATGAAGATAGGGGAAGGGCACAGAAGACCACAGACAGAGTATAGGCTAGGTGGCCAAAGACTGCAAACCTCACTCAAGGAGAAAGATCTTGGGGTGAGTATAACACCGAGCATGTCTCTGGAAGCACACATCAATCAGATAACTGCTGCAGCATATGGGCGCCTGGCAAACCTGAGAACAGCATTCCGATACCTTAGTAAGGAATCGTTCAAGACACTGTACACCGTGTATGTCAGGCCCATACTGGAGTATGCAGCACCTGTTTGGAACCCGCACTTGATAAAGCACGTCAAGAAACTAGAGAAAGTACAAAGGTTCGCGACAAGGTTAGTTCCAGAGCTAAGGGGAATGTCCTATGAAGAAAGTTTAAAGGGGAAATCGGCCTGACGACACTGGAGGACAGGAGGGTCAGGGGAGACATGATAACGACATATAAAATACTGCGTGGAATAGACAAGGTGGACAAAGACAGGATGTTCCAGGGAGGGGACACAGAAACAAGAGGCCACAATTGGAAGTTGAAGACACAAATGAGTCAGAGAGATATTAGGAAGTATTTCTTCAGTCATAGAGTTGTAAGGCAGTGGAATAGCCTTGAAAATGATGTAGTGGAGGCAGGAACCATACACAGTTTTAAGACGAGGTTTGATGAAGCTCATGGAGCGGGGTCAGAGAGGGCCCAGTAGCAACCGGTGAAGAGGCGGGGTCAGGAGCTAAGACTCGACCCCTGCAATCACAAATAGGTGAGTACACACACACACACACACACACACACATACACACACACACACACACATACACACACACATACACACACACACACACGCACACACACACACACACACACACACACACACACACACACACACACACACACACACACACACACACACACACACACACACACACACACACACACACACACAGGACAGGAGAGATAGGGGGACATGATAACGACATACAAAATACTGAGAGAAATTGACAAGGTGGACAAAGACAGGATGTTCCAGAGATTGGACACAGTAACAAGGGGACACAGTTGGAAGCTGAAGACACAGATGAATCACAGGGATGTTAGGAAGTATTTCTTCAGCCACAGAGTAGTCAGTAAGTTGAATAGTTTGGGAAGCGATGTAGTGGAGGCAGGATCCATACATAGCTTTAAGCAGAGGTATGATAAAGCTCACGGCTCAGGGAGAGTGACCTAGTAGCGATCAGTGAAGAGGCGGGGCCAGGAGCTCGGACTCGACCCCCGCAACCTCAACTAGGTGAGTACAACTAGGTGAGTACAACACACACACACACACACACACACACACACACGCACATACACACACACACACACACACACACACACACTCGCAGGAACCAAGGATCAGATGAGAATGGTTCTGGTAGGGAGGAGTGGATGGAGGAGCAGTGGAAAAGGATGGAACAAGAGTGGGAGAGAAAATTAGGAGAGCTTTCTGAAAAAATGGAGAAAGAGCTCTCTGTGAAATTGGAAAAGAGGTTGGAGAAGGAGACAAAGAATTGGGAGGCACAAGTCGAAACCTGCAGTAGCCAAGATAAGGGTCCTAGAAGTTGAGATAAATAGGCTGAAGCGAGTTACAGGGGCAGGGACCAGAGAAGACACAGCATATGAAGCTGCGAGGCCGAACAGGAAGGAAGGAATTATGAATTATGCTAAGGTCATATCAGTCTGCCAAGGAGGACCAAGGAGTGAAAGGGAAGATCAGCTGGTTGCAGATGGAGGAGGGTGATAGGTCGAATGCTGAGGCACAACCAGGCTATCAAGAGCCACTGGAAAAATCAAGGAGAAACTGACCACATACAGGCAGGATCCAGAGTCACAGAGGGTGAGGCAATGGGAGAAGAAAGGGCAAAATCAGTGTTTGTCCATGGCTTCAGGAGAGAGAGGAAAGGACACACACTGAAAGGCAGCAGGAAGAAAGAAAGGAGATGAGAAAATCATCACGGAAATAGGTGAAGAGATGACGAGATTGTAAATTTTCAGAGAATAGGGGAGTACTCGAAGGGGAGAAACCGACCAATCAAGCTGATTCTCAGGACGGAAACAGTGCGGAACAGGATCCTCCAAGAGAAACCACGATTGAAATACTCGGAGGAGTACAAGAGGGTGTTCCTAGACAGAGACAGAACAAAATCAGAACGACAGCAGCTGAGGGAGAGGACAAAAAAAACGAAAGGAGCTAGGAAAAGAGACAAGGAGGGAACCAGCAGAGGTCAGTCAGAGCAGAACAGAACAGCAAGGGCAAGCACACACACAACTATTCTCAGAACCATACAACCTATCACACCATCCAAACACACACTACAATCCATACCCACAGCCTCCACCCAACACCGAGCTATAGAATCCCACAGTATGCCACCAGGTCTCCCACCCTCACAGGCCCCCCAAACCACAGTGTTGGAAAGGAAACTGAAGGTATGGTACACAAACGCTGATGAATAACAAATAAGTGGGAGGAGTGGCATGAAAGAGTCAAAGAAGCATCACCGGAACATCATAGCTCTCACAGAAACCAAGCTTACAGGTATGATAACAGATGCCATCTTTCCAACGGGATACCAAATCCTGAGGAAAGACAGAGGGAACAGGGGGGGTGGAGGAGTGGCGTTGCTGATCAAAAATCGCTGGAATTTTGATGAGCTGGAGAGAGGAGACAGCGGAGAAGAAAGTGATTACATAGTGGGAACACTTCACTCTGGAGGTCCCAAGGTGGTAATAGCAGTGATGTATAACCCACCACAGAACAGCAGGAGGCCAAGGCAAGAGTACGACGAGAGCAATAGAGCGATGGTTGACACACTGGCTAGAGTGGCCAGAAGAGCTCATGCATGCAGGGCAAAGCTCCTGATCATGGGTGACTTTAACCACAAGGAGATCGATTGGGAGAACTTGGACCCACATGGGGGCCAAGATACATGGAGGGCTAAGATGATGGAGGTGGTACTGGAAAACTTCATGTGCCAACACGTAAGGGACACTACAAGAGAGAGAGGAGAGGATGAACCAGCAAGGCTGGACTTAGTATTCACCTTGAGTAGTGCAGATATCGAGGACATCACATATGAAAGACCCCTTGGGGCCAGTGACCATGTGGTTTTAAGCTTCGAATACACAGTAGAGCTCCAAGTGGAGGGAGAAGCAGGAAGGCCAGGACGAATGAAGCCAAACTACAAGAAAGGGGACTACACAGGAATGAGGAACTACCTGAACGGGGTTCAGTGGGACAGAGAACTGGCAGGGAAGCCAGTTAATGAGATGATGGAATATGTAGCAACAAAATGCAAGGAGGCTGAGGAGAGGTTTGTACCCAAGGGTAACAGGATTAATGAAAAAGCCAGGATGAGCCCATGGTTTACCCAAAGGTGCAGGGAGGCAAAAACCAAGTGTGCTAGGGAATGGAAGAAATATAGAAGGCAAAGGACCCAGGAGAATAAGGAGAACAGTCGTAGAGCCAGAAACGAATATGCACAGATAAGAAGGGAGGCCAAAGACAATATGAAAATGACATAGCAGCGAAAGCCAAATCTGACCCGAAACTGTTGTACAGCCACATCAGGAGGAAAACAACAGTCAAGGACCAGGTAATCAGGCTAAGGAAGGAAGGAGGAGAGACAACAAGAAATGACCGTGAAGTATGTGAAGAACTCAACAAGAGATTCAAAGAAGTGTTCACAGAGGAGACAGAAGGGACTCCAGAAAGATGGAGAGGTGGGGCACACCACTAAGTGCTGGACACAGTGCACACAACCGAGGAAGAAGTGAAGAGGCTTCTGAGTGAGCTAGATACCTCAAAGGCAATGGGGCCAGATAACATCTCCCCATGGGTATTGAGAGAGGGAGCAGAGGCGCTATGTGTACCCCTAACAACAATATTCAATACATCTATCGAAACAGGGAGATTGCCTGAGGCATGGAAGACAGCAAATGTAGTCCCAATCTTTAAAAAAGGAGACAGACATGAAGCATTAAACTACAGACCAGTGTCACTGACATGTATAGTATGCAAAATCATGGAGAAGATTATCAGGAGAAGAGTGGTGGAACACCTAGAAAGGAATGATCTCATTAACAGCAGCCAACATGGTTTCAGGGACGGGAAATCCTGTGACACAAACCTACTGGAGTTCTATGACATGGTGACAGCAGTAAGACAAGAGAGAGAGGGGTGGGTGGATTGCATTTTCTTGGACTGCAAGAAGGCGTTGGACACAGTTCCACACAAGAGATTGGTGCAAAAACTGGAGGACCAAGCAGGGATAACAGGGAATGCACTACAATGGATCAGGGAATACTTGTCAGGAAGACAGCAGCGAGTCATGGTACGTGGCGAGGTGTCAGAGTGGGCACCTGTGACCAGCGGGGTCCCGCAGGGGTCAGTCCTAGGACCAGTGCTGTTTCTGGTATTTGTGAACGACATGACGGAAGGAATAGACTCTGAGGTGTCCCTGTTTGCAGATGACGTGAAGTTGATGAGAAGAATTCACTCGATGGAACACCAGGCAGAACTACAAAGGGATCTGGACAGGCTGCAGACCTGGTCCAGCAATTGGCTCCTGGAGTTCAATCCCACCAAGTGCAAAGTCATGAAGATTGGGGAAGGGCAAAGAAGGCCGCAGACGGAGTACAGTCTAGGGGGTCAGAGACTAAAAACCTCACTCAAGGAAAAAGATCTTGGGGTGAGTATAACACCAGGCCCATCTCCTGAAGCGCACATCAACCAAATAACTGCTGCAGCATATGGGCGCCTAGCAAACCTCAGAACAGCATTCCGACATCTTAATAAGGAATCATTCAGGACCCTGTACACCGTGTACGTTAGGCCCATATTGGAGTATGCAGCACCAGTTTGGAACCCACACCTAGCCAAGCACGTGAAGAAACTAAAGAAAGTGCAAAGGTTTGCATCAAGACTAGTCCCAGAGCTAAGAGGTATGTCCTACGAGGAGAGGTTAAGGGAAATCAACGTGACGACACTGGAGGACAGGAGAGATAGGGGGGACATGATAACGACATACAAAATACTGAGAGGAATTGACAAGGTGGACAAAGACAGGATGTTCCAGAGATTGGACACAGTAACAAGGGGACACAGTTGGAAGCTGAAGACACAGATGAATCACAGGGATGTTAGGAAGTATTTCTTCAGCCACAGAGTAGTCAGTAAGTGGAATAGTTTGGGAAGCGATGTAGTGGAGGCAGGATCCATACATAGCTTTAAGCAGAGGTATGATAAAGCTCACGGCTCAGGGAGAGTGACCTAGTAGCGATCAGTGAAGAGGCGGGGCCAGGAGCTCGGACTCGACCCCCGCAACCTCAACTAGGTGAGTACAACTAGGTGAGTACACACACACACACACAACCTCCACCACTTGACACAAACGCTTGACACAAACACGTACCCCCCCTCCCCTAACCACCTCTCCCCCTTCCCTAACCACCTCACCTTAGCCACCTACCCCTCCTCCAAACCACCTAACCCCTCCCCAAACCATCTAACCCCCCCAACTACCTCCCTCCCTCCAATAACCCTCCTCCCCCTCCCCATAACCATCCATCCCTCTCTCAAACATGCACTCCCCCTCCCCTAATCACCTCTCCCCTTCCCTAACCACCTAACCCTAGCCACCTACCCCTCCCCCAAATCATCTAACCCCCTCCCCCAACTATCTCTACCTCTCCAATAACCATCCATCCCCCTCTCCTCCTAACCATCTATTCCCCTCCCCCTAACCACCCATCCCCCCTTCTGTGGAGCAACAGGGGAACCTAGAACCAGGATGAGGACAAGGGGCTCCAAGGACGAATCTGGGAGGGGGGAATGGGAGGTAGAGCTCAAAAAAAGGGAGGAAGACTGGGGAAGGAGACTAGATGAGCTGGAAAGGAAGATGGAAGAGAGGTTAGCAGCAGAATGCAGAAGGTGGAAGCAACAGGCCACAGCAGCAGAAATCAAGATAGAGAGATTAGAAGAGGAGCTGAGACATCTGAAACAGCACAGAGACAAAGATATTACAGAAGTAGCATGGGCAATGGCTACATCAGACACAGACAACAGGTCTGAAGGAAGCATGGAAACTAAACTGTATGCAGAGGTCCTATCAAACCCACATGGGGCCAAAACAAAGACAGGGAGCACACTAGGACAGAAGGAGAGGTTGGAAGACATTGAAGGAACTAGGACATGTGCAGGGACCTTACCAGACACCTGTGGGGGCCAGGAACAGGTGGGCAGGAAGGACAAACCAAGAAGCATAGGGGCCATAACTAGGGAAGGGACTGAAGGAAAGAACACTCCACGGGAAGGAACTAAAACACATCAGAGGATGCAATGGGAGTCACAGTGGGAGGTGGAAAGGGAGAGATCCGTGTTTGTCTATGGGCTAGACGAAGCTAAAGGGAAAACTTATAATGAAAGAAAGCAGGAGGAGAAAAAAGTGATTGAAGATATCATGAAGGTGATAGGCGAGGGGGACATGACCCAGGTGGCAAATTTTCGGAGAATTGGGTGGTTCACAAAGAAAAGGAATCGGCCTCTCAAAGTAATTTTCAAGGCAGAATCAACCTGAATCATGATCCTGCAGGAGAAAGCACGGCTGAGAGGCAAGCAGGAGTTCCGGAGTGTGTACCTCGATCGAGACAGAACACAGGACGAAAGGAAAACGATGAAAGAGAGAGTTCAAAAACGAAAGGAGAAATGGGAGGAAATGAAAAAGGAGAGCAGAATAACCCAGGATCAAATGGAAGGACAAGCACACACCCCAGAATCACCTGCAGAAGGACTCCAGCCACGACACCCCCAAGGCAACTGAACAATCCAAACCAACCATCACACACCGATCCCTCTGTTTCCACCCCCCTGCACCACAGTTACAGTATTAGAACAGAAGTTGAAGGTTTGGTACACAAATGCAGATGGATTAACGAATAAACATGAGGAATGGCAAGAAAGAATCGATGAGAAGTCCCCAGACATCATAGCAGTTACAGAAACAAAATTCACGGAGACAATAACAGATGCAATCTTCCCACCAGGATACCAGATCATGAGGAAAGATAGAAGGGGCAGGGGGGGAGGTGGGGTTGCTCTGCTCGTAAAAAACAGATGGAAATTCGAGAAAATGGAAGGTATAGATGAGACGGGAGAAAGAGACTACATAGCAGGTACACTTCAGTCTGGGGAACACAAAGTGGTCATTGCAGTGATGTATAATCCACCACAGAACTGCAGGAGGCCAAGAGAGGAATATGAAGAGAGCAACAGAGCAATGGTGGACACACTTGCTGAGGTGGCAAGAAGACCTCACTCCAGCAGAGCAAAGTTGCTGGTTATGGGGTATTTCAACCACAGGGAGATTGACTGGAAAAACCTGGAGCCACATGGGGGTCCCAAAACATGGAGAGCCAGGATGTTGGACGTGGTGCTGGAAAACCTCATGCACCAACATGTTAAGGACACTACCAGAGTGAGAAGGGAGGACGAACCAGCAAGATTGGACCTTATGTTCACCCTGGGCAGCTCAGACATTGAGGACATCAAGTATGAGAGTCCCCTAGAAGCTAGCGACCACGTGGTTCTGTGCATTGAATACATAGTAGACCTGCAAGTGGAGAGAATAACAGGAGTTGAATGGGAAAAGCCTGACTATAAATGAGGGGACTACATAGGGTTGAAGAACTTCCTGCGGGAGGTCCAGTGGGACAGAGAACTGGCAGGAAAGCCAGTAAATGAAATGATGGAATATGTAACAACAAAATGCAAGGAGGCAGTGGAAAGATTTATTCCCAAGGGCAACAGTAACAACGGGAAGACCAGAACGAGCCCCTGGTTTACCCGACGGTGTAAGGAGGCAAAAACAAAGTGCAATAGAGAATGGAAAAAGTACAGAAGGCAGAGAACACACGAAAATAGGGAGATCAGTCGCAGAGCCAGGAATGAGTATGCACAGGTAAGGAGGGAGGCCCAGCGACAGTATGAAAATGACATAGCATCGAGAATCAAGACTGACCCGAAACTGTTGTATAGCCACATCAGGAGGAAGACAACAGTCAAAGACCAGGTGATCAGATTAAGGACAGAAGGTGGAGAACTCACAAGAAATGATCAGGAGGTATGTGAGGAGCTGAAGAGGAGATTTAAGGAAGTTTTTGCAGAAGAGACAGGAAGGGCTGTGGGAAGACAGCACAGAAGGGAACATCAAGAGGGAATATACCAACAAGTGTTGGATGACATACGAACAACTGAGGAGGAGGTGACCTTGACACCTCAAAGGCGATGGGACCGGACATCTCCCCATGGGTCCTTAGAGAAGGAGCAGAGATGCTGTGCGTGCCTCTAACAATCTTCAACACATCCCTTGAAACTGGGCAACTACCTGAGAAATGGAAGACAGCTAATGTAATCCCCATATTTAAGAAAGGAAACAGAAACGAGGCGCTAAACTACAGACCTGTGTCTCTGACATGTATTGTGTGCAAAGTCATGGAGAAGATTATCAGGAGGAGAGTGTCGTACACCTGGAAAGGAACAAGATTATAAATGAAAACCAGCATGGGTTCATGGAAGGCAAATCATGTATTACAAACCTCCTGGAGTTTTATGACAAGGTAACAGAAGTAAGACATGAGAGAGAGGGGTGGGTAGATTGCGTTTTCCTAGACTGCAGGAAGGCCTTTGACACAGTTCCCCACAAGAGATTAGTGCAGAAGCTGGAGGATCAGGCGCATATAAAAGGGAGGGCACTGCAATGGATCAGGGAATACCTGACAGGGAGGCAGCAACGAGTCATGGTACGTGAAGAGGTATCACAGTGGGCGCCTGTTACGAGCGGGGTCCCACAGGGGTCAGTTCTAGGACCAGTGCTATTTTTGATACATGTGAACGACATGATGGAAGGAATAGACTCTGAAGTGTCCCTGTTCGCAGATGATGTGAAGCTGATGAGAAGAATTAAATCGGACGAGGATGAGGCAGGACTGCAAAGAGACCTGGACAGGCTGGACATGTGGTCCAGTAACTGGCTTCTCGAATTCAACCCAGCCAAATGCAAAGTCATGAAGATTGGGGAGGGGCAAAGAAGACCGCAGACAGAGTATAGGCTAGGTGGACAAAGACTACAGACCTCACTCAGGGAGAAAGACCTTGGAGTGACCATAACACCGA
>NC_069404.1:53563424-53575924 GCF_026875155.1 Cherax quadricarinatus
GAAGGCGGGTAAACTTACCAGTGGAGCAGAGAGGTGGGCGGTGAGGGAAACGTGAGGAGGAAGGGAAGGCGTGAAGGCCGACAAGTACATTAGTGGGTGGGCAGGTGGTCAGGTGGGTGGGCAGGCAGGTGGGTGGGCAGGTCGTCAGGTGGGTGGGCAGGAAGGTGGGTGGGCAGGTCGTCAGGTGGATGGGTAGGCAGGTGGGTGGACAGGAAAGTTGGAAAAAAAAAGAAGTGAAGAAGGTGGTGGTTAGGAAAAATGGCCCATGAAATGGGCTTGCAAGACAACAATGATATAAAAATGTGGCAAGATACGGAAATTAAATAAATAAGTGAAGGAGGAAGAATATAGAGAGCGGCAGGACTATTGGAATCAGTACGAGATATTCCTTCATATCGTGTCCCTCCTATCAAGCGGGTATCTCTCATCGAGCACTTCCTGTCAAGCGGGTATATCTCATCTAACACTTCCTATCAAGCGGGTATATATCATCTAACACTTCCTATCAAGCGGGTATTTCTCATCTAACACTTCTATCAAGCGGGTTCATCTCATCTCACATTTCCTATCAAGCGGGTATATCTCATCTAACACTTCTATCAAGCGGATATATCTCATCTAACACTTCTATCAAGCGGGTTCATCTCATCTCACATTTCCTATCAAGCGGGTATATCTCATCTAACACTTCTATCAAGCGGGTATATCTCATCTAACACTTCTATCAAGCGGATATATCTCATCTAACACTTCTATCAAGCGGGTATATCTCATCTAACACTTCTATCAAGCGGATATATCTCATCTAACACTTCTATCAAGCGGATATATCTCATCTAACACTTCTATCAAGCGGGTATATCTCATCTAACACTTCCTGTCAAGCGTCAACCTTTAATTATCGACCTTCATCTTTAATTCTGTCATTGAAAAATTAAATCAAAAAGATTTTCTCCTAAATTCCCAAGTAATTCGCTTCCTCTCTCTCTCGCCTCAGTCTGAGTGATGTAGTGAGGCGACGACAGCAACGATGTAACATTTGTCTGAGAGGAGCAATCACACTTCCTCACTTCACGAGGGAAGTGAAAACAAAGGCGTTGCGACTCCCGCTGTCGGAGAGTACGGCGTGATTTCACTTCCGATGACCTTGATTTCCTCTGGGTAGAGAAGAGCAAGAGCGTTTATCAGAGACAACACGAGAGACAATAGAGACCAGAGACAAGAGAGAGACCCGTTGAGAACGATCGCATCTCGATATTCGTGTGTGGGATCTCTGTTACATGAGTTCCAGTAATACGATAATTTCCGGTTTGTTTGGTAGATGAGGGGGGGATATAATTAAGTATTTCGTCAAGGAGAATTCTGGGAAAAATTACAGTTATTACGTCCGTTTGATGGTTGGTCACAATATATAGTGTTTCCTGGTTTGTGTGGTGTGTGTGTGTGTGTCCTTGGCTTCCTGTTTCCGGATGTCTGTAGGTAAAATGTTTTGTTCGGGGTTGCTTTTTTAAGAGAGACGAGCGCACGCACCCATGAACGGGGCCGGGAGCTGCGACTCGTCCTCTGTAACCACGAAACAGGTGAGTATGCACAAAGACAAATGCACAGAGGCAGAAAGTAATGAAGGTGCAGGTGTAGGAGAGGAGTCCAGCGACAGTGTTAAGAAAAGCATCAACTGGAGGTGTGAGACAAAGATGAAGACTTGATTATTATTATTATTATTATTATTATTATTATTATTATTATTATATTATTATTATTATTATTATTATTTTATTGTAATTATTAATTAATATTATTATTATATATTACTTACTATTTTATTATTATATTTATATATTATTATTATTATTATTATATTATTATTATTATTATTATTATTATTATTACACAGCAGTTAGTATATGTAGTATAGTATAGATAGTATTATAGTTAGTAGTAGTTAGTAGATAGTAGTAGTAGTAGTACTACTATTACTATAGTAGTATAGTAGTTAGTAATAGTAGTATTTAGTAGCAGTTATATAGTAATATAGTAGTATTGTAGTAATGTAATGTAGTATTAGTATAGTAGTAGTAGTAGTAATAGTAGTAGTAGTAGTAATAGTAATAGTAGAAGTAGTAGTAGTAGTAGTAATAGTAGTAGTAGTAGTAGTAGTAGTAGTAATAGTAGTAGTAGTAAGTAGTAGTAGTATAGTAGTAGTAGTAGTAGTAATAGTAGTAGTATAGTAATAATAGTAGTAGTAGTAGTTAATAGTAGTAGTAGTAGTAATAAAGTAGTAGTAGTAATAGTAGTAGTAGTAGTAGTAGTAATAGTAGTAGTAGTAGTAATAGTAGTAGTAGTAGTAATAGTAGTAGTAGTAGTAATAAGTAGTAGTAGTAAATAGTAGTAGTAATGTAGTAGTAATAGTAGTAGTAGTAGTAATAGTAGTATGTAGTATAGTAGTAGTAATAGTAGTAGTAATAATAGTAGTAGTAATAGTAGTAGTAGTAGTAGTAATAGTAGTAGTAGTAATAGTAGTAGTAGTAGTAATAATAGTAGTAGTAATAGTAGTAGTAACAGTAGTAGTAGTAGCAGTAGTAATAGTAGTAGTAGTAGTAATAATAGTAGTAGTAGTAATAGTAGTAGTAGTAATAGTAGTAGTAGTAGTAGTAATAATAGTAGTAGTAATAGTAGTAGTAACAGTAGTAGTAGTAGCAGTAGTAATAGTAGTAGTAGTAATAATAGTAGTAGTAGTAATAGTATTAGTAGTAGTAGTAGCAGTAGTAGTAGTAGTAGTAGTAGTAGTAGTAGCATCAAAGGAAGGCGCTAAAGATAAAAACTTGAGAGTAGACAAGTCACTCACTCAGCCTCTTGAGAGATGCAGCATCTTCCAAGTGATTCACTGTAAGATGAGCCTCTAGAAACCTGAAGACGGAAGAAGCACTCAGGTTGTTGTACTCTAGTACACAGAACTACCATGGAACACTTAGTCATAACGTAACTGCTGCTTCTATAACTGTTGATGTTATTATTACTGATGCTCTTGATACTGTTGATGCTGCTACTACTGTTGCTACTGTTACGGCTGATGCTTTTGCTGCTACTGTTACTGATGCTGCTGTTACTACTGCTTCTGTTACTTTTACTGATGTTACTGCTGCTGTTACTGCTGCTGTTGTTACCGTTGCTGCTGTTACTACTGATGCTGCTGGTATTGCTGCTGCTGTTGCTATTGTTGTTACTACTGCTCCTGTTACTGTTGTTTATGAAACTACTGATGCTGTTGTTAGTGCTGCTACTGTTACTGTCGCTGTTGCTATTGCTGTTGCTGCTCTTACTGTTGCTCCTTCTGTTACTGTTACAGTTATTATTTCTGCTGTTACTCCTGTTGTTGCTGCTTTTACTGTTGCTGTTGTTACTGCAGCTGTAACTGTTACTGATCTCTTGCTGGTGTTCCTGCTGTTGATGTTGCCGTTACTGCTGTTGTTGTTACTGCTGCTTCTGTTGTTGCTGCTGCTGCTGTTGTTACTACTGCTGCTGTTGTTACTGCTGCTGCTGCTGCTGCTGTTGTTACTGTTGCTCCGGCTTCAGCTGCTGTTACTGCTGCTGTCACAATCATACGTTCTACTACTGCTGCGATTGCTTCAGTTGCTGTTAATTCTAATACATCTGCAGCAACTACTACCGCAGGTAGTACTTATAATCGTTGATTATAACTAGTGCTGTTGCTGTAATCGTAGCTGCGGTTGCTGTTGCAGTTGCTGTTAACACTGCGCTGCTGCCTGTGTTGAAATCGTTACTTGTGGAACAGTTGTCTCCTCATTCGCTTATTTCCTTCTTAAAGTGGAACAGGAAAATTCTTCGCGAGCTACTGACCTTGCTTGTTTTCTCTCTCTCTCTCTCTCTCTCTCTCTCTCTCTCTCTCTCTCTCTCTCTCTCTGGATTCCCAACTTCATTGGCAAGCTAAGAGCTGTTACCTACATCAGCTCATTTGAAAGCATTTTTATTGTTATGAGACATACAAGTGGGGAACAGGATGAAGTTGCAGCCATCTGTGGGCCAGCATTTTCATTTGATCAACTGACTTTATCTCGTTGACATCATTATGCTGTACGAATGTGTTCCATACTCGAGTCATCCTGGGTATATGTGATCTCAGATGGAGTGATGTTCTGGAGAAGGGTACAGCCAGAGTGAAGTTGCTGCTTTCTGCCCGTCTTGTGGCATAAAAGCTTGTTTCTCGCTGTCCTCGAAGTGGATCCAAGTGTGGTACTTTGACAATATTGGCCTTGTACATAGCAGTAAGGCCACCCACATGCCTCCTGTGTTGAAGGCTCTGCTGAAATGACAGATCTATCCAGGATGGGTCCAGGCGAGAGATGAGACGTCTTGCTCTGTTCTCTACTCTGTCAAGCAGTCGCAGATGAGAGGAAGGGGGGTGGCAGGCAAGCCAAGAAAGTGGAGCATACTCAAGGTGTGAGCGTACTTGTGCCTCGTACAGAATCTTTCAACCCCTACTGTTAAGCAGATGCGAGATACGGCGAAGTGCTGTAAGCTTCCTGGCTGCCTTGTTTGCAAGATTTACTACATGGTTCTTCATGGTTAGTTTGGAGTCACATTTCACCCCAAGGATATCAACTTCTTCTCCAGGTGCCAACACCCTCCCATTCATCCTTACTACTGCACCAGCATTACCATCATGGTACCTAGAGACAATCATCTCTCTCTCTCTCTCTCTCTCTCTCTCTCTCTCTTCTTTTTTTTTTTTACACAGGATTTGAAAAGGTTAGGTTAAAGATCCGTAGCTTTATTGACAAGCTATTTACAGGTTAAGGATTCCTAACTTTATTGACAAGCTAAGAGCTGTTACCTGCATCAACTCATTTGAAAGCATTTTTATTGTTATGAGACATACAAGTAGGGAACAGGATGAAGTTGGAGCCATCTGTGGGCATGCATTTTCCTTTGATCAATTGACTATCTCTCTCTCTCTCTCCTCTCTCTCTCTCTCTCTCTCTCTCTCTCTCTCTCTCTCTCTCTCTCTCAATCTATCTATCTATCTATCTATCTATCTATCTATCTATGTATCTATCTATCTATCTCTTTCATTTGTTCAGCTCTATCCTCTTATTCAGTCCTTATATATATATATATATATATATATATATATATATATATATATATATATATATATAATATATATATATATATATATATATATATATATATATATATATAATTATTATTATTTTATTATCACACTGGCCGATTCCCACCAAGGCAGGGTGGCCCGAAAAAGAAAAACTTTCACCATCATTCACTCCTTCACTGTCTTGCCAGAAGGGTGCTTTACACTACAGTTTTTAAACTGCAACATTAACACCCCTCCTTCAGAGTGCAGGCACTGTACTTCCCATCTCCAGGACTCAAGTCCGGCCTGCCGGTTTCCGTGAACCCCTTCATAAATGTCACTTTGCTCACACTCCAACAGCACGTCAAGTATTAAAAACCATTTGTCTTCATTCACTCCTATCAAACACGCTCACGCATGCCTGCTGGAAGTCTAAGCCCCTCGCACACAAAACCTCCTTTACCCCCTCCCTCCAACCTTTCCTAGGCCGACCCATACCCCGCCTTCCTTCCACTACAGACTGATACACTCTTGAAGTCACTCTGTTTCGCTCCATTCTCTCTACATGTCCTAACCACCTCAACAACCCTTCCTCAGCCCTCTGGACAACAGTTTTGGTAATCCCGCACCTCCTCCTAACTTCCAAACTACGAATTCTCTGCATTATATTCACACCACACATTGCCCTCAGACATGACATCTCCACTGCCTCCAGCCTTCTCGTCGCTGCAACATTCATCACCCATGCTTCACACCCATATAAGAGTGTTGGTAAAACTATACTCTCATACATTCCTCTCTTTGCCTCCAAGGACAAAGTTCTTTGTCTCCACAGACTCCTAAGTGCACCACTCACCCTTTTCCCCTCATCAATTCTATGATTCACCTCATCTTTCATAGACCCATCAGCTGACACGTCCACTCCCAAATATCTGAATACATTCACCTCCTCCATACTCTCTCCCTCCAATTTGATATCCAATCTTTCATCACCTAATCTTTTTGTTATCCTCATTTATATATATATATATATATATATATATATATATATATATATATATATATATATATATTTTATATATATATATATATATATATATATATATATATATATATATATATATATATATAAGGACTGACTTACTTTTAACTGAACCCGTGTGTAGTATCCCACTACCTGTGTCCCCCCTATTCATGTAATATCACACTACCTGTGTTCGTTCTTCCTGTGTCCCTCCTGTTCACGCACCATCCCACTTCCTGTGTCCCTCCTGTTCACGTACCATCCCACTTCCTGTGTCCCTCCTGTTCACGTACCATCCTACTTCCTGTGTCCCTCCTGTTCACGTACCATCCTACTTCCTGTGTCCCTCCTGTTCACGTACCATCCCACTTCCTGTGTCCCTCCTGTTCACGTACCATCCCACTTCCTGTGTCCCTCCTGTTCACGCACCATCCCACTTCCTGTGTCCCTCCTGTTCACGTACCATCCCACTTCCTGTGTCCCTCCTGTTCACGTACCATCCCACTTCCTGTGTCCCTCCTGTTCACGTACCATCCCACTTCCTGTGTCCCTCCTGTTCACGCACCATCCCACTTCCTTTGTTAATTTCTATCAAGTAAAACCAAAATATTTGGATTTTGTTTGTTTTGTTTGAAATTGTGTGTGAATAAGAGGATCCAGCTTCGAATCGTCTGCGTGTGTGTTTGTGTTTGTTTGTATTCCCTTTCAGAAGTTGTGAGGGTCGAGTCCCGGCTCCGGGCTCCGCCTCTCAACTCGCCAAAACTGGTAACACTAATCTTTGGCTTGTATCACACATACTTTCAAATTACTCTCAATACTTTTACAAGAGTCTTGCCTTCAGGACTTCCTCAGCCCTGCTGTGTCACTTTAAAGCCCTCAGGCTGAAGAAGAGCTTCCTGACATCGTAGCAACTCAACTCTATCTTTAACATCCGTTCATACTTGCTTTTCATTGGCCCTTTCACATACTATTATCTAGTCCCTTTCCTGTCTCTGTTTACCTTGTCGAATGCTCTAAATTTCATGCACTCCCTTTGTTTCCAGTTAGTTCAAGTCTTTTCTTATTTCTCTTATTTCTTCCTGGAGGACCTCTGGAAATCTCAACTTTCTGGATAAGCTCCATGAGGTTTGGGCTCGTTGTTGGTGTTTTAAATTTTATGACGGATCTGGTATATTTCACATACAAGGTTTTAGATAAGGCTTTGTTAAGGTTGCTGAAGGATTTATTAAAGTTTGCCAGAAGCCTGTAAGTCGTTTGGTGTGTGGGAAAAATTCGCATGTATATATATTTAATTTACTGCGTGAGTGAGAGTGAGGTGGGTAGTTTACCTGTGTGAGTGATAGTGAGGTGGATAGTTTACCTGTGTGAGTGATAGTGAGGTGGGTAGTTTACCTGTGTAAGTAAGAGAGAAGTGGGTAGTTTACCTGTGTGAGTGAGAGCGAGGTGGGTAGTTTACCTGTGTGAGAGTGAGGTGGGTAGTTTACCTGTGTGAGTGAGAGTGAGATGTGTAGTTTACCTGTGTGAGAGTGAGGTGGGTAGTTTACTTGTGCAAGTGAGAGTGAGGTGGGTAGTTTACCTGTGTGAGTGAGAGTGAGGTGGGTAGTTTACCTGTGTCATCGCTTGTGGCCAGAGGAATATGGTCTTCAGTGCCTCGTACCAGCGTCTTCACACACTACACTTGTAGTCCAACAACCTCGATAAAAAAAAATTGTCTTAAGTTCCTCCCATTTATGCTATTACTAAAATATGTACTCAGGAAATTTTGGTCCCAATCCCACCGGAAACAAAGAGTTGTGGCATTTTTTTTTTTTTGTAAGAAATTCAAGATGGGAACTAACGACTGAGTTTTTGGGTTGATGATACAGTGGCTTATGTTAACATCTCCATTCATCTCCGTTCATTTTTTCATGAATTTTTCATGATATTATCCTTGTCACCTGCCACTCCTATTGTCTGAAAACTAGAATGATTTTTCCATTATTTTTTTTAGCTTCCCGGAAGGTGTTTTGTGTCTCCAACGACTTGAAAAAGTTCACATAAATCACTGCTCAACGTCTTCGACTCGCCAAAAAATAAAGAAAATCCTGCCATATTGCTTTTCTGGACACGAGGTTTGTATATACTGAGATATGTGCTCTTTAGAATATATCCAAAGTGTAGCAAAATTGGTTGGTTTATTAGGTTTAAAAATTATCAAGTATGCTAATTAGGGTCATTAAAGCTGCTGGTAACCTGTAAGCAAATTAGCTTTTATTTAGTTTTGTTACATGTTTTTATTTGTTTTCAATGTTAATATATTGTAAATTATGTTAATATATTGTAAATTATGTAGAAATTAACACTAGGTCAGTACACACTGGACTGTAAGAAGGCTTTTGACACAGTTCACACAGAAGATTAGTGCAAAAGTTGGAGGACCAGGCAGGTATAACAAGGAAGACACAGCAATGGATCAGATCAGAGAATACATGACGGGAAGGCAGCAGCGAGTCATGGTACTTGACGAGGTGTCATGTACCTGTGGAACCCCACCTGGGACGAGCTGGGTTCCACAGGGGTCAGTCCTAGGACCGGTACTGTTTCTGGTATATGTGAACGACATGACGGAAGGCATAAACTCAGAAGTGCCCATTTTGCAAACGACGTGAAATTGATGAGGAGAATTCAGTCGGAGGAGGACAAGGCAGAACTACAGAGGGAATTGGACAGGCTGCAGGCCTGGTCCAGCAACTGGATTCTGGAGTTCAACCCCCACCAAGTGCAAAGTCATGAAGATCGGGGAAGGGCAAAGAAGATCGCAAACAGAGTACAGTTTAGAGGGCCAAAGACTACAAACCTCACTGAAGGAAAAGGATCTTGAAGTGAATATAATACCGAGCACATCTCATGAGGGGCTCATCAACCAAATAACTGCTGCAGCATATGGGCGACTAGTGAACCTAAGAATAGCATTCCTGCACCTCGGAAAGGAGTCGTTCCGGCCCCTGTACACCATGTACGTCAGGCCCATATTGGAATATGCAACTCCAGTTTGGAACCCACACCTGGCCAAGGACGTCAGGAAGCTAGATAAAGTGCGAAGGTTTGCAACGAGGCTAGTCCCGGAGCTAAGGGGCGTCCTACGAGGAGAGGTTCAGGGAACTCGACCTGACGACAATGGAGGTCAGGAGAGACACGGAGGACATGATAACATCATATAAAATACTGAGAGGAATCGACAAGGCGGACAGAGACAGGATGTTCCAGAGATGGGACACAACAACGAGGGGTCACAATTGGAAGTTGAAGATTCAGATGAATTACAGGGATGTTAGGAAGGTAGATATAGAGTATTTGGGTAGTTGCCAGTGAGGTAGTCTTTTGGCTGGGTATTTGAGCTTAAAATTTTGCTTGTTAGCTTTGATCCTACAGTAGAGAAGAAGACATTAGGTTTATTGGCAGTGTCTATAGGCTGTATGTGAGGTTCATTTGGTTTAGTTAAGCTTATCTCTGTTTCTTGACAGTTTTTCAAAGCCCAAAATTTTGGAGAGGGTTTGCCAGGTCCTTTTCATATCACCTTTTATTTCAATAAATCTATTTTCCTAATACATTTGCTTTGATTTTTGTATTAGTTTTGTGAGTATTGACGTGTATCGTTTTGTCAGTTCTTTAGTAATCAGGCCAAATCTGAGGATTTGAGGATATATATTTTTCTCGTTAGGTTCAGAATTATTTTTTATTATTTATTCGGCAAGAAAAGCGTTGCTATTTAAGCTAAAATCGCAAATTTTACCGATTCGGCACGACATATATATAGCACTCAACTCGCACAGTGTCTGTGGTTCAACCCACGCCACGGGAGGTAAGTAAGTTCGTTCAGGTACAGGTACACATAAATACAGTTACATAAATTATCATACATTGCAGCGTATGTGTAGATTAACCAGGATAACCCCCCAAAAAATTGACTTATTTCCATAGGGCATGTTTCCTTACACCTGCTGTCATTGTTCACCTAGCAGCAAGCAGGTACCTAAGTGTTAGTTGACTGGTGTGGGTGGCACATTAGGGATCAAGATTAAAGGAAGCGAGCGGATGGGTAACTCCAGTTCCTTGAACCAAGAGCCCTTTACAATATCAAGAGAATATAAACGTTATATACCCCCCAAAAAGTATATATATGTTACTGCTTTAACGAATACATTTTCTTTGAAAAATTCATCTAAGAAAATAGAGTGAGTACATCTTTTAGCGGTAACCATAATTTTATTTTTATCCACTAATTTTGTAATATGGGAAAAGATAAATGATTAATAATTAATTAAATATCATATTTTCAATTTCAAAATAAAATAACTTCACATGTAAGTGTAATTAACATTTTTTATTTTAGTATAGCACTGGTAATATATGGAAAATATTGTTCCCATGAAGTCTTACACTGTAACTTAATTCTTCTGGGGTCATTTAAATATATATACTGTGAGAAATGTATATTTCTCAGTGCAGTGAACGACTGTCAGTTAAAAAAACAGTCTTATAGCCGAGTGGTACTGCACAGTAGCGCTACTTGTCAGCACGGAGAGTGTGAGCGTGATGGTTCGAGTCCTTGTCCATTCTTCAGCATATTTATTGACAATAATTCATTAGAATTTATCTTTGGTTCATAGCCAATACGGCTTTGAGAGATATGAGAACATATGAACCACGAAAGCTTCTGGGGCTGTGGCACGGGACAGTTGGGTCACAGCTTAGGTTCTCTACACATATGCTGCTATATATGATAATTCTATGTAACTGTATTTGTGTATACCTGAATAAACTTACTTACTTACTTACTTACTTACTAGCTGGTGGCCTCTGATGCAGACATGCCACAGAAGTGTCTCCGATACCTTCCT
The DNA here is from genome assembly GCF_026875155.1 of Cherax quadricarinatus. Classification (NCBI taxonomy): domain Eukaryota; kingdom Metazoa; phylum Arthropoda; class Malacostraca; order Decapoda; family Parastacidae; genus Cherax; species Cherax quadricarinatus. The sequence continues at coordinate 53,574,442 of NC_069404.1, forward strand.
ATTGTAATTCTCGTAGCTTAGTGGTACAGAGCCGGACCCGCTACTTGTCTGGAACACGGTTCTTCTGTTTATTCATTGATAACCGTCCATTATATAAACATTTTTTTTTCACACAATGGCCATCTCCCACCTAGGAAGGGTGACCCGATAGGGAAGAAACACTTTCACCATTACTCACTCCATCACTGTCTTCCCAGAGGTACTCCGATACTACAGTTCGAATGCCCCCCTAACTGCAATATCTCCAGTCCTCCTTCAGTGCAAGCACTGAACTTATAATAATAATAATAATAATAATAATAATAATAATAATAATAATAATAATAATAATAATAATAATAATAATAATAATAATATCCATACCTCACCTATGCTATCTGTGCTTGGAGTTCAACTGCAGCAACACACCTAAAGCCAATAATAACCCAACAAAAAGCCGCAGTAAGAATAATCACTAAATCCCATCCCTGGCAACACACCCCCCACTCTTCATAGATCTAAACTTACTCCCTGTTCAGTACATCCACACTTACTACTGTGCAATCTACATCTACAAGACCTTAAATTCCAATATTAACCTTGACCTAAAACACTTTCTTGATAGTTGTGACAGGATCCACAGGCATAACACCAGACACAAACATCTCTATGACATTCCCCGTGTTCGACTAAACCCTTACAAAAATTCAATGTATTTCAAAGGACCTAAAATCTGGAACACCCTACCTGAAAACTCTAGAACTGCAGACACATTCATCACTTTCAAAACTACAGTTGGAAAACATCTTATCTCCCTGATTCACCCTGTCAACTAACTACATGATAACCACCTGGTGGCTCACAATTACACTCACTCACCCACTGACTATAAACCCAGAAATACTAATCTTAATCTTAAAATAATAAATCCTAACTAGTCATAAGTTTGCCTATGATACTCCAATATAGGCTCTTTTTATTGTGCCAAAACAAAAGCATTCACATTGCTAAACTCACAAATTATGATGTCACTTAGCCTTAATACTATAATCTGTAAGGATTTAATGTTAAGAATTAATCTAAGTCTGCCCAAAATGCCTAGCCATGCTAGGTGTCCTAGTGGCCCCCTCTGTAATTAGTAATTTATAACATGTAAACCACACAATGCCCAAAACCTGTAAACCCCACATTGTAACCCTTATAGAGAATAAACTTGAATTGAATGTTTCTACCCTCGCCGTGTGGAGCGAGAGCTTCAGCCACCAGGCTACGGGCCACCACTTCCAAGTCCGATTTCCCTTGCTCATACTCCAACAGCACATCAAGGCATAAAAACCACTTTCCTCCGTTCACTCAAATCACATGAGCATTATCCTACAGATATCTGGTTACGTATATTTTAAATTTTTTTCCTATTCCTTAATAAAGACTGGAATCTCTGTAATTTTTCTGGGTAAGACTGCTCCATTTCACTAGTTCCTTGACTTCGGAATAATGTCACTTT
>NC_069404.1:53580924-53598424 GCF_026875155.1 Cherax quadricarinatus
GCAGAAAGTTTTCAAGCATAAATTGATAAGAATCATCTGGCAGCTGGGCTGGTTCGTGGCCACGACTACAACATTAGAAACAGCACTTTCCTAGAGGTGGCGGGAAGCAGCATCTGTGGTTGTCAGGTTCGAACCAGGGAAGGGAAGGTCAGGTTCAGTGAGGACAGCACACACACACACAAACACACACACACACACACACACACACACACACACACACACACACACACACACACACACACACACACACACACACACACACACACACACACACACTTATGATGAAAGAAAGCAGGAGGAGAAAAAAAGCGATTTAAGATATCATGAAGATGATAGGCGAGGGGGTCATGACCCAGGTGGCAAATTTTCGGAGAATTGGGTGGTTCACAAAGAAAAGGAATCGGCCTCTCAAAGTAATTTTCAAGGCAGAATCAACCCGAACCATGATCCTGCAGGAGAAAGCACGGCTGAGAGGCAAGCAGGAGTTCCGGAGTGTGTACCTCGATCGAGACAGAACACAGGACGAAAGGAAGACAATGAAAGAGAGAGTTCAAAAACGAAAGGAGAAATGGGAAGAAATGAAAAAGGAGAGCAGAATAACCCAGGATCAAATGGAAGGACAAGCGCACCCCCCAGAAACACCTGCAGAAGGACTCCAGCCACGACACCCCCAAGGCAACTGAACAATCCAAACCGATCCCTCTGTTTCCACCCCCAGCACCACAGTTACAGTATTAGAACAGAAGTTGAAGGTTTGGTACACAAATGCAGATGGATTAACGAATAAACATGAGGAATGGCAAGAAAGAATCAATGAGAAGTCCCCAGACATCATAGCAGTTACAGAAACAAAACTCATGGAGACAATAACAGATGCAATCTTCGCACCAGGATACCAGATCATGAGGAAAGATAGAAGGGGCAGGGGGGGAGGTGGGGTTGCTCTGCTCGTAAAAAAACAGATGGAAATTCGAGAAAATGGAAGGAATAGATGAGACGGGAGAAAGAGACTACATAGCAGGTACACTTCAGTCTGGGGAACACAAAGTGGTCATTGCAGTGATGTATAATCCACCACAGAACTGCAGGAGGCCAAGAGAGGAATATGAAGAGAGCAACAGAGCAATGGTGGACACACTTGCTGAGGTGGCAAGAAGAGCTCACTCCAGCAGAGCAAAGTTGCTGGTTATGGGGGATTTCAACCACAGGGAGATTGACTGGGAAAACCTAGAGCCACATGGGGGTCCCGAAACATGGAGAGCCAGGATGTTGGACGTGGTGCTGGAAAACCTCATGCACCAACATATTAAGGACACTACCAGAGTGAGAGGGGAGGATGAACCAGCAAGATTGGACCTTGTGTTCACCCTGGGCAGCTCAGACATTGAGGACATCAAGTATGAGAGTCCCCTAGGAGCTAGCGACCACGTGGTTCTGTGCTTTGAATACATAGTAGAGCTGCAAGTGGAGAGAATAACAGGAGTTGAATGGGAAAACCCTGACTATAAAAGAGGGGACTACATAGGGTTGAAGAACTTCCTGCGGGAGGTCCAGTGGGACAGAGAACTGGCAGGAAAGCCAGTAATTGAAATGATGGAATATGTAACAACAAAATGCAAGGAGGCAGTGGAAAGGTTTATTCCCAAGGGCAACAGTAACAACGGGAAGACCAGAACGAGCCCCTGGTTTACCCGACGGTGTAAGGAGGCAAAAACAAAGTGCAATAGAGAATGGAAAAAGTACAGAAGGCAGAGAACACACGAAAATAGGGAGATCAGTCGCAGAGCCAGGAATGAGTACGCACAGGTAAGGAGGGAGGCCCAGTGACAGTATGAAAATGACATAGCATCGAGAATCAAGACTGACCCTAAACTGTTGTATAGCCACATCAGGAGGAAGACAACAGTCAAAGACCAGGTGATCAGATTAAGGACAGAAGGTGGAGAACTCACAAGAAATGATCAGGAGGTATGTGAGGAGCTGAAAAGGAGATTTAAGGAAGTTTTTACAGTAGAGACAGGAAGGGCTGTGGGAAGACAGAACAGAAGGGAACATCAAGAGGGAATATACCAACAAGTGTTGGATGACATACGAACAACTGAGGAGGAGGTGAAGAAGCTCTTAAGTGACCTTGACACCTCAAAGGCGATGGGACCGGACAACATCTCCCCATGGGTCCTTAGAGAAGGAGCAGAGATGCTGTGCGTGCCTCTAACCACAATCTTCAACACATCCCTTGAAACTGGGCAACTACCTGAGAAATGGAAGACAGCTAATGTAGTCCCCATATTTAAGAAAGGAAACAGAAACGAGGCACTAAAACTACAGACCTGTGTCTCTGACATGTATTGTGTGCAAAGTCATGGAGAAGATTATCAGGAGGAGAGTGGTCGAACACCTGGAAAGGAACAAGATTATAAATGAAAACCAGCATGGGTTCATGGAAGGCAAATCTTGTATCACAAACCTCCTGGAGTTTTATGACAAGGTAACAGAAGTAAGACACGAGAGAGACGGGTGGGTAGATTGCGTTTTCCTAGACTGCAGGAAGGCCTTTGACACAGTTCCCCACAAGAGATTAGTGCAGAAGCTGGAGGATCAGGCGCACATAAAAGGGAGGGTACTGCAATGGATAAGGGAATACCTGACAGGGAGGCAGCAACGAGTCATGGTACGTGAAGAGGTATCACAGTGGGCGCCTGTTACGAGCGGGGTCCCATAGGGGTCAGTTCTAGGACCAGTGCTATTTTTGATATATGTGAACGACATGATGGAAGGAATAGACTCTGAAGTGTCCCTGTTCGCAGATGACGTGAAGTTGATGAGAAGAATTAAATCGGACGAGGATGAGGCAGGACTGCAAAGAGACCTGGAGAGGCTGGACATGTGGTCCAGTAACTGGCTTCTCGAATTCAATCCAGCCAAATGCAAAGTCATGAAGATTGGGGAGGGGCAAAGAAGACCGCAGACAGAGTATAGGCTAGGTGGACAAAGACTACAGACCTCACTCAGCGAGAAAGACCTTGGGGTGACCATAACACCGAGCACATCACCGGAGGCACACATCAACCAAATAACCGCTGCAGCATACGGGCGCCTGGTAAACCTGAGAATAGCGTTCCGATACCTTAATTAGGAATCGTTCAAGACACTGTACACTGTGTATGTTAGGTCCATACTGGAGTATGCAACACCAGTCTGGAACCCACACCTGGTCAAGCACGTCAAGATGTTAGAGAAAGTACAAAGGTTTGCAACAAGGCTAGTCCCAGAGCTCAAGGGAATGTCGTACGAGGAAAAGTTAAGGGAAATCGGACTGCCGACACTGGAGGACAGAAGGGTTAGGGGAGACATGATAACGACATACAAGATACTGCGGGGAATAGACAAGGTGGACAGAGATAGGATGTTCCAGAGAGGGGACACAGGGACAAGGGGTCACAACTGGAAGCTGAAGACTCAGACGAGTCACAGGGACGTTAGGAAGTATTTCTTCAGTCATAGAGTTGTCAGCAAGTGGAATAGCCTAGCAAGTGAAGTAGTGGAGGCAGGAACCATACATAGTTTTAAGAAGAGGTATGACAAAGCTCAGGAAGCAGAGAGAGAGAGGACCCAGTAGCGATCAGTGAAGAGGCGGGGCCAGGATCTAAGTCTCGACCCCTGCAACCACAATTAGGTGAGTACACACACATACACACAAACACACACACACACACACACATTCACACACACACATACTCACACACACACACACACACACACACACACACAACAGTCAAGGACCAGGTAATCAGGCTAAGGAAGGAAGGAGGAGAGACAACAAGAAATGACCGTGAAGTATGTGAAGAACTTAACAAGAGATTCAAAGAAGTGTTCACAGAGGAGACAGAAGGGACTCCAGAAAGACGGAGAGGTGGGGCACACCACCAAGTGCTGGACACAGTGCACACAACCAAGGAAGAAGTGAAGAGGCTTCTGAGTGAGCTAGATACCTCAAAGGCAATGGGGCCAGATAACATCTCCCCATGGGTATTGAGAGAGGGAGCAGAGGCGCTATGTGTACCCCTAACAACAATATTCAATACATCTATCGAAACAGGGAGATTGCCTGAGGCATGGAAGACAGCAAATGTAGTCCGAATCTTTAAAAAAGGAGACAGACATGAAGCATTAAACTACAGACCAGTGTCACATGACATGTATAGTATGCAAAATCATGAAGAAGATTATCAGGAGAAGAGTGGTGGAACACCTAGAAAGGAATGATCTCATCAACAGCAGCCAACATGGTTTCAGGGACGGGAAATCCTGTGTCACAAACCTACTGGAGTTCTATGACATGGTGACAGCAGTAAGACAAGAGAGAGAGGGGTGGGTGGATTGCATTTTCTTGGACTGCAAGAAGGCGTTTGACACAGTTCCACACAAGAGATTGGTGCAAAAACTGGAGGACCAAGCAGGGATAACAGGGAAGGCACTACAATGGATCAGGGAATACTTGTCAGGAAGAGAGCAGCGAGTCATGGTACGTGGCGAGGTGTCAGAGTGGGCACCTGTGACCAGCCTGGTCCCGCAGGGGTCAGTCATAGGACCAGTGCTGTTTCTGGTATTTGTGAACGACATGAAGGAAGGAATAGACTCTGAGGTGTCCCTGTTTGCAGATGACGTGAAGTTGATGAGAAGAATTCACTCGATCGAAGACCAGGCAGAACTACAAAGGAGTTCAATCTCACCAAGTGCAAAGTCATAAAGATTGGGGAAGGGCAAAGAAGGCCGCAGACGGAGTACAGTCTAGGTGGTCAGAGACTACAAACCTCACTCAAGGAAAAAGATCTTGGGGTGAGTATAACACCAGGCACATCTCCTGAAGCGCACATCAACCAAATAACTGCTGCAGCATATGGGCGCCTTGCAAACCTCAGAACAGCATTCCGACATCTTAATAAGGAATCATTCAGGACCCTGTACACCGTGTACGTTAGGCCCATATTGGAGTATGCGGCACCAGCTTGGAACCCACACCTAGCCAAGCACGTGAAGAAACTAGAGAAAGTGCAAAGGTTTGCAACAAGACTAGTCCAGAGCTAAGAGGTATGTCCTACGAGGAGAGGTTAAGGGAAATCAACCTGACGACACTGGAGGACAGGAGAGATAGGGGGGACATGATAACGACATACAAAATACTGAGAGGAATTGACAAGGTGGACAAAGACAGGATGTTCCAGAGATTGGACACAGTAACAAGGGGACACAGTTGGAAGCTGAAGACACAGATGAATCACAGGGATGTTAGGAAGTATTTCTTCAGCCACAGAGTAGTCAGTAAGTGGAATAGTTTGGGAAGCGATGTAGTGGAGGCAGCATCCATACATAGCTTTAAGCAGAGGTATGATAAAGCTCACGGCTCAGGGAGAGTGACCTAGTAGCGATCAGTGAAGAGGCGGGGCCAGGAGCTCGGACTCGACCCCCGCAACCTCAACTAGGTGAGTACACACACACACACACACACACACACACACACACACACACACACACACACACACACACACACACACACACACACACAAATACAGAAATTGGAATAATCCGGAGAGTGAAGCCGTAGAGGCAAGATCCATACTTAGCTTTAAGAAGAGGTATGGTAAGGCTCTTGGAGCGCGGTGAGAGTGACATAGTAGCGACTAGCCAAGAGGAGTGGACAGGAGCTGTGACTCGACCCCTGTAACCACATATATAGCTGAGTACACCCACACACACGGTGGTCAACAGAGAGGCAGCAGTCACAACAACACAGCGTGGAGGCACGGAGGAAGGAGCACAACTCACCCCACTTGGTGCCGTGGACCACAGGACAGGCACCATGTAGTGTGGCCTCGTTGGCACCTCCAGATCGTTTAAGGTTGAACCAGAAGGCTGCCGATCCCTTGACTGGCCAGATTGCGGCACCTAGCCTGGGAAAGACAGTAGCTCCTCCTCGCCTCACCTCGCTCAGCTACAACCAATAAAAATAAAAACTCAAGAAATAAATAAAAATAAAAATATGGTGTCTACTTTCAGATATTCAACTGGAGATATTTAAAAATACATGTTTTTCCGAGATTATGATATGCATGCATATTATACGATGTGTATAATATATATATATATATATATATATATATATATATAATATATATATATATATATATATATATATATAATATATATTATATATATAATAATATGCAAAACAACCACTCTGAAAGAATAGAGAAATTCCAAGCGCTTTCGTGACTACTCACATTATCAAGGAACTATGAAAGTGAAGCATCCAAGGAAGCTATATAAGGGGTCGGCCAGCACCTCACTATCAGATCCCACAACGGTTAAACACGTGACGCGCGCGAGCCAACTTGGATAGGTCCTTTGCAAAACTCGCCCCCAAGCTATTTATTTGTCCAGTGTATTATTAAAATTCTTCCCAAATTCTATAATTATTAAAATGGATCTAATTTATATAAACCGAAGGAAATATTCATATTATTGTCAAAACTGCTTTTTTATGAAACAAGATTCAATTATATTCCTGTCGACCATGGACTTGCTTGATACTACTTTCTCAACTTTTTGAAAATCAATTGGATGGTTAAAATCTCTTACATGAAATAAATAGAGCATTGGAATCTTGTCCAGTTCTAATGCTATAAATTTATGTTGTTTAATCTTAGTTCGAGATTTTTACCAGTTTGACCGTAATAAACTTATCGCAAATTTTACAAGGAATCTTATAGACAACATCCATCAGCATTTTGGGGGAATTCTTAATCAAAAGTTTTTTTTACTGTATCAAGATTTTTGAATACAACTTTAATATTAAAAGTCTTAAGAAGAGAAGGCATATCAACCAAGTTTTCATGGTAAGGGAGAACCAACAATTTTTAGTTGAATAAGGCTGGTTGCCCTTTTTTTGGATTATAAAAAGTGTTCCTAGCAACTTTAAAAGATTTATCAATTACATTTCTTGGATATTTTAAATCATTACCTATTTCATAAATTTTGGATATTTCCTCATCTATGAACTCAGGACTACAAATTCGTAAAGCTCTCAAAAACATTGATGAGAAAACAGACAGTTTGACTCTATCTTGATGCGAGGAATAAAAGATAGAGTCAAACTGTCTGTTTTCTCATCAATGTTTTTGAGAGCTTTACAAATTTGTAGTCCTGAGTTCATAGATGAGGAAATATCCAAAATTTATGAAATAGGTAATGATTTAAAATATCCAAGAAATGTAATTGATAAATCTTTTAAAGTTGCTAGGAACACTTTTTATAATCCAAAAAAGGGCAACCAGCCTTATTCAACTAAAAATATGTTGGTTCTCCCTTACCATGAAAACTTAGTTGATATGCCTTCTCTTCTTAAGACTTTTAATATTAAAGTTGTATTCAAAAATCTTGATACAGTAAAAAAAACTTTTGATTAAGAATTCCCCCCAAAATGCTGATGGATGTGTCTATAAGATTCCTTGTAAAATTTGCGATAAAGTTTATTACGGTCAAACTGGTAAAAATCTCGAACTAAGATTAAAACAACATAAATATAGCATTAGAACTGGACAAGATTCCAATGCTCTATTTATTCATGTAAGAGATTTTAACCATCCAATTGATTTTCAAAAAGTTGAGAAAGTAGTATCAAGCAAGTCCATGGTCGACAGGAATATAATTGAATCTTGTTTCATAAAAAGCAGTTTTGACAATAATATGAATATTTCCTTTGGTTTATATAAATTAGATCCATTTATAATTAATAGAATTTGGGAAGAATTTAATAATACACTGGACAAATAAATAGCTTGGGGGCGAGTTTTGCAAAGGACCTATCCAAGTTGGCTCGCCGCGCGTCACGTGTTTAACCGTTGTGGGATCTGATAGTGAGGTGCTGGCCGACCCCTTATATAGCTTCCTTGGATGCTTCACTTTCATAGTTCCTTGATAATGTGAGTAGTCACGAAAGCGCTTGGAATTTCTCTATTCTTTCAGAGTGGTTGTTTTGCATATTTTGAAATCACCTGTTTACTGTGATCGTACTGTATATAATCTTACTGTATATATATATATATATATATATATATATATATATATATATATATATATATATATATATATATATATATATATATATATATATATATATATATATATAACGGTACTTCTAGAGGTGACAGCGAGGAATAAATATACTCACATACGAATCATGGTATACCACATACACACTGTGACTTTCTCACATACTAGCACCATAGCATACTCACGTGGACGCCAGGGAATGTCACTTTAACACCGCAGTATACTGATATAAATCAGTATATTACTTACATAAACATCACGCTACACTTACATAAACGGTATACTCTCTTGAACAACAAAGTGTACTCACATAAAACATGAAAGTGGCGATGCGGTCCCCCATCACCAGCTCCCGTGGGTGTATGTTATACAACAGCTGTGAGAAAGTATATCTGAGTATACTACTGAAACATTCAACCATGATGTATTCAAAGTATGGACGCATTAGTGTGCTTGTTCTCGTCAGTCTAAATCGTAAAAATGTACACTACTTATATGAGTTACATTCACGTGAATATCGTGCCTATCTCTGCTGAGCGAATGGAGGGTCGAGCCTTCACTACTCCTTGAGTTTAGTGATTGCTTAAGGTTCAACGATTTGCGTGAACTGCGTTTGAGAGTATTGGGATTAATAATAATAAATATTAATTTTTATATAGTGGTGAAAAGCAGTTAATATCAGAGAGAATGAGAGAGAGACAGAGATAGAGAGAGAGAGATTTGCTCTCTACCTGACAGAACTACACTCTAGAATAAGACTCTTTATTGTATCGACATATCGCTGACCAATGGTTGGTCAATCTCAGCCTTGATAGAGCTTCTGACAACCTAAGCTTCCTACATCTCACTTACCTCCTTCTCGGTCTTGTCCACCAGTAGGTAATCATGGTGGGGGTTATAGTGGCCACCTACACCGTAGTTGGCCACCTGAAGCAGCTCAGCGTGTTCTCTGGCCAAGTCAGTGGAAAGGCCAGTGATACGCTGAATACGATCCCCAAGCTTTGCCACAAGTGGGTGAATGGTGTCCTTCAACCACCCCACCTGTTGTTTCACCGAACTAGAATGTTAATCTGTAAATTATTGGGCTTAAAGCTTATCGACTATATGAGGGTCATTAAGGCTGCATGTCACCTGCTCATCACCAATCAAAAATACTTTAATAGTTTTTAAAGTAATCTCTTAGCATATATACACTGAAAGACATACACCTTTGGTGTATATATCGTTGTGAAGAAGAAACACGTTGGAGTTTTTCTAATATTAAAATTCTGATACGCCCGAAATGTATAGCAAAAATATTTTATATGATAATTACATTATGGGAGCATCCTAAGTATGCTGCTACGTTATTACATTGTAAAAACTAAATCTGTTTTGTTGAACTTTCGTATTCCATCCAGATGATGAGTTTAGTGACATCTGTCAGTCTTGCATTAAAGTTTCTTATAATTCCACTTAGTTACTGGGGTCTTAAACCCAGTAAACCAGTTCTGAAACAACAGAACGCAAATATTAAAAAATCTGAGGCAGGAGGAGATGTGGAAACACATTACATTTATAAACTTTTGCTTAAGATAAAGCTAAAAGAAACAAGAACACAAGCGGAACAACTATTATAAAGACTTTAATTGCTGCAGAAATTATAGAATGTGTTTGCACCTTGGAAGTCCGAGTGTTGCTGATAGTGTTGCCTTTACCTCTGGCGCCTTGAACCATCGCTCTGGTCATCTGCAAGGAAATATTACCCAAATGTGAAATGATATATCTTTCAATTTCTTTTTTTTTTTTTGCCTAATGAAATATGTTACACATTCACGTAAACAATTACCCATATAATTAGCATCGTCGACACAGATAACTGCCTAATTTAAAGACATTAAAAAACGAAGTGTACAATAAACACCGAAAGTTGGAACTATAAGTTTTTCCTATTTCGTTGAACTTGTTTGTTTTGAAGTTCACTCCTATCCAAAGTCGACTACTAACCCAGGATGTCATCCACGACAGGAATAACGAAAGATTAATCTTTATTTTGTTAATTAAATTGTGCAATATCGTTACATACAATATGAATTGCTTAATTAATATCCAGAGTGCAGTCAAAAGGTTCTAAACCTAAGAAACACTCTCTCCCTCCCTTCCTCCCTCTTTTCTTCTCTCTCTCTCTCTCTTCTCTCTCCTCTCATCTCTCTCTCTCATCTCTATATCTCTCTCTCTCTCTCTCCTCTCCTCTCTCTCTCTCTCTCTCTCTCTTTTTACACAGGGTTTGACAAGGTTAAGGATCCCTAGCTTTATTGACAAGCTATTTACTGGTTAAGGATTCCTAACAGCTAAGAGCTGTTACCTACATCAGCTCTCTCTCTCTCTCTCTCTCTCTCTCTCTCTCTCTCCCTCACCATAGGTCGACCCAGGGACTTAATCTTCTCTATCTCGCTGTCGGAGATAACATTGTGGAAAGTGAGCAGTTCAGGCTCCCAGTAGTGTCTCTCCACCTTGACGGGCATGAGTCGTAGATAGTGGTTGTTTCTGTGGTCGTAGAAGCAGGAGAGAGTGGCCAGATACGACTCGCTCTGGAGGGAGTACCAAGAAGAAGTGTTAGTGAGATAATACACAGATAATATACACGGAAGCAACGAAAGAAACCTGGCATATGTACACAGAATGCATCCAAAGACACTTGTGCAGCCATAGATCATGTTATTAGGAAATGTTTCCCAATATTCTGGTGTTGTGTTTACACGGAAGGCAAAACAACAGAAGAGAGAGGTGAGGATGGTGTTTTGTTTGATATATTAGACACAAGTGTAATACGTGGGCATCTATATTTTCAAGACTTTTGCCAACCAGAGGCTTCATCAATTTAAGGGAAAGCTTATTGAGTAGAGATCGTTAGCATTCCCGTCCCCTAAAAGGTGTAGCAAATACAGACAGGAGGATATGAGGTGTTTTGATTTGCCAGAAGAATGAGGGAAATTTCTCCCGATAACGAAGCTCTTGATAAGTGACGTAGTCATCCTCCGGCTTGCAGATCCGCCTCGTACATTGTTAAATATTGCATAAGATGAGTAGAAAACAAGAGTTGAGGATGAAAGAGTGCACAGATAAGAGTTTAACGAAGACCTTACGGTCATTATCGAAGTTACCTGCTGAGCGAAATTAAACTAATAGCTATACCTGTTTTGCATAAGAAAAAATAGTATTAGGAGAGTAGAGAAGAAGGCAGGAGTCTCTCTCTCTCTCTCTCTCTCTTTCTCTCTCTCTCTCTCTCCTCTCTCTCTTTCTCTCTCTGGCTCCACTGGGGAGAAATACTCCATTAATCTATAAAAAATATTATACTGAGATTCAAAAGGAACGGTGGAAGAGTATGCTGCAGAATTAACAAATATATAAAAACTAATAACAAAACATTTAATAATCGTGCTTATTTTTTTTATTTTTCCTCAGCAGTCATCAGTGGGCTGAGGAATCATCTGATCAGGGATTATCACCAGGGAGATCTGATGAAGTATATTGCAGTATAAGATTTTTCCAAAGTTTTATGCAGGTTCCCCAGTCATCTTATTATCCTCAAGGGTAAATCTGCAAAAATAAACTGACGGACCACCACCCACCACACGGACCACCACCCAACACGCGGACCACCACCCACCACACGGACCACACCCACACACGGACATCACTCCACCACCACGGACCATCACCCACCACACGGACCACCACCCACCACACGGACCACCACCCACCACACGACCACCACCCACCACACGGACCATCACCCACCACAGCGGACCACCACCCACCACACGGACCATCACCCACCACACGGACCACCACCCACCACACGGACCACCACCCACCACACGGACCACCACCCACCACACGGACCACCACCCACCACACGGACCACCACCCACCACACGGAACCACCACCCAACCACCACACACTACGGACCACCACCCTCCACACGGACCACCACCCACCACACGGACCACCATCCACCACAACGGAACCATCCACCCACCACACGGACTCACCACCCACCACACGGACCACACCACCCACCACAACGGACCATCACCCACCACACGAACCACCACACCACCCACACCCACGGACACTACCAACCCACCACACACGGACCACCACCCACCACAGGGACGGCATCACCCACCACACGGACCACCAACCCACCACACACGGACCACCAGCCCACCACACGACCATCACCCACCACACGGACCAATCACCCACCACACGGACCATCACCCACCACACGACCATCACCCACCACACGGAAACACCAAGGCACCCCCCCACACGGACCACCACCCACCACACGGACCACCACCCACCACACGGACCACCAACCCCACCACACGGACCACGCCCACCTCACCACACGGACCATCACCCACCACACCCGACCATCACCCACCACACGGAACCCAACCACCCACCACACGGAACCCCACCACGCCACACCCACACGGACCACCACCCCACCACACGGACCATCACCCACCACACGGACCACCACCCACCACATGGACCACCACCCACCACACCACCACCACTCACCCACAAGGACCACCACCCACCACACGGACCACCACCCACCACACGGACATACCACCCACCACAACACGGACCATCACCCACCACACGGACCACCACCCACCACACGGACCAACCACCCACCACACGGACCATCACCCACCACACGGACCATCACCCACCACACGGACCATCACCCCCACACGGACCACCAACCCGCCACCACAACGGACCAACCATCCCCACCACACCGGACCACACCCACCAACAACGGACCATCACCCACCACACGGACCACCACCCACCACCCAAAAACGGACCACCACCACCACAAGGACCACCACCCACCACACGGACCATCACCACACACGGCACAACGGACCACCACCCACCACACGGACCACCACCCACCACACGGACCTCACCATCACCCACCACAACGGACCATCACCCACCACAACGGACCAATCACCCACCACACGGACCACCACCCACCACAACGGACCACCACCCACACACACACGGACCACCACCCACCACACGGACCACCACACCCACCACAACGGACCACCACCCACCACACGGACCACCACCCACCACAACGGACCACCACCCACCACACGGACCAAACCACCCACCACACGGACCATCACCCACCACACGGACCATCACCCCCCACCACACGGACCATCACCCACCACACGGACCACCACCCACCACACGGACCACCACCCACCACACGGACCACCACCCACCACACGGACCACCACCTACCACACGGACCATCACCCACCACACGGACCACCACCCACCACACGGACCACCACCCACCCACACGGACCACCACCCACCACACGGACCACCACCCAACAACACGGATCCACCACCCACCACATGGAAAAAAACCACCCCACCACACCACCCACCACACGGACCACCACTCACCACAAGGACCACCACCCAACACACGGACCACCACCCCCACCACATGGACCACCACCCACCACACGGACCACCACCACACAACACGGACCACCACCCCCACACGGACCATCACCCACCACACGGACCACCACCCACCACACGGACCACCACCCAACACACCGACCACCATCCCACCACACGGACCACCACCCACCACACGGACCACCACCCCAACACACGGACCCACCACCCACCACACGGACCACCACCCAACACACGGATCACCACTCCACCACACGGACCACCACCCCCTACCACACGGACCACCACTCACCACAAGGACCACCACCCACCAACCAAGGACCACCACCCACCACAAGGACCACCACCCACCACAAGGACCACCACCCACCACAAGAACCACCACCCACCACAAGGACCACCCCACCACACAAAACCACACCACACCACCAAACGGATCACCACTCACTACACGGACCACCCATCCTCCCTCCACACGGACCACCACCCACCACAAGAACAACCACCCACCACAAGGACAACCACCCACCACACAGACCACCACCCACCACACGAGCCCACCACCCACTCACACACGGACCCACCACCCACCGCACAGACCACCACCCACCACACGGACCACCTCCCACCACAAGAACCACCGCCCACCAAATACGAACCCACCACCCACCACACAGACCAACACCCACCACACAGACCAATACCCCCACACAGACCAGCAGCCACCACACAGACCCACCACACAGACCAACACCCACCACACAGACCCACCACACAGACCAACAACACCCACCACACAGACCAACATCCACCAACAGAACAGCACCCACCAACACAAGACCCACCACACAGACCAGCACCCACCACACAGACCCAGCCCCATTCACACAGACCAACCACACAGACCCAGCACCCACCACACAGACCCACCACACACCAACTCCCATCACACAGACCAGCACCCATCACACAGACCCACCACACAGACCAGCACCCGACCGACAACACAACAGCAACACCCACCACACAAGACCAACACCCACCACACAGACCAACAACCACCACCAGACCAACCACACCCACCACACAGACCCACCACACTAGACCAGCACCCACCACAAAGACCAGCACCCATCACACTGACCCACCACTCAGACCAACAACCCACACGCACAGACCAGCACCCACCACACAAGACCCACCACACAGACCAACACCCACCACAAAGACCAGCACCCATCACACTGACCCACCACACAGACCAACACCCACCACACAGACCAGCACCCACCACACAGACCCGCCACACAGACCAGCACCCACCACAAAGACCAGCACCCATCACACTGACCCACCACACAGACCAACACCCACCAAGAGCTGCTCTCCACGGCAGAGAGCTTGGAAGTTTTCAGCATCTTCATGGGGCTGGAGGTCGTTCCCCAGGCGGTGTGTTGGGACCTGCCAACTCTCGCTCAGAGCTTCGTCTTGCATTGAGGCGCCGAAGTCTTCCTCGTGCCCCTCAGAGGAGACTCTCAAGTTCTGTCTTGCTGTGCTCTCATCGTGCTATTGAAAACAGATTATTATTACCTATGAAAAGAATGTAAATGAGGAGAAAAGCCATAGTTTCACACTCAGAAATACATGAATAATAATTAGCCTAACAGGCATAACACCGGACACAAACATCTCTATGACATTCCCCGTGTTCGACTAAACCTTTACAAAAATTCAATGTATTTCAAAGGACCTAAAATCTGGAACACCCTACCTGAAAACTCTAGAACTGCAGACACATTCATCACTTTCAAAACTACAGTTAGAAAACATCTTATCTCCCTGATCCACCCCGACAACTAACTACATGATAACCACCTGGTGGTTCACAATTACACTCACTCACCCACTGACTATAAACCCAGAAATACTAATCTTAATCTTAAATAATGAATCCTAACTAGTCATAAGTTTGCCTATGATATTCCAATATAGACACTTTGTATTGTGCCAAAACAAAAGCATTCACATTGCTAAACTCACAAATTATGATGTAGTCACTTAGCCTTAATACCATAATCTGTAAGGATTTAATGTTAAGAATTAATCTAAGTCTGCCCGAAATGCCTAGCCATGCTAGGTGTCCTAGTGACCCCCTCTGTAATTAGTATTTTATAACATGTAAACCACACAATACCCAAAACCTGTAAACCCCACACTGTAACCCTTATAGAGAATAAACTTGAATTGAATTTAATTGAATCTGACCAATTGTACTCCACATTTCATTAATACACAAATATGTAATCAAAATATAATGCCTGTATTCTGTTGGTGAGATCTGTCTATTCTAGGAGGAGGGATTGGAAAGTTAGATACTGTTAAACTGAACTTAGTCAAATTCCACTGATGGTTTTCTTGTTAACTGTAGATATCACATGACAATATAAGTTGAAAGTCAGAGAGATAATTTTATTATTATTATTATTATTATTATTATTATTATTATTATTATTATTATTATTATTAATATCGTTTTATTATTATAATTATTATATTTCGTTTTCTTGCTTTCTCATATTTTCATCAAGTAATTAATTTTTTTTTTTTACACAGGGTTTGGCAAGGTTAAGATTCTCTCTCTCTCTCTCTTTCTCTCCCTCTCTCTCTCGTCTTCTCTCTCTCTCTCCTCTCCCTCTCTCTCTCTCCGCTCTCTCTCTCTCTTCCTCTCCTCTCCTCTCTCTCTCTCTCTCTCATTCTCTCTCTCTCTCTTTCTTAAGCCTTTATCGCAATGTTGAGGAAGGTATTGACTTGATCTTGGGTGACTGTGACGTTGGCTTCCAGACCAGCCAGGATGTAGGCTTCCTCAAACCACTGGATGGCTCGCGGGTACATGCCCAGGTTGAAGGAGTGCTTGCCCATGTAGAGACAGTCTTGCGCGCTCATCTCTGTACACACACAAAATGATATTAGTGGTGAAAATTGCATTTTAAATCATTTTTCATGAATATAACAGTAATTTAAAATCTTATAATATCTGGTTTTGAGTCAAGGCCGGACTGAGGTCTTTATAGGCCGTGCCCACGCGTAGGCCCAATTTATAAGTGCTAATTGGAACTTTGGATTATATGTAATGCTCATAAATTATGCAGTTTTCATTTCTCATTTGTGACTCAGAATAATTTGGGCCTACAATTTTTTTTTCGTTGTCTCTGAGCACTGTGCCCGATGGAATTATCCGGTATTGAGAGATCAGTTCCTCATATGTGGACGGAGGATCAAGCCTCCACCTCATATGCAATATAACACACGGGTTTCGAATATTGTGTGTGTGTGTGTGTGTGTAAGTGTGTGTGTGTGTGTGTGTGTGTGTGTGTGTGTGTGTGTGTGTTGTGTGAGTGTGTGTGTGTGTGTGTGTGTGTGTGTGTGTGTATGTGTGTGTGTGTGTGTGTGTGGTGTGTGTGTGTGTGTGTGTGTGTGTGGTGTGTGTGTGTGTGTGTGTGTGTGTGTGTGTGTGTGTGTGTGTGGTGTGTGTGTGTGTGTGTGTGTGTGTGTGTGTGGTGTGTGTTGTGTGTGTGGTGTGTGGTGTGTGTGTGTTTGTGTGTGTGTGGTGTGGGTGTGTGTGTGTGTGTGTGAGTGTGTGTGTGTTGTGTTGTGTGGGTGTGTGTGTGTGTGTTGTGTGTTGTGTGTGTGTGTGTGTTTGTGTGTGTGTGTGTGGTGTGATGTGTGTGTGTGTGTGTGTGTGTGTGTGTATGTGTGTGGTGTGTGGTGTGTGTGTGTGTTGTGTGTTATGTGTGTGTGTGGTGTGTGATTTGTGTGTGTGTGTGTGTGTGGTGTGTGTGTGTGTGTGTGTGTGTGTGTGTGTATGTG
>NC_069404.1:53603424-53623424 GCF_026875155.1 Cherax quadricarinatus
TAGATTAGGAGACTCAGGTACAGGAAAGGTAACTGTGAAGGAATGTGGAACGTTGAATTCAGATGATAATCCTCCAAGGATAATCGAATCAGTATCAACTTGTGGAAATAAAAGACATTGGAAGATTCCAAAATTTAACCATTAATGTAAGAAGTCAAATAGCAGGAAAAGAATAACTAAGAAGAAGTGCGGGACGAAGTAAACATCAATGAGTAGAGAACGTAGTCCAAGTGCCAGTAATAAAAGCAGTTTCAAGTGGACATAGCGACCAAGGCAAAAACTGAACCAGAACTGCTTGGCAGCCACGGCAAAAGAAAATTACAGTAAATGCTCACATGATAACGAGGGGAAACAAGAGGGACTTTGTGCAATGTGCTCAGCAGAGTAGTCTGCAAAGTCCACAAATTTGGAAGGTTAACGGGTTCTCGAGGGCAAACCTGGAAGTGTCTGACACAGACGAGCCACAGGAGGGATGGGTGTCAGGAAATATTTCTTCACTTTCAAAGTGGTCAGGAAGAGGTATGGGTTGGATAAATTACCTCTGCACCGAATGTTCGTTTAATAAATCTGTGATTAGCTTTCAGAGAGCTCAACAAAGAGTCATGAGCCTGTATATGACATATGTCAGGCCCACCTTAGAATATGCAGCATCAGCACGGAACCCTAACCAGGTAAAGCATGTTACGAAACTGTCGAAATAAAAAGGTTTGCAACGAGACTTGACCCTGGCGAAGAAACACAGAGCTGCAAGAAGGGCCAGCAAACTATTCTGAAAAAGAAGAGAGGCATCGGTCATTGAAACAGCAAATATAGATTGATAAATGACCTGCAAATTTTTAAAGGTGTGGACCGGTAAGCCAGAGGAAAGGCCCGTGCAGATGACTACAAAAGCTCCAAAGGCGGGTTCACAGACTAGACCCTGCGTCAGGAAACATTTGTCCTGTTTCCTGACGAACCTTACCTAACCTAACCTAACAGCAAATATCGAACTTAAGCTTAAGGAATCTTACAGGAAACAAGAATCTCAGGAAGAATTGAAAGCCTTAAAGAAAATTGAAAAAAAAAATACTTCTTCTCTCATGCCAAATCTAAGGGTGAAATAACATCCAGTATTGGGCCCCTGTTTAAGCGTGATGGGACCTACACAGATGACAGTCAAGAAATGAGTGAGACACTAAAGTCCCAATACGACTCAGTGTTCAGCGAGCCGTTACCCAGACTAAGGGTCGACAATCTAAATGAATTCTTTATGACCGAGACCCAAAATCTGATCATCTCAAAAAACCTCTGATATTATCATAACACCACAAGACTTTGAAAAGATAATAAGTGGCATGCCCATGCACTCTGCCCCAGGCTCAGACTCATGGAACTATGCGTTCATTGAGAACTGCAAGAAGCCCCTGTTTCCTGCCTTCAGAATTCTATGGAGAGGGAACGCTTACTAAAAACAACAGACATAGCCCCACTCTACAATGGTGGCAGTAAAGCAATTGCAAAGAACTACAGACCGATAGCACTAACACCCCATATAAAAACCTTTGAAAGGGCTTTAAGAAGCAAGATCGCCAACCACCTAGATACCCATCAGTTCCAAAATCCAGGGCAACACGGGTTTAGAGCAGATCGCTCCTGCCTGTTCCAGTTACTGGACCACTGTGACAAGGTCCTGGATGCTATAGAAGATAAACATAATGCAGATGCAGTATACACAGACTTTGCGAAAGCCTTCGACAAGTGTGACCACGGTGTAATAGCGCACAAAAGTAATAACAGGAAAAGTTGGTAGATGGATATATAATTGTTTTACAAATAGAACAGAAAGAGTAATAGTGAACAGTCTGAGGTGGCTACAGTGAAAAGCTCTGTTCCACAAGGCACAGTACTCGCTCCCATCCTATTCCTCATCCTCATATCTGACATAGATAGAGATGTAAACCATACCTCCGTGTCTTCCTTTGCGAATGACACCCGAATTGCCAAGACGGTGTCCTCCATCGAAGACACCGCCAGACTCCAAGCGGACATCAACCAAATCTTCAAATGGGCAACTCAAAACAATATGAAGTTTAATGCAGAGAAATTTCATCTACTCAGATATGGAAAACTAGAGGAAAGAATTCTTCAAAACTTGTCCAACCTTTGGACGAAGACCTGCTTCGACTAGTGGATGGTTCCACTATGACCCAGCCTCCTCCTGCTTCGCCTCACCTGACTACAGTATATAAGCCACGTCTACGGTCCTATGCTGTAAATTCTACAAGATTGATGGACTGAACACATAGAGGAAATTAAAACTGTATCAGGGTACACAACAAATTCTAACCATACAATAGAGCACAAAAGAAATGTGAAGGACCCGAGAGTGATAATGTCAGAGGATCTCAACTTCAAAGACCACAACAATGTATCTACCATATCTGCTAGAAAAACTATACGATGGGTAATGAGAACCTTCAAAACTAGGGACGCCAAGCCCATGATTCTCTTCAGATCTCTTGTTCTCTCTAGTGTGGAATACTGCTGTACGATAACTGCCCCCTTCAAGGCAGGCGAAATTGCTGACCTGGAAAGTGTACAAAGAACTTTCACGGCACACATAAGTACGATAAAGCACCTAAATTACTGGGAACAGCTGAAGTCCCTTGATTTGTATTCCCTGGAAAGCAGGCGAGAAAGATACATGATAATAAATACTTGGAAAATCCTAGAGGGATTAGTAGCAAACTTGCACACGAAAATTACTCCCTATGAAACCAAAAGACTCGGCAGGAGATGCAACATTCTCCCAATGAAAAGCAGGGGTGCCACGAGTGCACTGACAGACAACACAATAAGTGTCTGAGGCCCAAGACTGTTTACTACAACCCAGGAACAATAAGGTCTGTTATCCTGGGTGTAAAGGGGAGCAAGGAGCAGAACAAACACAGCTGAATGACTTTGAATTATATTTTCCTTCACCAAGTGCGATTATAAGTATTTACAAGTATGTACACTATATACAGTTGGAAATGTGTGTACTACACGGTGAGTCTATAGACAAAGACACAGCCTGGAGACAGAATGGACAACCATGTTCAACCAGCTCTAGAATGAAAATGACAAGGGTGGAAAAGTGAGTGGTGACCACACCATCTCCACAATTGCCAGACCCACCTTCTCATTGGCTGAACCTGGGTACTGATCTGACGATGGGGCCCCATCATCCGATCCTTAGCACCCGGTTCGCTGGTTGAGGAGGTAGCCGTTTAACGAGGGTATGTACATGCGCCGAATAAAGGCTACGTATTCTTTGCATGCCTCACTGTTCAACTGCCTCCCTGCATACATAAGGCTGCAGTTCGTACATCAGTTTGCGTGCGGCCAGCAGTAACAGCCTGGTTGATCAGACTGAGCCACTACGAGGACTGGTCTCAGACCGGGCCGCGGGGGCGTTGACCCCAGAAACCCTCTCCAGGTATAATCCAGAGCTGCTGGGACAAGTCTCTGAGTGATCAGGAAGCGGATTGAATTGTTAGAAATAGCGGAGGCATACTCCATACATAGTTTTAACAATCGGTATGACAGGACCCACGAGGGTATGAGAAAATAAACTAAGTGGCATGTTAAGAGGTAAGGCCAGACACCAAAACTCTACTCCGGCAGTTACAAATAGGTGGGAGACACACACACACACACACACACACACACACACACACACACACACACGGTCAGTGAAGAGGCGGGGCCAGGAGCTGAGTCTCGACCCCTGCAACAACAAATTGGTGAGTACATATAGGTGAGTACAAATAGGTGAGTACACACAGGCCATTCCCACCTAAACAATTAGTCCAACCTAACCATAACTCTTCAATGGCCCACCAGGAGGCCACACTCGCCTCAGTGTTCGTCCTTCCTGAAGGAGACGAGGTAGTGGCTCCTTCCTCCTGCTCCCTGCTGAGATCATTGCCTATAATTATATAATCACCACTTGTGTCTCCATTATACTTTTTCTTTCTTATCGCCCGCTGAACTTTCTGTCCTGGTGATTTGAACTGATAGTTGCTGGTATAACATTGATGGAATGTTGCTTAACATCGCAACCAGCTGGTTGCTTTGTGAATAAAAGTTAGACCGTGTTGTTCAGCCAGGAAAAAGAGCAATGCAGAAACAGCAGAAACAGCAGAAACAACAGAAACAACAGAAACAACACCATCAGTTATTAGAGCATAAGTACCAACAACAGGAGCAGCAGTAACAGAAACAAAAACAAAAATAGCAGCAGCTGCAGCAGCAACACATATAACAGCTGGAGCAATGACAATAACAAAAACAGCAATAAAAAGCAACAACAACAATAATAACATCGCAGCAGCAGTAGCAGCAGCAGCAGCAGCAGGAATAACATCATCAACAACAACAACAGCACCGTCATTCCAGGGGTAAGAGAGATTTTCTTCAGGGTATATATATATATACTGAAAGGTGTATATACCCTGAAGTGTATATACTGTGTTAGAGTGAGAGGGAGAAACATTCCACAGGAAAGAAAAGGATACCTAGTATTTCTAAGTTCTCACGTCTTAGATGTTCTAAGATAGTGCTTCAGCATTTTGCCAGTAGATGGCAGATGAGTCTCGTTCCGACCGAAGCTCCACCTGTTGTTGTTCCTTTGTCTGTCAGGGTTAGTGTCACTATATGTAGACGCTGTCTACCATCCCTTAAGTATGTCACCCACGCCCCACCACCACTCTGCTTCATCCCTTGGTTCAGATCAAACCCTTCTGTCCTGCCGCTTTCACAGTATTTTTATCATGACAACTTCAAGCAACGTTGACGTGAGCCTCGTTCTTCCTTCCCCGCTTCCTTTTTCCTCAAAAGAGCATCGCATATTCACATAGGAAAGGGGCGTGGCACTAAGAATGAAGAGAGAGGGACATACCTCTGAAAGATACATGGCACTGAAGATATATAGAGAGGGACATACTTCCCTCAGGAGGAGGGCTCTGCAATGACGAAGAAGAGAGGGTCATACCTCAGGAGGAAAACTCATCACCACTAAGGAAGAGGCGAGGACATAGTACCAGACAAGCTCTCATTATTCACATCATTTTAGCCAGCAGCGTGAGCAAGTGGCAGCTTCTGGCTGTAGCAGAAGTGATCTTGTGCCCCATTCACAGTCATAGTTGTTACATCAAATTTCTTCTAGTCTTCATACGTGTTTTTTTAACCATGGTCAGTGTCTTCTCGGTCGCGGCGTCCCTGATCACTTGCACCCCAGGCTCGTATTAACACCAGTCTGCCGTCTTCATGACATTATAAAAAGTCAAACTTGTTCAGACTGCATTCCTGAGAGTAGTGCTGATTCAAAGGGAAATTACTCCACTTGCCTGTTAATAGCAGCCTCTTCTCTCTCTCTCTCTCTCTCTCTCTCTCTCTCTCTCTCTCTCTCTCTCTCTCTCTCTCTCTCTCTCTCTCTCTCTCTCTCTCTCTCTCTCTCTTTCTCTCTCTCTCTCTCTCTGACTCTAAGAATCAGTTCCTCATCCTTATTTTTGTTCCCAAGGAAAAAATACGCAGACCTTCACACTGCCATAACCACATACTGGAGGAGTGAGAGTTACCACTGCAAGAGGAGTGAGAATTGCCACGGCAAGTGCAGAATGAACTTCGTGCTGAGCTGAGGTGTCATGGGCACAAACCCTGTGCCTTTGCAACTTCCTTCCTGCAGATATAAAAGATACTTCCGATATAGTTAGATATTTTTAAAGAGATAATAAGGTAAATTCTATCCGCAAATGTATCTATTTGTCTTGCATAATTTATCCGAGAATTATAGTGGCGTAATATTAAAATTGTATATTTGTATCATTTTACAGGTACAATTACAAAGCGTTTGATAGAAGTTTGTGTCTATGATAATAATCTTTATTTCTACAAGTACATGATACAACTTATAAAGACCATAGCTGACATCAGTGGCATACTATATAAACAGCTCCTGTTTATGCAGAGCATTTCTAGCAGCTTTGGTTTTAATTTTGTTCCCTGGGTGCCACCCACATCAGTCGACTAACACCCAGGTACCTACTTGCTGCTAAGTGTACAGGGGCAGGATTCGAGCCACAATTCCGAGCTTTATCCCTTCTTATGGCCTTTTTTTTCTTTTGATAGTTCCTTGCCTCTTAAAACTGTGATTGGAATTTTCCTCCGCTAATTTCTTACCCAGGTCGTTCCTGTAGGTAACCAACGCGAAGTTGAAGAACTACTTTCTTATATCCCTGCGGCCCAGTAATGGTTCATTTTCATTGAGTTCCGTATGCCCTGTCTGTCCTACCAAGTCCCATCTAGTGATCTTGTACGTCGTTATCATGTCTCCTTTGGTTCTTCTGTGGTTTAAGCACATTTGGTTCTCCTCCTTCAGTCTCTCCTCACAGGTTATTCCTTTTGAATGCGGGACGAGTTTCGTTGCTGTTCTCTGGATTTTCTTGCGTTTTCTGGCTTCCCAATTTATCCTTCTCTCTCTCGTTTCTCAATTGTCAAGACTTTACACATACTGGGCTTGATTTCCAGTAGCCACTTTTCTGAACCTACCATGTCCGTATGTACTATGTCGCTAACATCTCAGTTTCTTTGTTTTTCTCTTTAGATTTAAATCATTAGCAGACAGAGACACAGGAATTTATATTCGCTTGTATATTGTTCATGAATGTAGATGATGATTGTTCAGCTAACACTTCTGTGGCTTGCTTGTACCAGCGGCCACCAACTACGACGCTACATTCTCAGCTCATATCTCAGTAGCTTTCATCATTTCCGTTACATGTACTCCGTGACCCGTCACTCAGTCGCCTTTGTCATGTGCATCATTTGATAATTTGTAGCGCACTAACTGTCGTCCCTGACTGATTTGTTAATTGCTGTTCACTCCCTAGTAGTTCACTCCAGATGTAAGCAAGTCACAGTACCGTACCTGAAGCATTTCACAAATAACCAACACTTTGGGAAGGAGACAACAGGGAACATCATTGAGGTCTTGGGCAATTATGCTAGATGATGCTCCTCTGATGTTTATTCTCCAAAGAATTGGTTATTGATGCATCGAATATCTTCTTAGAGGCCAGGAAAATACCGTCCACTCATGTCTATCTGCCCAACATTTCATCATTCAGTTTGTTCTTCTTAGTTACTAACCTCAAACTGAGGCTGTATTTCCAGGCTGTCATCTATGGTATTTTCACAGCTGTCATCTATGTTCCCTTGCTTGCGCCCTCTTGAGTTAAACCGCATCACCCTCTCTCCCTTGCTAGTGCTTGGAGTATCTCTCATGTAGTGGTGATATCCACTCTCATTCTCCGTCTTAGCTTGTAGTGCATGTGTGTGAAGCATCTTGAGGAGTAACTGTGTGTCTGGCCAGTAATTCCGAAGTTTTTGCCTACGATCTCAAATCTTCGGGTTTTTCATCCGGAAATGGAGAGGATGAGGCTGTGGGAGGAGGAGGGGAGAGGAGGAGGAGGAGCGACGGAGAAAAAAAGAAGGAAATTAAAGAGGGGAAGGGGTGAACGCAGGGGAGAAAGGAGTATGGGAAATATGAGAAGTATAGGAATGACGAAGAAGGTGGAAAGATAAAACTAAGAAAGAGGGAGGAGGTAAGAACAAAGAGAAATAGGTTAAATTTAAAATTAACGACTATATATATATATATATATATATATATATATATATATATATATATATATATATATATAATATATATATATATATATATATATATATATATATATATATATATGAGTCTGTATGTGTGAGTGCAAGTGCTCACCTAGTTGTGGCTGCAGAGATAGATTCACAGCTCCTGGCCCCGCCTCTTCACTGGTCGCTAGTAGGTCACACTCCCTGAACCGTGAGCTTTATCATACCTCTGCTTAAAGCTATGTATGGATCCTGCCTCCACTACATCGCTTCCCAAACTATTCCACTTCGTGACAACTCTGTGACTGAAGAAATACTTCCTAACATCCCTGTGATTCATCTGTGTCTTCATCTTCCAACTGTGTCCCCTTGTTGCTGTGTCACATCTCTGGAACATCCTGTCTCTGCCCACCTTGTCAATTCCTATCAGTATTATATATGTCGTTATCATGTCCCCCCTATCTCTCCGGTCCTCCAGTGTCGTCAGGTCGATTTCCCTTAACCTCTCCTCGTAGGACATACCTCTTAGCTCTGGGATTAGTCTTGTTGCAAACCTTTAAACTCTCTCTAATTTCCGTAAGTGTTTGGCTAGGTGTGGGTTCCAAACTGGTGCTGCATACTCCAATATAGGCCTGACATATTCAGTGTACAGGGTCCTGAATGATTCCTTATTGAGATGTCGGAATGCTGTTCTTAGGCTTGCTAGGCACCCATACGCTGCAGCAGTTATTTGGTTAATGTGCTCCTCAGGAGATGTGCCCGGTGTTATACTCACCCCAAGATCCTTTCCCTTGAGTGAGGTTTGCAGTCTCTGGCCCCCTAGACTGTACTCCGTCTGCGGTCTTCTTGGCCTTTCTCCAATCTTCATGATTTTGCACTTGGTGGGGTTGAACTCCAGGAGCCAGTTTCTGTACCAGGCCTGCAGCCTGTCCAGATCCCTTTGTAGTTCTTTCTGGTCTTCGTCCGATTGAATTTTTTTCATCGACTTCACATCATCTGCAAACAGGGTCACTTCTGAGTCTATTCCTTCCGTCATGTTCACATATCAGAAACAGCACAGGTTCCAGGACTGACCCCTGTGGAACCCCGCTCGTCACAGGCGCCCACTCTGACACTTCGTGTCGTACTATGACTCTGATGTCTTCCCGACAGGTATTCACTGAGCCATTGCAGCGCCTTCCTTGTTATACCTGCCTGGTGGAAATAAATGGTACAAAATACCGACACAATGGAAAAATAAACATATAAGCAATATAATGTGATCCTTTATTGGCAACGTTCCGCCTGTATAGTGGGCTTTATCAAGTCACAAACAGATCTACCTACGTGAAAGGTACGTGAGTATTTATAGGATGGAGTCAGGTGGAGAATGCTGGGTACGTTGGATCTGATACGGATCTGCAAGGGACTGGCGGGTGTGTTAGTAGTTATATGGGATAACTATGAAGAAGTTTCTTGGCAAGGGGTTCAGCTATGTTATAGAAGCCGTTGTTTTGGGTGAAGTTCTTGGATATACAGATAACTGATGATTCCAGGATTCTTCGGTATTGAGTGTTGTCTTCTCTGGCGATAAGTCTTGCGTTTATGTAGTTGATTAAATGGTTGTGTGAATATTGGTGTTGAACACAAGCATTCCTTAAATCGTCCGATCTGCCTGCGTACTGGTGTTCTGAAATACGTGTTTGGAGGTATCTGGTTATATCGCCCACGTATAATTTGCAGCAGTCATAACAAGGGAATATGTATACCCCTGCAGAGGATCGATGGCTTGTGTAGTAGGTACTTTGGTGAATAAGAAAGTTTCGTCCAGGCTAGAGAGTTTCTTGTTCCTGTTGCTGATGTTGCGAATGCGACTGAGAAGATCACCCAAGTGTTTGAGATGTGCTGGACTGATTGTGCCCAAGAGTTTAGACTTACTAGGAAACTCCAAACTCTTTGCGATAATAGTCAATGGAAAAGTTTTTTAAGACCTGAAATTATTCAAAATCTTTCATCTCGTCCACTGTCAGAAACCGAAGCCCTCAGCTTAGACCTTAAATTTGTCTCAGCAATCACGAAACCGAAACAAGACCTTAATTTCATCGCTAAAAACTAGACACAATAACTCCGATTTCCAAAAATGCTATCATTAAGGCATCATCGAAGCGGCCATCTCAACATACAGCTCTCCAGTCATACCTCGACGTTACATCATTGCACTTAAAGCTTCAGCAGAAGACACGACTATCAAGGTTACAACCGCTGGTGAAGGTGGTGGTGTCGTAATCTTGAACACTGACGATTACAGGAACAAAATGCTCAATGTACTTAATGACCCAGATACCTACAAACCTCTCACAACAAACCAAGTGGACAACCTTACCAAAACATTTCTTCACAGGACTCTCCTCATTCTGAGGGACTCAGTACAAGGGAAGAAACTTCTGCACACCATTCCCAGCAACCACAGACCTGCCAGAATGTATGACCTGCCAAAAACTCACAGGCCCAGGTATTCCATTGAGGTCCATATCCTCGGGAATAGGCAGTGCTCCCTACCAACTCTCAGGGATTCTCGCTAAACACCTCTCTAAACTCTTGGGCACAATCAGTCTAGCACATTTCAAACACTCGGGTGATCTTCTCAATCGCATTCGCAACTTCAACATCAGGAACAAGAAACTCTCTAGCCTGGAAGTAACATCTCTATTCACCAAAGTACCTATTACACAAGCCATCGATCTCTTGCGCAGGAAAGTTGACGATTCACTTGACCTTCCTATTCCAGCTAGCGATTTCATCCACCTTGTTGAACTATGTGTTGACTTTACGTGTTTCTCTTTGGAAAACCACCTCTTGCAGCATACTTCTCGACTACCCATGGGCTCGCCACTCAGTGCCGTCCTGGCGAACCTATACGTGGAACATCTGGAAGCCGAGCGATTTTCCACTAATATTCCCTCTTCTGTCACCTGGCTCCGTTAAGTTGACGACATTCTCATCATAACTCCCAGACGCTCAGTCTCTCCCAACGTTCAAGCTCTCCAGCACAAACTTAACCAGGTCGAGCCCTCAATCTAGTTCACACTAGAAGAAGTCGACAACATTCTTCCTTTCCTTGATGTTCTTCTCTGCAAAGCTGACCAAGAACTTTGTTCATCTACTTGACCTTCATCACGGCTTCAACAACTAACCCATCAGTTTGGGTAGGACTTACTTCCACTGGGGAATCCCGCCTACCAGTGACTATGCCCTCGTCTGCTACACTTCCCTATTCACTGACGCCTATATAAGCGCCAGTCTCCTTGCCTCTGCTTCAGAATCTCTACAACCACGGTGCTCTAAACACCACCTCCAAGGCTGAGGGACTGATTACCTCATCTATTGTATATAGTTCTTCTGTTTTCTTGTTATGTCCAAGAATTTGTATTGATAAAGCCACTGGATGGCGAAACGTCTACAATGAAGATAACCAGATGTTGCACAAGTGTCTTAACTTTCATTCAGTCGAGTTACCTGATCTGTTACTGTCGTCTGTGATGTAGTGGTTCACACTTTGTCTTTGCTTCTATTTTATTCTCCAGTTTTCTCTCAGCATCTCTCCTTTACATTTTTGTAATTTTCCCACGTTCTTCAGTTTTTTTCATCTTTGCATCCCTTCTTAAAGCAAGGATTTTCTTTGTCTTTATTTTTTTTCACTTTCAGGAATAAAGTTGCTTTAGAAAAACACGTGAGCAAACACTAGGACATACTTATTAGACAACGTTTCGGTCCTGGGACCTTGATCACTCCCCTCTGTTTCGCTCTTTCCCACGGCAACTGCATTCATTAATTCTCTAATCTCTTCGAGGTTTCCTCTACTAAAATCTGGCTTCTCTCGCCCTCCATCTGCCGTTCTTCCATCCATCCTGCCGTTCTTCCATCCATCTGCCGTTCTTTCCATCCACCTGCCGTTCTTCCATCCACCTGCCGTTCTTCCATCCACCTGCCGTTCTTTCATCCACCTGCCGTTCTTCCATCCACTTGCCGTTCTTTCATGCACCTGTCGTTCTTCCATCCACCTGCCGTTCTTCCATCCATCTGCCGTTCTTTCATCCACCTGCCGTTCTTCCATCCACCTGCCGTTCTTCCATCCACCTGCCGTTCTTCCATCCACCTGCCATTCTTCCATCCACCTGCCGTTCTTCCATCCACCTGCCGTTCTTTCATCCACCTGCCGTTCTTCCAACCATCTGCCGTTCTTCCATCCACCTGCCATTCTTCCATCCATCTGCCGTTCTTTCATCCACCTGCCGTTCTTCCATCCACTTGCCGTTCTTTCATCCCCTGTCGTTCTTCCATCCACCTGCCGTTCTTCCATCCATATGCCGTTCTTTCATCCACCTGCCGTTCTTCCATCCACCTGCCGTTCTTCCATCCACCTGCCGTTCTTCCATCCATCTGCCGTTCTTCCATCCACCTGCCGTTCTTCCATCCACCTGCCGTTCTTTCATACACCTGCCGTTCTTCCATCCACCTGCCGTTCTTCCATCCACTTGCCGTTCTTTCATCCACCTGTCGTTCTTCCATCCATCTGCCGTTCTTTCATCCACCTGCCGTTCTTCCATCCACTTGCCGTTCTTTCATCCACCTGTCGTTCTTCCATCCATCTGCCGTTCTTTCATCCACCTGCCGTTCTTCCATCCACTTTCCGTTCTTTCATCCCCTGTCGTTCTTCCATCCACCTGCCGTTCTTCCATCCATATGCCGTTCTTCATCCACCTGCCGTTCTTCATCCACCTGCCGTTCTTCCATACACCTGCCGTTCTTCCATCCATCTGCCGTTCTTTCATCCACCTGCCGTTCTTCCATCCACTTGCCGTTCTTTCATCCACCTGTCGTTCTTCCATCCACCTGCCGTTCTTCCATCCACTTGCCGTTCTTTCATCCACCTGTCGTTCTTCCATCCACCTGCCGTTCTTCATCCATCTGCCGTTCTTCCATCCACTTGCCGTTCTTTCATCCACCTGTCGTTCTTCCATCCACCTGCCGTTCTTCCATCCATCTGCCGTTCTTTCATCCACCTGCCGTTCTTCCATCCACTTGCCGTTCTTTCATCCACCTGTCGTTCTTCCATCCACCTGCCGTTCTTCCATCCACCTGCCGTTCTTCCATACACCTGCCGTTCTTCCATCCATCTGCCGTTCTTTCATCCAC
This sequence comes from Cherax quadricarinatus, assembly GCF_026875155.1. Lineage (NCBI taxonomy): Eukaryota > Metazoa > Arthropoda > Malacostraca > Decapoda > Parastacidae > Cherax > Cherax quadricarinatus. Next base: position 53,616,268 of record NC_069404.1, read on the forward strand.
CTGCCGTTCTTCCATCCACCTGCCGTTATTCCATACACCTGCCGTTCTTCATCCATCTGCCGTTCTTCCATCCACTCTGCCGTTCTTCCATACACCTGCCGTTCTTCCATCCACTGCCGTTCTTTCATCCACCTGCCGTTCTTCCATCCACCTGCCGTTTTCCATACACCTGCCGTTCTTCCATCCATCTGCCGTTCTTTCATCCACCTGCCGTTCTTCCATCCACCTGCCGTTCTTCCATCCATCTGCCGTTCTTCCATCCACCTGCGCGTTCTTCCATCCACCTGCCGTTTTCCATCACCTGCCGTTCTTCCATCCATCCTGCCGTTCTTCCATCCATCTGCCGTTCTTCATCCACCTGCCGTTCTTCCATCCACCTGCCGTTCTTCCATCCATCTGCCGTTCTTTCATCCACCTGCCGTTCTTCCATCCACCTGCCGTTATTCCATACACCTGCCGTTCTTCCATACACCTGCCGTTCTTCCATCCACCTGCCGTTCTTCCATCCACTTGCCGTTCTTTCATCCACCTGCCGTTCTTCCATCCACCTGGCCGTTTTCCATACACCTGCCGTTCTTCCATCCACTTGCGTTCTTTCATCCACTTGCCGTTCTTTCTCATCCACCTGCCGTTCTTCCATCCACCTGCCGTTCTTATCCATCCTTGCCGTTCTTTCATCCACCTGCCGTTTCCATCCATCTGCCGTTCTTCCATCCACCTGCCGTTCTTCCATCCACCTGCCGTTCTTCCATCCACCTGCCGTTATTCCATACACCTGCCGTTCTTCCATCCACCTGCCGTTCTTCCATCCACCTGCCGTTCTTCCATCCACCTGCCGTTCTTCCATCCACCTGCCGTTCTTCCATATACGTTCAGTTCCACAAGTTACTCCAGGTTTAGTACATATGGTCGCAGGTGCCCAGAGGCTCTCATTATCTATCATCATCTATTACAGCTTTGTCAAGCATTGATACTAAGTATTAAAGTTTTGCTGACTCATTTCTCTCTCTCTCTCTCTCTCTCTCTCTCTCTCTCTCTCTCTCTCTCTCTCTCTCTCTCCCTTGTGGGGTCCCAGTTCTCCCAATCTATTTCTTCGAGGTTGAAATCATCCATATGTGTGTGTGTGTGTGTGTGTGTGTGTGTGTGTGTGTGTGTGTGTGTGTATGTGTGTTGTGTGTGTGTGTGTGTGTGTGTGTATGTGTAAATCAAGACAGACGTAAAAAACGTAAAACGATACGTAATCCTGGAGACTCGAGCAATTTCAGTACGGCAGCGCAGGCGACTGCCCTCAGATTGTGGTAACGGCGAAGCTTTCCTTGTTTGGTTGTTAGGGGTTGTTAGTGTGGTGGTTGATGGTGTGTTATTGTTGCTGTGGTGGTGGTGCTAGTTTTGCTGCTACTGTTGTTGATGTGATTCTTAGTGTTATGGTTGTTGCGGTTGTTTTGATAATGTGGCTGTTGTTGTTGTTGTTGTTGTTGTTGTTCTAGCTGTTAGTGGCGTAGTTGTTCATCGTGTGGTTATCGTTGCGGTATTTTTGATGTGGTTACTGTTGTTGTTGTTGCTTTTGTGATTGTTGTTGGTATGGTTATTGCTCCAGTGGTTGCTGTGACTTGTGCGGTTGTTTATAGTGGTGGTCTGGTATTGTTACTGGTATGTTGTTATTGCTGTTGGTGATGTGGCTCTTGACGGTTTGTTTGCACGTTGTTAATATATGGTACAATTGGTCTGGATTGAGGACTATATTACAAACACAAAGCTGTGTTTGTCAGCAACTACATTACAAATACATCATCCAGCCCCTCAGAGCTGGGATACGTTCCTATGATAGAACAAGCATTGCCTCTCTGGATCACCGCACTGAGGTGCTGGAAGAGGATAATGCCTGCTCTGTGATCCACAGTTTCCCTAATGAGTTTGTGTTGCCTAACTCTCCTAGGAACATGGATGTCCATTGTTTTTTTTCCCATGAGTCGAGAGTTCCCGAAAGTGGAACAATATTCACAATGCCGTGGCTATAATAATAATAATATAATAATAATAATAATAATAATAATAATAATAATAATAATAATATCTTTATTTACTACAAGTGCATATACATGTACAAGGTATACAGACCATAGCTGACATCAGTGACATACTACTATATAGAAAGCCCCTTGTGCTGAGCATTTCGGGCAAATTAGGTGAGCTTTATCCCAGGATGCGATCCAAACCAATCGACTAACACCAAGGTAAATATTTTAAACTGATGGGTGAACAGGGACAGCAGGTGTCTTATGGAAACACGTCCCTAATATTTTTCCGCTGTACCGGAGGAAATTCGAACTCCGGACCTCAGTGTGTGTGACCTGAGTGCGCTAGTGATCGAGTTACGGGACAACTAATTCGCTACATAGGTGAGAATGCTTTTCGCAATGGTTCAGATATTACCGATACTTCGTCGGTAGGTTCCTTTCCTATGTGAGGGGTTTCGGTGAACGAAAGTGTAATGACGAACGGATTCCTCTCGATCTTTTCACCCTTCTGTTCTCCCCTTCCCCTTTTTTTTTATTTTCCAACCTCATCAATTTCCTCCCTATTTTATTTCCACTTCCCTCTCAATGATGGTTTTCAGCCAGGCAAAACTGTGGCTTTTTCTTGGAGGTTCCTCACTGTAATACGACTTACCTCTCACTCTCTAGTTTTCCAGAGTTGTGAGTGAAATTACTCAGAGAATATAAGAACATAAGAACATAAGAAAGGAGGAACACTGCAGGAGGCCTGCTGGCCCATACTAGGCAGGTCCTTTACAATTCATCCCACTAACAAAACATTTGCCCTACCCAATTTTCAATGCCACCCAAGAAATAAGCTCTGATGTGAAAGTCCCACTCAAATCCAACCCATCCCATCTGTACTTATCCAACCTAGATTTGAAACTACCCAAAGTCCCAGCCTCAATAACCCAACTAGGTAGACTGTTCCACTCATCAACTACCCTATTTCCAAACCAATACTTTCCGATGTCCTTTCTAAATCTAAACTTATCTAATTTAAATCCATTACTGCGCGTTCTCTCTTGGAGACATCCTCAAGACCTTATTAATATCCCCTTTATTAATACCTATCTTCCACTTATACACTTCGATCAGTCTCCCTCATTCTTCGTCTAACAAGTGAATGTAACTTAAGAGTCTTCAATCTTTCTTCATAAGGAAGATTTCTGATGCTATGTATTAATTTAGTCATCCTACGCTGAATGTTTTCTAACGAATTTATGTCCATTTTGTAATACGGAGACCAGAACTGAGCTGCATAATCAAGGTGAGGCCTTACTAATGATGTATAAAGCTGCAGTATGACCTCTCCTCCTCTCCTACTCTACTACCTGCTTCTGGGTCTCCTAGTTTTCTTCCTCCTCTTCCTCCCCCCACTCCTGCTACTGCTCCTTTTCCTTTTCCTGCTCCTTCTGATTCCTTCTGCTCCTCTTCTCCTTTCTCCCCCTCTTCCTTCTCCTCCTCCTCTTCCATCTTCCCGTTACACTTTTCCAACAGCGTCAATCTTGAATCTTCTAGCTACGCACCAAAAACCAACGTTCACAATCATTCCATTTTCTCAATGTCTCCTCCCCACTGAGAATAATACCGACAATAACGGCAATAAATTAAGAGAGAAAATAATTACTCTGACAAAAGAAAAAAAGTTGTTTGACTATAACCTAACAAGTTGCACAAGACTCGCGCGAAGTCACGTATAACACACAAGTACATGTACAAGGTATACAGATCATAGCTGACATCAGTGACATACTACTATATAGAAACCATACCACGGGCGGGATTGAACCCGCGGCCAGAGAGTCTCAATCCCGCCCGTGGTATGGTTTGTTTGCAATCGTGTCATTACGATTTCGTGAGTCATACTATATAGAAAGTCGCTTGTTACGCTGAGCATTTCGGTCAAATTAGGTCAGTTTTGTCCCAGGATGCGACCCACACCAGTCGACTAACACCCAGATACCCATTTTACTGATGGGGGACATAGACAACCGGTGTACGGAAACAAGCCCAATGTTTCTACCCTCGCCAGGAATCGAACCAGGACCCTCGCCGTGTGAAGCGAGAGCTTTAGCCACCAGGCCACGGAGCACCGTACTGTTCACTGACTTTGTTGAACAACAAGGTCAGTGTTTATGCTTGTCATCCCTCTCAGAGTTCACCGAACACCAGTGAGGGACAAGATCAATGAGGTCAGTGTTTGCTAGTCACTCCTGGTCAAATTCCTTGGTCGCCAGTGAAGGTTAAGGTCATTGTTTACGCTAGTCATCCCCTTGTACAGCTAACCAGCCATCAGAGGAGTAACTGTTTTCCTTTGGATTTATAAAACTTGTGTCAATCTGACGCTGTGTAGTACGCCAGCACATCGAAACTTATCCAAAAAAAGTTAATATGACATGCATACACCCTCTCCTCGTAAATACATTTTATTATTGTAGTCCAGTATAAACATAATCTCGGTGAATTCAAGTGTGGATGGCTGGTTTACTCCATAGATGGACTAGGGTAAAAATACAATTCCCCTTTTCAACTATTAAGCATGAATAAATCGTACATGTTGCATTAAGTGAATTTTAGTATTTTCTACGTATGTGTGACTTTTATTTTATTTATTTTTATGATTAGCAGTTGCGAAGAAAGGTAGTGCACAGCTTGCCTAGGTTGAAGTAATCTCTCACCTCAGGCAGTCAGTCAGTCATGTCTCGGCAGCTAGACTACAGTCTCCACTCAGCAGTAATACAGCTCTCAGTTAAGTATTCAATAGTGATTGGTTGGTTGGTTGGTTTATTAAGCGGTCTTGGATCTGTCTTGGTTGCCCAGAGGGTTATTAATGCACTCAACCCACGTCACACATAATAATATCTCAGCCAACCGGAAGAAGTGAGGTTGTAATTTCACCCTCATCAAAAAAACTCAAGTAATTTTTCCTATGGATAATAAAAAGTTAAGCTTTTTTCTTCGGGTTCAATGGATGCCAAACTAAATTGTCTCACGTCATGAGGACAGAGGTCAGGCTACTCATTACTACGTGGGAAAAAGATGAGGGATGAACACTGCAAATAGATTACTAATCAAATACTGGAGAGAGAGAGAGAGAGCGAGAGAGAGACATGTCCTAGTGCCCATTAAAGAATGGTACATTTTTAATGGGCACTATAATTAAAGATTGGCACATTCTTTAATTATATGCGAATTAAAATCTCAGCCCCAACGTTGTTGTACATTTTCCTAGTCTTGACAAATTTGGATTCTGGTGTTCAAATTTCAACACTGAATTAAGTAACTGTTTCCACGAATTCGTCTCCGTGATGTCTTGTTTACCTTGAAGTCTTCTCTGTGATGTCTTGTTTACCTTGAAGTCTTCTTGCAAACAATCTTATATTACAATTTTATCTTGAGATGAAAGTGAATGCTACGAGTCGACAAATACGTGTGGTAACTTTGATCAGTCAGGCTATTGGCACTCAGTCTTAAGAGATCCCTGACAGTCTGACTAATCACGAACTTGGCCGTGATTAGTAAACACAGGATCAAATGTTCACCACTTTTTGCACTCAAAGATATGCTTGGCTTTAGTGCTTAATTGAATTAAACACAATCCAGAAATATGAACAAGAGAAATATTAAAATGGCATAAAATACCGACAAGTTGGTAAGATACTTGTACAACAATTAGGTATCTTTATTCCGAAACGTTTCGCCTACACAGCAGGCTTCTTCAGTCGAGTACAGTAAAGTTGGCAGAAGCAGTGGAGATGTGAAAAGCGATGTAATCAGTCCATTACCCTTGAAAACGTAGTTTTGAGGTGGTCAGTTCCTCAGCCTGGAGAAGAGATTTGTTCTATAGTCCGAAACAATGTGAAGTTGAAGCGACTGTATGGAGACTTTACATACTGTTAGGCTGAGGGACTGACCTCCTCAAATCTGTCTTTAAGTGATGGACTGATTACGTCATCTTCACATCCCTACTGCTTCTGCCAACTTTTCTGTACTCTACTGAAGAAGCCTATTGTTTTGGCTGAAAGTTTCGGAATAGAGATACCTAACTGTTGCACATAACAATAAATAAAGAAGCAAGCAGTGTGTGGAGCAAGGAAAAATCCTTTATCCTGTGGTACCTCAGTCAGACCTATTTATAGAACATGCCAACAACAGGAAAGAAACCAGAGAATTCTGACACACAAAGGAGCATCATCTGCCAGGGTTCAGCGCATAGACGGTCATTACCTGACGAAGGAAAAACTCAAAGTGTCTAGCAAAAATCAATAATTTAGCTGGATGCTAAAGATATACTTTAATGAGATACGTGTTTATAATAACTCGTTGTCTGCTTGTGGGTCATCCACTGATGACAGAGAGAGAGACGCTTCTCAGTGTTTACATCCTGTGGAGACCTCAAGTAGAGTACAGGGAGAGTGAAGCTCTCGTTAAACAGGTAGTTACAGAAGGCAGCAGAAAGTTGATATCTGCAACGCCTCAAGTGGTCTGTGAGTGCATGTACTCGTGTGCATGTTTTCAAGCGCGTGCATGCATTCGTGTGCTTGACCACGTACGTGTGTCCATGTGTGGCAAGATGTGGATTCGTCATCGCTGTGTCATAACCAGTGTTGTAGTCATCATGGCTGCCACTGTCCTTCTGGTATGTATCACACAAAGAATATAATCCCTAAAAAATATGAATTACTTATATATATATATATATTATATAATATATATATATATATATATATATATAATTTTAAAATATATATATATATATATATATTATGTATTATATATATATATAAATATATATATTATATATATATATATATATATATATATTATATATATATATATATATATATATTTATTAAAATATCCAGCAAGCGTGCATGAGCGTGTTAGATAGGAGTGAATGGAGAGAATGTACTTGGGACCTGACGATCTGTTGGAGTTGTGAGCAGGGTAATATTTAGTGAAGGGATTAAAAGGAAACCGGTTATTTTCATATAGTCGGACTTGAGTCCTGGAAATGGGGAAGTACAATGCTTGCACTTTAAAGGAGTGGTTTGGGATATTGGCAGTTTGGAGGGATATGTTGTGTATCTTTATATGTATATGCTTCTAAACTGTTGT
>NC_069404.1:53628424-53630924 GCF_026875155.1 Cherax quadricarinatus
CTGAGAACACAGTGATGGACTCATGCTGCTGAGAACACAGTGATGAACTCATGCTGCTGAGAACACAGTGATTGGACTCAATGCTGCTGAGAACACTGTGATTGGCCCTCATGCTGCTGAGAACACAGTATGAACTCATGCTGCCTGAGAACACAGTGATAGAATCAGGGCACTGAGAACACAGTGATAGAACTCATGCTACTGAGAACACAGTGATGAACTCATGCTACTGAGAACACAGTGATGGACTCATGCTGCTGAGAACACAGTGATAGGAATCATGCTGCTGAGAACACAGTGATGAACTCATGCTACTGAGAACACAGTGATGGACTCATGCTACTGAGAACACAGTGATGAACTCATGCTACTGAGAACACAGTGATGAACTCATGCTGCTGAGAACACAGTGATGGACTCATGCTGCTGAGAACACAGTGATGGACTCATGCTGCTGAGAACACGGTGATTGACTCATGCTACTGAGAACACAGTGATAGGAATCATGCTACTGAGAACACAGTGATGGACTCATGCTGCTGAGAAAACAGTGATGGACTCAGGCTGCTGAGAACACAGTGATGGACTCATGCTGCTGAGAACACGGTGAGGGAACTCATGCTGCGAGAACACAGTGATGGACTCATGCTACTGAGAACACGGTGATGGACTCATGCTGCTGAGAACACAGTGATGGACTCATGCTACTGAGAACACAGTGATGGAATCATGCTACTGAGAACACAGTGATGGACTCATGCTACTGAGAACACAGTGATGGACTCATGCTGCTGAGAACACAGTGATGAACTCATGCTGCTGAGAACACAGTGATGAACTCATGCTGCTGAGAACACAGTGATAGGAATCATGCTACTGAGAACACAGTGATAGGAATCATGCTGCTGAGAACACAGTGATAGGAATCATGCTGCTGAGAACACAGTGATGAACTCATGCTGCTGAAACACAGTGATAGGAATCATGCTGCTGAGAACACAGTGATGGACTCATGCTGCTGAGAACACAGTGATGGACTCATGCTGCTGAGAACACAGTGATGAACTCATGCTGCTGAGAACACAGTGATAGGAATCATGCTACTGAGAACACAGTGATGAACTCATGCTACTGAGAACACAGTGATGAACTCATGCTACTGAGAACACAGTGATGGACTCATGCTGCTGAGAACACAGTGATGAACTCATGCTACTGAGAACACAGTGATGGACTCATGCTGCTGAGAACACGGTGATTGACTCATGCTACTGAGAACACAGTGATAGGAATCATGCTACTGAGAACACAGTGATGGACTCATGCTGCTGAGAACACAGTGATGGACTCATGCTGCTGAGAACACAGTGATGGACTCATGCTGCTGAGAACACAGTGATGGACTCATGCTGCTGAGAACACAGTGATGGACTCATGCTACTGAGAACACAGTGATGGACTCATGCTGCTGAGAACACAGTGATGGACTCATGCTGCTGAGAACACAGTGATGGACTCATGCTGCTGAGAACACAGTGATGGACTCATGCTGCTGAGAACACAGTGAGGGACTCAGCGCTGAGAACACAGTGATGGACTCATGCTACGAGAACACAGTGATGGACTCATGCTGCTAAACACGTGATGGACTCATGCTACTGAGAACACAGTGATAGGAATCATGCTACTGAAAAACACAGTGAAGAATCATGCTACTGAGAACACAGTGATGGACTCATGCAACTGAGAACACATGAAGGAATCATGCTACTGAGAACACAGTGATGGACTCATGCTACTGAGAACACAGTGATGGACTCATGCTACTGAGAACACAGTGATAGGAATCATGCTACTGAGAACACAGTGATGGACTCATGCTACTGAGAACACAGTGATAGGAATCATGCTACTGAGAACACAGTGATGGACTCATGCTAACGAGAACACAGTGATGGGGATGATACTACCGAGAACAAAGTGACGGGATTCAGTCACATCACAGTCACATCACAGTCACATCACAGTCACATCATGTGAAAGAAGACACAAGCGCAGTGTTAGCACATTTTATTGAGAACACTTTTCGACACCAGTGGCGTCTTCAGTACAGGATCGAAGACACCATTTGTGGCGATACGTTCTCTTAATGACATCTCCTAACACTGCACATGTCTCCAGATTTCAGAGCATTTGCACACACACACACACACACACACACACACACCACACACACACACACACATACTCACTCACTGTTCTTCAATAGACTGCAAAATAAACCGTGAAGTTACTTAGAACTTAACAACAATCTCCGTGTCGGAGGAGATTGCCTTACCCTTGTACCGTAGATCCGCTGCTGCCGCTGTACCGCACGGTACACCTTGAGCTGGATTATATATTTCTGAATATATATACTTCTAGATTATATACTTCATTATATGCTTCTAGAATATACTCCTACATTATATACATCTGGGTTTTATATATCTAGATTATA
>NC_069404.1:53635924-53660924 GCF_026875155.1 Cherax quadricarinatus
AAAAGAAGAAAATTAAAAAGTGAATACAGGAAAGAGTAAGGTTATGAGGATAACAAAAAGATTAGGTGATGAAAGATTGGATATCAGATTGGAGGAGAGAGCATGGAGGAGGTGAATGTATTCAGATATTTGGGAGTGGACGTGTCTGCGGATGGGTCTATGAAAGATGAGGTGAATCATAGAATTGATGAGGGGAAAAGGGTGAGTGGTGCACTTAGGAGTCTGTGGAGACAAAGAACTTTGTCCTTGGAGGCAAAGAGGGGAATGTATGAGAGTATAGTTTTACCAACGCTCTTATATGGGTGTGAAGCATGGGTGATGAATGTTGCAGCGAGGAGAAGGCTGGAGGCAGTGGAGATGTCATGTCTGAGGGCAATGTGTGGTGTGAATATAATGCAGAGAATTCGTAGTTTGGACGTTAGGAGGAGGTGCGGGATTACCAAAAATGTTGTCCAGAGGGCTGAGGAAGGGTTGTTGAAGTGGTTCGGACATGTGGAGAGAATGGAGCGAAACAGAATAACTTTAGGAGTATATCAGTCTGTAGTGGAAGGAAGGCGGGGTAGAGGTCGGCCTAGGAAAGGTTGGAGGGAGGGGGTAAAGGAGGTTTTGTGTGCGAGGGGCTTGGACTTCCAGCAGGCATGCGTGAGCGTGTTTGATAGGAGTGAATGGAGACAAATGGTTTTTAATACTTGACGTGCTGTTGGAGTGTGAGCAAAGTAACATTTATGAAGGGGTTCAGGGAAACCGGCAGGCCGGACTTGAGTCCTGGAGATGGGAAGTACAGTGCCTGCACTCTGAAGGAAGGGTGTTAATGTTGCAGTTTAAAAACTGTAGTGTAAAGCACCCTTCTGGCAAGACAGTGATGGAGCGAATGATGGTGAAAGTTTTTCTTTTTCGGGCCACCCTGCCTTGGTGGGAATCGGCCAGTGTGATAATAAAAATAAAATATATATATATATATATAATTATATATATATATATATATATATAATATATATATATATAAATATATATATAATATTATATATATATATATATATATATATATATATATATATATATAACAATTCCCACTAATTTTCATCACCATTACCAATAGCTAAAATTATTTCGAAACATTTTTTCTGAGTGGCTGACAAATGATTAAAAATCATCACCTGATAATTACATGACCTCCACCACACTATGAGTGATATGCGTGCAAAATTGAACGTTGCCTGGATTGCCCAGCCATCCCGGTGTCAGACGTGTCCCAACTATTTTTATTTTTGCTTGTGTTGTATATACGCGTTTTTCCAGAGTTTTGTAAAATACTTGAAGTTAGATTGGCAAAATTAAACTTAAAGTATTTTACATTTTGATATTTGATACCAAAATTGTATATTGGTATCAACAAATACCAATATGCAGGAGGACAGATGTATTGTACAGGGAGTCGAAGGGACAGAAACAGGGAGAGAGAGAGAGAGAGAGAGAGAGGGGAGAGAGAGAGACAGAGAGAGAGAGAGAGAGACAGAGATAGAGAGGGAGATGAGAAGTAAAGTTGTAAGCCAGAAGACTTAAATAAAGAAAAGAGGGGAAGTGACAAGAAAGAATGCTTAATTACAGGTGTCGCCATCATGGTTCATGCCACCGAGGTGTGTTGCTATTTTTTAGTGTAGACAACGGTACGGCAAGGCAGTATACTCTCTATTTGAATGATAAAATTAGGTATATTCCTTCATATGTCATATATATCCAACTGTATATATATATAAAAATATTTTATAAAATATTTTATATATATATATATAATATATATATATAATATATATATATATTATATATATATATATATATATATGTCGTGCTGAATAGGTAAAACAGACCAATTAATAAGAACTCAAAATTAAGTCCTTTCTAAAATTTTATCTTGTACGTTTAAAGATATATTGTTTTCATTTATATTAATGTGAAAATTAGTAATTTTGTATCAAAGGAACCTTAGAAAAACTTACCTAGCCTTATTTTAACAATCGCAATTTAATTTAACCTAATCCAACTAAATATATTTTAGATAAAGTTGCAACAATTTAATAATAAACAAACACAGTGAAATATATTTTTTTTGCTTAGGTTCAGAATGATTTTTGCGAAATTACTGCATACACAAATTTTCGCTTGTCTTATTCGGCAAGAAGAGCGTTGCTATTTAAGTCAAAATCGCCTCCGGATGCAACTTCCCAACAATTCCAGGAACAGCTTTTGAAAATAGATCACTGTCTGGAAAATCTTCCAGCTCCTGCCCCAAACATCTTGCTGCTGGGGGATGTCAACTCAAGGCACCTAAAATGGAGGAATGTAAGAAATAATGTTGTAGCAAAGATAACACCAGGAGGCAGCTCAGATGAAAACTCGCACACACATGAACTATTAAATCAGCACCAAATTCACCTTAAACCAGCAAATAATAGAGCCAACAAGACTGGAGAATACACTGGACCTCATCTTCGCTAACAATGGTGATCTGATATGAAATATTACCATATCAAAGGCAATATATTCAGATCACAGCATAATAGAGGTTCAGACAGGTAAATGCATGTGCGGGGCCCCAGACCAACAAAATGTCATCAGTCACGAGGGAACCTTCACCAAATTCAACTTCAATAACAAACATAAGGGGGGAAAAAAAGTAAAACCGGGGTCCTAAATGATATAAACGGGAAGATAACCTAAGAAAAACGAATCCAAACCTATTTTCTTGAAAAAAAATTACCCTCTGTTGAACTCGAGGTATGCTAAGGAAATTTTCCCTGAAAGGGAAAAAGGGAAGAAAAAGATTTTAAACTAAAAGAAAAAGGGCGCTCCCTATACAGGCGAAGGCAAAGAATAACAAGGGCTAAAAGGGGCCCAAATATATCTTAATGCGAAAGGAGACACGGGTCAGAGAAATAGAAAAAAATCAAAACTTAAGCTAAAGGAACCCTTAAGGAGTAAAAGAAACCCCCCCCCCCCCGGGAAAACAAAAACAAAAATTTAAAAATTAAAAAGATACCCAAAATATTTTCTTTTTTTTATGCCAAATCAAAAGGTCGAGAAACAACACCCATATTGAGCCCCAACTTAGACGAAGGGGGTCCTAAACAGATGACAGAAGGGAAATGAGTGAGCTACTGGGTTTTTAGTGAGCCGTTTTCCCCAGACTGAAAATTCCGAAGCCTAATGATTTTTTTTTTACCCCAAAAAGACACAAAATTTTGGTAGAATCAGACCTATCTAAATATTACCCCTGAGGGGAAAATGACTTCAAAAAAAGGCGAAAAAAGACATGCCCATGCACTCTGCCCCTGGCCCAGACTCACCGGAACTCCCCGGTTCATCAAGAACTGCAAGAACCCCCTTCTTTGCTTTTAAAAATCCTAGGGGAGAAAGAGGGGGGACATGGGGGGTCTTTGCACAGCTCAAAAACCAGCGGGGACTTTAGCCCCACTCCAAAAAAGAGGGCGGGAAAATAAAAAAGCAAAGAACTACAGAGGGATAGCGATAACACCCGTTTCACAAATAGTATTTTAAAAAGTTTTCATTAATTTTGATCAGGGGGTGTAATAGCGCAAAAAATGCGTTGATAAAGGAATAACGGGGAAAAAAGTTGGAGATGGATATAAAATTTTCCCTTACAAATAGAACACAAAGAAAAAGAAATTAAACAGAGTAAAGTCGGGAGGCGGTGCTGTGAAAAACTCTGTTCCACAAGGGGACGTACCCCCCTCCCTTTCCCTTTTCCCCATCCTCATATCTGAATAGACAAAGGAATTTTAAAACCACAGCACCGGTCTTCCTTTGCAGAGACACCCAATCGGGTTTACTTTTCCCCCCACTGAAAACACTGCAAAAAACCCAGGGGGACATCAACCAGACTTCAAATGGGCCTCAAAAATAATATGAAGTTCCCAAAGATGAAAAAATTTTTAATTTTCTCCGATATGGAAAAAAGGAAGAAATTAAAAACTATATCGGGGGTATGAAACAAAAATTTGCCACACAAAAGAGCGATAAACTAATGTTTTAAAAAACCTGGGATTTTTAATGTCAGGGATCTCACTTTTAAAGACCCCAAATTGTATCAATCGCAAATTTTCTAGAAAAATGACAGAATGGGGTAAAGAGGGAAACCCTTTAAAATGGGAGGCCCCAAAAACCCCGATGACATTTTTCAGGTCCCTTGGGTTTTATCTTTGGCCCGGGGAAAATTGTTGCAAAACTAAAAGCACCAAATTTAAGGGGAAGGGGAAATTTTCCCTTTTCTGGAAAAAGTGTTTGAGAAAACCCCACGGCACAAAAAACTCGATTTAAAAACCCCCAGTTACTGGGAACTCTCCCAACCCCTTTCTCAAAACCCGTACTCCCTTTCAACGCAGGCGGGGGGAGATACATGATTTTAAAACACTTTTTAAAAACCTAGAGGGGAAATTGTACCAAAAAATTACACACGAAAATCACTCCCTGTGAAAGCAAAAAGAAACGGGAGACGATTTCAACATCCCTTCATTTTAAAAAAAGGGGCCCCACTTGCACGATAAGGGGGCAACACAATAAGTGTCAGAGGGCCCCCAAAAACCCTTTAACTGCCTTCCAGCATACATTTAAGGGGATTACCAAAAACCCCCGGCTGTCTTCAAGAAAAGGGGCTGGCGGCACCTGAAAATTCCAAAAGCCTTTACCAGCCAAAAATCTGGTTCTAGCGGGTTGCGTGCGAAACCCAAAAGTTTAAAAACCTGGGTTTATCCGGTCCTGATTTTACCATGAGGCCTGATCACAGATCGGGCAAGCGGGGGCGTTGTTTAGCCAAATTGCTTTCATTTTTTTAATTATCTATTATTTGTTTTAAAGTTTTGATCACTTAGATTCATTAGTCTCAATGTTTTTCTGATGACTTTATTTTCAAATTGTTCAAAGTTTCTCTTTATTTAATAATAATAATAATAATAAAAATAAAAATAATAATAATAAATAAAATAATAATAATAATAAATTATAATAATAATAATAATAATAATAATAATAATAATAATAATAAAAATAATATAATAATAAAAAATAATAATAATAATAATTAATAATAATAATAACAATAATTAATATAACAATAATAATAATAATAATAACAATAATAATAATAAATAATAATAATAATAATAATAATAATAATAATAATAATAATAATAAAAAATTATAAAAATAATAATAATAATAATAATAATAATAATAATAATAATAATAATAATAATAATAATAATAATAATAATAATAATTACAAAAAGAAGAAAAGAAGAAGAAAAACGAAGAAGAGTAAAAATTAACGGTAATGCAGTAGTTTACCACAGTGTTCTGACATCTCTGTAGTTCATCTACGTAAGTTCACTCGTTTATTTGTGTCTATCTTCCTTGATACTTTCAAGACTAAAATGTTTGTGAATGTCCACCATTTCTATGTCCAATGTTGTGTGTGTGTGTGTGTGTGTGTGTGTGTGTGTGTGTGTGTGTGTGTGTGTGTGTGTGTGTGTGTGTGTGTGTAACAGGTGGCCTGGAAGCACTAATGCTCCACTAAATGCTTCACTCTCCTCCTTAGAGAACTTCGAATACCAATTTAAACTTAATTATCCACAAATACTTGCATATTAAACACCACTATTTAGAAAGCAGTTATGTTTTAACAGTCTCTCTCTCTCTCTCTCTCTCTCTCTCTCTCTCTCTCTCTCTCTCTTTTCTCTCTCTCTCTCTCTCTCTTTTCTCCTCCTCTCTCTCCTCTCTCTCTCTCTCTCTCTCTCTCTCTCTCTCTCTCTCTCTCCCCTTTCTCTTCGTCACTCCCTGTGTCCATTTGGTCTGTCATCTGTCACTATTTGCTTTGCGTAAATTCACTAAACCCATTGATCAGCTTACAGTCTCATCACAGCAAAAGGTGTGAGGAATTCCTTCCGTAACCGAGAAAAAATAAACCCAACTAACTTTTCTTCTACCACCCCCACAGTCAAAAAACACTACTATCCCACCGCCTTACCCCACTACTACTACCACCATCACCATTTAAACCCCCTCAGGGTGCTCCCCCCCAGTCCAGTCATTTTGTTTGTGTTTTCACTGTTTTAAAATTTGCGAAAACTCATCCAGCTCCTCAGAGATGGGGCGCGTACCATATATATAAAATTTTTATATATTTATATATATATATTTTATATATATATATTTATTAGAGAGAGGGAGAGAGAGAGAGGGGAAGAACGCGTTCAGCAGGGGACTCGATACTGTACTGGGACGAAAGTTCCCAGGCAGCGCTCTTATCCACTGGGCCCACAAAAGAAAGTTTATTCAGGTTACCAAATCGGTTACTAGAATTATCATCTTGCAGTATATTGTAAGAACCCGGGAAAACCCCAAAAAGTCGAAAGAGTGACTTTTTTCCATTGGGGTCCTTTTCCCTTATTATTAAAATTAAAGGTTTAAAATTTTCTTATTATTCTAAAATAAAGTAACATGTTTTTCAACTAAAAAGATTTTAATACACGGGGGTCTTAAGACTATTTTCTACAGGGGGGTTCATTACTGGGGAAAAAGGTAAAAATTTACACGTTTTTTTAGCAAAAAAATAGAAAATCATTCCCCCCCTTTCTGTAGTACATTCATCAGACACCTTTTGGCATTTTTCTAAACTGGTTCATGCTATGACTGCTTTTTACATGTGCGGGTAATCGTCCCTTCCCTTTTTGCTGTAAAAAAAGGGGTTTGAAGCCTGGCCAATACTGTGGGTACTCAAGTTGTGCTCTTCTCCCCCAGTTCTATGATTGTTTGGGTTCCCAAACCCTTTACAAAATTTCAGTAAAATATTTGGACATGTTTGTGGCAATTTTAAAAAAATGATTTAGCTTCAGTTGTTTTACTCTGATAAATTTTTTATGTGAGCAAAAAGGGATTGAAGTTCGAAGCACCATTCTTAGGAACTTAGAGGGATGTTATCGGGCCTGTGCTCTTAGTTTGGTTTAACCTGCTTAGTTCTTTTTGAATAAAGTCATGAGATACACTTTTTAGTTGACAACGTTTGGGGGTTACCCCTTTTTTGGTATAGTAGTTTGAAAATATAAAGGGCGTGTTAAAAGGGATTTGATGCGTGGTAGTTTATTCTAGTGTTTGGGGAACAGATGTGTGTAGGGGAAATTTAAAACAAATTTTCCACCTAGATTTTGTGGGATACTCATTATCGATAAGGTACTATGTTTGACCCATCTATGGCTTATGGCTATACCCCCAAAGTTTTTGTTTTGCAGAGCTTTTGGGGTTATGCTTTTACCTTCAATTTTTTAGCGTATGCTTTGCCCTTTTTCCTTTTTTAAACTCTGCACTTGTTCCTCACCCTTTGGAATTCATTTAGTGCCCGCAAAATCCCGTCTGTTTGCTTTAAATCTTTTTAGCAGCTGGTTCTGAATTTCTATTATCTAATATCCAGTATCACCGGGTTCTTTCTTTGTTTAATCCCACCTCTTTAATGGTGCAATATATCAAGGATGGTAGTGAACTTGTTTTGAATTTTTTTCCCCGGCATCGTTTCGTCCGCAAATTTTTATCTCTGCCCGTCACAATTGTTTTTGCCTTTTACCAGTGTTTATTTAAGTAGTTTTAGTTGACCTCATTTTTATTGTCCTTTGTAGGCCTATCCTATCCCTAATGATTTTCCTGGTGCAGTAAATGATGAAATGATCACTAAGGCCTGTGGTAATGACGCCTGACTGACTAATGTTCTCAGAGCGGTTACAAAGTATGTGGTCAATTAGGGTGGCTGAGAACTGTGTGATCCGGGTTGGTATATTAATCAGTTGAGTGTAACTATTTAAACCTAGAATTTGCTTATATCTTTTGCATAGCCCGTTATTTTGCTGCTGAAAACAGATATTAAAGTCACCCAGTATTATTGTCTCGCAATTGTTTTCAAGTCCGGACAAGACTCTGGAAAAGTCTTCTAAGAACTGGTCCTGGGTGGGAGGGCGGTAACTAGTTCCTACTAAGATGGGTTTGGTCTTGGGAAGCAGCACTTCAAACCATAGAATCTCCAGTTTATTGTTATTTAAATCAGGTCTTGGGTTGTAAGCTAAGTAGACACATACTCCACCACCTTTTCTGTTTCTATCTAAGCCACATAAACTGGGCAGCCTGGTTCACAAGCAGTATCCGAGGACATACGGTGGTGTGGATGCCTCTGAACTAATTTCATAATACTCCCTGCTTGGTGTACTAGCCCAGCGAGCAGTATTTTATATTACTGTACCCACGAACGAGTGGTATTGGGTACAATAATATAAAATACTGCTCGCTGGGCTAGTACACCAAACAGGAAGTAGAATGAAATTAGCTCAGAGGCATCCACACCACCGTATGTCCTCGGATTACGGGTAAAGCACCTAGCTTGGCTGGATGCGTCATTCTTGAGAATTGTGGGTCTCGTGGACTAGAGCGTCATGTGTATTTCGCTCACCATGAGGCGGGCCAAAGCAGCATGGGTTCGACTCCTTGGTTAGTCGCAATGTTGTTATATATATATATATATATATTATATATAATATATATTTATATATATATATATATATATATATATATTATATATATATATATATATATATTATATATATATATATATATATATATATATATATATATATATATAAAGTTGATCATTTTAAGAAAAAAACTTTAATTTCTTTCTCAAAAAGGACAGCGAGGATCCTTCACACGCAGAAAATAAAAACTCTTTGATGACAATAATGCCCAGAAAATAATCCAATTTGGACTTCGTTAAACCCAACAGTTTATTACTGTAACGGATAATAGTGGAAATAATGATGGTTATTTGAAGACATGTGAAGGTTAATACTTCCGAGATGTGAAGTTTGTGTGCGTGTGTACTAACCTATATGCTGATTGCAGGGGTCGAATCACATCTCAACCCCTGCAATCACATGTAGGTGAGTATACACACACACAGACACACACACACACACACGCACACACACACACACACACACACACACACACACACACACACACAATCAATAAATCAATCTGAAAGTTCCTTCAGTTTAAAAGACAAACAACTTACAGCATCGGAAAAGAAAAAGCCTCCAGAGTTTATATCACATCAAATTTCTCCACAGTGATTCATGTACAAAACATCTCACCAGGTTAACAAGGCATCAACCACCCAAAAACTACGACTTAATATAATAATTCATCAATCCCATCTACCCCTTCTTACCCACAGCCGTCTATCCCTTTTCTCTCGTCCACTGAGCTATCACTACAAGGAATCTGTTGCTTCTTATCCCACGATGCAATTCTTGATGTCCTCGTCATCCTTCTCAAGTCTCGGGTCTCAGACCGACTGATTTAATATAACACATTTCTTGTGGTGGAATATGACAGAAATTCTTAATTAGCTTTTGCTTCCTCAATTTCACATTTATGTAAAGTTGAGTAGCAACTGCACACTTCAAGGGTGCCAACACTTGTAAAATAGTGAAAACCCAGTGATGGACTGCACTACTCACGAATGAAACAATGCACTACTCACCTACCAGTCAAACAATGCACTACTCACGAATAAAGCAATGCACTACTCCCCTACCAGTCAAACACTGCACTACTCACGAATAAAGCAATGCACTACTCCCCTACCAGTCAAACACTGCACTACTCACGAATAAGCAATGCACTACTCACCTACCAGTCAAACACTGCACTACTCACGAATAAAGCAATGCACTACTCCCCTACCAGTCAAACAATGCACTACTCACGAATAAAGCAATGCACTACTCCCCTACCAGTCAAACAATGCACTACTCACGAATAAAGCAATGCACTACTCCCCTACCAGTCAAACACTGCACTACTCACGAATGAAACAATGCACTACTCCCCTACCAGTCAAACACTGCACTACTCACGAATAAAGCAATGCACTACTCACGAATAAAGCAATACATTACTCACCTACGTATCCTGGTAATCTTAGCCTCCATGTCACCCAGGTAGTTGGTAAGGGCAGTGACGACCTGTCGTTCCAGGGCGAACACTGCCGTCAGGTCGTGGATGGAGGTATAGACTTCCGCCTCCGCCTGGAAGGGAGCCCCCATTCCCAGCAGGAGGAAGAAAAGGACCCAGCACGACCGCATCTGTGTAGGAGAGAATTCGTGAACTATTAGTAAGGCTAGATTAGTGAGGGTAAATTGGTGATAGGTCTATCAGCGGTCCGTGCAGGCTTTTCTTATATTCTCAATACCACACAATGCGCGTAAAATAAATAAATAAATTCATGTTGAGCGCCATAACCAAATGGGCAAGACGTGGTGGAGGCTTGATCCTCCGTCTGCTGAGCGCCAAACAGAAGCCCTTTCTATTCGTACTCACTACTGGGTTCTGTCAGTTGCCGGAGACTCAACAAGTGACAGATGCTTGAAGCCTCCGTGGCTTCAGGCATGGAATAAGGCCCTCTGGCGCACGCTGGTCACAGATGGTAGGTGTTCAGTCTCTGTTGCACTCGCTCTCTCTCTCTCTCTCTCTCTCTCTCTCTCTCTCTCTCTCTCTCTCTCTCTCTCTCTCTCTCTCTCTCTCTCTCTCTCTCTCTCTCTCTCTCTCTCTCTACGTCTTTAGCTAAGTACGTGACAAGCGCACATGGTGATATGCACCCAGGGTTTAATCTGTGTTGGACATTGTCACACACACACACACACACACATATATATATATATATATATATATATATATATATATAATATTTTATATATATATATATATATATATATATATATATATATATATATATATATATATATATACATGTAATATATTCAAATTTTGGTAATGGTCTTCTGACACGTGACTTTGGGAAGTCAACAGCATGAAGGAATTAAAATCATGAAAATGGAGGCCAAGGAAGGAAAACCCGAGAGAGAAAGAATACAGTGAGAGGAAAACGAAGGGATGCCTCTTCACCTCACACCAGGAGAAAAACCTGGGAATAACAAAACATATCTTCAGAGTCACACACAAAAAATCACATACCATTCACGGCGAACAGAAATCTTACGAACGTGAGAACTGCCTTTAACTACCCATTTAGTCATTCGAGACGCTGTGTATCGAGAATATGACATTTTGTATCAAGAATATGATAATATGTATCATGAACGTGACACTATGTTTCAAGAACATTTCACCATTTATGAAGAATAAGACACTATATATTAAATATATGACACTATAATCAAGAATATGAAACAATGAATCAAGAACATGACTCCGTGTATCAAGAATATCAGACAGCCATGGAGTACGCAGAACCATGTTATCGAGTACGTAATAATAAGATTTAAAGCCTATCGGAGCCGAGAGAAAATGTACTCTTGGGATTAACTCAAGGAACTGGATCTCCCACTACTGAGGGGAAGGAAACTCTGGGGTGAAATGAAAAAAAAATAAAAAGTAATTAGTGGACAAGGACATGGTTATTTGATTTCAAATAACAAAAACTCGGACGACGAAGGATACGAGGAAACACTTTTTAACTAGAAGCCCAGGGAAAAAAAAGAGTGGAACGAGCTGGGTGATGAGGCGATGGAGGCAAACTTCAAGCACAGCTTCAGGAACAGGTAAGATGGAGAACACCACTGGGTATGCGAACTCTCCCACGTCTCTTGGGAGCTCTCCTCCTCTCTTGCAGGCTCTCCTCCTCTCTTCTCTTGAGAGCTCTCAGCGTGATAGAGGCTGTGGCGCTGAACACTTATCAAAACTGAGGTGCTGACCACCTCGAAGTCTTTTCTTCAAGGCTGAGGGACTGATCATCCTCGCATATAACTCTTCGCTGCTTCTGCTGCTACCAAAGAACCCGGGTTTAATCATCAGGTGAGACGGAACTTACAGTAAGTTGAGCTACACCTCCTGCCACTCTTCACCTAGCAGTAAATATGCAGGTAAAAGTTGTGGGTCGTATCCTAAGGACGATGAGAAGGAACCAACGGATATAAGCCACACTGTTTGGCTTTCTTGGGTTATCCTGGGTTAGTAGCCTTTCGAGGAGAGTATTTAAAGAGAGTCTTTTTTGAAACAAACTTCACGTCTTGTACCGAGCTATCATTCAAGTCACGCCCGTGAATGCTTACCCTCCGCCTTGCTTCGCAAGACGTAAAAATAAAAGGCAAATGAAGATCCTCAGTTCACTCGTCAAGACGATTACTGCTGGAGAGATAGTCACGGACAAAACATATTAGCTTGTTTGGCAACCAGCCAGAGTTTGTAATTGGCACTTCCTATGTTGCTATCACTTCCTGGGTGCTACCTGCCTCTACTCACTTCCTTTTGGCCCCATCTTCTTTCCCCTTCCAAGTTCCACTACCAGTGACGTTCTACCCTGGCAGCCCGACCTGAGGCCAAACTTCTCTTTCTTGACTGCTCGGTCAAGCTAAGACATGAACACCACACATGAAGGAAGGATGGAGAAGAGTTATCCACATAAATGAATAAGAAACGAAGACCCCTAAAAAAAAAATCTGTGCCCATTTTTATAGGTGATTTCGTTAGTTAATGTTCAACAAGTTGATCTTAAACCCATTCAGTAATAAAAATTGCAAAATTTAAGTTATGCTAGGTTAGGTCGGGTTATATTAAATGAAGTCTGGTTTGGTCCGGGTTAGTTAGGTTAAGTTAGGTTATGTTATGTTTGGGTAAGTTCCTGGAGAGCGAAACGTTGCCAAAATAAAATGTCACATTAGTTGCACTTGTGTCCTTTCACCTAACATATTCTCGGCAATTCTACCAACGTTAATACAAGTTATGTTTGATATGATTATTTCTCGAACTCGTAATTATAGTTTAATTAATAAGTTCTGGTTTAATAATCCCAAAGTATTTTATTACAAATTAAATGAATCCATATATATATATATATATATATATATATATATATATATATATATATATAATATATATATATATATATATATATATATATATATATATATATATATATATATATATATATATATATATATATATATATTATATATATATATATATATATATATATATATATATATATAATATATATATATATATATATATATATATATATATATATATATATATATGTATATATATATATATGTCGTGCCGAATATGTAAAACTGGTCAATTAACAAGAACTCATTTAAAATTAAGTCCTTTCTAAAAATTTCTCTTATACGTTTAAAGATATATTTTTTTCATTAATGTTGATGTAAAAATTTATAATTTTGCACCAAAAGGAACTTAGAAAACTTACCTAACCTTATTATAACAAGCGCAATTTATTTTAGCCTAACCCAACTAAATATATTTTAGATTTGTTTACAATAATTTAATACTAAACAAACACAGTGAAATAATTTTTTTTCGTTAGGTTCAGAATGATTTTGGCGAAATTATTGCATACACAAATTTTCACTTGTCCTATATGGCAAGATGAGTGTTGCTATTTAAGCCAAGATCGCAAGCTCTGCCTATTCGGCACGACATATATATATATATATGGCCCGATCGCTGAAAAGGTGCTTGCCAACATGCTCAGGGCTGCAACATCAGATAAGGAGATTACCCATCTCCAGACTGTGAGCGCACCTCACTCCGGGGACTTCCTCCAAACAGTTCCCATATCGGCAATGGGAACGCGACTCGACCCTAAGATCCTCCGTATTGCAGTGGCTCTGCGCCTTGCTGCCCCAATTCACACAGAATATACGTGTATTTGTGGCGAAGCGCAAGGAGACCAATACGGTCTACATGGTCTTAACTGTTCCAAAACCAAGGGCTGGCATGCAAGACACAGCTGGATGCCCAGCCGAGAGGGAGCCCCGATCGCTAGCAGCCAACAATACCCACAACCCAGCAAACTGCCCTGAAGGGATCACCATCTATCCTTGGAAGAATGGCAAACTCTTAGCATGGGGCTATACCTGTGTGTCCACACTGGCTGACACCTATATCCATCACAGTGTGGGGCGACAGGGAGGAGCTGCTGACCACAGGGAGGAGTACAAGATCAGCAAGTACAGGGACATAAGCCAACAGTATCAATTTGTCCCAGTGGGATCAGAGACCTTGGGATCATGGGGAAAAATGCTACACGTTTCCTTAAAGAATTGGGTTCCAGACTCATCGACACCACCAGGGACCCAAGGGCAGCCACTTTCATGTTCCAGCGCCTCAGCATAGCCATCCAGAGGGGAAATACTTGCTGCATACTTGGCTCGCGTCCAGCCTCGGAGGAGCTGGAGGAAATTCATGATCTTTGATACATTGTGCCATTGTATTCATGTTTATGTTTTTCTGTAAATGTATTCTGTTTACTAGTAAATGTTCACAAAGAATATCAAATATAGGGGGTGGTAGGAGAAGAAAATATTCAAACAGCTCCGGGGAGAACCTTGAGTTTTCCCTGAAGTACGTTTATTGTCTTCTCTGAGGATGAGGGTCCCCAGTCCAGCCGTAGAGGTGGTACTTCCCTACATTATTTAATATATATATAATATATATATATATATATATATATATATATATATATATATATATATATATATATATATATATATATGTATGTATATATATATATATATATATATATATATATATATATATATATATATATATATATATATATATATATAATAAATATATATATATAAATATATATATATATTATATATATATATATATGTATATATATATATATATATTATATATATATAAATATATATATATATATATATATATATATATATATATATATTTTATATTATATATATATATATGTATGTATATATATATATATATATATATATAAATATATATATATATATATATATATATTTTATATATATATATATAAATATATAATTTATATATATATATATATATATATATATATATTATATTAATATAATATATACATACATATATATTTTTTTTTTTTATTGTTATCACACTGGCCGATTCCCACCAAGGCAGGGTGGCCCGAAAAAGAAAAACATTCACCATCATTCACTCCATCACTGTCTTGCCAGAAGGGTGCTTTACACTACAGTTTTTAAACTGCAACATTAACACCCCTCCTTCAGAGTGCAGGCACTGTACTTCCCATCTCCAGGACTCAAGTCCGGCCTGCCGGTTTCCCTGAACCCCTTCATAAATGTTACTTTGCTCACACTCCAACAGCACGTCAAGTATTAAAAACCATTTGTCTCCATTCACTCCTATCAAACACGCTCACGCATGCCTGCTGGAAGTCCAAACCCCTCGCACACGAAACCTCCTTTACCCTCTCCCTCCAACCTTTCCTAGGCCGACCCCTACCCCGCCTTCCTTCCACTACAGACTGATACACTCTTGAAGTCATTCTGTTTCGCTCCATTCTCTCTACATGTCCGAACCACCTCAGCAACCCTTCCTCAGCCCGCTGGACAGCAGTTTTGGTAATCCCGCACCTCCCCCTAACTTCCAAACTACGAATTCTCTGCATATATTCACACCACACATTGCCCTCAGACATGACATCTCCACTGCCTCCAGCTTTCTCCTCGCTGCAACATTCATCACCCATGCTTCACACCCATATAAGAGCGTTGGTAAAACTATACTCTCATACATTCCCCTCTTTGCCTCCAAGGACAAAGTTCTTTGTCTCCACAGACTCCTAAGTGCACCACTCACCCTTTTCCCCTCATCAATTCTATGATTCACCTCATCTTTCATAGACCCATCCGCTGACACGTCCACTCCCAAATATCTGAATACATTCACCTCCTCCATACTCTCTCCCTCCAATCTGATATCCAATCTTTCATTACCTAATCTTTTTGTTATCCTCATAACCTTACTCTTTCCTGTATTCATTTTTAATTTTCTTCTTTTGCACATCCTACCAAATTCATCCACCAATCTCTGCAACTTCTCTTCAGAATCTCCCCAAAAGCACAGTGTCATCAGCAAAGAGCAACTGTGACAACTCCCACTTTATGTGTGATTCTTTATCTTTTAACTCCACGCCACTTGCCAAGACCCTCGCATTTACTTCTCTTACAACCCCATCTATAAATATATTAAACAACCATGGTGACATCACACATCCTTGTCTAAGGCCTACTTTTACTGAGAAATAATTTCCCTCCTTTCCTACATACTCTAACTTGAGCCTCACTATCCTCGTAAAAACTCTTCACTGCTTTCAGTAACCTACCTCCTACACCATACACCTGCAACATCTGCCACATTGCCCCCCTATCCACCCTGTCATACGCCTTTTCCAAATCCATAAATGCCACAAAGACCTCTTTCGCCTTATCTAAATACTGTTCACTTATATGTTTCACTGTAAACACCTGGTCCACACACCCCCTACCTTTCCTAAAGACTCCTTGTTCATCTGCTATCCTATTCTCCGTCTTACTTTTAATTCTTTCAATAATAACTTTACCATACACTTTACCAGGTATACTCAACAGACTTATGCCTCTATAATTTTTGCACTCTCTTTTGTCCCCTTTGCCTTTATACAAAGAAACTATGCATGCTCTCTGCCAATCCCAAGGTACCTTAGGCTCTTCCATACATTTATTAAATAATTGCACCAACCACTCCAAAACTATATCCCCACCTGCTTTTAACTTTTCTATCTTTATCCCATCAATCCCGGCTGCCTTACCCCCTTTCATTTTACCTTCTGCCTCACGAACTTCCCCCACACTCACAACTGGCTCTTCCTCACTCCTACAAGATGTTATTCCTCCTTGCCCTATACACGAAATCACAGCTTCCCTGTCTTCATCAACATTTAACAATTCCTCAAAATATTCCCTCCATCTTCCCAATACATCTAATTCTCCATTTAATAACTTTCCTCTTCTATTTTTAACTGACAAATCCATTTGTTCTCTCTCTCTCTCTCTCTCTCTCTCTCTCTATATATATAATATATATATATATATATATATATATATATATATATATATATATATATATATAAACACTGATCTCTGGCTGAAGGAGACTCGAACCTACTAACCTTAGGACAAGGTACGCAGTGCTTTACCAATCTACCCACACTGGACCAATACCTTGGCGTGTAGCATGCGCTACACGTTTGATCCAAGGCAGCCAGCTTTCAGGGAGAAGGCTTACAGCTTTTCATCTCATCCCCTGCATGCATCAGCCTTACTAGAGATTTGAACAATGCAAGGAATTCGCGAGAGCATGCGAAATATACACAAACACTGATCTCTGGCTGAAGGAGACTCGAACCTACGAACCTTAGGACAAGGTACGCAGTGCTTTACCAATCTACCCACACTGGACCAATACCTTGGCGTGTAGCATGAGCTACACGTTTGATCCAAGGCAGCCAGCTTTCAGGGAGAAGGCTTACAGCTTTTCATCTCATCCCCTGCATGCATCAGCCTTACTAGAGATTTGAACAATGCAAGGAATTCGCGAGAGCATGCGAAATATACACAAACACTGATCTCTGGCTGAAGGAGACTCGAACCTACGAACCTTAGGACAAGGTACGCAGTGCTTTACCAATCTACCCACACTGGACCAATACCTTGGCGTGTAGCATGAGCTACACGTTTGATCCAAGGCAGCCAGCTTTCAGGGAGAAGGCTTACAGCTTTTCATCTCATCCCCTGCATGCATCAGCCTTACTAGAGATTTGAACAATGCAGGGAAGGAGATGAAAAGCTGTAAGCCTTCTCCCTGAAAGCTGGCTGCCTTGGATCAAACGTGTAGCTCATGCTACACGCCAAGGTATTGGTCCAGTGTGGGTAGATTGGTAAAGCACTGCGTACCTTGTCCTAAGGTTCGTTGGTTCGAGTCTCCTTCAGCCAGAGATCAGTGTTTGTATATATATATATATATATATTATATATATATATATATATATATATATATATATATATATATATATAATTTACAGTGATGTTATGACGCAATTAAGGTGTTCGTCATAGATGGAGCAGGTGGACTCGATGTGCTAGTTTAGCCGTCCCAGGTCACCTCTTGACCTAGTTGCCAGTGCGATTCGTCTGTATATGTGTTTGTAGGTTACTCACCCAACTATAACTTGCTTAGAGGACTCACGAAATTTTAATGACACGATTGCAAACAACCATATCATGAGTGGGGTTTGAACTCATGGTATGGTTTGGTTAGAGGATTTGGAGTAGAGATACAGCTCCTGGCCCCTGCCCTGTCCATAACTGGACTGTTGTATTTTGGTTCTTTGCATCTCCAGATATAGTTCATTAACTCGTTAATCCATGTATGGATTCTGTTTTTAACATCTAACGAATGTTAGATGCTAGAAACAAGTCTCACACTGCCAGATGTAACCCACCATAACGAAAAATATTTCGTTATGGACGATGTATTTATAAGTTAGCATATGTTATCTAACCTTCACACGTGGTGATTGACACGCGTGAAGGTCGGGTCAGCTACGGCAGCAACTTCAGGCTTACCCGCAAAGATAATTGATGGTGCTGTTGTGGCATCAACGACTACTGGCTTATCCCGAAAAATGGGTAATTGATGGCCCTGTTGAGGGCCACTAAAGCAGCGATCACTGGCATATTCTTGGGGGTTCTGATTTTTTGTCTTTAGCTGGGTATAATCATTGTAAAAAAAAAGGAAACTGTGAGATCGTTAGCAAATCCGTTGGACTGAAGAAAGATAACGAATGTGATATTTTGTATTAAGGTACGTCAGGGCTTCTCCATCGTTGTCAACTTCTTGTAGTAACATTTCCATCGTGGTTCCACATCTGCCACACGAGACTTAATTATGGTCATCACCGGAGGATGCTCTGTTCCACTTCTGAAGACCGCTAAGTCACGCTCACTCTCCGGCAGTCTGATAGATTGTATTGTTTACCAGTCAGTAAACCGACTTTACTGGCGATTTCTTTCAGTCTCCGGCAATCTCTCTCTCTCTCTCTCTCTCTCTCTCTCTCTCTCTCTCTCTCTCTCTCTCTCTCTCTCTCTCTCTCTCTCTCTCTCTCTCTCTCTCTCTCTCTCTCTCTCTCTCTCTCTTATTCTCCTCTCCTTTTTAAAATGTTTTCTGTTAATTCGGGTATTATTTATTTCTTTTTAAGTTGTAGTTAATCAGTCCCACAAAATTTTATTCCTGTACTTTGCTTTCATTTCTTCTTTCATGTTACTCTTCCTGTAAAACTTCTGTTCTTGTTTTATTTTTTTGTTTGTGGAACGTAGAATTACCCTCATGTGTGTAACTCATTATTGTTAATTGTTGAGACTGTTTCAGAGTATGGAACAGAACTTTTCTCCAGGCTGAGGGACTGACAACCTCATATCTACAACTTTAAGAGTTGAAGAATTGAGACACTTATGCAACACATGGGAATCTTTATTGAAGAAACGTTTCGCCACACAGTGGCTTCATCAGTCTAATACAAAGTAGAAATGGGTAAGGATAGTAGAAGTTTGAGGTAATCAGTCCCTCAACCTGGGATCGATGTGTTCAGTCCATCACTCTAGTAGGAAGTGCAGCACAGGGCCAGAGAGGTGGCTTATATACTGCTGTGAGATGAGTTGAAGCAGGAGGAGGCGGGATCACAGTGGAACTTGCCACTAGTGTAAGTAGGTCGTCGTCCAAAGGTTGGGCAAGCGTTGAAGTCTTTGTACTGATGAAGCCACTGTGTGGCGAAACGTTTCTTCAATAAAGATTCCCATGTGTTGCATAAGTGTCTCAATTCTTCAACTTGTCGGTTTTCAAAACCATCCATCACAACTTTAAGAGTGATGGACTGATTACATCGTCTTCACATCTCTACTGCTCCTGCCTACTTTCTGTATTCGACTGAAGAAGCCTACTGTGTAGGCGAAACGTTTCGGAATAAAGTTGCCTAACTGTTGCCCATGTGTCTTACCTACCATTATTAATTGTTGCGTGCTTGTCGTTTTTTGGCCCTACTTCTGGGAACCGTCCCTGTCTCCTCAATCATTACCTTCTTGAATCATCTGCTCAGGTGCCTCGCAAACCTCTCTGTCGTATTTCCTAAGTTTTCCTTCCTCCTTTAGCAGTATTCCTTGGCCTTATACCGCTTCTTTCTTTTTTACGCAGCAGTTCTGATTCTGAGTTGCCCTTCAACTCAAACTGCAGTTTGCTTCGTTTCTTTGCATTGCGTATTCGTTAGTGGCTCTTCCGTTTTGCTCCCGTTCTCTTCCTCATTTGTTTCGTTCCTTTCACGTGCTGTTATGATTTTTTTTGTTTTTTTTTTATACCTCTCTGAGGCGCTGTTTAAACCAAGGTCTGCCTCTAGATTTCGAATTTCACCTCCCTCACTGTGCACGCTGTACTCAAAAATAAAAACAAAAAGAAAATACAATCAACTTTAAAAATAAGAACAGCCAAAAAAGAAAACTCGCTTCAGGAACAACAACACAGACATCAATGGCTTACAACAACAATAGACAAAGGTATCAACCGTTTACCGTCTTCTAATAACAAGAAAAAGCGTAGCAGAAAACGCCTAGTTGTTCACTACTGCTCTTATGGTAGTTTTTAACTCGTTTTCACCTGGAGAAAGTTACTGTAGTTCTTGCATGACTGTAATTATGAATCACACATGATGTAGTGGGGAATATAAGGTGGGGATCGAACCAGCGTTACTGCATAAAACAAACTCGTTTACCATCACCAGAGCCAATAATATTTGCGTAACACAGAGCGAGTTTTGTGCTAACATTGCTCTGATGAGACTGTTTGTTAGCAGTGGATCTGATTACGTTAGACGGAATATAAGGGACACAGTGAAGAAGAATATTTGTGAAACAAATAATATTTGTGAACAATTACCAACGTAAAATGTTCTTTAGAACGTCGAATCCTGGAAAGGAAGAAATGTATTGGTAAATTGCCTAACACATAATGCCCCAATTACCTAGCAGGAGACAACCGACTGTTGTGGGTGGCATCCTGAGGAAGACATTAAAAGAAACCTAATGAAAATAAGCCACACTGGATTTCTTGAGGTATCCTGGGTTATTAATCTAAAAGGGGTTAATAATTACAGTTAAGTTTCCTCAAAGCAATATCAAATTCTAATCGTATGTGTTAGAAATTATCGGTAAAGACGGAAGCGACCAATACCGTAGCGGTGTTTAAACTTTGCGTTAGCTTTTTTTTTTTTTTTTTTTTTGAGTGGATGTTTGTGCGATTAGCAAAACGGAGAAGCCCGTTGCAGTGGCGTTTGTCCGCCTGACCTGTTAACGGCAGGTAGCTGGGTGATGAGGTCGTCACGTCACACCCGCTTCTTAGAGGTCAAACAATACGACCCTGCGGCGAGTGCGAAGGAGTTCCTTCCCACTCCCCTCCCTTCTTTCTTTCCTTCTGTTTCTCTCAACCTCTACCCTTTCCTCCCCCTCCCTTTCAACGAGCATCCCCTTTTTCTCAGCCCTCTTCACCCCTCCTCCCCTTCTGAACGCATTTACCCTTTCACTACTTCCCTCATAACCCACCCACCCCTCCCTTTCCTTCCCTCCCTCCCCGTCCCATAATCACCTAAATACAAATCCTTTCCACCACTCCCATCCACCCTCTTCCTCTACTTCCATCTATCATATCCCCCAACTCTACTCTCGGTTGATTAGTTTACTAAATTTAAAATCTACACGAGGATCATTAAGGCTACATTTCACATGTACATTGCTAGTCAAAAGTAAATTTTAATCCCTAGAAGAGGAATTAATGTAAGCATCAGTGCTGAAGAGGGATTCAGGTGTAGCCCGAAATTTTGGGAAGATGGACTAGAGATGATATGATTGCGATATTCGGAATACTCAGAAGTAAAACTAAGGATAAGGACAGACTCTTTGAGATGCGAGGAGAAAGAGCCGATATATTACAATTATCTCTATCTCTACAAGTACGTGTACAAGGTATACAGTCCTAGCTAACATCAATAACATACTACTATATAGAAAGCATTTCGAGCAAATTAGGTCAGTTTTGTCCCAGGATGCGACCCATGTCAGTCGCCAAACACCCAGTTACCTATTTTACTGGTAGGTGAACAGGAACAGCAGGTAACACGTCGTAATGTTTCCACCCGTACCGGGGATCGACGGCCGGTGAGGTGAGTGCGCTAGCAATCGAGCTACAGGACAGAGTGTATATACACTGATGACAGCTGAACACACTGACGAGAAACAGGGGATGTTAAGCAAAGCTCTTTTATAGTCTCTGAGTGGTAAGTGGAACGCGTGAGAGGAAGAGGTGGAGTTAAATGCCATACACAGTTACAAGAGTAGGTATGATAAGGCCCTGGCAGCCAGGAACCACTAAAGCGGTTCTCTAATGGCTAAGAGGCAAGGCCAGGAGCTATAACACACACACACACACACACACACACACAGTAATACTCTGCTTCTGGAATTACAAATAAGTAATCACAAGCACGAAATGAAAATTGAGAAGGTGCAAAGGTTTGCCACCAGGCTGCTTCCTGGACACAGTTACAAGGAAACAAACACATCAAGCAATACTCCTTCTTTTAATATAACTCTCCCCACCCGGGCTCCTTCCTTTAATATAACTCCCCCACCCGGGCTCCTTCCTTTAATATAACTCCCTCCACCCGGGTTCCTTCCTTTAATATAACTCCCTCCACCCGGGCTCCTTCCTTTAATATAACTCCCTCCACCCGGGCTCCTTCCTTTATTACAACTCCCCCCACCCGGGCTCCTTCCTTTAATATAACTCCCCAGGTCTCCTTCCTAACTCACTCCCCAGGTCTCCTTCCTGAATCACTCCCCAGGTCTCCTTCCTAACTCCCCAGGTCTCCTTCCTAACTCACTCCCCAGGTCTCCTTCCTAACTCACTCCCCAGGTCTCCTTCCTAACTCACTCCCCAGGTCTCCTTCCTAACTCACTCCCCAGGTCTCCTTCCTTTAAAATAACCCCCATTCTTAGGCGTCGTTATTTAAATATATCTTCCATTATCTGGAATCCCTCTTTCAATGTATCCTCCCCCTCTCATTCTCTCTAACGGACGAGTCAGCCCTTCCTTGTTGTGTTTGTACATGTGCCTCCAAGAATCAACCATTCTCAGAGATGGTAATTCACAAGTAATGGTGGCGTCAGGTTTGCTGTCATTGTACTTCTCTCTCTCTCTCTCTCTCTCTCTCTCTCTCTCTCTCTCTCTCTCTCTCTCTCTCTCTCTCTCTCTCTCTCTCTCTCTCTCTCTCTCTCTCTCTCTCTGAAGTATCAATTCATCTTGACCGTCCTACCTATACGCTTAACGCTACCAAGATAATTAAATACATGCCAGTCTAAATTGCCAACAGCCTAATTACACCTTCGATGCTAATTAAGATGACACTGGCTTTGCAACAAGCGACTGAGGACTCTAAACTACACATATTTAACCTAACATTAAGAGATCATATATATATATATATATAATATATATATATATATATATATATATATATATATATATATATATATATATATATATATATGTATATATATAAAATATAGGGAGGTACCACCTCTAGAACTGTCATGGGGACCCTCATCCTCAGAGAAAAGAATAAACTTGCTTCAGGGAAAACCTTGAGTTTTCCCTGAAGCTGTTTGAGAATTTTCTCCTACCACCCCCTATATTTCAAGTATGTTTTATTTAAAGACAAAAATACATTGGCCAAACATTCACAAAAATACAACAGAAAGCAAAACAACATAGGTAACTCAGAGCTACATCTCGAATACTTTGCCCAGCTCCCCTGCAGTGGGCCGCGTGCCCAGGATACTGCAGGCATTTCCTCTCTGTATCGCAACACTTAGTCTCTGAAAGAGAAAGCTGGTCGCCCTGTGGTCCTTGGTTTCTATGATGAGCTTTTTACCCAGCTCTTTGAGGAACTTTAGAGCACACTTGCCCCATGCTCCAATGGTCTCAGACCCTATTGGAATGAAGTTATAGCAAGGGGGAAGGTCTTCATATTTTCGGATCTTCTGGGTCTCCCTGTGACTGGCAGCTCCACCCCCTTCCACTACGGACTATGGCAAGTAGGTGTCTGCCAATGTGGCAGACACACACACACACACACACACACACACACACACACACACACACACAACACACATATATATATATATATATATATATATATATATATATATATATATATATATATATATATATATATATATATATATATATATATATATATATATATATATGTATATATAAAATCATTAAATTTTGTATTAATACTTTCAATTTTTGGGCAAATGAGTTATATTATGATGTATATTTATTCTTAAATTTAAAAGTATTTTTGTTTTATAAGTTTGCGTCGTATAATAAAAATCATTAATTATTACACATTTTCCTTCCTACGAGTTACTATGGCAGGGAAAATGTAATCAATGACGATAACATTTATAGAAGAGGGAGATGGAAATGAATAAAGTAGAGAGATGAAGAAAATAAAGGGAGAGATGAATGTGTGGAGAGACAATAGCCTCGTGGGTCTAAGGAGACGAAGTGTGAAATGCATTAACTGTGACTCCTGTGCACCGTAAGGTGATTAAAGTGTGAATGTGTGTGTGTGTGTGTGTGTGTTTGTGTGTGTGTTTGTGTGTGTGTGTGTGTATGTGTGTGTATGTGTGTATGTGTGTGTATGTGTGTGTGTATGTGTGTGTGTATGTGTGTGTGTTTGTGTGTGTGTGTGTATGTGTGTGTATGTGTGTATGTGTGTGTATGTGTGTGTGTATGTGTGTGTGTATGTGTGTGTATGTGTATGTGTATCATCTGCTTGAAAACAAGACAAGTGTTTCCCGACGCGGGTCTTAGTCATGAGATGACCCGCAGCTGGAGCTTTTGGTCATATGACCGAGGACTTCCACTGGCTTACCTTTAAAAA
>NC_069404.1:53665924-53713424 GCF_026875155.1 Cherax quadricarinatus
CCTTAGGACAAGGTACGCAGTGCTTTACCAATCTATCCACACTGGACCAATACCTTGGCGGCAGCATGCGCTACACGTTTTGATCCAAGGCAGCCAGCTTTCAGGAAGAAGGCTTACAGCTTTTCATCTCATCCCCTGCATGCATCAGCCTTACTAGAGATTTGAACAATGCAAGGAATTCGCGAGAGCATGCGAAATATACACAAACACTGATCTCTGGCTGAAGGAGACTCGAACCATACGAACCTTAGGACAAGGTACGCAGTGCTTTACCAATCTATCCACACTGGACCAATACCTTGGCGTGCAGCATGCGCTACACGTTTTGATCCAAGGCAGCCAGCTTTCAGGAAGAAGGCTTACAGCTTTTCATCTCATCCCCTGCATGCATCAGCCTTACTAGAGATTTGAACAATGCAAGTAATTCGCGAGAGCATGCGAAATATACACAAACACTGATCTCTGGCTGAAGGAGACTCGAACCTACGAACCTTAGGACAAGGTACGCAGTGCTTTACCAATCTATCCACACTGGACCAATACCTTGGCGTGCAGCATGCGCTACACGTTTTGATCCAAGGCAGCCAGCTTTCAGGAAGAAGGCTTACAGCTTTTCATCTCATCCCCTGCATGCATCAGCCTTACTAGAGATTTGAACAATGCAAGGAATTCGCGAGAGCATGCGAAATTATACACAAACACTGATCTCTGGCTGAAGGAGACTCGAACCTACGAACCTTAGGACAAGGTACGCAGTGCTTTACCAATCTATCCACACTGGACCAATACCTTGGCGTGCAGCATGCGCTACACGTTTTGATCCAAGGCAGCCAGCTTTCAGGAAGAAGGCTTACAGCTTTTCATCTCATCCCCTGCATGCATCAGCCTTACTAGAGATTTGAACAATGCAAGGAATTCGCGAGAGCATGCGAAATATACACAAACACTGATCTCTGGCTGAAGGAGACTCGAACCTACGAACCTTAGGACAAGGTACGCAGTGCTTTACCAATCTATCCACACTGGACCAATACCTTGGCGTGCAGCATGCGCTACACGTTTGATCCAAGGCAGCCAGCTTTCAGTGAAGAAGGCTTACAGCTTTTCATCTCATCCCTGCATGCATCAGCCTTACTAGAGATTTGAACAATGCAAGGAATTCGCGAGAGCATGCGAAATATACACAAACACTGATCTCTGGCTGAAGGAGACTCGAACCTACGAACCTTAGGACAAGGTACGCAGTGCTTTACCAATCTATCCACACTGGACCAATACCTTGGCGTGCAGCATGCGCTACACGTTTTGATCCAAGGCAGCCAGCTTTCAGGAAGAAGGCTTACAGCTTTTCATCTCATCCCCTGCATGCATCAGCCTTACTAGAGATTTGAACAATGCAAGGAATTCGCGAGAGCATGCGAAATATACACAAACACTGATCTCTGGCTGAAGGAGACTCGAACCTACGAACCTTAGGACAAGGTACCAGTGCTTTACCAATCTATCCACACTGGACCAATACCTTGGCGTGCAGCATGCGCTACACGTTTTGATCCAAGGCAGCCAGCTTCAGGAAGAAGGCTTACAGCTTTTCATCTCATCCCCTGCATGCATCAGCCTTACTAGAGATTTGAACAATGCAAGGAATTCGCGAGAGCAATGCGAAATATACACAAACACTGATCTCTGGCTGAAGGAGACTCGAACCTACGAACCTTAGGACAAGGTACGCAGTGCTTTACCAAAGTATCCACACTGGACCAATACCTTGGCGTGCAGCATGCGCTACACGTTTTGATCCAAGGCAGCCAGCTTTCAGGAAGAAGGCTTACAGCTTTTCATCTCATCCCTGCATGCATCAGCCTTACTAGAGATTGAACAATGCAAGTAATTCGCGAGAGCATGCGAAATATACACAAACACTGATCTCTGGCTGAAGGAGACTCGAACCTACGAACCTTAGGACAAGGTACGCAGTGCT
Source organism: Cherax quadricarinatus (assembly GCF_026875155.1). Taxonomy (NCBI): domain Eukaryota; kingdom Metazoa; phylum Arthropoda; class Malacostraca; order Decapoda; family Parastacidae; genus Cherax; species Cherax quadricarinatus. The sequence goes on from NC_069404.1 coordinate 53,667,906, forward strand.
TTACCAATCTATCCACACTGGACCAATACCTTGGCGTGCAGCATGCGCTACACGTTTTGATCCAAGGCAGCCAGCTTTCAGAAGAAGGCTTACAGCTTTTCATCTCATCCCCTGCATGCATCAGCCTTACTAGAGATTTGAACAATGCAAGGAATTCGCGAGAGCATGCGAAATATACACAAACACTGATCTCTGGCTGAAGGAGACTCGAACCTACGAACCTTAGGACAAGGTACGCAGTGCTTTACCAATCTATCCACACTGGACCAATACCTTGGCGTGCAGCATGCGCTACACGTTTTGATCCAAGGCAGCCAGCTTTCAGGAAGAAGGCTTACAGCTTTTCATCTCATCCCCTGCATGCATCAGCCTTACTAGAGATTTGAACAATGCAAGGAATTCGCGAGAGCATGCCAGAGATCAGTGTTTGTGTATATTTCGCATGCTCTCGCGAATTCCTTGCATTGTTCAAATCTCTAGTAAGGCTGATGCATGCAGGGGATGAGATGAAAAGCGTAAGCCTTCTTCCTGAAAGCTGGCTGCCTTGGATCAAAACGTGTAGCGCATGCTGCACGCCAAGGTATTGGTCCAGTGTGGATAGATTGGTAAAGCACTGCGTACCTTGTCCTAAGGTTCGTAGGTTCGAGTCTCCTTCAGCCAGAGATCAGTGTTTGTGTATATTTCGCATGCTCTCGCGAATTCCTTGCATTGTTCAAATCTCTAGTAAGGCTGATGCATGCAGGGGATGAGATGAAAAGCTGTAAGCCTTCTTCCTGAAAGCTGGCTGCCTTGGATCAAAACGTGTAGCGCATGCTGCACGCCAAGGTATTGGTCCAGTGTGGATAGATTGGTAAAGCACTGCGTACCTTGTCCTAAGGTTCGTAGGTTCGAGTCTCCTTCAGCCAGAGATCAGTGTTTGTGTATATTTCGCATGCTCTCGCGAATTCTTGCATTGTTCAAATCTCTAGTAAGGCTGATGCATGCAGGGGATGAGATGAAAAGCTGTAAGCCTTCTTCCTGAAAGCTGGCTGCCTTGGATCAAAACGTGTAGCGCATGCTGCACGCCAAGGTATTGGTCCAGTGTGGATAGATTGGTAAAGCACTGCGTACCTTGTCCTAAGGTTCGTAGGTTCGAGTCTCCTTCAGCCAGAGATCAGTGTTTGTGTATATTTCGCATGCTCTCGCGAATTCCTTGCATTGTTCAAATCTCTAGTAAGGCTGATGCATGCAGGGGATGAGATGAAAAGCTGTAAGCCTTCTTCCTGAAAGCTGGCTGCCTTGGATCAAAACGTGTAGCGCATGCTGCACGCCAAGGTATTGGTCAGTGTGGATAGATGGTAAAGCACTGCGTACCTTGTCCTAAGGTTCGTAGGTTCGAGTCTCCTTCAGCAGAGATCAGTGTTTGTGTATATTTCGCATGCTCTCGCGAATTCCTTGCATTGTTCAAATCTCTAGTAAGGCTGATGCATGCAGGGGATGAGATGAAAAGCTGTAAGCCTTCTTCCTGAAAGCTGGCTGCCTTGGATCAAAACGTGTAGCGCATGCTGCACGCCAAGGTATTGGTCCAGTGTGGATAGATTGGTAAAGCACTGCGTACCTTGTCCTAAGTTCGTAGGTTCGAGTCTCCTTCAGCCAGAGATCAGTGTTTGTGTATATTTCGCATGCTCTCGCGAATTCCTTGCATTGTTCAAATCTCTGTAAGGCTGATGCATGCAGGGGATGGAATGAAAAGCTGTAAGCCTTCTTCCTGAAAGCTGGCTGCCTTGGATCAAAACGTGTAGCGCATGCTGCACGCCAAGGTATTGGTCCAGTGTGGATAGATTGGTAAAGCACTGCGTACCTTGTCCTAAGGTTCGTAGGTTCGAGTCTCCTTCAGCCAGAGATCAGTGTTTGTGTATATTTCGCATGCTCTCGCGAATTCCTTGCATTGTTCAAATCTCTAGTAAGGCTGATGCATGCAGGGGATGAGATGAAAGCTGTAAGCCTTCTTCCTGAAAGCTGGCTGCCTTGGATCAAAACGTGTAGCGCATGCTGCACGCCAAGGTATTGGTCCAGTGTGGATAGATTGGTAAAGCACTGCGTACCTTGTCCTAAGGTTCGTAGGTTCGAGTCTCCTTCAGCCAGAGATCAGTGTTTGTGTATATTTCGCATGCTCTCGCGAATTCCTTGCATTGTTCAAATCTCTAGTAAGGCTGATGCATGCAGGGATGAGATGAAAAGCTGTAAAGCCTCTTCCTGAAAGCTGGCTGCCTTGGATCAAAACGTGTAGCGCATGCTGCACGCCAAGGTATTGGTTCCAGTGTGGATAGATTGGTAAAGCACTGCGTACCTTGTCCTAAGGTTCGTAGTTCGAGTCTCCTTCAGCCAGAGATCAGTGTTTTGTGTATATTTCGCATGCTCTCGCGAATTCCTTGCATTGTTCAAATCTCTAGTAAGGCTGATGCATGCAGGGGATGAGATGAAAAGCTGTAAGCCTTCTTCCTGAAAGCTGGCTGCCTTGGATCAAAACGTGTAGCGCATGCTGCACGCCAAGGTATTGGTCCAGTGTGGATAGATTGGTAAAGCACTGCGTACCTTGTCCTAAGGTTCGTAGGTTCGAGTCTCCTTCAGCAGAGATCAGTGTTTGTGTATATTTCGCATGCTCTCGCGAATTCCTTGCATTGTTCAAATCTCTAGTAAGGCTGATGCATGCAGGGGATTGAGATGAAAAGCTGTAAGCCTTCTTCCTGAAAGCTGGCTGCCTTGGATCAAAACGTGTAGCGCATGCTGCCGCCAAGGTATTGGTCCAGTGTGGATAGATTGGTAAAGCACTGCGTACCTTGTCCTAAGGTTCGTAGGTTTCGAGTCTCCTTCAGCCAGAGATCAGTGTTTGTGTATATTTCGCATGCTCTCGCGAATTCCTTGCATTGTTCAAATCTCTAGTAAGGCTGATGCATGCAGGGGATGAGATGAAAAGCTGTAAGCCTTCTTCCTGAAAGCTGGCTGCCTTGGATCAAAACGTGTAGCGCATGCTGCACGCCAAGGTATTGGTCCAGTGTGGATAGATGGTAAAGCACTGCGTACCTTGTCCTAAGGTTCGTAGGTTCGAGTCTCTTCAGCCAGAGATCAGTGTTTGTGTATATTTCGCATGCTCTCGCGAATTCCTTGCATTGTTCAAATCTCTAGTAAGGCTGATGCATGCAGGGGATGAGATGAAAAGCTGTAAGCCTTCTTCCTGAAAGCTGGCTGCCTTGGATCAAAACGTGTAGCGCATGCTGCACGCCAAGGTATTGGTCCAGTGTGGATAGATTGGTAAAGCACTGCGTACCTTGTCCTAAGGTTCGTAGGTTCGAGTCTCCTTCAGCCAGAGATCAGTGTTTGTGTATATTTCGCATGCTCTCGCGAATTCCTTGCATATATATATATATAATATATATATATATATATAATATATATATATATATATATATATATATATATTGAGCTAACCAGAAAATAAATCATCACCGATGAACAAAATGAACCATCACAAGAGATGAACACAATAAACCATCTCAGAAATTAGAAGTATCTTCACACACGTCTCCACCAGGTTCCAGAGTGGCTGACTGCTGTGACCTGACGACGCAACCCATGATGCCAGCTCGGTCCTGTGCACGTTACCACGCTTGTTGGGACGGGTGAACATTAGACAGATAAAGCTCTGTTCAGGAAGCCAGATGGGGCAATGTTTAGGTAGGGAGATGAAACAATATTTAGGAAGGTAGATGGAACGGTGTTTAGGTAGGGAGATGGGACAGTTTTAAGGAAGATGGGGTAATGTTTAGACAGGGAGAGGGATCACGAAGTCGAAGCCATATAATGTCTTATTTTTTTCCACGGAGGAGAAACAACCACAGTTTCTTAACAAAGACACAAGTGCGAAACCTCAACAAACACACAGGCGCGGCACCTCAACAAACACACAGGCGCGGCACCTCAACAAACACACAGGCGCGGCACCTCAACAGAAACAACAGTAACTTTGGGCTACGCGCGTAGCATCTCAACAGAGCTCGGAGAAACCTCGACTTGGACAGGTGAAATTTCGAAGGAGATGCACAGTATTCGCCAGCAACAAATACCATCTGACGCAACGACGCAGGAACTTGACAAAGACAGGTACATAATTTCTGGACAACGACAGTGTGTTGCCTCGGCAAAGACAAACACATAACGTCTCGATAAAGACAGCTGTTACCTGGACAAACACACCCGAGAAAGCAGAAGATTCTGTGAGGCCTTTTCATACCGTAGTGCTTGAAAACCTCCAGGCAAGGGCGCCCCAAATTTACATTGTAACGGTATTCCACTGGAAGAGAGGGGAGAGACGGGGGATTTGGGGAGGCGGGAGCAGAGAGGGGAACAAATCAAAGAAAAAAAAAATTTTCACGAAAAAAATTTCGTGATTTTTTTAAATTTCATAGAAATTTCCTTCACGTTTGCCCGGGAACTAAAGATCATCATTTGGGAAACCTGACACTGTGGCACCAAACGACAGGTGAAGAGAGGCATCGGGTAAGGATATTTAAACCCTACGTCTAAACCCATCCCTGAAAATCAAATTTCCAGGCCCCCTTCATTGAAAATCGAGTGTTTTAAAAGGCCCTAAAAAAACCTTTTTCTTCCCCTTCGGAAACGAAACCTGCACCACACGGATGCAACCCCGAAACCGGGGGGCCCAACCCGGAAACGTGGAGGCGGCAGGTGGGGAAAAACACTGACCAGGGAAACGAACCCAGGCCTTTTCTTTTTGTTCAAAACCTCCCCCGCAAAACGCGCCCTTTTTTGTGTAATGTTTTGTCCTCCACGCTATATAAAATCTTACGTTTCCACCCTAAATAACTCAAGTCCCACCTATATTCCCTTAGGCCCTCTTTTTTAAATATCAATAAACCAAAGTGGGGTTTTAAATTTTTTTTAAAGGGTTTTACATCCTTACTGGTTTAATTGTATTTATAGTTTACCCAGTATTTGTCACTATCGCATTCAGGTTTTCCCAAAACCTGGTTTTACATATTTTCCAGGTGTACATATATGTGTGGATTTTGTGTAATTGGGGGTCATGTAAATGCGTTTAATCGTCTCCCTTTTTTTCCACGTGTGGGCTACATACATGGCGTTTTATGTACATTCACGGATTACGTGGGGTTAAAGGGATGTACTTTTTTCATGTCCAATGCGGGTTTATTTCTGTGACTTTTGCCCGGGTTTCACGCACTCGGTTTTGCGTTCAATTTTTAGGGGTTTCAAACATTCGCCCCCTCAACTCTCATCCCCCACTCACCGCCCCCTCAATCAAGTGACATCTATTTTAAAATCCATCTGCCTTCCCTCCCCCCCATCCCTCATACCCAAATTTTCCCCGCTTTGCCTATCACCCAACAATTTTATCTTACTTACCAAAACAACAGCCCCCCCATAAAACAAAGTAAGCCCCACCATCATCCACCAAAACCCTCAAAATTTTCCCCCCTGTTTTTTTGTTCCTCATTCCCCGTATCAAAAATAGACAGAATGTAAACCAAAACACCGTATCATCCTTTGCAGAAAAAACTTTGATCTGCATTTAAGTGTCCCTCCAAATGAGGACACGGCAAATCTCCCCAAAAAGATATAAACCAATTTTCCCCAAAGTCCAAAACCCGGGGAACAATATGATGTTCAAAAAGACAAATTTTTAACTACCCATTTCGAAAAATGGAAGGGAAAAAATAAAATAGAACTGAGTATACTACAAACTTTAAAAACCAAAACAAAAGCGGAAAAGTTTTTGTGAAGGAAACCGGGGGTGGTAATGCCCGAGGGGTCTACCTTCAAGGGCACAACAATGCCACCCATCACATCTGCGAGGAAATTTTATAGGATGGATAATGAGACCCCCTTCAAAAACAAGAGAGCCAAGTCATTGATGATCCTTTTTAAAAACAAATTGTTTTTCTCTGGGTGAAATACCTGTACATTGACATCCCCATTCAAGGCAGGGGAAAATTTAAAAATCTAGAGAATGTACAGAGAACCTTTACTGCACATGTAAGTTCCATCAAACACCTTTAAAATACTGGGAACGCTTGGAAGCACTTGACTTGTACCACTGGGAGCGCAGACGAGAGAGAAAATCATAATCTACACCTGGAAAAACCTAGAGGGACTGGCCCCTAATTTGCACACAAAATCACTCCCAACGAAAGCAAAATATATGGCAGGGGATGCAAAATACCCCCGTAAAAAGGGGAGTCCGGGGCCCCAAAAAAGTTTTAACACCTCCCCCAAAAAACCCGCCATAAAGGGGAAAATTTCCAATAGACCCCTGATTGTCTTCAAGAGGGGGCTGGACAGATCCTAAAGTCAGTACCCCGGGTCAGCCGGGCTGTGGTCCGTCGTTGGACTACGTGCGGGCCCGCAGGGAACAGCCCGTTAAACAGGCCCTGGGCCCCGAAAGTCTGGGTCCCTGGACCAGGGACGCGGGGGGGGGTTGATCCCCGGAATACCCTCCAGGTAAACTAAATACTGCATACGTTCAACTGTGATGTACTGATGGTAGGTGTTGTGGTGCTGTAGTGGTGAAAACACACTTACCACCACTGAGCCAATACAACACACTTATCACCACTACTGCAACACCATAACACAACACACTTATTACCATATTTGAAGGTACCTGAATCTATATTTGAAGTTACCTCTATTTGCAAACTAGCACATTTGTCACGCTCACCAGTGCTGACGGCCCCGTTCAAAGCAGAAATATCAGAGCTGGAACAAATACAGAGATCGTTTATGGCTTACATTGAGCCAATAAAACACCTAAATTACTGGCAGCGCCTTCAAGTCATGAATATGTACTCATTGGAGCGGAGAAGAGAGAGATAAATGATAATATATACCTGGAAATTACACGAGGACCTGGTCCCAAATCTGCACACTGCCATAACAACATACTGGAGTGAGAGATATGAGAGAAAGTGTAAAATAAACCCAGTGAGGAGCAGGAGTGCAGTGGGGACAATAAGGGAACACTGTATCAACATCCGGGGTCCCAGACTATTCAACATCTTACCAGTAGATATCAGAAACACGGCTGCGACAAGTGTAAAAGCCTTGAAGAGGAAACTGGACATGTATCCTCACCAGGTGCCAGATCAGCCAGGCTGTGATGGACATGTGGGGCAGCGGGCCTGGTTGACCAGGCAAGCACCAGACGAGCCTGGCCCATGGCCTGGCTCCGAGAGTAGTCAAACTCTCGAAGCTCTTCAAAGGTATATTAAAAGTATCTCGAATATAACTGTATATCTCGTGGGTCAAAGATTATGGCCAAGCTCTTAAGAGAATGGAACTTATGACGACGACCAGTCACATTCGTGTATTCTTCCACTCGTGATATTGTGCCTTTTTATTCTACAGGATGAGTTACATTCATAGGGTAGCGACATTTGTCAGCCTCGTCTGGGAGTCTTTAATAAGGGTTATGAAGATATAGCCAAATATACCTCTATGTGTTCAGTAACCGATGCAGCTTCCAAAGTTTCCTTCCAGCAGATCTGGAGTAGGCTGGGGATTTTTGTAGGAGTGTGGACGTTGGAGGAGGTATTGGTGTTTAGATGAGTTGTTGATTTTGTAGGAGAGGTTGCTTGAGGGAGAAATCGAGCAATGTGTTTTAAAGGGGTGTGGAGGTGAGAGTTGGAATGTTTGGAGAGTGAGAGAGTAACTGTAATCTTTGGTTTTCCTGGGAGGAACGATGTTAGAATTTTATGATGGGTAGTGTATGGGAGGTGTATTGGGTCATTCATATGTGAGGTTAGACTAGAAGAAGAAGAAGAAGAAGAAGAAGAAGAAGAAGAAGAAGAAGAAGAAGAAGAAGAAGAAGAAGAAGACGAAGAAGAAGAAGACGAAGAAGAAGAAAAGAAGAATTAATATAGTATTAACCTAAACATATAGACATATCTCAAAACACAATAGAGTAATAAACGGTGATCAATGACTCGGATAAACCAACATAGAGAAAATAGTCACAGTCTTCAAAACTTTCAAAATCTCTCCTCATCTTACGTTCATATGCGAGTGCGTGCACGTGACTCTCAGCGAGTGCGTGCACGTGAGTCCCCGCGATGAGTGCATGAGAGTTAGCTCTCCCCGATAAGCGCGTAGTGAATGTTACTCTACGTCATGTCACGGCACAGTTCTTACATTAAGCACTACTCACCCAGACTGTTAGCTTCCCACTCTATATCTTGATAACCGTCCCAATAATATCAGTAATCTCACAGCACGTAAACTTAAATTCGTTTACTCAGACACAAGAACATAAATATGACGCAGACAGAATAGAAACAAGCTGCAGGTGCTTTCGTGTCTTATCAAACACTTTCTTAAAGAACACAGTTGTGAATTGTTCCAGCCATTTTATTGTTAATAACAATCTTTAACGTAAACACAATTACCTCGGACATGATCATGAAATATGACATTGAATTATATGTGAATAATATTCTGGTAATAATGGGTTGAACTGGTAAAATGCATTTAGGAGATATACAAAGTAATAAATATATGAAACGCCTGTGTATGCTTAACTTGTATTTTCCTTAAAGTGGTGAAAAAGGTTTCCAAGGTAACAGTAGACCTCTTGGAAAAGATAAGGTTAATGATAAACCCTCCCAAAAAAAAAGAGGTTAAGAGAAGGAAAATAACGCATCTCTAATCTGCGTAAGTTCTCTGGTGTGATGACGCGCATGGCGGAGGCCCCCGGGATGCTACTCAGGGGCCTCCGCCAGCTGGTGGGCCTCCGCCAGCTGGTGGGCCTCCGCCAGCTAGTGGGCCTCCAGAGATAAGTGAAAAGTGTTCACAGTTACTGCTGTAAGTTTATAATTATAGTATGTTATTATATCACGTATATGATGAACTCTTGACTCTCGTAATTAATTTTTCTACTTTTTAAAGGGGGGTGGGGTGGCATTGTATGTCCGAGATCGCTTGAACTGTTGCATAAAAACGGGTATTAAGTCTGAAGTAACACATACAGAGTCTGTTTGGATAGAATTTTCAGAGGGGAATGAAAAATTAATTTTAGGTGTGATATACCGTCCCCCAAATTTAGATAGGGATCAGGGGAGACTACTATGGGAGGAAATTGTTAGGGCCACAAGGCACGATAATGTAGTAATTCTAGGAGACTTTAACTTTAGTCATATTGATTGGAATTTCTTGACTGGGAATTTAGAATCATACGACTTCTTAGAATTAGTTCAGGATTGTTTTTTGAAGCAGTTTGTGACAGAACCTACAAGGGGAAATAACCTGCTTGACTTAGTTCTGGCAAACAATGAATCCCTTGTTAATAATTTAGAAGTTTCAGAGGAACTGGGTGCTAGCGACCACAAATCAATTACATTTAGCATTGAATGGAAGTATGATAGTAGGGATAACTCAGTAACAGTCCCAGATTTTCGCTTAGCAGATTACGATGGGCTTAGAGAACACTTATCATCTGTTGACTGGGTTAACGAAGAGAGCTATCAATATGACACTATATCTGAACACTATACATGCTGCCCAAAGAACATTTATCCCGTATAAAGAAATTAGATCAAATAGAAATGACCCAAAATGGATGAATAATAGGCTGAAATATCTACTAGGGCATAAGAAAAGAATTTATAGGCGTATCAAAAGAGGTGAGGGTCATCTTATGAATCAGTATATTGACATTAAGAGGGACATTAAAAAGGGATAAGAAAAGCTAAAAGGGACTATGAAATTAACGTTGCTAGGGATTCTAAAACTAACCCAAAAAGTTTTTTCCAGGTATATAGAACAAAAGTTAGAGATAAGATACGTCCCCTTAAAAATAACTATGGGCATCTTACTGACAAAGAGAATGAAATGTGCTCGATTTTAAATAATTATTTTCTCTCGGTTTTTACACAGGAAGACACTAATAATATTCCAGTAATTAATTTTTATAGTGGGCCAGAAGAAGATAAATTATGTAACATCACAGTCACTAGTGAAATGGTTGTGAAGCAGATAGACAGACTGAAGCAAAATAAGTCACCGGGTCCTGATGAGTTTTTCAAGGGTTCTTAAGGAATGCAAAATGGAACTCTGTGAACCATTTACTAATATTTTTAATTTATCTCTTCAAACAGGTGTAGTATCTGATATGTGGAAGATGGCTAATGCAATTCCTATTTTTAAAACAGGGGACAAGTCGTTACCGTCAAATTACCGCCCAATAAGCCTGACCTCAATTGTAGGCAAATTACTAGAGTCAATTATAGCTGAGATTATAAGAAGCCATCTCGATAAGCATAGCTTGATTAATGATACTCAGCATGGACTCACAAGAGACCGGTCTTGTCTAACTAATTTATTAACTTTCTTCAGTAAAGCTTTTGAGACTGTTGACCACGATAAAGAATTTGATATTATTTACTTAGATTTTAGTAAGGCTTTTGATAGAGTTCCGCACCAAAGACTGTTAAAGAAAGCGGCAGCTCATGGCATTGGGGAAAGGTGCTCTCGTGGATCGAATCATGGCTCACAGACAGGAAGCAGAGAGTGTCCATAAATGGGGTTAAATCCGAGTGGGGATCAGTAACAAGTGGCGTTCCACAGGGATCAGTCTTGGGCCCGTTGTTGTTTATAATATATATCAATGATCTTGATGAAGGAATTACTAGTGATATGAGCAAATTCGCCGATGACACGAAGATAGGTAGGATAATTGATTCAAACGTAGATGTTAGGGAACTTCAGGAGGATTTAGACAAACTCTACTCTTGGTCAGAAAAGTGGCAGATGCAGTTCAATGTAGATAAATGCAAGGTTCTGAAGCTCGAGAGTGTCCATAACCCTAGCACTTATAAATTAAATAATGTAGAACTTAGCCATACAGATTGCGATAAGGACTTGGGGGTTATGGTAAGCAGCAACCTTAAACCAAGACAGCAATGTAGATGAATGGTTCAGAGAACCGACATGTTGATAAATTAGACACATGTGCCTAATTCTTGGGCACGACCTACTTCCACATTGAACAAATGTGACACGACCTATGACTGCTGCACCTCTCCTGCCATACAGTTTATAAGCTGCTTCTCCGCTGATATGCCGTATTCTATTCAAGATTGATGGACTGAACACATCGACTCAAGGTTGAGGGACTGATTACCTCATTTTCCTCCTGTTCTTCAAGTTTCTCCTACGTATGGACTGATGAAGCCACTGTGTGGCGAAACGTTTCCTCAATAAAGATACCCAAGAGTTGCACATGTGTCTAATTTATCAAGACAGCAATGCCTAAGCGTACGTAATAAGGCAAATAGATTACTGGCATTTATAACAAGAAGTGTAAGCAACAGAAATCCAGAGGTCATACTGCAGCTTTATACATGTGATGAATGGTTTGAAAAACCGACAAGTTGAAGATTGAGACACTTATGCAGCATATGGGAATCTTTATTCAGGAAACGTTTCGCCACACAGTGGCTTCATCAGTCCAATACAAAGAGGAAGGCGTAAGGAGAGGAGGAGTATGAGGTAATCAGTCCCTCAGCCTGGAGTCGATGTGTCCAGTCCACCAATCTTGTAGAATGTACAGCATAGGGCCGTAGACGTGGCTTATATACTGTAGTGAGGTGAGGTGAAGCAGGCGGAGGCGGGGTCATAGTGGTACCATCCACTAGTCGAAGTAGGTCTTCGTCCAAAAGTTGAACAAGTGTTGAAGAATTCTTTGTAACAAGATCCCATGATGCTGCAGTGTCTGACAGTTGTGATGAATGGTTTGAAAAACCGACAAAGAATTCTTCAACACTTGTTCAACCTTTGGACGAAGACCTACTTCGACTAGTGGATGGTACCACTATGACCCCGCCTCCGCCTGCTTCACCTCACCTCACTACAGTATATAAGCCACGTCTACGGCCCTATGCTGTACATTCTACAAGATTGGTGGACTGGACACATCGACTCCAGGCTGAGGGACTGATTACCTCATACTCCTCCTCTCCTTACGCCTTCCTCTTTGTATTGGACTGATGAAGCCACTGTGTGGCGAAACGTTTCCTGAATAAAGATTCCCATATGCTGCATAAGTGTCTCAATCTTCAGCTTTATACATCATTAGTAAGGCCTCACCTAGATTATGCAGCTCAATTCTGGTCTCCATATTACAGAATGGACATAAATTCGTTAGAAAACATTCAGCGTAGGATGACTAAATTAATACATAGCATTAGAAATCTTCCTTATGAAGAAAGATTGAAGACTCTTAAGTTACATTCACTTGTTAGACGAAGAATGAGGGGAGACATGATCGAAGTGTATAAGTAGAAGATAGGTATTAATAAAGGGGATATTAATAAGGTCTTGAGGATATCTCTCCAAGAGAGAACCCGCAGTAATGGATTTAAATTAGATAAGTTTAGATTTTGAAAGGACATAGGAAAGTATTGGTTTGGAAATAGGGTAGTAGATGAGTGGAACAGTCTACCTAGTTGGGTTATTGAGGCTAGGACTTTGGGTAGTTTCAAATTTAGGTTGGATAAGTACATGAGTGGGAGGGGTTGGATTTGAGTGGGACTTGCACATCAGAGCTTATTTCTTGGGTGGCATTGAAAATTGGGTTGGGCAAATGTTTTGTTAGTGGGATGAATTGTAAAGGACCTGCCTAGTATGGGCCAACAGGCCTCCTGCAGTGTTCCTCCTTTCTTATGTTCTTATGTAATCATTATAGAAACCTTTCTCCTTTGGGAGCCAGAGACGGGTCATCGCAAGATTGAGACCCGTGCCAGGACTACGGTCTTGGCGAACATTATACATACCTATGCTGTACACTCTACAAGATTGATGGACTGAACACATCGACTTCAGGATGAGGGACTGATTACACCTTTCCGCTTTGTATTGGACTGACGAAGCCACTGTGTGGCGAAACGTTTCCTCAATAAATAATCCATATGTTGCATAAGTTTCTCAATCTTCAACTTGTCGGCTTTCAAAACATCTGAGCTCTTACCTCTTCTAGTGACCTACGTCTCACCTCTTGGCGCTATATAAGGCTCCATCCTGTCACTTCATCTCCATATTGTTTCATACTATGGAACAATGCTCTTCTCCAGACTGAGGGACTGACCACCTCAAAACTTTAAGGGTGATGGACTGATTACATCGTCTTCAAGTATCTTCAAGTACAGTCCAGGGTCGACAGAACCATCTGTGAAATACACTGCACATGTGAGTCCCTCTGCCAGTGCCATGCTTGTCTCAGCATGATTGCTGAGGGTGTCTTGACTGCAGAGACGCTTAGGGATAGGTAGTTGCATGACGCAAACATCGGCTGGATCTGGGCGCCAGGGAGGTGGCGGATGGTACCCAGCAACGGGAAGGTCCCAACTCTTCTCAAGGAGTAGTTGTATAGGCAGCAGCTTCCGCCCAGCAGCACAAAACGAACGAATCCAGTAGCAGTCCGTGATGAGAGTTGGATCTTGTGTCATGGTTGTCAATATCCGTCTTCTTAGTGGGGTACCTTGCTGCCGGTGCAGAATCGTGGCTACTTTGCAGGCGTTTATGCATCTTACTCTGTCAGCCAGGGAAGGAAGCCGGGTCTCAGATCTGAGACATGCTTTGTTGGTCCAGATGGGGCCCCAAGCATAGTTCTTATTGACTGGTTTTGTACGACCTCCATCCTTTGCCTGCTCTGCGGGAAGAGATGAGCTAACGCTGGTGCACCGTAATCAATGAGCGAGCGTATAACTTGTATATAGTACAAGCGAGGTGCATCTTTCCTCGCCCCTGCACGGTGCCTCGTCATGGCTCTCATGGCGTAGAATCTGAGTAGAACAAGGGATCTGACATACTCGGCCTGTTTCTGAAAGGTCAGCTTTTTATCAATGTAGATTCCCAAGTATAGGTAGGAGCCTGTTCACTCAAGTTCTATATCCTGAATACGTAATCTATTCACAGGATCTGGTCCCTTGAACATCATTGCAAGAGATTTCTCGGCGGAGATCTTGAGGCCTAGTTCCTTGCAACACTGCGTTATTAGGTCCAAAGCTCTCTGGGCCTGTCGCTCCAAATTGCCTTTCCCATTCACTACGAGTGTAAGATTATCAGCGTAGCTGAGTAGCTGCGTACCACTATGAAAGGGAAGGCTCACAAGTTCCTGCATAAGGACGTTAAACAGGGTAGGACTGAGCACAACTCCTTGTGGCGTGCCGTTTTTCATGGTTTTAAAGGAAGAGTAGTGTCTCTGAAAGCTGACACAGGCCTGCCTGTCCCTAAGGTAGGACTCAATCCAGGCCAGGAGGCGTCCTTTGGTCCCCTTCCAAGCTAATATTGCTAGAATTGCTGTGTGGCTGGCTAGCTCAAATGCCTTCTCAAGGTCGAGGTAGACGACGATACTAGGTTTTTTGTTACTATCAGCAATCTGGCTTAGTAGGTGGTTATGCACTCTGCTGTACCCACTCCTTTGGTGAAGCCAAATATGTGATGATGAGGGGGTCCAAGTTTCCATAGGAGGCGGTTTAACACCATCCTCTCAGCAGTCTTGGCTAAACAGCTGGTCAGCGATATGGGTCTCATACTGCCTGGGTCCTTGGGCTTTGGAACTGGTACAATGGTAGCCTTCCAAGCTGCTGAGAGTGTCCCGGCCCTCCACGACTTGTTTATGACGTCTAGTATGGCCTCCAATCCACTCTGACCAGCCCGTGCAATCATGGAGTACGTAACACCATCGATGCCTGGGGCAGTGTCACCTGTGTTCTTAATGACACGTCGGAAGCAGTGTCTGACAGTTGTGATGAATGGTTTTGAAAACCGACAAATTGAAGATTGAGACACTTATGCAACATATAGGATTCTTTATTGAGGAAACGTTTCGCCACACAGTGGCTTCATCAATCCAATACAAAGTAGAAAGGTGTAAGGAGAGGAGTTTGAGGTAATCAGTCCCTCAGCCTGGAGTTGATGTGTTCAGTCCATCAGTCTTGTAGAATGTATTGGACTGATGAAGCCACTGTGTGGCGAAACGTTTCCTCAATAAAGAATCCCATATGTTGCATAAGTGTCTCAATCTTCAACTTGTCGGTTTTCAAAACCATTCATCACAACTGTCAGACACTGCAGCATCATCGGATCTTGATACAAAGAATTCTTCAAAACTTGTTCAACCTTTGGACGAAGACCTACTTCGACTAGTGGATGGTACCATTATGACCCCGCCTCCTCCTGCTTCACCTCACCTGACTTACGGTATATAAGCCACGTCTACGACCCTATGCACTCCTCTCCAGCACTATTCTTCGTCTGTCCCGTCTTCCCCGCTCATCCCATTTGGGATCTTACCTGAACTTTCGTTCGTTCGTTCCTATGCATTACATATTTTAACTACAGGAAACGTGATCCTCAATTACCTGTCGAGCTCAGAACAGCTAACACCCGCACTTACATCCCCATCACACAATCTGTCACTGTCCTTGACGTTAATCTTGACTACCTTCTTCGTTTACACGGACACATTCATTCAAGGCATGCAATAGCTAGTAAGGCCCTTGCGGGCCTCTACTAGCTGAAAAATGCCTCCCAACGCACCAAACTACACCTCTACAAATCCCTAATACGTCCTCTGATAACTTACTCTCCTCTAGCCCTCTCTCTTGCAGCTTGTTCTGGACACTCTGCAGAGTGTCCAGAGCAAGACACTGCGCTGGTTGCTTGATGTCAGATGGGAGGACTTCGCCACAAGCGAGTCTCTCCATGCCCAATTAGACATCCCTGCGCTGAATCTGTACTGGAAGACGCTCAGTGACAGACAGATAGACAAACTTGAGACACGACATGACTACTGGACCTGTCTCCTTGACGAAGACATTCGCAGACCCACAACCCAACACAACCTTTTCTACTCCTTGCATGATCCTGCTCCTAACCCTATTTACAAATAACCTTTGATTCCCTGACAGGTACCATTCTCTGACAGGTACCATTCTCTGACTCACGTTCGCATTAGCTTTTGGGTTAAGACATGGCTCAATTCTACATTCCTCTCTAGCGCTAATCTTCGCCTGTCCCGTCCTCCCCACTCACCCCACCGGAGTCCCAACAGAAGAGCCTGAGTTTCTCTTCTCAATACCTGTCCCACGATCGCCTTCGCTGCTGGGTTAAGCCCTGGCTCTATTTCTACGACTAAGAACACTCCTCTCCAACGCTATTCTTCGTCTGTCCCGTCTTCCCCGCTCATCCCATTTGGGATCTTACCTGTACTTGTTCGTTCGTTCGTTCCTATGCTGTACATTCTACAAGACTGATGGATTGAACACATCGACTCCAGGCTGAGAGGCTGATTACCTCAAGCTCCTCTCCTTACACCTTTCTGCTTTGTATTAGACTGTTGATCACGACAAAGAATTTGATATTGTTTATTTAGATTTTAGTAAGGCTTTTGATAGAGTACCGCAACAGAGACTGTTAAAGAAAGTGGCGGCTCATGGCATTTAGGGAAAAGTGTTGTCATGGATAGAGTCATGGCTGACAGACAGGAAGCAGAGAGTATCCATAAATGGGGTTAAATCCGAGTGGGGATCTGTAACAAGTGGTGTTCCACAGGGCTCAGTCTTAGGCCCGTTGTTGTTTATAATATATATCAATGACCTTGATGAGGGAATTACAAGTGATATGAGCAAATTCGCCGATGACACAAAGATAGGGTAATTGATTCAAACGTAGATGTCACGGGACTTCAGAAGGATTTAGACAAATTCAATAACTGGTCAGAAAAGTGGCAGATGCAGTTCAATGTAGATAAATGCAAGGTTCTGAAGCTCAGGAGTGTCCATAACCTAGAACATATAAGTTAAATAATGTAGAATTTAGCCATACAGATTGCGAAAAGGAGCAACCATAAACCAAGACAGCAATGTCTAAGCGTACGAAATAAGCAAACAGATTACGGGGATTTATATCAAGAAGTGTAAGCAACAGAAGTCCAGAGGTCACACTGCAGCTTTATACATCATTAGTAAGGCCTCACCTAGATTACGCAGCTCAGTTCTGGTCTCCATATTACAGAATGGATATAAATTCGTTAGAAAACATTCAGCGTAGAATGACTAAATTAATACTTAGCATTAGAAATCTTCCTTATGAAAAAAGATTGAAGACCCTTAAATTTCATTCACTTGTAAGACGAATGGAGATATGATCGAAGCCCATAAGTGGAAGATGGGTATTAATAAAGGGGATATACATAAGGTCTTGAGGATATCTCTCCAAGAGAGAGGTTAGTGGGATGGATTGTGAAGAATCTGCCTAGTATGGGCCAACAGGCCTGCTGCGGTGTTCCTCCTTTCTTATGTTCTCATATTCTTATGTAATAAATAATAATAATAATAATAATAATAATAATAATAATAATAATAATAATAATAATAATAATAATAGTAATAATAATAAAATAATAATATATTTCTACAAGCACATGTACAAGGTATACAGTCATAGTTGACATCAGTATAGAAAGCCGCTTGTTATGCAGAACATTTCCCGCAAATTAGGACAGTTTTGTCCCAGGATGCGACCCACACCAGTCCACTAACACCCAGGTACCTATTTTACTGATGGGTGAACATAGACAATTGATGCAAGGAAACATGCGCAATGTTTCTAACCTCGCCGGGAACCCTACCCTGACCCTCGCCGTGTAAAGCGAGAGCTTTGGCCACGAGGCCACGGGACTGAGGGGCATGGAGGGGGGTATTGTCTTAACGTTGAAGATACTCAGAGGTAACAATTACACAAATAAATGCTATTTTTCTGAAGGAGCGAGAACACGACGAGGGGAAAAAATAAATACGAAAGCCACACAAAAACTGTGGGTGAGGCAAGAGAAGTGGAGACAGCGGGAGACACTGGGAGACAGCGGGAGACACTGGGAGACAGCGGGAGACACTGGGAGACAGTGGGAGACACTGGGAGACAGCGGGAGACACTGGGAGACAGCGGGAGACACTGGGAGACAGCGGGAGACACTGGGAACAGCGGAGACACTGGAGACAGCGGGAGACACTGGGAGACAGCGGGAGACACTGGGAGACAGCGGGAGACACTGGGAGACAGCGGGAGACACTGGGAGACAGCGGGAGACACTGGGAGACAGCGGGAGACACTGGGAGACAGCGGGAGACAGCGGGAGACACTGGGAGACAGCGGGAGACACTGGGAGACAGCGGGAGACACTGGGAGACAGCGGGAGACACTGGGAGACAGCGGGAGACACTGGGAGACAGCGGGAGACACTGGGAGACAGCGGGACACGGGAGCAGCGGGGGACACTGGAGACAGCGGGAGACACTGGAGACAGCGGGAGACAACTGGAGACAGCGGGAGACACTGGGAGACAGCGGGACACTGGAGACACGGAGACACTGGAGACAGCGGGAGACACTGGGAGACAGCGGGAGACACTGGGAGACAGCGGGAGACACTGGGAGACAGCGGGAGACACTGGGAGACAGCGGGAGACACTGGGGAACAGCGGGAGACACTGGGAGAAAAGCGGGAGACACTGGGAGACAGCGGGAGACACTGGGAGACAGCGGGAGACACTGGGAGACAGCGGGAGACACTGGGAGACAGCGGGAGACACTGGGAGACAGCGGGAGACACTGGGAGACAGCGGGAGACAAATGAGGACAGCGGGAGACACTGGGAGACAGCGGGAGAAAACTTGGAGACAGCGGGAAACACTGGGAGACAGCGGGAGACACTGGGAGACACGGAGACACTGGGAGACAGCGGGAGACACTGGACGAAACAGCGGGAACACTGGGAGACAGCGGAGACACTGGGAGACAGCGGGAGACACTGGAGACAGCGGGAGACACTGGAGACAGCGGGAGACACTGGGAGACAGCGGAGACACTGGAGACAGCGGGAGACACTGGGAGACAGCGGAGACACTGGAGACAGCGGGAGACACTGGAGACAGCGGGAGACACTGGGAGACAGCGGAGAACACTGGGAAGACAGCGGAGACACTGGAGACAGCGGGAGACACTGGAGACAGCGGGAGACACTGGGAAGCAGCGGAGACACGGGAACAGCGGAGACACTGGGGGACACGGAGACCTGGGAGACAGCGGGAGACACGGAGACAGCGGGAGACACTGGAGACAGCGGGAGACACTGGAGACAGCGGAGACACTGGGAGACAGCGGAGACACTGGAGACAGCGGAGACACTGGGAACAGCGGGAGACACTGGGAGACAGCGGGAGACACTGGGAGACAGCGGGAGACAACTGGAGACAGCGGAGACACTGGGAGACAGCGGGAGACCACTTGGAGACAGCGGGAGTCAAACTGGGAGACAGCGGGAGACACTGGAACAGCCGGGAGACCCTGGGAGACAACGGGAGACCGGGAGACAGCGGGGAGACACTGGAGACACTGGAGACAGCGGGAGACACTGGGAACAGCGGGAGACACTGGGAGACAGCGGAGACACATGGGATACAGCGGAGACATGGAGACAGCGGGAGACACTGGGAGACAGCGGAGACACTGGGGAGACAGCGGGAGACACTGGGAACAGCGGGAGACACTGGGAAGACCAGCGGAGGACACTGGGAGACAGTGGGAGAACATGGGAGACAGCGGGAGACACGGGAGACAGCGGGAGACACAGGAACAGCGGGAGACACTGGGAGACAGCGAGGGAGACACTGGGAGACAGCGGGGAGACAGCGGAACACTGGGAGACAGCGGTAGACACTGGAGACAGCCGGAGACCCAGGGAGAACCAGCGGAGACACTGGAGAACAGCCGGAGACAACTGGAGTCAGCGGAGACAGCGGAGACATTGGGAGACAGCGGGAGACAGCGCGGAAGACACTGGGAGACAGCGGAGACACGGGGAGACAGCGGAGACCACTGGGAACACTGGGAGACCAGCGGGAGACACTGGGAGACAGCGGGAGACACTGGGAGACAGCGGGAGACACTGGAGACCGCGGATCCTACTGGTAGACAGGCGGGAGACAGCGGGAGACCACTGGGAGAGTCAGCGGGAGACAACTGGGAGACAGCGGGAGACGCGGGAGACACTGAGAGACAGCGGGAGACACAGGAGACAGCCGGAGCACTGGGAGACAGCGAAGACACTGGGATAAGCCGTAGACCTGGGAGACAGCCGGAGACACTGGTAGACAAGCCGGAACACTGGACAGCGGAGACACTGAGAACAGCGGGAACCAGCGGAGACAGCGGAGACACTGGGAGACAGCGGGAGACACTGGGAGACAGCGGGAGACACTGGGAGACAGCGGGAGACACTGGGAGACAGCGGGAGACACTGGGAGACAGCGGGAGACACTGGGAGACAGTGGGAACACTGGAAAAAGCGGGACACTGGAGACAGCGGAGACACTGGGAGAACAGCGGGAGACACTGAGACAAGCGGGAGACACTGGGAGACAGCGGGAGACACTGGGAGACAGCGGGAGATACTGAAGAGACAGCGAGAGACACTGGAGACAGAGGAGACAACTGGGAGACAAAATAAGACAGCGGGAGACACTGGGAGACAGCGGGAGACACTGGGAGACAGCGGGAGATAGTGGCGGTGATGGTCTTAATAAATGTCCGTAACAATGTAAACACAACACAATTTATAATTTTGGGAACACATCACACGGCATCCAACTCCAGCTCCTGGACCACCCAAATAGATGGAGGGCTTTGATCAAATACACAGGCAGGTACAGTTAGATGAGAACATGCGCGCGCACACACACACACACACACACACACACACACCAGGGGCCAGGAGCTGTGAATCGACCCCTGCAACCACAACTAGGTGAGTATACACACAATACATACAAAAGAGGAAGAAGTGAAGAGGCTGTTAAGTGAGCTAGATGTCTCAAAGGCGACGGGGCCGGATAACATCTCTCCATGGGTCCTGAGAGAGGAAGCAGAGGCGCTATGTGTACCACTAACAGCAATCTTCAACATATCTGTTGAAACAGGGCTACTACATGAGGTAGGGAAGACAGCAAATGTAGTCCCATTTTTTATAAAGAAGAGACACGAAGCATTAAACTACAAACCAGGTATCACTGACATGTATAGTATGCAAAATCGGAGAAGGTTATCAAGAGAAGAGTGGTGGAACACCTAGAAACGAATGAGTTTATCAACGAAAACCAGCACAGTTTCAGGGACGGGAAATCCTGTGTCACAAACCTACTGGAGTTCTATGACAGGGTGACAGCAGTAAGACAAGAGAGAGAGAGAGGGGTCGATAGGTTGCATTTTCTTGAATTGTAAGAAGGCATTTGACACAGTTCCACACAGGAGATTAGTACAAAAGCTGAAGGACCAGGCAGGGTTAACACGGAAAGCACTGCAATGGATTAGGGAATACCTGTCAGGAAGGCAACGGCGAGTCATGGTATCAGATGTATCAGAGTGGGCGCCTGTGATGAGAGGGGTTCCACAAGGGTCAGTCCTAGGACCGGTGCTGTTTCTGGTATTTGTGAATGACATGGCGGAAGGAATAGACTCAGAAGTGTCCCTGTTTGAAGATAATGTGAATCTGATGAGAAAAATTAAATCGGACGAGGACCAGGAAGAACTACAACGAGATCTGAACAGAAACTTGTTCCTGAAGTTCAACCCCACCATGTGCAAAGTCATGAAGATTGAGGAAGGGCAAAGAAGACGGCAGACGGAATACAGTTTAGGGGGGGGACAGAGACTACAAAACTCACTCAAGGAAAAGGATCTTGGGGTGAGTATAATATCGGGCACTTCTGAGATGCACATCAACCAAATAACTGCTGCAGCATACGGGAGCCTAGCAAACTTAAGAACAGCATTCCGACATCTCAATAAAGAATCGTTCAGGACCCTGTACACCGTGTACGTTAAGCCTATATTGAAGTATGCAGCACCAGTTTGGAACCCATACCTAGCCATGCACGTAAGGAAACTAGAAAAAGTGCAAAGGTTTACAACAAGACTAGTCCCGGAGCTAAGGGGCATGTCTTACGAGGAGAGGTTAAGGAAAATCGACCTGACGACACTGGAGGACAGGAGAGATAGGGGGAAATATGAAAACGACATATAAAATACTGAGAGGAATTGACAAGGTGAACAGAGACAGGATGTTCCAGAGATGGGACACAGATGGAGATGACAGATGGAGTCAGATGGATCACAGGGATGTTCAGAAGTATTTCTTCAGTCGCAGAGTTGTCAGGAAGTGGAATAGTCTGGGAAGTGATGTAGTGGAGGCAGGATCCATATATAGTTTTAATAAGAGGTAAGATAAAGCTCATGGAGCAGGAAGTGATCTAGTAGCGGCCAGTGAAGAGGCGGGGCCAGGAGCTGTGACTCGACCCCTACAACCACAACTAGATGAGTACAACTAGGTGAGTATACACACACACACAAGTTCAATCAATTCCCCGACTCCACAAACACATGATATCACACCTCCCTACACTTTACCTTCCACACTTGGACACAAGAGTGGCAATTTCAAGCAGCGGCTGCCTGCTGCAGCTCGCTTCTTAAGACTGTTAGGTTGTTATGCTGCTGCCGGCCACTTCCGGTTGTCCCGACACGAGGAAGTTGATGTTTTTTGAGGCTTCCCATTGGTCAGTGATGACGAACATATCAGCCAAAACAGTTGTGTTATTACTGTTGTGGGTTGATCCAATTGAGGCACTTATAGCGATGATTGAAGAAAATAAAAAGGGGAAGTAATAAAAAGAAGAAAAGAGTGAAGGAAGCAGAGTGATAGAAGGAAAAATGAGAGGAAAAGAGGAAAGAGAGGAAGAGGAGAGGAAGGAAGGAGAGGAGACTGGTGGAGTGCTACAGACGCTGGATCAGGAATGCGCTTTTAGTTATATTCATATTTCTTTTCTATTTTGCTTCGTATGCCTCGTTTGTGTGTGTGTGTGTGTGTGTGTGTGTGTGTGTGTGTGTGTGTGTGTGTGTTGTGTGTGTGTGTGTGTGTGTGTGTGTGTGTGTGTGAAAATATTTTCTGTATTTACCTACGAATATTTACAGTCACACAAATGCTCAACAATTAATAAAGTATATATATTTAAATGTTAAACTTAACCATTGGTTCTGGCACACTGTAGTTCCTCTCAGATGTCATCACTCTCATCAACATATGCAATAATCGCGAACAAGAGACACACGATGCATAACAACCGCAGGGGGGAGTTGAATAATAGCTCTAGGCCTGTCGTGTTGCAATCAACACATCTTCAAGAGTTTGCAATGTTGCAGTAATGTCTTGCCGAGTAGGTAAAATTTGTCAATTAGCAATAACTCATTTAAAATTAACTTCTGTCTATAATTTTCTCTTATACGTTTAAAGATATCTTTTTTTTAATTTATGTTAATGTAAAAATTAATAATTTTGTACCAAAAGATCCTTAGAAAACCTACCTAACCTTATAACAAGCGCTATTTAATTTAGCCTAATCCAACTAATTATATTTTAGATAAGTTTAAAATAATTTAATAATAAACACAATGAAATATATTTTTTTTCATTAGGTTCAGAATGGTTTTTGCGACATTATTGCATACACAACTTTTTGCTTCCCTTATTCGGCAAGAGCGTTGCTATTTAGCCCACGTGGTCTCGCACTACAGACATCGCCCTACAAAAGCAGTTTTCTCCCAATTACTAACCCCTCAAGGAAGGTTCCTTGATGTTGGTGAGGGGCTCTTGATTTAGGGAATTGGATCTGTGCTCCAGTTCCCCGAATTAAGCCTGAATGCCTTCCACATCCCCCCCCCAGGCGCTGTATAATCCTCCGGGTTTAGCGCTTCCTCCTTGATTATAATAATAATAATAATCCCAATTACTGCTTGCAATTTATAATTAACTATTTAGTGGTTATAGAATTAGAACAAGACTCAGGGTGTCGGTTCTTCTGTTTATTTTTTCCATTTTTCCATCCTGTTATTGTTATGAAAAGTGGTTGGGTTAATATTTTTTATAGTGGGCATTGGTTTGAGAGAGACCTGATTAGCATGGGCCAGTAGGCCTGCTACAATGGTCCTCTATTATTATTATTATTAAAGATTCGCCGGTGTTCTCCCGGCCCGGGCCTTTTCCAAGTGGTGGCCCGGCCTTGGCTCCCTCTTTAGGGAGTGTCTGAGACCTAAGTCTCCCATGGGAGGAGGCACAAGTACCTCCTCATCTTTGGGACCAACTGTCCCCAGGCCTAGCCACAAGCTAGGCCTCTCTGGTCTGCCATCCCCGCCCCAAGGGGACTAATGGGAATGACAGTCTTATGAGCTAAAGGCTCGGGCTCAGGCACCTACCCTACCCTAGAAGGGTTAGGCATGGTGTCGATCCAGTGGTCCTCCATTCTTATGTTCTTAAAATCAATAGAGTATTGTATAAAAGAAATACATAAGAGTTTTACGGTACTTCCCAAGCATGAGAGTTCTCCGCCTCCCTGTTGGTAGCTACGAAATTCTCCTATATTAACTGGTACTCAAGTGACCGTCAATTTGTCGCCATATTAATTCCACCTGATGGGTAACTTGCCTCCTTCACACTCCCTACCAAGACTCAAACTCAATTTAGAGGGTAACTCAAACAAATCCCATCAGGAGGAAGTGACCCGGAGTACCCGTCGCACACTCAGTGATTGCCTTGACGTACGTCTTAACGGTGCAGCCAAACAAGAACGACAGCACTAGTTTACCTAGGATTGATAAGGGTGCCGGAATTACATGTTTGCCGGTCGATATGTAGCGACGGGGAAGAAACGGACTTCTGACACCAGCCAGGTCAAGTTTGTCGTTTTTAAAATATATGTCAAACCGAGTGATGAATTTTCATTAATATTTTCACATTAGCTGGCCGATATATTTTATTACTGGGATTTTTCTCTTTTGGAAAAGTGCCAATCTTTTTTTTTCAAGAAATTGTCAGAATATACCACTAACTGCTGCGGCATCTGCAGTTTATATATATATATATATAATATATAATATATATATATATATATTATAATATTTATATATATATATATATATATATATATAATATATATATATATGTCGTGCCGAATATGTAAAACTGATCAATTAGCAAGAACTCATTTAAAATTAAGTCCTTTCTGAAATTTTCTTTTATATGTTTAAAGATAATTTTTTTCATTAATGTTAATGTAAAAATTTTTAATTTTGCACCAAAAGAATTTTAGAAAACTTACCTAACCTTTTTAAATAAGAAGAACAATTTATTTTAGCCTAACCCAACTAAATATATTTTAGATTTGTTTACAATAATTTAATACAAACAAACACAGTGAAATATATTTTTTCGTTAGGTTCAGAATGATTTGGCGAAATTATTGCATACACAAATTTTCACTTGTCCTATATGGCAAGATAAAACGTTGCTATTTAAGCCAAGATGGCAAGTTCTGCCTATTCGGCACGACATATATATAAAATATATATATATATATATATATATATATATATATATAATATAATATATATATATATATATATATATATATATGTCGTGCCGAATAGGCAGAACTTGCCATCTTGGCTTAAATAGCAACGTTCATCTTGCCATATAGGACAAGTGAAAATTTGTGTATGCAATAATTTCGCCAAAATCATTCTGAACCTAACGAAAAAAATATATTTCACTGTGTTTGTTTAGTATTAAATTATTGTAAACAAATCTAAAATATATTTAGTTGGGTTAGGCTAAAATAAATTGTTCTTGTTATAATAAGGTTAGGTAAGTTTTCTAAGGTTCTTTTGGTGCAAAATTATAAATTTTTTACATCAACATTAATGAAAAAAATATATCTTTAAACGTTAAAAGAAAATTTTAGAAAGGACTTAATTTTAAATGAGTTCTTGCTAATTGACCAGTTTTTCCTATTCGGCACGACATATAATATATATATATATAATATATATATATATAAATATATATAAATATATATATAAAATATATAATATATATATATATATATATATATATATAAAATATATAATAAATATATATAATATATATCACCACCCATCTTTTTCAACATACATAACTCTTGTTCATCCAAGGAAAGCGAATGTTTCTCATAAATTTTGAAGGAATTCCTGGTCTTGTGTTCAATTACCCTGAATTTCTTGAAGAGAAAGTATCGTTTATTACTGTCTCTGAAGCAATGTTCAGCTTTATCGTTTCTTCCACTGTTTCCGTTAAGTAATGACAAATATCCTTGTTTCTGAAATAACGGTACGTCATTGCTGTGTTGTATCTGAGAGGTAGTCTATTTCTGCTGTATAAATCTTGGATGGCTTCAGGCAGGTCTTCCATAATACCTGGAGTGGACCGCGGGGGCTTTGACCATCTGCGGTCCGGTGGCTAACGCGACGGTCTGGAGTTTTGAGACTCTCTAACCGCGGGTTGAAACCCCACCCATGGTATGGTTTGCCCGGTCCATAAGCTCAGAATCACGAGAAGATACCTGAAACTTATATGCCACACCCCAAAAAAATATAAAGATCTCGTAAAACTTTGCCCAGTGACAAACCAAAGACTTGTACACCACCACAAACTATAAACCAAACAATACAAACTGTATAGTAACAGAGCGTGGAACAAATGCTCATCACAGAGCGTAGTCAGCTTCTCTAATCTGAAGAGACAAAAGCACAAACATTTTTTTTTTTTAGGAAATGAGGTTTAAGTCTGTAATAAAATCTACCAAACGCCAAGCGTTAGACCTGACAGACCTCGGAGTTAAAAATATATTAATTGAGGACATCTAAAATTTCCTGTCCCAACCGTGGGATAGTTGTGAAGCCTTGGCGTAGGTTTTCACTTTCACACCATGTTTAGTCATGGATTCTGCTCCAGGTACCAGTGGTGTGCCGAAGGTATCGGTTTCGGTACCAGTATCAATAGGTATCGGCTAATATTGATGGTATCTAATGTTGGTACTGTCTCTCACTGAATATTCAATCATTTCTCCCATTCCTAACCTTCGTTTCCAGGTTACTGCATTCCCAGTAAAATATTTTTGTTATATTCTCTGCTGCAGTTACTGCATACTTCGTGCCGAGACTCGTCAAGTACACGCACGCAGTATGAGAGGGTCTCCACGTAACTCTCCTTCGAACAGCAAAACCTCCAGTAGCGCTATACAAGTATTGACGATGGCAGGGTGATAGAGCTTATAAAAGCAGGGATACAGCTAAGACTGGCAGGGTGAACCGGATAAAAACTGGCAGACACCTAAAATTGGCAGGGTGACACGGTTTACACTGACAAGGTAGCAAAAGCTTGGCAGGGGTGTGAAAGACAGCGATAAACAAAACTGGAGAATGAGTGATGAAAGAGATGTTTTGGATGAGTTCTGAACCTTGGTTGCAAATTCAGTTATGAAGACTCATGTACACATACAACTGTGACTTTGTCCGTCTAGTTAAGAACCTATAGTAAGTCTGAAATGAAATAACAGATTGGGAAACTATATTTTTTCGGCCTCTACCTCATACATTTTTCAGGTGCTATCTTTAAATTTCATATTATTGATGTATACAGTACAGACAAGTTGATGTAAATGACACATCTGCAACACCTGGGAGTCTTTATTGTCGAAATCTTTCTCCTGCGTAGCAGGCTTTTTCAGTCTAATACAAGCGAATATAACATTGGAAACAGTAAAGGTAATTTCAGGTGATCAGTCCCTTACCCTCGATAGGTGATAAGTCCTGGATTCTTCGAAAGTGACTGTAGAGCCTTTCCTGCAGGGTCAGGAAAAAAACAATAACTACCATAAACACCTAGAGAAGGTCACGCCAGGTGAAAGTCCCCCTGGTGGGTCACGCCGAGATAGTCTATAATGTCTCTTCCCTACTGGGTCACATGTATGTCACAGGGTCACACACTCTTCCATTGTCTGCGATTTCTTCCCTACCATGATGCAAAATTATTCATCTCTTTACGTCCGGCAAATGAATTTGGCCGCCCGGGAAAGTTCAGTCCAGAGAGAGAGATTACGCATAGATGAAAAAATACATAGAGCTTTCAACAGATACAAAAATCTAATATAGTTAAAGTGAGACCTAAACAGAGTTATAGGAAGACCAAAATACAAATACAGGGAGACCTGAATACAAATACAGGAATCCCTAACCAGAGATACAAGGAAATCCCAACAGATACAGGGAAATGTAAGCAGCTATATAAAAATAATTATATAGAGATACAGAGACCTAAAGAGAGATACAAGAATACATAAACGGCGATACAGGATGACATAAACAAAGTAAAAATGGATACCTAAACAGAGAAACAGTGAGTAAAAATATACTGTCGATGGCTTCCATATTTTGGGGTGTTTTTCAACTGTATCAAGATTCCAAACACGAGAAATCGCAAATCCACACACGGAACAACAAAAAGAAAATCTTCCTCTCTCATAAAAAAAAACAAGCAAACCTAAATACACACAGCAGCCAACCAAACGGAAAGGTTTCAAGCACACACTTAAAAGCAAAGTCACGCACCAACTAACCAAATCAAAATGTTGCTAACCAACTCTAAGAGTTATACAAGGTAAGGTGGTCTCTTGGGGGCCGTGTCACCAGCGGGGTGCCGCAAGGCTTAGTGCTGGCACCAATGTTTCCAAGATATATATATATATATATATATATATATATATATATATATATATATATATATATATATATATATATATATATATATATATATATATATATATATATATATATATTAGCAGCAGTACAAGAACATTTCCCTGGTCTTTTCCCTTTTGTTGCAGCTGGGTATAGCAAGGAATCAATGCTTCTCTTTGGAGAGCATGAAATCACATCATCGGAGGGTGTCCAACAAGGAGATCCTCTTGCACCATTTCTCTTCTGTATAGCAGTTAGGGAAATCACAGTCAGACTGACCAGCGAGCTAAACATCTGGTTCCTAGATGATGGCACACTAGCAGGTAAAAAGGAGTCCCTCCTACATGATCTTACACAGGTAATGACACGGGGACAGGAAATGGGTCTCATCCTGAATCCATCCAAATGTGAAATCATCTCAGTCAGTCAACAAGTGATAAATGCAGTGAGATCAAAACTACCAGGAGCAGCAGTCATTGCCCCTACAAACAGTGTCTTGCTAGGAGCACCTCTGGGAAGCAATGCCATTGACACAATTCTCAGGAAGAAATTGGAAGAGTTAAGGAGAATGGAACAACGAATAGGCAATCTGGACACCCACGATGCCTTGTACCTTCTCACAAAGTGCTTGAGTCTGCCCAGGTTGACATATTTCCTAAGATGTGCACCTTCATATGATAACCCTATACTGCACGAATATGACAGTATTCTGAGGCAGATTTTTACGAAAGTACTTAACCTTACAATAGAAGACGGGCAGTGGAACCAAGCTACACTTCCAGTCAGACTAGGAGGCATTGGTGTCCGCAAGTCATCACAGATTGCGTTACCTGCTTTTCTGTCCTCGTGTATTGCATCCAGAGAGCTTGTAGCAGCGATTCTCCCTGAACATCTTAGGGACAAGATTGGAGTCCAGGACCAAAAATTCATTGACGGAGCAATGATCTGGGATAATCTAACGGGCTCTGAAACCAGACCTGCTCCCCCCAACAACTACAAACAATCGCACTGGGATGGTCCAATAGTGGAAAATATTGTCTCAACAATGCTTCAGAGTGTGTCAGGGAAGGATAGAGCCCGCCTTCTGGCAGTGAAAGCCCCTCATGCTGGGGACTTTCTGTTGGCTATTCCCAACTCCAGCCTTGGCACACGCCTCGACCCACAGACCATCCGCATCGGTGTTGCCCTTCGACTTGCCGCCCCTATTCTCGCCGAACACAGGTGTATTTGTGGCAGTGAAGCAGCAGACCGATTCGGGTACCATGGTCTTGTGTGCCGTAAATCCGAGGGAAAGATTGCAAGACATGAGGAGGTTAATAACATTATCAAGAGGAGCCTCACAACAGCTGGATGCCCAGCAGTAAGTGAGCCACCCCAACTATGCAGATCTGATGGCAGACAGAAGCGTCCAGATGGACGTGGTGTGGGACTATACATGTGCATCTACCTTGGCTGATACCTATCATCAATACACCAGGGAGGAAGGAGGGGCAGCTGCCAGCTTCAGGGAGTCCCAAAAGTCTAGAAAATATGGAGAACTTGCCCATCATTATATGTTTGTTCCCATAGGCTCAGAGACCCTAGGCTCATGGGGAAAGAGTGCATCTAAATTCCTTAAGGAGCTGGGAAAAAGACTCATCAGGGTAACTAGGGATCCCAGGGCAGCTAGTTTTCTGTTCCAGCGGCTCAGTGCGGCTGTTCAAAGGGGTAATGCCTGCTGTATTTTGGGCACACGCCCCAGCTCTGAGGAGCTGGATGAGATTTTTGCCTTATAATCGGTGATACACACGTAACAACATGTATAGTATATGCCACCTTTATATCAACAATGTATCTCTTATATCTTCTGTACCATATTATGTAATAAAATATTCCTATTGGTAAAAAAAATATATATTAAAAGATGGGGTGGTAGAGGAAGTGGAATATTCAAACAGCTTCAGGAAGAAATCCAAATATTCTTCCTTGAAGCCTTTTTATCCACTTCTCCGAGGCTGTGGGTCCCACAATTTACACCAGAGGTGGACCCCATCCTATATATATATATATATATAATATATATATATATATATATATATATATATATATATATATATATATATATATATATATATATATATGAAACGAACTATCAACACATACCATAATTAGAATATATAGCGGCAGAAAAATTTCCTGAGAAACTAGTCGACAAGCCGGAGAAAGTTCAAAAGTTACCAGCAAAATGTCTTCCAGAGACAAGCAAAAATAAGTCTCATGAAAAAATTCACACAGACATGACCTCGCTTACTGGAGGAGGAGAAGAGGACATGCGATAACCAGGGGATTGTAAAGGTAAACAATATAATCGCAGGATTATAGAGGGATACTTGATAACCTCGGGAGCATGAAGGGATACGTGATAATCACGAAGTTATAGAGGGATACATGATAAACACAGACTTAATAATGTAAGCATATCACTTCTCTGCTAACTACGAATAATTAATGTCAGACACATTCAAGAAAGCGTCAGCTCTCTCTCTCTCTCTCTTACACACACAGAGCCAGGAGCTGTGAATCGACCCGTGCAGCCACATATAGGTGAGCACATACACACAAATAATAATTATGTCCCTCAGAGACAAAATTGCTGAAGATAAAATATGAGAATGATTGTCATCCTGCAACACCTAAGCTGCTTCCTTGCATTAACAGGGACAGCACCCCGTTGAACAGACAATGCCACTGTTATACAGGGCTCAACAGACCCCCTTAATAGAGACGGTGCATATTAAAAAAATAACAAGAAAGCTAACAATATATCAAATAATTTCAACAATATTTTAAATTCTAAAATATTAGTCACATAAATAAGAGAAAAATCTTGGAGCCACAAGGAGTTGAGAGACGAAGGGAATGGAGGTCAAGACGTTTCTTGAGGTCATAGTGACGTCTTTGAGGTCACTACACAAGACACGATCCTGACATCACAACCTTTGATTATCCAATTATCTTGGTTTGTCTCTTCCGATAAGTGTGTCCTCCAGATGGTTATATAAGATTATTTAAATATGAGATTTATCTGATACTGACTCTCAGTGTATATGTGTGTGTGTGTGTGTGTGTGTGTGTGTGTGTGTGTGTGTGTGTGTGTGTGTGTGTGTGTGTGTGTGTGTGTGTGTGTGTGTGTGTTTAAGTTAGTAAAATTTGAACGATGGATATCAATACCTCCCTTGATCTCATGTCTTGATTAATACTTCGAAAGCTGACAATTCTTCGCCACTGTATTTCAGACAGATTATAACCATTTGTATCGGTACAACAAGGTGACGCATTACAATACATTTACCATGCAAAGCATGATCACTAATAACAGTTGCACAATCATACTGAAACAATACAGCTAAGACGATCTTAAACTGAATTCAAGATTCAGTAGGTATGGACAACAGCAGATAGCAGTATCGACTCTCCAGAACGAGTGAAAACGACCAGGGATCGATCCCCGGCCCGGAATTGAGAGAAGTGACTCTCACCACTGGGCTACTGGTGCAACAGCAGACAATAATTGTATTTTGCACTTATTTCCTGCAACTCTCGCTGTGAACAAATGCGCGAGGATCAACTTCATCACTAAGAGGTCGCTGCCTCACTAAAAATCAAGTCTTGGGGTAATCGAATTTATGGGTATTTTCCCTTAACGGCGCTAAAACGGGGTTTGGTATTTGGGAAGTTCAAACGACTAGACAGCCTCTAACGTAAGTGTATTCTTGTGGCTAGAGACTATCAACCTGTGAGTATCAAACTGAAAGGAAAAAGATGCAAGTTTGGATATTTCTAGAGTAATTTTGCTCGATGTGAAGCCGATGTTTATGTTCTTTCTTCTAATAAAGAGGACACTTAAATCGTGTTCCCTCTCGAGAATTTGATTTAAGACTTATTTAGCTCTGAGTTGAAGGAATTTGTGGCTTCGAGTGACGATTTATTTTGACTTGACAATTAGATCAATTATCAAGATGACTCGGTAGTTGGCTGGGACCTGCCTCATATTAGTGGTCTGTTCCTGCTCATGTATAGGCGAAGGGTTTACATTTCTCAGTGTGTATACGCCTAGAGTTAACCTACCTGCATTTTCCGGCATATAAGGCGCACCGTCTTGAAAAAAAATGATTTTGTGTCTTATATACTCAAAATTAAAGGTAGACTTTGGGTTTTTCTGCAATAGTTGTTTACTAAGGTTATGTTACAAATACTTGGAAACATCGTCTTGTGTATCTTATATACTCGTGCTCCTTATATGCCGGAAAATGCTGTAAGTAAGTTCATTCAGGTACACACAAATACAGTTACATAGAATTATCATACATAGCAGCATATGTGTAGAGAACCTGGGATAACCCAAAACAGTCAGACAGAGTGACTTATTTCCACTGGGGTCCTTTTACCTTATTATTATAATATAAAGGTTATAATATTTTCTTATTATTCTATAATGAAGATAACATCTTATTATCATACTAAAAAGACTATCTACTACACGAGGGTCATTAAGACTATCTACAATACGAGGGTCATTACTAGGAATAAGGTAAAATTACACTTGTGTTAGCTAAAAAATAAAAAATCATTCCCCTCCCTTTCTGTAGCTACATTCATCAGACACCTTTTGGCACTCTTCTTGAACTGGTTCATGCTATGACTGGCTTTGACATGTGCGGGTAGTCTGTTCCATTTCTTTATTGCTGTACAATAAAAGGTGTTTGAAGCCTGGCCACTGACTGTGGCTACTACAAAGTTGTGCTCTCTCCCCCTAGTACTATGATTGCTGTAAATCCCTATAGATTCACCCGTGGAGCACACGTTACAAGAAGCCTTAATAACTGTAGTGTATCGATAGCCAGAAACCCCAATTAACCAACCTGGCAACGAGATGCTTGAGGGAAAACAGAGGAAGTTAAATACTGAACTTTTATTCTTGTTGTTAAGAGGATGAACTGACATACCATAACAATTCATCTTCATCTCTGGCCTCATTTCCCTCTTCGCGGTGTCCCAAGCAGGAAATCCTCCTTTTATATTACTTTTAATCAACTAAATTACCTTTAATAGCTACTTCAATGTCCGCACAACAGCTGAGTGCCTCAGGGGAAAGTGTATAAGACTATTGTCGCGAAATGGAAAGTATCACCTGGCGTTGTTGTGTATGTTAGACAGCAATTTAGATGAAAGTTGGCAGCACTGTTGGCACCGTCGGTAGCGGAAAGTGATATTTTTTTTGGATAAATGTTATAATAATTATAATGTATTATTATTTCTACAAGTACATGTACAAGGTATACAGGCCTAGGTGACATCAATGACATTCTACTGTATAGAAAGCCTCTTGTTACGCTGAGCATTTCGGGCAAATTAGGTCAGTTTTGTCCAGAGGATGCGACCCACACCAGTC
The DNA here is from genome assembly GCF_026875155.1 of Cherax quadricarinatus. NCBI lineage: Eukaryota > Metazoa > Arthropoda > Malacostraca > Decapoda > Parastacidae > Cherax > Cherax quadricarinatus. The sequence continues at coordinate 53,702,067 of NC_069404.1, forward strand.
GACTAACACCCAGGTACCTATTTTACTGATGGGTGAACAGGGACAACAAGTGTCTTGAGGAAGCACTTCCTAATGTTTGATATTGTAATTGATGGTTTCTGTTACAGTTACTGCTTTTGTTATTACTCAAGCTATTGTTATAACTGTTCTTACTGTAAATAATGTTCTTACTGATGCTCTTATTGTTATAATGGATCTTATTTCGTTTCATTTTCTAAGTTGTTAATTTTCATAAGTTTAAGCAGCCTGACCTAATTTAACTTATACTAACCTAACTTAATCTTTATTAACTTAACCTATAGTAAGGAAACCAAACCTAAAAACAGTATTTTTTGTACAACTGTAATAAACGTTCAGATATTGACGATGGAACTTGTTAAAATATTATTTATTGATGAAATAAAATGGAAATGTACTTCTTCGGCCTCAGGGTTGTCGGAAAGTATATTGATCTCAGAGAAGCAGTGATGGTGGCAGACTCCATACATAGTTTTAGAGGCAGGTACGACAGGGACCACGCGGCTAGGGGAGGGGGTAGTGAATCTGGCAAGCGGCAAGTTGAGAGGTGGGTCCAGGAGCTGAGATACGACCTCTGCAGACATATATAGGTAAGTACGAACAGGTAAGTACAGTACATGTCCAGAATCTCTAATTAACGGGCCATTAGGAGATTTCTTTCATTTCTAATGACGAACATAATGTGACTACCACCTGGTGGTCGACGAGGTAACTACAGTATTATGCTAATCCGTACAAACACTGGCACAACTTTCCCTAGGCTGTGGAAAGAACTTATTTGAGATAAGGGCCAGAGACAGAGAGAGAGAGAGAGATTATTATTATAATCAAGGGGGAAGCGCTAAACCCGTAAGATTATACAGCGCCCAGGGGAGGGGGGATGTGGAAGGCATTCAGGCTTAATTCGGGGAACTGGAGCACAGATCCAATTCCCTAAATCAAGAGCCCCTCACCAACATCAAGGAACCTTCCATGAGGGGAGAGAGAGAGAGAGAGAGAGAGTGCTGGGAAAGCCAACATATGTGGAACAAATTATGTAAATGCGTACACCGCTGTAATTAAGGTTGTCGTTTTCCTTCTCGTATTTTCCCATAGCGTATAAAAATCCGTGGTACAACTTGCAGTATGAAGAGACTAAATGATGTTGTAGTAGCCAGGCTTAGGCTTAGTTACAAGTACTTCTGGCAGTTTGGCAGACATACAGACGATGATCAGACCAAATGCAAAGTATGTGGCCAGATCTATGGCCATTATGTGCATATTTGTCCACTTATTGATGTATATAGAGATAGCATAATAACTTATGGAATAGGTCAAAATATTTTTTTAATGAAAATGAAACGCCAGACATATTTAGCAAATTTCCTAAATTTTCTTGTAACAGTTAACTGCTCAATAAATATAAATCCAGATGTACCCATATTAACCCATTTGGGGTCTAGTTCCTAGGGCTTTTGTTTATCCATATTCTGTTGTGCTACCGTCCACAGAATAGATATGCTGTTGTGTTACCGTCCACAGGATAGATATGCTGTTGTGCTACCGTCCACAGGATAGATATACTGTTGTGCTACCGTCCACAGGATAGATATGCTGTTGTGCTACCGTCCACAGGATAGATATGCTGTTGTGTTACCGTCCACAGGATAGATATGCTGTTGACAGTAAACTAGCCGCTTCGGCGGCAGAATCTAATTCTGGTATAATAGTTACGAAAATTTTGTAAAATGCCGTTTTTGCCTACGAAGAAAATCTTGTTTTATTAACAGTTAACTATTATTTTTTTAAGTGTATATGCAGATTTTTTGTTACAGTGAACAAACATATATCCAAGTCAGGGTTTTTCCCGTTAAATATTTGTTAATTTTGGCTAACTTACTTTAACCTTGCTTAAAAAAATATGTGAAGACGTAGTTTCAGGAATATAACTTCGAGAATTTTTCCTACTTCCGGAACTCGGCCTTGGGCCAGGCTCGACTGATGTTTGCCTGGTCAACCAGGCTGTTGCTGCTGGTGGCCCACTGCCCCACATATCCACCACAACCTGGTTGATCTGGGACCTAGTGAAGATACTTGCCCAGTTTCCTCTTGAAAACTTTTACACCAGTCCCAGCAGTGTTTTGGATATCCTCTGGTAAAATGCTGAATAGTCTCGGGCCCCGCATGTTGATACAAGTTTGCTCAAAATAACGACGTTGCTTTTTATAGGTTCTCTCAGAACATTAATAATGTACATCTTGTTAGGAAAGGTCGTCCTCTACACGCCCTCTGCCGTCTTTGAGTTATCTTAAGTATAATCAAGTTACGATGGCTTAGGTTTAAGTTAGTTTAAGCAAGGTTAACTTACATTAGGTTATTTTAAGTTTGGTTAAGTTAGAAGCCAGCAGAAGGATTTCCTTATAGTTCATCAACTTATAATAATAATAATAATAATAATAATAATAATAATAATAATAATAATAATAATAATAATAATAATAATAATAATAATAATAATATAATATTTTTATTTACTACAAGTACAAGTACAAGGTATACAGATCATAGCTGACATCAATGACATACTACTGTATAGATAGCCCCTTGGTATGCAGAGCATTTCGGGCATATTAGGTCAGTTTTGTCCCAGGATGCGACCCACACCCGTCCACTAACACCCAGGTACCCATTTTACTAATGGGTGAACATAGACGCCAGGTGTAAAGAAACACGCCCAGTGTTTCTACCCTCGATGGGAATCGATCCCAGACACTCATCGCTACTCAAGAGTGACTGGCTACTCACGTCTCTAAGAAAATTGTTAGAAACTAGCAATGTTTCCCTTTAACATTTCATGTTAGAAAATGCGTTTTCTTCGTGAAGTGATCAACTCTGCCAAGCCTGACCCGAGATCAAGAGCCCTTCACTATCAACAAGTTAACTTAACATACGGCGATGATTTGGTAAATCTGGAACACATCACGGACGCATGAAACACCATCATTCCTAACGCAATTCACAGTGTACTTGTTGACTGCATCTCTCGTCTGCATTCGTGTGACAGTAATAATGGTGGACACTGAACACGTACATTCACTTAAGACTTTTGTTAGTGCTTTTTTTTTTTTACAAAATTTTCGAGACACCGTGAATGGTTGCTAATGAGAGAGAGAGAGAGAAGAGAGAGAGAGAGTGTGTCCTTGATGGACGTAAACAACGTCTCGTCTTCACTATAATCAACAGCTTTCTTTTTCTCCTCAACACACACCATTAGCAGAGACTTAATTGCTGGTTCAGAGTTATCAGTAACTTGGGTGGAGACCAGTAGACTTCAGTTATGTGTCTTTCAAAAAAAAAATACAAATTTCAATTGTGAGTGGCATTTGAGTGAGGTGTAATTGACGATATCCATCCCATCCCCTTTTCCGTCTCTCTCTCTCTCTCTCTCTCTCTCTCTCTCTCTCTCTCTCTCTCTCTCTCTCTCTCTCTCTCTCTCTCTCTCTCTCTCTCTCTCTCTCTTTCTTTTTTTTTTTTACACAGGGTTTGACAAGGTTAAGGATCCCTAGCTTTATTGACAGCTATTTACAGGTTAAGGATTCCTAACTTTATTGGCAAGCTAAGAGCTGTTACCTACATCAGCTCATTTGAAAGCATTTTTATTGTTATGAGACATACAAGTAGGGAACAGGATGAAATTGGAGCCATCTGTGGGCCAGCATTTTCATTTGATCAACTGACTTTATCTCGTTGACATCATTATGCTCTACGAATGTGTTCCATACTCGAGTCATCCTGGGTATGTATGATCTCAGATGGAGTGATGTTCTGGAGAAGGGTACAGCCAGAGTGAAGTTGCTGCTTTCTGCCCGTCTTGTGGCATAAAAGCTTGTTTCATGCTGTCCTCGAAGTGGATCCAAGTGTGGTATTTTGACAATATTGGCCTTGTACATAACAGTAAGGCCACCCACATCCCTCCTATGTTGAAGGCTCTGCTGAAATGACAGATCTATCCAAGATGGGTCCAGGCGAGAGATGAGACGTCTTGCTCTGTTCTCTACTCTGTCAAGCAGTCGCAGATGAGAGGGGGGGCAGGCAAACCAAGAAAGTGGAGCATACTCAAGGTGTGAGCGTACTTGTGCCTCGTACAGAATCTTGCAACCCCTACTGTCAAGCAGATGCGAGATACGGCGAAGTGCTGTAAGCTTCCTGGCTGCCTTGTTTGCAAGATTTACAACATGGTTATTCATGGTTAGTTTGGAGTCAAATTTCACCCCAAGGATATCAACTTCTTCTCCAGGTGCCAACACCCTCCCATTCATCCTTACTACTGCACCAGCATTACCATCATGGTGCCTAGAGACGATCATCATTTGCGTTTTCTCAGGTGCAAATGTTACCTGCCATCTATTTCCCCAAGCTGATATAGCTCTCAGCTGGTGATTGATGTAGATGATGTAGCTTAGAGCAGCTGGCATTTCTTCTCTTGGATAAGTGAATGTCAGTGTACAGTCGTCTGCATATGCATGTGATTCTGGGATGAGATGAAGAAGGTCGTTGAAGTAGACATTCCATAACAATGGACCCAGCACGCTTCCTTGTGGAACACTTGCCCCAATAGGATGTCTTGCTGATTCCGTTCCATTGAGAACTACACTTAGAGATCTCTCTTTCTCTCTCCTTCTCACTCTCTCTCATTGTTACTCCTTTTCTACCAGTTTTATTTGTTTTGTATTTTACTGTACTTCTCGTCTCTCTCTTCATCTCTTCCATTTGGTTCTTCGTTTTCTTTTCCTTCTTAATTATTTTGTTTACCGATTTTCCTTTCATTATACTCTTCTTACTGAGGAGGAATGAGAATTCTCGTCGCTGATAGGTATTTCACTTCATTGAAGTCTCCTTCACTATATCCGACATTTGTCTCTAGAAGAATGGCAAGATTCTAGACAAATATAGCACTGTAAGAGGGTGATATTTGCTTTATCACGTTAATGACATGATAAAACCTCTTGTGAGGGCGAAGCATTGTCTTGAAATGAAGTTTTGTTTACAAAGAAGTGTCCTCTTGACTCACGAAATCGTAATGACACGATTGCAAACAAACCGTACTATGGGTGGGGAGAGAACTCATGATTCTATCCCCGCCCGTGGTATGATTTTTTTTAAGTGCCCTCTTACCTTAATTGTTTTGTCTGTGCCGTTTCGTCTTCAACCACCAACAGGAGGTGGTGAGCAAGCTTAAGCTTGGTTTAGAAAGACACGTAAGCAAACACTATAACATATTTATTAGAAAACGTTTCGGTCCTGGGACCTTGATCACTTCTAACATGTTAGAAGTGATCAAGGTCCCAGGACCGAAACGTTTTCTAATAAATATGTTATAGTGTTTGCTTACGTGTCTTTCTAAACCAACTTGTCGGTATTTATTACCAAGGTTTATACCAAGCTTAAGCTTACCCCAGCACTCTGGGCTGAGGCCCAGATTCACGGGTGGCGCTACAAGAACTGACTGCCTTATTGAAGTTTGGAGAAGTGTCATCATCGTTGCACACCGGAAGGAAGACTCTATTCACGCATCCTGATCAATAGCCACTGACCACACCACTTTTGTGCAACGCGGCACTAGACACCACCGTTCACTGCGACCTGTCGTGCTAAAGCCATAGCGCCTGTGTCTTCCAGATCAGTTGACAGTCGTCATCAGCGTCCAAGGACTAAAATCACCGAGACCCAGCCATTAGGTTCAATAGAATCTCTACTTCTACATCAACGGCGACTCTAATAAGGAGTCAGTAGACTTAGTCTTATGACTAACACACATGTATATCAATGTTATTACATACTCACACAAATGTTAATAAAACTCAATAAAATTCAGTGGTTATATACACACACACACACACACACACACACACACACACACACACACACACACACAACACACACACACACACACACACACACACACACACACACACACACATATATATATATATATATATATATATATATATATATATATATATATATATATATTCAACAAGTCGGCCGTCTCCCACCGAGGCAGGGTGACCCAAAAAAGAAAGAAAATCCCCAAAAAGAAAATACTTTCATCATCATTCAACACTTTCACCACACTCACACATTATCACTGTTTTTGCAGAGGTGCTCAGAATACAACAGTTTAGAAGCATATACGCATAAAGATACACAACATATCCCTCCAAACTGCCAATATCCCAAACCACTCCTTTAAAGTGCAAGCATTGTACTTCCCATTTCCAGGACTCAAGTCCGACTATATGAAAATAACCGGTTTCCCTGAATTCCTTCACTAAATATTACCCTGCTCACACTCCAACAGATCGTCAGGTCCCAAGTACCATTCGTCTCCATTCACTCCTATCTAACACGCTCACTCACGCTTGCTGGAAGTCCAAGCCCCTCGCCCACAAAACCTCCTTTACCCCCTCTCTCCAACCCTTTCGAGGACGACCCCTACTTCGCCTTCCTTCCCCTATAGATTTATATGCTTTCCATGTCATTCTACTTTGATCCATTCTCTCTAAATGACCAAACCACCTCAACAACCCCTCTCCTGCCCTCTGACTAATACTTTTATTAACTCCACACCTTTTCCTAATTTCCACACTCCGAATTTTCTGCATAATATTTACACCACACATTGCCCTTAGACAGGACATCTCCACTGCCTCCAACCGTCTCCTAGCTGCTGCATTTACCACCCAAGCTTCACACCCATATAAGAGTTTGGTACTGCTATACTTTCATACATTCCCTTTTTTGCCTCCATAGATAACGTTTTTTGACTCCACATATATCTCAACGCACCACTCACCTTTTTTCCCTCATCAATTCTATGATTAACCTCATCCTTCATAAATCCATCCGCCGACACGTCAACTCCCAAGTATCTGAAAACATTCACTTCTTCCATACTCCTCCTCCCCAATTTGATATCCAATTTTTCTTTATCTAAATCATTTGATACCTCTTTTCTATGTTCACTTTCAACTTTCTACCTTTACACACATTCCCAAACTCATCCACTAACCTTTGCAATTTTTCTTTAGAATCTCCCATAAGCACAGCATCATCAGCAAAAAGTAACTGTGTCAATTCCGATTTTGAATTTGATTCCCCATAATTTAATCCCACCCCTCTCCCGAACACCCTAGCATTTACTTCTTTTACAACCGCATCTATAAATATATTAAACAACCATGGTGACATTACACATCCCTGTCTAAAACCTACTTTTACCGGGAAGTAGTCTCCCTCTCTTCTACACACCCTAACCTGAGCCTCACTATCCTCATAAAAACTCTTTACAGCATTTAGTAACTTACCACCTATTCCATATACTTGCAACATCTGCCACATTGCTCCTCTATCCACTCTATCATATGCCTTTTCTAAATCCATAAATGCAATAAAAACTTCCCTACCTTTATCTATATACTGTTCACATATATGCTTCAATGTAAACACTTGATCTACACATCCCCTACCCACTCTGAAACCTCCTTGCTCATCCGCAATCCTACATTCTGTCTTACCTCTAATTCTTTCAATCATAACCCTACAGTACATTTTTCCTGGTATACTCAGTAAACTTATTCCTCTATAATTTTTACAATCTCTTTTGTCCCCTTTCCCTTTATATAAAGGGACTATACATGCCCTCCGCGAATCCCTAGGTACCTTCCCCTCTTTCATACAAAAGTACCAACCACTCCAACACTATATCTCCCCCTGCTTTTAACATTTCTGTCATGATCCCATCAGTTCCAGCTGCTTTACCCCCTTTCATTCTACGTAATGCCTCACGTACCTCCACCACACTTACATTCTGCTCTTCTTCACTCCTAAAAGATGGTATACCTCCCTGGCCAGTGCATGAAATTACCGCCTCCCTTTCTTCCTTAACATTTAAAAGTTCCTCAAAATATTCTCGCCATCTACCTAATACCTCCATCTCCCCATCTACTAACTCCCCTACTCTGTTTTTAACTGACAAATCCATACTTTCCCTATGCTTTCTTAACTTGTTTAACTCACTCCAAAATTTGTTCTTATTTTCATTAAAATTTCTTGACTATCATCTGCTCTCCTTTTGCACTCTCTCACCACTCTCTTCATTTTTCTTTTACTCTCCATATATTCTGCTCTTCTTATAACACTTCTGCTTATGTATATATATATATATAATATATAATATATATATATATATATATATATATATATATATATATATATATATATATATATATATATATATATATATATATATATAGTATATATATATATATATATATATATATATATATATATATATATATATATATATATATATATATATATATACATATGGTTACTAGCAGTGGACACAGTCATATACAAAGAATTATACTGGTTGTTAATTACTTACCTTCAATGCCAGTGAGGTATTTCTCGGAAACACGAAAACTTCGTATCGCTATCACTAATATAAAACTAAAGCAGGTGGATCAATACAGTTTTATACAGAGTATGTTTGGGAAGCACCAGAGTCCCGCGGAAGATACTGCCAGCCACGCCGTTCAGGGGTCCAGGTGGGGAGCGCGTAATCTCCACCTACCTTCTCGGGCGACAGCTCTGTCGACACTGAGAAGTGCTGGCAGACAGCTGTGCTAGTAGTAGTAGCAGCAGCAGGGAAAGGGTGTAATAGGGGGTGTCATAGGAGAGAGGGAGAAAGGAGGCAATGAGAAGCAAGAGGGCAATGGAGAACGAGATGCAGAAATGGAAAGGCTAAGGAAAGAGGGGAGAAGAAACGCTTAGTGCGAGGAAGAAGCAAATTTGATAGCAGAGAAAGGAAGATGTGTCAGTTTAGATAACAAGGATATGAGGTGCAGTTCCTGAGCCCGGCCTTATGATTCTCTGTTGTGAGACAAACTACACTGCCTGTAAACATCACAAAACACAGACACATAATTCAATCAACTAAACATTAACACAGACACAACTAACCAACACCACACACGAGTCCCACCCTTTCTATACAAGAATATTTTTCATCCGTCCCTGAAAATAAACCCCTCCTCTCCCCCCCCCAAAAAAAAAAATCTCGACCTAAAATATGAGTATCCTCTCCTGTAAAATGTTAATACACCCCAATTTAGTGAAGCACAATCAATTGTAAACAAAATCAAGCAAGAAATATAAGAATTCAACACTTTTTTAAGCATTTAAGCAAAATTAAGCAAAAAGCATATGAATCAAATCTTTTTCTCAGCATGTAAGCAAAATCAATCAAACCTTTTGTTTCAACATGTGAACAAAATCAAACAAGATATACAAGAATCAAACTTTTGTTTAACAAGTAACTATGTCAATACTACGACATGCGTGCATCATGGAAAGAGAAATGCCCTTGTAAATGCACCTTTGTTTCGTGTTGTTGTAGTATCCCTCTGTCAAGCTTACCAATAAGAACATAAGAACATAAGAAAGAAGGAATCTGCAGTAGGACTACTGGTCCATGCGACGCAGGTCCAATTCCCCCACAGGCTCAAGCCAATGCCGTGACCTATGGAGGTTAGACATGTCACTTAAGGAAGGAGCACGGCATCCGACTTAGTAGCACAAGCTAGTCAGGTCCATCTCACACCCATCCACACCCACTCATGTATTTATCCAACCTATTTTTAAAACTACACAGCGTCTTAGCTTCTACAACGGTACTTGGGAGTTTGTTCCACTCATCCACAACTCTATTACCAAACCAGTACTTTCCTATATTCTTCCTGAATCTGAATTTTTCCAATTTAAAACCATTGCTGCGAGTCCTGTCTAGGCTAGATATTTTCAGCACGCTATTTACATCTTTATTAATTCCAATTTTCCATTTATACACCTCAATCATATCCCCCCTAATTCTACGCCTTTCTAGAGAGTGCAGAGTCAGGGCCTCAGTCTATCCTCACAGGGAAGATTTCTGATACATGGGATCAACTTTGTCATGCAGCCTTTCAGTCAGTGAGCATTTTTTATTCAGTTCCCACCTGCATACTCGCTCTATATCTGCCCCCACCCCCCAAAAAAATCCCGTAAGTAGCTTATAGGCCAAAATTATGTAATTTTATTCATCAATTTGTATTGTAACGTCGCGTTACATAGCATTACTACAGCGCGCGAGTATCACTCCCCGACACGCGAACGCTCGCGTCTGGCTGTGACAGCTATAACCTGCGATTTCTTCCCTGACCTGACGTCAAGAAAATATTTTTGTCATACAAATGGACATATAATATCTTTAATAGGAAGAATAGAGCCAAGAGTAATATTTAGCTGCTAAGTTATTACCTGTAGCTGCCTTTTCTTCTTTCTTCTTTTTCTTCTTCTTAATGTTCTTATTGATTTTTTTGTGCTATTTTTATTGTCGTGATTATTAATGTATTTTACTTTTGCCACTGCAGATTTTTTTTATCACTTTAAGTCATGATTCTTTAATGAGGCAAAAAAAATCTCAGTAGTTCTGCTGGAACTTGATCATTGTCAAGTTACAACTTGGGGAGAGAAAAGCAGAAAAGATCAGAAGACATATCGGGACGGGGGAAGGCAAAGAAAGAAGTAGTAGTACTAGAAGTAGTAGTCGTAGTAGTAATGTAGTAGTAGTAGTAGTAATAATAATAATAGTAGTAGGAGTAATAATAATAGTGGTGGTAGTAGCAGTGGTAATAAAAATGGTAATAGTGGTAGTGGTAGTAGTAGTCATAAAAGTAGTAGTAGTAGTGGTAGTAATAGTGGTAGCAGTACTAGTAGTAGTAATAATAGTAGTAGTTGTAATAGTAGGATCAGCAGTAGTAGTAGTAGTAGCAATTATCAATGAACGTAGTCTAAAGAATCCTCTGCTGGAGTGGATTACCTGTGAATATTGTATTATTCATGGTATTATAATAATAATAATAATAATAATATAATAATAATAATAATAATAATAATATATAATATTATTATTATTATTATTATTATTATTATTATTTATAATTTAATTTATATTATTATTATATTTATTATTATTATTATATTATTATTATTATTATTATTATTATTATATTATTATTATTATTATTATTATTATTATTTTATTATTATTAAACAATATCCGTTTCCAAAGAAGACAGGGTGATCCCAAAAGAAGAAAATTTAAACCCACCATTACCTGGTTCCTACCTGTGTTGCAGAAAGTGCAAAGACAGCACAGTCACTGATGACCCATCAGACCACAACATTCTCACTCGTCTTGCAAAGCGAAGGCACTTTTCTTCCCGCTTCCAGAACTCTAGTCCACCTAAATAACCG
>NC_069404.1:53715924-53730924 GCF_026875155.1 Cherax quadricarinatus
GTGTGTGTCATCATGATTCAGTTCCTCTCATCATTATTTTAACAACATATATTATGGTCACCGTAATTATTAGTATCATTATTTAACGTTGAGTAAGAGGAGAATTAAGCCAGTAATTGTATTGTCTTACTTTATTTAGGTTAAATTGTATTTTTTTTACAAACTAATCTTCAAACTTTTTATAATTGTTTACCTAAAGAAAATTTTATTGTAGGCAGATAGTGATGAAAAAATAACCATGACTTAACGTACGTTAACTTGTCCAAAACACGTAGTATAATATATTTCTAATCGGGTCTCTTTCGTGTTCAGTTGTATTTAAGCACAAGGTTCGTCGTCTTCATGTTAAAGCAGGTCTTAGACGTGTGCCGTCACCGTGGTTACTTAATATGCTCATAGATGGAGTTGAGAAATGGTACGGTGATACCAACAAGATGTACGTAAGTGTCTTTTTCCACTACAGTGATTAGGAGAAGTCTGGGTTAGATAACTTTATTAAAAAAATGGTAGTTGTCACTTTTGGAGTATTTGTATGAAATGTATAGTTTAGAAAAGCAAAAAAATGGGATCCTCATATTTGATTATATGGAAAGAATTGAACAGTGCAAGTTGATTTATAGGGTGAATAAATCTGGGGTGGATGGAAGATGCAGTAGGTATCCGAGGAAGGTTTGAGAAAAAGATGTGAAGGTATTCGGAGACAGATGTTAGAGCCTCTAGTAAGTATATAATAGATGTAGGTGGAGACCAGTGGTTTTTGAGACATTCTCTAAATATTCTTCCATCAAACCCATATTTCCACACTCTTAACTCACATTTCCACACTCAAGCCTTTCTACATGACCAAACTTTCTCGACAGCCACCATTCACACTTTTAAAATATACTTCCTGAAGTATGACAGAGACGATTTCATTCCATAAACTTTGTATACATAATATTCACAACATATAAACGATACCTTCAATGCCTACATCTTCTTCGCCGCAGACAGCTGGCTCCAGTGGTGGTGTTGGTGACGTAACAGAGACCAGCCACGTTCATCACGCAGGTCAAGTGTCATTACTTGTTGATCATCTATATCACATGCTCTGTCTCGTCCAAGTGTCTTCGGTTGTTGGTCACCCATACCACCTGCTGTCTTTGACACAGCATCATCTTGGGAACTTGATTCAAGAAGTTCTTCAAAACTTGCCTAACCTATAGGCGTGACCTACATACACTAGTGATTTTTTTCCACCGATGACGCCGCCTACTACTGCTTCAACTCACTTCTCTCCACGCATATGCTGTACTTTTATATAGACTGAATATACCGACCAGTGTGGTCTTCAAATTACAGAAAAGTCTAAAATAGACTGCAGAAGATACAGAGAAGGACGACTAAGCTAGAACCATCACATGAAGAATGACTCCAAACACAACTTTTTTTTCTCGTATATTGGTGCAGCCACAGGGTGAGAGAGCTGGTGTATTGAGGTTAAAGTTCCTAGGGGTAAATGCTTCTGTTTTTTTTTTTTTTCAATTAATGTTTTTAGCATCTTAGCATGTTATATCCTCCCTCCCTCCCATCATCTCCCAGAATGAAATCCAGGCTGCTACTGGTCGCTTACGAAACAGAGAGCACTAGGAGACGTCGTAGATTGTAATACACTCCAAGATGAAGACCTATGGGGGGGTGCAAAGTGAGTCAATAATGCGAAACAATGGAATAGAACTTCGAGACAAGAGATGCAATACAAACGTGGGTAAAAAAAAATTACAAATTGAATTATAGCAGAATATAATAAACTATCCATAGAAGCTGAAAGCGCTAAGTCTGTACAGTCATTGCAAATCAGCTGTACAAACACCGTGCAGATATAGTAAATGGTCCAAATCAGACCAAAATGCCACCATAAGTTTTTTCACCCATGTGCGGTTTATTTGCGTATTGTTCAGGTCATGGTATTGTTCCTTTTTATTCTTTGCATACAGTGCAAATATATAACGGAACTAGATAGTCTGCAGGAGCAAAGTGTGATGAACGGGATCCAGTTACGATAGGAGCAGTTGTGAAAAGTTGAGCTAGCTTGAAGCCCATTTTTTCATTCGTCTCTATCTCTCCTATAAATTGCATGTCGTTTTTTTTTTCCAATGTGGTATATCATGTTTTTCCTCCTGTTTTAGACCGGCAGTGACTGGAGGGAGTGGAACGTAGGGAGAGAGCCTTTTGCTCTACTATCATTGCCTCAAACATCTATATAATAGCAGATAGTTATTAATCAAGATAGAAGTAGACAGTACTTCTTAGCAGACAGTATGGACTTTATAGTCTCTCGGTCTATCTCGTATTTCTGCTCCTGCTGCTTTTCCTTCTTCTCTTCTTCTTTCTCATTATCATCTTCATCCTTATCTTCGCCCTCCCCTTCCTTCTCTTTCTCTTTCTCCTCCTCCGAAAACATCATCTGAAATTTCCTCTGTAACTCGTATGCTTTTTTTTGTGTGTGTGAATTGATGGAGCCAGAGTACTGAAACTTTTATTCACTTAAAGTAAAATCTCTCTTACCCCACAGCCTCCTCCCACTTCCTCTTTGACGCGAGAGCACAACAGTCTCTGCTTCCCACACCTCCACACACACACACACACACACACACACACACACACTATAACTTCAGTCACTTGTACAACGAGTCTTCTACTCGGAGCGAAACGTGAGGATTTGTGCTTCGACCACACAGCAACAAACACGCCAGCAGGCATCATGGTGAAAAATTCCTGTTTTACTTAACCGTGTTGTGGCCGAGAGGAGAACTTCCTACCTTGTCCTCTCAGTGGACACAAAACAGATCCCAGTTTCAAGGAAGAACACGAGAGGCTCAACCAAAAATTACCCTTCTTCCTTTCTATGCTCGCTAAGCATTAAAGTGTTAGAGCTACACTTGAATCCACCTTCCTGATGTACTAGAACTAGTGTGTGAAAGTCTCTACAGAGCCCCACAAGGACTAGAATATTAGAGGCTCTTATCATATAGAGCAGGAAAGGAGCTAACTGAAAGTGTACCCAGGTTTGTTTAATATAATGAATGAGAATCTGGAGTCAACCTTCATGCTAGTGGCGAAGACGTGACGTGAGAATCACCAAATCGCCGTTGTGTGGTTAGGTCAGCTGCACACCGTAGTAGGCAGGGAGAAGGAGAGGGAGAGGGGATGGGAGAGGGTGAGGGAAGGGAAGGAGAAGCTGTAAACAGAAAGAAATATGCAGATGTTACACCAGTGCTTTTTATTTCAATTTTAGTCAGAGCTTTTTAGCGTTCCCATAAGAGCGCAAGAATAAAGGAGCATTACAGTTGGCTTGTTGGCTCATGTCAGATGGGTTCTTCTCATAGAGGTTGTTAAGATAAGATAAGATAAGATTTCGTTCGGATTTTTAACCCCGGAGGGTTAGGGTGTGCCTGGGTGGCAGTGTCCCGGATGCCATAAGGTCACTCTTCTTTGGTGTATTAGTATGTGCTCTCCAGAAAAAGGAAGGAGGAATCATGCCCATTGCAGTTGGTAACACCTTTCGGTGCCTTGTTGCCAAGGCTGCAGTGAGAATGGTGAGCCAAGAGGCTGCCGCAGTGCTAAAATCAACACAGCTCGGTTTTGGTGTTCAACCAGGCTGTGAAGCAGCTGCCCACGCAGCTGCTTCACAACATTAACATATCAGATGAGAAAGGCCTGATCAAATTGGACTTTACCAATTCAATCATTCAGCTTAGTCAGAAGGGATGCTGCTCTCTACGCAGTTTCTAGACACTTCCCTTCTCTCTGTCCTTTCATACAGTCGTGTTATAGTGGAATTTCTAAACTACTGTTTGGTGACCACGAAACTGCCTATCTTTAAAGCCCACCAAATCCGAAATAGCTTCTACTAATGGGCAGATCATTGAGGATATTAGTGTTGTTTTACAAGAAGCGCGAGCCATTGATGCAGCTAACAGCACTCTCCTTGGCTCTCCTCTTGGGTCCAATGCTACTGATCTAATTTTAGAAAAAAAAATCTCAGACCTCAGGACGATGGAAGGCAGGATGAAAGATACTGATATACATGATGACTTCTATCTACTCACCAGGTATCTATTCCTCCCGAAACCTACCTGCTTCTTGAGATACTCCCCAGCCTTTGGTTGTCCAAACCTCCAGGAATATGACTCCCTCATAAAGATCACGATAGAGAATGTACTGAATCTTTCCCTTGATGATGGACAGTATTGCAAGCCCCACTTTCAGTCAGGCTAGGGGGGACTGGGAGTGAGCAGATTCTCCCAAATTGCCCTAACAGCTTTCTTATCCTCCTCCTTAGCATCAGACGAGTTAATAAAACAAATTCTCCTGGACAACCGTGGTGAATCAGAGGAATACAGGATCCTAGTTAAACCAGTGTCATTACCTAATGGAAAACTCTAGCTGCTTCAGCACCAAAGCCTAGTGCGGCACTGGCCTACAAACAGTCCAGTTTGGATGGTCCCATCTCTGAAAAAGTGCATGCCAACAAGCACAGGACTGAATCATTCAACAGGGAGACTACCCATCTCCAAGCTGTGAGAGCACTTCACTCTAGGGACTTCCTCCAAACAGTTCTCATTTCGGCAATGGGATCTCGCCTCCACCCACAGACCCCTCCGTTTTTCAGTGGCTCTCCACCTCGCTGCCCCAATTCACATAGAATGTACGTGCATTTGCGGTGATGCACAAGCCGACCAATATGATCTATATGGTCTTAACTACTCCAAAACCAAGGGCTGGCAAGCAAGACACAATGAAAACAACGATATCATAAAGACGAGCCTTGCTATAGCTAGATGCCCAGCTGAAAGAGAGCCCCGAGCCCTAGCATCAAATAATACTCACAATCCCGGAATCAGCCACGACGGGATTGCCATCTATCCTTGGAAGAATGGCAAGGTTTTAGCATGGGATTACACCTGCGTGTCGACATTGGCTGACACCTACATCCGTCACAGTGTTGGGCAACAGGGAGGTGTGGTAGATCACAGGGAGGAGTACAAGATCAGCAAGTATAGAGACATAAGCCATCAGTATCAATTTATCCCAGAGGGTTCAGAGACCTTGGGATCATGGGGAAAGAATGCCATATTGTATTCATGTTCGTGCATTATATATATACGTATATATTTATATATATATATATATTATATATATATAATATATATATATATATATATATATTTATATATATATATATATATATATATATAACCACTGTGAAAATAGCGAAATTCCAAACGCTTTCGGTTGTTCTTATTGTTTTGCATATTGTGATATCACCTATTTATCTTCGATTTTTGGGAAATAGTGCCTTGTCTCTGCTCCTTTTATAAGTCTCTGTACTCTATTCCTAACTCTCTGGAATTCATTTAGTGCTACAATATCCTGCCTGTTTGTCTTAAATCTTTTTAGCAACTGATCTCTGAATTTCATATTATCTAATATCTCAGTAGTCATCCAGGGTTCAGTTCTTCGTTTAATCCTAACCTCTTTAACTGGTGCAATATTATCAGGGATGGTAGTGAACATTGTTTTGACTTTTTCCCAGGCAGCATTTACGTCCGTGCAACTTGTTATCTCTGTCCAGTCACAATTGTGTTGCCTATTTACCAGTGTTTCTTTGCTGTAGTTTCTAGCTGACCTCATTTTAATTGTCATGTGTAGGCCTGTCCGATCCCTAATAAGTAAGTAAGCAAGTAAGTAAGTTTATTCAGGTATACACAAATACAGTTAAATAGAATTATCATACATAGCAGCATATGTGTAGAGAACCTAGGATAACCCAGAAAAGCCAGAGTGACTTATTTCCATTGGGGTCCTTTAAAATGATTTTCTTGGTGCAGTAAATGATGAGATGATTGCTAAAACTTGTGGTAATGACGCCTGACTGGCTAATGTTGTCAGAGCGATTACAAAGGATGTGGTCTAATATGCTGGCTGAGAATTGTGATCCGAGTTGGTGCATTAATTAGTTGAGTGTCACTAAATAATCCTAGAATTTGCTTATACCTGTTACATAATCCATTATCACTGTCTCAGAATTACTATCAATTCCGGACAAGACTCTCGAAAAATCCTCTAAGAATTGATCGTGGATGGTGGGACTGTAACTATTTCCTACTAGGATTGGTTTATTCCTGGGTAACAACACCTCAAACCATAGAATCTCCAGTTTATCATTCACATCAAGTCTTGAGTTACAGGCCCCTCAAGGAAGGTTCCTTGATGTTGGTGAGGGGCTCTTGATTTAGGGAATTGGATCTGTGCTCCAGTTCCCCGAATTAAGCCTGAATGCCTTCCACATCCCCCCCCCCAGGCGCTGTATAATCCTCCGGGTTTAGCGCTTCCCCTTGATTATAATAATAATAACTTGAGTTACAGGATGAGTCATTTCTTACATAGGCACATACCCCACCGCCATTTCTATTCTAGTGGCCCGGTAGTCTGGTGGCTAAAGCTCCCGCTTCACGCACGGAGGGCCCGGGTTCGATTCCCGGCGGGTGGAAATTCCGACACGTTTCCTTACACCTATTGTCCTGTTCACCTAGCAGCAAATAGGTACCTGGGTGTTAGTCGACTGGTGTGGGTCGCATCCTGGGGGACAAGATTAAGGACCCCAATGGAAATAAGTTAGACAGTCCTCGATGACGAACTGACTTTCTTGGGTTATCCTGGGTGGCTAACCCTCCGGGGTTAAAAATCCGAACGAAATCTTATCTTATCTTATTCCTATCTTAGTGCTTTATGATGTAACCTTTTTTGACCTCATCGTCAGTCACCTTGACATCCAACCAGGATTCAGAGATGGATGTAACTGCCGCCCTAGTTCTGTACCTTAATTAATAAACTTACTTACCTACTGTAAGTAAGTTTATTAATAAGTCCTCGATGACGCACTGACTCTCTCTTGGGTTATCCTGGGTGGCTAACCCTCCGGGGTTAAAAATGTGAACAAAATCTTATCTTACTTACTTACAGACACATTCATCACCTTCAAAACTACCATTAGAAAACATCTTATCTCCCTGATACACCCCGTCAACTAACTACACAAATACCACCTGGTGGTTCACACTTACACTCGCTCACTCATTTGACCATAAACAGAAATATTAATCTCAGTCTTAAAATAATGAATCCTGTGATACTCCAATACTGAAACTATATACTGTGCCAAAACAAAAGCATTCACATTGCTAAACTCATAAACTAGTATTTAGTCACTTAGCCATAATACCAACTTACCTCATAATTTGTAATATTTTACATTTAAGAATAAAACTAAGTATGCCCGAAATGCCTAGCCATGCTAAGCGTTCTAGTGGTACACTCTGTAATCACAATTTTACTACATGTAAACCAAACAATAACCAAATTTCTGTAAACTCAGCATTGTAATCCTTATAGAGAATAAACTTTGAATTGAATTAATTTAACAACATCAATAGTGAACAAGGAGCCATTATTTTTTAGTTATCCATCGAGAATTATGTCAGATATTATAGAAAACGAAGTTGCCTGCCAGGGGTAACTCAATCTTGTGGAGGCTTAGAAAACTATAATAATAAGTTTTGGAGTGGTTAAGATAAGATAAGATAAGATTTCGTTCGGATTTTTAACCCCGGAGGGTTAGCCACCCAGGATAACCCAAGAAAGTCAGTGCGTCATCGAGGACTGTCTAACTTATTTCCACTGGGGTCCATAATCTTGTCCCCCAGGATGCGACCCACACCAGTCGGCTAACACCCAGGTACCTATTTGCTGCTAGGTGAACAGGACAATAGGTGTAAGGAAACGTGTCGGAATTTCCACCCGCCGGGAATCGAACCCGGGCCCTCCGTGTGTGAAGCGGGAGTTTTAGCCACCAGACCACCGGGCCACCGGGTGCAATTATTTAATAAATGTATGGAAGAGGGTAAGGTACCTAGGGATTGGCAGAGAGCATGCATAGTTCCTTTGTATAAAGGCAAAGGGGACAAAAGAGAGTGCAAAAATTATAGGGGGATAAGTCTGCTGAGTATACCTGGTAAAGTGTATGGTAGAGTTATTATTGAAAGAATTAAAAGTAAGACGGAGAATAGGATAGCAGATGAACAAGGAGGCTTTAGGAAAGGTAGGGGGTGTGTGGACCAGGTGTTTACAGTGAAACATATAACTGAACAGTATTTAGATAAGGCTAAAGAGGTCTTTGTGGCATTTATGGATTTGGAAAAGGCGTATGACAGGGTGGATAGGGATGCAATGTGGCAGATGTTGTAAGTGTATGGTGTAGGAGGTAGGTTACTGAAAGCAGTGAAGAGTTTTTTACGAGGATAGTGAGGCTCAAGTTAGAGTATGTAGGAAAGAGGGAAATTATTTCCCAGTAAAAGTAGGCCTTAGACAAGGATGTGTGATGTCACCGTGGTTGTTTAATATATTTATAGATGGGGTTGTAAGAGAAGTAAATGCGGGGGTCTTGGCAAGAGGCGTGGAGTTAAAAGATAAAGAATCACACACAAAGTGGGAGTTGTCACAGCTGCTCTTTGCTGATGACACTGTGCTCTTGGGAGATTCTGAAGAGAAGTTGCAGAGATTGGTGGATGAATTTGGTAGGGTGTGCAAAAGAAGAAAATTAAAGGTGAATACAGGAAAGAGTAAGGTTATGAGGATAACAAAAAGATTAGGTGATGAAAGATTGAATATCAGATTGGAGGGAGAGAGTATGGAGGAGGTGAATGTATTCAGATATTTGGGAGTGGACGTGTCAGCGGATGGGACTATGAAAGATGAGGTGAATCATAGAATTGATGAGGGGAAAAGAGTGAGTGGTGCACTTAGAAGTCTGTGGAGACAAAGAACTTTGTCCTTGGAGGCAAAGAGGGGAATGTATGAGAGTATAGTTTTTACCAACGCTCTTATATGGGTGTGAAGCATGGGTGATGAATGTTGCAGCGAGGAGAAGGCTGGAGGCAGTGGAGATGTCATGTCTGAGGGCAATGTGTGGTGTGAATATAATGCAGAGAATTCGTAGTTTGGAAGTTAGGAGGAGGTGCGAGATTACCAAAACTGTTGTCCAGAGGGCTGAGGAAGGGTTGTTGAGGTGGTTCGGACATGTAGAGAGAATGGAGCGAAACAGAATGACTTCAAGAGTGTATCAGTCTGTAGTGGAAGGAAGGCGGGGTAGGGGTCGGCCTAGGAAAGGTTGGAGAGAGGGGGTAAAGGAGGTTTTGTGTGCGAGGGGCTTGGACTTCCAGCAGACTTAGGTCTCAGACCCTCCCTAGAAAGGGAACCAAGGCCGGGCCACCACTTGGAAAAGGCCCGGGCCGGGAGAATACCGGCGAATCTTTAATAATAATGAACAGGGACAGCAGGTGTCTTATAAATATAAATACCGAAAATCCAATGGATGTAAAGCACTTCGGGCAAAAGTTAGGCTACACAGTACTTAAAATTTGCATTGTTTTATTTCTGTTTATATATCTCAGGGTTTAATACATGTTATTATGATATAACGAGATCAGTGGAAATAAGGCACTTTGACTTTTTTAGGGGGTTATCCTAGGCAATTTACCCATATGCTGCCATGTATGATAATTTATGCATCTGTATTTATGTGTAACTGAATAAACTTACATATTTAACTTATAAAAACGCTTCCTCTGAACGTGTTTGCTGTGACTTTATCCTATCTTTAGCAACACTGCAAACTCCTGATGATGTGTTGATTGCAACACGAAACGCCTAGAGCCATCATTCCGCTTGCCTCCCCCATCGTGGTTGTTTTGCATGTTACAATGTGTGATAACAATAGTTATGTGGGTGGACCTATACCTAAATAAACTTACTGACTTTAAGTTCTTTGTAACAACAGAAAACAAGCTGTCAAAATCAACAAAACAGAGTCAGAGCAACTGCCGATAGCATGTGGAGTTTTCCAAGGTAGTATTCCGGGGCCCTTATTATTCCTATGATATGTAAAACGGCATGCCCATCAGTGTCAAGTGCAAACTCCTTTTATATGCGGATAACAGTGCTCTGTTAGTGTCAGGTAAAGACCCACATGATATAGCGTATGTAATAACACTGGAACTAGAATCCTGCAGCAAATAGTTAGTAGACAACAAACTATCATTACACCTCGGGAAAACGGAAGACATTCTCTTCGGCACGAAACATAAACTGAGGAGGGTAAATAATTTTAATGTCCAGTGTAATGGGGAGTCCATTACTTCAGTTTCCTCAGTAAAATATCTGGGAATCCCCTTTGACCCATACATGTCAGGAGAATTGATTGGAAACAGTGTAGTAAAGAAAGCGAATGACAGACTAAAATTCCTCTATAGACAAGCACAGTGTCTACCTACTGAGGCTCGCAGGACCCTATGTCTAGCCCTTATACAGTGTCATATGAACTACGCTTGCTCTTCATGGTACTCTGCCTTGACAAAAAAAAAAAAACTGAGATAGACTGCAAATCACCCAGAACAAAACGGTAAGATTCATCCTGGACCTGGGACCAAGAGAACATGTAGGCCAGGATGAATTACAACAATTGGATATGCTGAACACTGAAGACAGAGTAAAACAACTGAAATTGAATCAAGTTTATAAAATAGCATTAGAACTGGACAAGATTCCAATGCTCTATTTATTCATGTGAGAGATTTTTAACAATCCAATTGATTTTCAAAAAGTTGAGAAAGTTGTATCAAGCAAGTCCATGGCTGACAGAAATATAATTGAATCTTGTTTCATAAAAAGCAGTTTTGAAAATAATGAATATTTCCTTAGGTTTATATAAATTACTCATTTATAATTAATAAAATTTGGTTAGAGTTTAATAATACATTGGACAAATAATAAACCTTATTTCTTGGGTAGAATATTTTGTTAGTGGGATGTCGTGAGGACCTGTCTAGTTGGACCAGCGGACCTACTGCAGTGTTCCTCTTTTCTTATGAGTCCGGTATTGTCCGGCGTCAGGTGTTTCTTTGTTGTGGGGGTTGACTGTGAGGTGGCTAATGTAATTCCTATTTTTAAAACAGGGGACAAGTCGTTACCGTCAAATTACCGCCCAATAAGCCTGACCTCAATTGTAGGCAAATTACTAGAGTCAATTATAGCTCAGATTATAAGAAGCCATCTCGATAAGCATAGCTTGATTAATGATACTTAGCATGGATTCACAAGAGGCCGGTCTTGTCTAACTAGTTTATTAACTTTCTTCAGTAAAGCTTTTGAGGCTGTTGACCACGATAAAGAATTTGATATTATTTACTTAGATTTTAGTAAGGCATTTGATAGAGTTCCGCACCAAAGACTGTTGAAGAAAGTAGCAGCTCATGGCATTGGGGGAAGGGTGCTCTCGTGGATCAAATCATGGCTCACAGACAGGAAGCAGAGAGTGTCCATAAATGGGGTTAAATCCGAGTGGGGATCAGTAACAAGTGGCGTTCCACAGGGATCAGTCTTGGGCCCGTTGTTGTTTATAATATATATCAATGATCTTGATGAAGGAATTACTAGTGATATGAGCAAATCGCCGATGACACGAAGATAGGTAGGATAATTGATTCAAACGTAGATGTTAGGGAACTTCAGGAGGATTTAGACAAACTCTACTCTTGGTCAGAAAAGTGGCAGATGCAGTTCAATGTAGATAAATGCAAGGTTCTGAAGCTCGGGAGTGTCCATAACCCTAGCACTTATGAGTTAAATAATGTAGAACTTAGCCATACAGATTGCGAAAAGGACTTGGGGGTTATGGTAAGCAGCAACCTTAAACCAAGACAGCAATGCCCAAGCGTACGTAATAAGGCAAATAGATTACTGGGATTTATATCAAGAAGTGTAAGCAACAGAAGTTCAGAGGTCATACTGCAGCTTTATACATCATTAGTAAGGCCTCACCTAGATTATCCAGCTCAATTCTGGTCTCCATATTACAGAATGGACATAAATTCGTTAGAAAACATTCTGCGTAGGATGACTAAATTAATACATAGCATTAGAAATCTTCCTTATGAAGAAAGATTGAAGACTCTTAAGTTACATTCACTTTTTAGACGAAGAATGAGGGGAGACCTGATCGAAGTGTATAAGTGGAAGATAGGTATTAATAAAGGGGATATTAACAAGGTCTTGAGGATATCTCCAAGAGAGAACCCGCAGTAATGGATTTAAATTAGATAAGTTTAGATTTAGAAAGGACATAGGAAAGTATTGGTTTGGAAATAGGGTAGTTGATGAGTGGAACAGTCTACCTAGTTGGGTTATTGAGGCGGGGGACTTTGGTAGTTTCAAATTTAGGTTGGATAAATACACGAGTGAGAGGGGTTGGATTTGAGCGGGACTTGCACATCAGAGCTTATTTCTTGGGTGGCATTGAAAATTGGGTTGGTAAAATGTTTTGTTAGTGTGATGAAATTGTAAAGGGACCTGCCTAGTATGGGCCAACAGGCCTGCTGCAGTGTTCCTCCTTTATGTTCTTATATAATATATATATAATATATATATATATATATATATTATATATATATATATATATATTATATATATTATATATATATATAATATGCAAAACAACCACTCTGAAAGAATAGAGAAATTCCAAGCGCTTTCGTGACTACTCACATTATCAAGGAACTATGAAAGTAAAGCATCCAAGGAAGCATATAAAGGGGTCTGGCCAGCACCTCACTATCTGATCCCACAACGGTTAAACACCTGACGCGCGCCGACCCAACTTGAATAGGTCCTTTGCACAACTCCCCACAAACTATTTACCCAAGAAAATTTAAAAAATTATTATTTGTCCAGTGTATTATTAAATTTTTCCCCAAAATTTCTATTAATTATAAATGGATCTAATTTATATAAACCAAAGGAAATATTCATATTATTGTCAAAACTGCTTTTTATGAAACAAGATTCAATTATATTCCTGTCGACCATGGATTTGGCTTGTATTTCTTTCTCAACTTTTTGAAAATCATTGGATGGTTAAAATCTCTTACATGATAAACAGAGCACTGGAATCTTGTCCAGTTCAAAATGCTATATTTAGTTGTTTTAATCTTAGTTCGAGATTTTTACCAGTTTGACCGTAATAAACTTTATCGCAAATTTTACAAGGATTCTTATAGACACATTATCAGCATTTTGGGGGAATTCTTTATCAAAAGTTTTTTTTACTGTATCAAGATTTTTGAATACAACTTTAATATTAAAAGTCTTTAAAAAGAGAAGGCATATCAACCAAGTTTTCATGGTAAGGGAGAACGAACATATTTTTAGTTGAATAAGGCTGGTTGTCCCTTTTTGGATTACCTGGAGTTTACCTGGAGAGAGTTCCGGGGGTCAACGCCCCCGCGGCCCGGTTTGTGACCAGGCCTCCTGGTGGATCAGAGCCCGATCAACCAGGCTATTGCTGCTGGCTGCAAAGCAAACCAACGTACGGCAACAGGGCCCCGGGTGGTCAGGAACCGACTTAGGATTGTAAAAAGTATTTCTAGCAACTTTAAAAGATTTATCAATTACATTTCTTGGGTATTTTAAATCATTACCTATTTCATAAATTTTGGATATTTCCTCATCTATGAACTCACGACTACAAATTCGTAAAGCTCTCAAAAACATTGATGAGAAAACAGACAGTTTGACTCTATCTTGATGCGAGGAATAATAGTGGACATAGGAACAGTTATTTGTAGGTTTTCTGTAAATTTTAAATTTGAATTCATTATTACCCTTAATAATTAAAACATCTAGAAAAGGCAATGAGTTATTTTCTTCAAACTCAACAGTAAAGTTTATAGAATGGAGATTGAGACACTTATGCAGCATATGGGAATCTTTATTCAGGAAACGTTTCGCCACACAGTGGCTTCATCAGTCCAATACAAAGAGGGAGGCGTAAGGAGAGGAGGAGTATGAGGTAATCAGTCCCTCAGCCTGGAGTCGATGTGTCTCAATCTTCAACTTGTCGGTTTTTCAAACCATTCATCACAACTATCAGACACTGCAGCATCATGGGATCTTGTTACAAAGAATTCTTCAACACTTGTTCAACCTTTGGACGAAGACCTACTTTTAACTTGAAGACTCCACGACTATGGTGCTCTTCGCACCTACTCCTAGGTTGAGGGACTGATTACCTCATCTTCTGTACATAGTTCTACTGTCTTCAAGTTATGTCCTGGAATTTGTATTGATAAAGCCACTGGATGGCGAAACGTCTACAATAGGGATACCCAGATGTTGCACATGTGTCTTAATCTCAGTTGTCGTTTTGATGAGGACCTGCCTCGTATGGGCCAGTAGGCCTTCTGCAGTGTTCCTACATTCTTATGTTCTTATGTTCTTACTTCGACTAGTGGATGGTACCACTATGGCCCCGCCTCCGCCTGCTTCACCTCACCTCACTACAGTATATAAGCCACGTCTACGGCCCTATGCTGTACATTCTACAAGATTGATGGACTGAACACATCGACTCCAGGTTGAGGGACTGATTACCTCATACTCCTCCTCTCCTTACGCCTTCCTCTTTGTATTGGACTGATGAAGCCACTGTGTGGCGAAACGTTTCCTGAATAAAGATTCCCATATGTTGCATAAGTGTCTCAATCTTCAACTTGTCGGTTTTTCAAACCATTCATCACAACTTCATAGAATGGGCTAAGCTATTTAATTTTCCAAGGAAATGGTGTATATCTACATTTTTGGGCATAAGACACAAAATATCATCAACATGGAATATTTTGAAACAAGGTTGCTTAACACAATCCTCCCTAATAGAGCTAAATGGTTCAGATATGTTGATGATATTTTGTGTCTTATGCCCAAAAATGTAGATATACACCATTTCCTTGGAAAATTAAATAGCTTAGCCCATTCTATAAACTTTACTGTTGAGTTTGAAGAAAATAATTCTTTGCCTTTTCTAGATGTTTTAATTATTAAGGGTAATATAATGAATTCAAATTTAAA
>NC_069404.1:53735924-53781610 GCF_026875155.1 Cherax quadricarinatus
AGGGGGGGGGGTTCGCACGTCTCAGTGGGGGTGGGGTTCCCCCGCCCATTTGGGTTTGGGGTTCACACCCCTCAGTAGGGGGGGGGTTCGAAACGTTTTTTCAGTGGGGGGGGGGTTTCCCCACACGTCTCAGTGGGGGGGGGGTTTCCCCGCGTCTCATTGGGGGGGGGGGCACACTTCCCAGTTCGGGGGGTTCACACATCTCAGTGAGGGGTGAGGTTCACATGTCCCCCAGGGGGGGGTGGGGTTCACACTTCAGAGGGGGGGGGGGTTTTCACACGTCTCAGTGGGGGGGGGGTTTAATACGTCTCAGGGGTTTGGGGGGGGGTTCACACATCTAAAGGGGGGTGGGGTTCAAAATTTTCTCGTGGGGGGTGGGGATCCCCACGTCTAGTTGGGGTGGGGTTCCCCAGGGTCTAAAGGGGGGGGTTTGGGGGTTTTAAACACGCCTCAGGGGGGGGTGGGGTTAACACGCTCTGTGGGGGGGGGGTTTTCACACGTCCACGGGGGTGGGGGTTTCCCCGGTGCATTGGGGAAAGGGGGTTTTAAAACGTCTAGTAAAGGGGGGGGCCCACACCCTCAGTGGGGGGGGAATTCACACGTGTCGGGGGGGTAGGGTTTAAAAAAATTTCTGGGGGGGAAGAGGTTCACGGGTTTTCCCGTGATAAAGGGGTTCACACGTCTCAGTGGGGGGAGGGGATCAACGTCTCAGGGAGGGAGGGGCCCCACCCCGTCTCAGTGGGGGGGGGGGTTTCCCCACATTTCTGTGGGGGGGGGGTTCACCCCCGTCTTTTGGGGGAAAGGTTCACAAGTGTCAAAAGGGGGGGGGGGTTCACACGCCCCTCATTTGGGGGCTGATTTTTCACATTTTTTCCGTGGGGGGAGTTCCACGTCTCATGGGTATAGGGGTTTTTTCACCGTTAAAGTGGTGGGGGGTTTTAACTTCTCAGTGGGGGAGGGGTTTAAAAAGTCTAAATTGGGGGTGGGGTTCATACGTCTCATGGGGGGGGGGTTTAAAACACGCCCAGGGGAGGGGGGGTTTTCACGCGTCTCAGGGGGGGGGTGGGTTCACCTGTCAGTGGGGAAAGGGGGTTCACAGGGCCCTCAGGGGGGGGGGGGTTCAAAAAAACCTCAGGGGGGGGGGATTTTCCACTGTCGTGGGGGGTGGGGTTCAAAACTTTTCTGTGGGGGAAAAAGGTTTTCACGGGTTTTCAGTGGGGTAGGGGTTCACACGTTAAGTGGGGGGGAGGGGAAATCACAGTCTCAGTGGGGGGGAGGGGCCACAGTCTCAGGGGGGGGAAAGGGGTTCACACATTTTGGGGGGGGGGAAAGTTCAAAATTTTTCCTGGGGGGGAGAGGTTCAAAACGTCTCAGTGGGGGAGAGCTTCAAAACGTCTCAATGGTGGGGGGGGTTCACACGCTCAGTGGGGGGGGTTCACCCCCGCCCTCAGTGGGGGAGGGGGTTTCACAAGTGTCAGGGGAGGGGGGGTTTCACACGTCCTTTTGGGGGTGGAGTTCACATATTTTGTGGGGGAGGGTTCCCCAATTTCTCAGTGGGGGGTAAGCTTAACCAACGTCTCAATGGGTGGGGGGGGTTAAAAACGTCTAGTGGGGAGGGGTTCACACGCCCTTAGTGGGGGGGGGATTCAACGTCTCAGGGGGGTGGGGTCAAAACTTTCTCAGGGGGGGTTTGGGGGTTCCCCACGTCTCAGAAGGGGTAGTTTTCCACGTCTCAGTGGGAGGGGGTTTTCCGCGCCCATGGGGGGGGTTTCACCCTTCTCTTTGGGGGTGGGTTCTCACGTCTCAGTGGGGGGGGGTTTTCACGCGTCTCAGTACGGGGGGGTTTCACGCGTCTCAGGGGGGTTTTTGGGGTTTCCACGCCTGTGGGGGTGGGGTTCACACATCTGGGGGGGCGGGGTTTCACATTCTCATGGTGGCTGGGGTTCCCACGCCTCGGGGGGGGTGGGGTTAAACACGTCTCAGTGGTGGGGGGGGTTCACAGTGTAAAATGGGGAAAAAGGGGTTCCCCCGCCCTCAGTGGGTGAGGGATTTACACCTCAGTAGGGGGGGGGGTTCAAAACGTGTCAGTGGAGGGGGGGGAAATCATACATTTCTGTGGGGGAAGGGTTTCCAAGGGTTTCCGGGAAAGGGGGGGGTTCACACTTCTCAGTGGGGGGGGGGGGGGCTCACCCCCGTCTCAGTGGGGGGGGGGGTTCACACATTTCTGTGGGGGAGAGGTTCAAACTTTTTCAGTGGGTGGAGAGGTTAAACCCCGTCTCGGGTGGGGGAGGGGTTCCCACAAGTGTCAGTGGGGGAGGAGTTCACACGTCTCAGTGGGGGTGGAGTTCACACATTTCTGTGGGGGAAGGTTACACGTTTCAGGGGGTGGGGGTTTTTACACGTCTCAGTGGGGGGGGGGGTTTCACCGTCTAGGGGGAGGGTTCACATGTCTAAAGTGGGGGAAAGGGTTCACACTCTCGTGGGGGGGGGGTTTTCACACGTCTCGTGGGGGTTTGAGGTTCACACGTCTCGGTGGGGGGGGGGGTTTACACGTTTTAAAGTGGAGGTGGGGTTCTCGCCTCTCGTGGGGGGGGGGTTCACCCGTCTCAGTGGGGGGGGGGGTTCCAACGTCTCAGTGGGAGGTGGGGGTTCACGCGTCCGGGGGGAGAGGGGCTCACCGTCTCAGAAAGGGGGGTGGGGTTCACACGCCCAAAAGGGGTGGGGGGGTTTTCACACATCCAGTGGGGGGTGGGGTTTTAAACACGTCTCAGTGGTGGGTGAGGTTCCCACGTCTCGTAGGGGGGGGGGTTTCACACGTTTTTAGGGGGGTGGGGTTTACACGTCTCTTTGGGGGGGTTCCCCCACGCCCTAGTGGGGGGGGGGTTCACACGTCTCAATGGGGGGGGGGTTCAAAAGTCTCAGTGGGGGGGGGTTTCACGCGTCTCAGGGGGGGTGGGGTTTCCCACAGCCCTCAGTGGGGGTAAAGGTTCACACTTTCTCAGTGGGCGGGGGTTTTCCGCGTCTCATTTGGGGGTGGGGTTCACGCCCCCCAGTGGTGGTAAGGTTCCCCACATCTC
The DNA here is from genome assembly GCF_026875155.1 of Cherax quadricarinatus. Lineage (NCBI taxonomy): Eukaryota > Metazoa > Arthropoda > Malacostraca > Decapoda > Parastacidae > Cherax > Cherax quadricarinatus. The sequence goes on from NC_069404.1 coordinate 53,739,002, forward strand.
GGGTGGGGGGTGAGGTTCCCCATTTTTCTCGTGGTGGCTGGGGTTCCCACGTCTCAGTGGGGGTGGGGCTCACACGTTCAGTGGGGGGGGGTTCACCGTCCCAGTGGGGGGGGTTCAAAACGCTCAGTGGGGGGGGGTTTTTTTTTTTTTTTCACACTTTTCCCAGGGGGGAAGGGGTTCACAGGGTTCAGTGGGGTAGGGGTTCAAAAATTTCTCATTTGGGGGGGGGGTTCACCCCTTGACAGGGGGGGGTGGGGGTTCAAAATTTTTGGGGGGGGAAAAAAGTTTCCCAAAAGTCTCAGTGGGGGAGGGGTTCACACTTTTTCGGGTGGGGGGAGGGATCACACCCCAGGGGGGGGAGGGGCTCAAACGCCCTCAGTGTGGGGAGGGGTTCACACATTTCTGTGTGGGAGGGGTTCACATGCCTCAGTGGGAGAGGGGGTTCACAATTGTCAGGGGGAGGGGTTCACCCCGCCCACAGTGGGGGTGTATTTTCACATTTTTCCCTGGGGGGGAGAGGTTTCACACGCCCTCAGTGGGGGGAGGGGTTCACAGGTTCAGGGGGGGTTTTTGGGTTCAAAACGTCTCAGGGGAAAGGGGGGTTTCACATTCTCAATGGGGGGGGGGTTCACACGCCCTTCAGTGGAGGGGGGGTTTTCCCCCCGCCCTCAGTGAGGGTGGTGTTCACAGGTCTAAAGTGTGGGAGAGGTTCAAAAAATGTCAGTGGGGAGGGGTTTCACACGCCCTTCGGGAGGGGTGGATTTCCCAAAACATTTCTGTGGGGGGGTTTTTCACACGTCTCAGTGGGGGGAGAGGTTCACACGCCCCCAGGGGGGGGGGGTTCACACGTTCGGGTGGGGGGGGGGCTCCCATGTCTCATGGGGGGGGGGTTTTCACACGTCTCGTGGGGGAGGGTTCATTTCGCTTCAGTGGGGGTGGGGTTTAAACCACTCTCAGTAAAGGGTTTGGGGTTCGGGGAGTCTCAGTGAGGGGGGGGTTCACGCTTCTCAGAGGGGGGGGTTTTCCACGTTTCAGGGGAGGGGGGGTTTGGGGTTCACACATCTCTTTGGGGGTAAAGGTTTCACAGTCTCAGTGGGGGGGGGTTCCCACGTCTCATGGGGGGTGGGTTCACACGTCTCAGTGGGGGGGGGGATTCACACTTTTTAAAGAAAGGGGGGGGGGTTCACACGCTCAGTGGGGAAGGGTTCACACTTTCTCAGTGGGGGGGGGGGTTTTTCACACGTCAATGAGGGTGGGGCCACACTTTGTCAGTGGGGGGGGGGGGGTTCATAAATTTCTTCGGGGGAAGAGGTTCAAAGGTCTCAGTGGGGGGGGGGTTCATACTCTCAGTGGGGAAGTGGATCACACGTCCCAGGGGGGGGAGGGGTTTCACACGTCTCAGTGGGGGGGGGTTCAACTTTTCTGTGGGGGGGGTTTCAAAACGTCTCAGTGGGGGAGTTTTTTCCCCAAGGGGTCAGGGGGGAAGGATTCACAGCCCTCGGGGGGGTGGAGTTCACCCCCTTTTCTGGGGGGGGAGGGGTTTTAAAAGGGTCTCATGGGGGGGAAAGGGGTTTAAAACACGTCTCGGTGGTGGGGGGGTTCACACGTCTCATTTGGGGGGGGGTTTCACCCCGTCTAGGGGGGGTGGGGTTTTACACTTCTCAAGGGGAAGATGGGTTCACTTTTTTTTGGGGGGAGGGTTCACATTTTTTGTGAGGGGGGGGTTCACACTTTCTCAGTGGGGGGGGCTCACACGCCCTAGTGGGGGGGGTTCAACGTTTCCGTGGGGGGGGGGTTCCCAAAGGGCTTTCTCAGTGGGGGGGGGGGTTTTCACACGTCTCAGTGGGGGGGGGGGATTTCCCAAAACGTCTAAAGGGGGGGTGGGGTTCTTTACGCTCAGTTTGGGAGGGGTTCCCTTTCGTCCCCCTTTGGGAGAGGGGGTTTAAACACTCTCAGTGTTTCGGGAGCCTTTTTGTCTCACATAATTGAGCCCCTTTTAAAGGGCTCTTGATCCAAGGAATCGAAAAACATATAAATTTTAATTTTTTTTTAAAATTATACATGGCCGTTTTTCCCACCAAGGCGGGGGGGCCCGGGAAAAAGAAAAATTTTCACCATCTTCACTCCATCACTGTTTTGCCAAAAGGGGTGTTTTAAACCCCATTTTTTAAAATTGAAAAAATTAACACCCCTCCTTCAGAGGCAGGCACTTTTCCCTTCCCATTCCAGGACTCAAGTCCGGCCTCCCTTTTCCCTAAACCCCCTTCATAAATGTTACTTTGCTCACACTCCAACGACGTCAAGTTTTAAAAAAACCTTTTGTCCCCATTCCTCCTATAAAAAAAACGTCACGCTTTGGCCTGCGGGGGAAGTCCAACCCCCTCCCCTTTAAAAATTCCCCTTTTAAACCCCTCTCTCCAACCTTTCTGGGCCCGCCCCCCTACCCCGCCTTCCTTCCACTACAGTCCGATACACTTTTAAAGTCATTCTTTTTTCCGTTTCCATTCTCTTACATGCCCCGAACCCCTCAAAAAACCCCCCTTTCAGCCCTCGGGAAAAATTTTTTTGGGAAATCCCGCACCTCCTCCAAATTTCCCCCAAACTACGAATTCCTGCTTTATACCACACCACACATTGCCCCAACAGGGGACACCCTCCACTGCCCCCAAACCTTTTCCCCTCGCGCCAACATTCATCCCCCATGCTTCAAAACCATATAAGAGATTGGGGAAAAAACAAACTCTCATACTTTCCCCCTCTTTGCCCCAAAGGGAAAAAGTTCTTTGTCTCCACAAAACTCCAAATTTGAAACCACTCCCCCCTTTTCCCCCCATCTTTTCTTTTATTCACCTCATCTTTCAAAACCCATCCGCTGAAAACCCCACTCCCAAAAAATATCTGAATACATTCACCACCTCCATACCCCCTTCCCTCCAATCTGATTTTCAATTTTTCATCACCTAATCTTTTTTTTTACCTCAAAACCTTACTTTTTCCTTTTATTCCTTTAATTTTTTTTCCCCCACCAAATTCATCCCCAAATCTCGCAACTTCTCTTCAGAATCCCCCAAAGGCACAGGGTCACACAAAGAGCAATGTGAAACCCCCACTTTGTGTATGATTCTTTATCTTTTAAACTCCCCCCTCTTCCCAAAAACCCCTCCATTTACTTTCTTAAAACCCCCAATCTATAAATATTTAAAAAAAACCCGGTGACATCCCCACACCCCTTGTCTAAGGCCTACTTTTATGGGAAAAATTTTCCCTTTTTTCCTACATACTCAAAACTTGAGCCCACTTTCCTCGAAAAACTCTTCACGTTTCGTAACCTACCTCCTACACCAAAACATTTGGGCAAAAATTCGCCACATTGCACTTATCCACCCTTTTCATACCCCTTTTTCCAAATCCAAAAAACCAAAAAAAGGACCTCTTTACCCTTATCTAAATACTTTTCACTTATATTTTTTTCCTGTAAAAAAACCGGGTCCAAACACCCCTACCTTTCCTAAAGCCCCTTGTTCATTGCTATCCTTTTTCCCCCCGTTTACTTTTTAATTCTTTTAATAAAAACTCTACCATACACTTTACCCGGGATACTCAACAGACCCATTTCCCCCCAAATTTTTTCACTCTCTTTTTTCCCCTTTGGGGCCTTTTTTACAAAGGAAAATATGCATTGGGTCTCTGCCAAAACCCTAGGAACCCCTTTTCCCCCTTTTCCCTACATTTATTAAATAATTACAATTTTAAAAATAAATATATAATATTTAAATATATAAAAATTTTAAAATATTTATATATATATTTTATAAAAAAAATATAATATATAAATATATATATATATTTATATATAAATATTATAATAATTTTTTTTTTTTTTTATTAACACACTGGCCGGGTTTTCCCCCCAAGGCAGGGGGGGCCCCAAAAAAAAAACTCCAAACCCCATTCACTCCATCACTGTCTTGCCAGAAAAGGGGGCTTTTCAAAATACGTTTTTTTAAAATGCCCAAAATTAACACCCCTCCTTCAGAGTGCAGGGACTGTTTCTTCCCTCTCCAGGACTCAAATTCCCCGGCCCGCCCGTTTCCCCGAATCCCTTTAAAATTTTTACTTTTCCCCACACTCCAAAAAGCACGTCAAATATTTTAAAAAACCTTTTCTCCATTCACTCTATTTTAAACCGCTCACGCATGCCTGCTGGAAAACCAAAACCCCTCCCCACAAAAACCCCCTTTTTCCCCCCCCCCTCCCAAACCCCTTTTCCCAGGCCGACCCCTACCCCCGCCCTTCCCTTTCCAAATACAGACTGATACACTCTTGAAGCAATTTTGGGTTTTGCTCCATTCTCTCTACAAGTCCGAACCACCTCAACAACCCTTCCCCAGCCCTCTGGGAAAAACATTTTGGGTTTAAACCCCCACCTCCCCTAAAATTCCAAAAATACGAATTCCTGCATTATAATTCCCACCCCCACATTTTCCCTCAGACACGACTTTTCCCCTGCCCCCGCCTTTTCCTCGCTTCCCAAAAATTTTTCACCCACGCTTCACAACCCCTAAAAGAGCGTTGGTAAAAACAAAACTCCATAATTCCCCCCTTTGGGCCTCCCAAAGGGCAAAGGGTTTTTTGTCTCCAAGAAATCCTAAGTTTCACCAAATCACTCTTTTTCCCCCATCAATTCTATGATTTTCCCCCATCTTTCATAGACCCATCCGCCCGGCCCCTCCCCCTCCCCAAAAATCTGGGAATTTCGTTTACCTCCTCCCTTTCTTTTCCCTCCAATCTTAAAATTTTAATCTTTCATCACCTAATCTTTTTTTTATCCTCATAAACCTTCCCCTTTCCTGTATTCACCCTTTTAATTTTTTTCTTTTGCACACCCTACCCCAAAATTTATCCACCCAATTTTTTTCAAAATTTTTCTTCAGAATCTTTCCCCAAAAGCACAGTGTTTATCAGCAAAAAGCAGGGTGTGACAACTCCCCCTTCGTGTGTGATTTTTTTATCTTTTTTAAATTTCCCCGCCTCTTTCCCAAGGGCCCCCCCATTTTTCTCTCCCTTTCAACCCCCTCTATAAATATATTAAAAAAACCCGGTGACTCACACATCCTTTTTCTAAGGCCTCTTTTTCTGGGAAAAAATTTCCCTCTTTTTCCCACATTCTCTAACTTGAACCCCACTACCTCGTAAAAACTCTTCACTGCTTTTAGTAACCTTTCCTCCTAAAACCAAAACACTTGCAAATTTTGCCCCCATTGGCCCCCCCCATCCACCCCGCATTTAAAAAAAGCCTTTTTCCCAAAACCCTAAATGCCACAAAAACCCCTTTAGGGCCCTTTTCTAAATACTGGTTCACTTATATGTTTCACTGTTTAAAAACCCGGGGCCACACCCCCCCCTAACCTTTTTCCCAAAAAACCTCCCTTTTTCATCTGCTATCCTATTTTCCCTCTTGGGTCTTAATTCTTTTAATTATAACCTTTTTTACCCAAAACCCTTTTCCCGGTACACTCAACAGACTTATCCCCTATAAATTTTTGGGACTCTCTTTTATCCCTTTGCCTTTATACAAAAAAAACTATTTCAAAGCCCCTTTCCCAAACCCTAGGTACCTTACCCCCTTCCATACATTTATTAAAATTGCACCCAACCAATTTCCCAAAAATATATCCCCCCCTGCTTTTAACATTTCTATCTTTATCCCCCTCAATCCCCGGCCCGCCTTGCCCCCTTTATTTTACCTACTGCCCCACGAATTCCCCCCCAACTCACAATGGGTCCCTTTCCCCCACCTCCTACAAGATGTTATTCCTCCTTGGGCCCCATACACGAAATCACAGTTCCCCATCACATAACATTTAAAAAATTCCTCCCAAAAAATTTTCCCCCCAACTTTCCCCCAAAACCCCCTAAACCCCCTCCATTTAATAAAATCTCCTCTCCCATTTTTAACTGACAAATCCATTTGTTCTCTAGGCTTTTCCCTTTAAATTGTTAATCTCCCTCCAAAACTTTTTTTTATTTTAACAAAAATTTTTTGATAACTTTTTCACCCACTCTTCATTTTTTCTCTTTTTACATTTTTCCCACTTCTTAATTCTCTCTTTTTTTCCTTTTACTCTTCCCTCCTTGCATACTTTTACTTTGTAAAAAATTCTCATATGCTAACTTTTTCTCCCTTAAATACTCTCTTTACATCATATTCCCCCCAATCGCTCCTTTCCCTCCTGCACCCACTTTTCCCGTAAAACCCCCAAATTCTGCTGAACACTCCCAACACTACTTTTTTAAAACCCCCCCCTAAACCCCTTCGACTCCCTTGCCTATGCTCTCATTAGCCCATCATCCCCCAATAGCTGTTTTTTTATCTTACCCTAATTTCCTCTCTTTTATTTTTAAAACCTTCACCTCTCTCTTCCCCGGAAAGCTTTATTCTCCTTTTCCCATCTACCTTTTACTCTCAGTGTAGTACAAAAAGAAAAATGAAAATTTATATAAACGTGGCCCCCCCTATAAACATGTACATCCTGAAGTCAACTCAAAAAGGCTTTTATCTTCCAATTTCATAATCCAACAAACTCTGCATTTCGCCCTTAATTTATATCGTGTTTTTCTTATTTATCCTTTTTTTTCTTAAAATAAATTTTTACCTATAACTAAACCCCTTTCTATACAAAGTTCAAACAAAGGGCTCCCAAATTTTCATTTACACCCCGGCACCCCAAACTTACCTACCCCCAACCCTCTTTTAAAAAGGTTTTTTCCCAACCCTTTTGATTCAAGTCCCCTACCACAATTTACTCTCTCACTTGGTTCCCAAAAGGGTCCCATACATTCACTTAACATCTCCCCAAAAAATCTCCTCTCCTCTGCATTCCCCTTTTCTCCAGGTGCATACACGCTTTTATGACCCACTTCTCGCATCCAACCTTTTCCTTTTAAACCACATAATTTTTTGAATTTACCAAAATTTTATATTTCCCCTTTTCTCCCTTCCCCTAACTGAAACCCCCTTTAAAATTATTTTTACCCCCTTTCCTTTTCTTTTAAAATCTCTCAGGGTACTCCAGGTTTAATCCCCTTTATTTCCCCCACTGAAAACCCCCCCTTTCCCCCTTTTCTTTGTTTCGCTTTGGGCCCCCGGGAAACCCAAATTCCTTTTTTATTCATAACATCAGCAATCACTGTTTCTTGTCATCCGCAATACCTCCACGCACATTTTAAACAACCCCCGTTTTATAAAAAATTTTTTTCTTCTCTTTTTTTTGTAATTGTATTAAAAGGGGAAGGGGGTTAATTAGCCCATTTTCTCCCGGCATTTTGGGCGCCTCTTTCGACACGCTGGCTTTACGGAGGAAAGGGGTTCTTTTTTTCCCCTTCCCCAAAGGGCAATAGAAAAATAAAAAAAACAAGAGCTATTTTTGAAAAAGGGGGAAAACCAGATGTATTATATATATAAATGCAAGTCGTGTCTGGAATGTGGGCCAAAGGTAAGTAGGAGTAGCAAGATACCCTTTTAAACTTTTGCGTGTTTTTTGGACCCGAAAAAAAAAACCGCAAACCTACCCTCAAGCAAAACCCGTTACAGGGTTTTTTTTTTTCACATCCCTTGGGGAAAGGGCGGTAGTACTTTCCCCACCCTCCCCATAAATATATAAAATTTTTTATATTTTATTTTAAAATATATATAAAAATATAAAAATTTTAAAATTCAAAAATTTTTATATGCAAAAAAACCCCCTCTGAAAAAATAAAAAAATTCCAACGCTTTCGTGACTCCCCACATTATCAAGGAAATTTAAAAGTGAACATCCAAGGAAGTTATATAAAAGGGGTCCGGCCAGCAACCCCACTATCAGATCCCCCAACGGTTTTTAAAAAACCGGGGGGGGGAACCCCCCGGCGAGCCAATTTAAAAGGTCCTTTTTCACAAAAATCACCCCCAAGTATTTAAAACCCCAAAAAAAATTCTATTAATTTTAAATGGATTTTAATTTAATTTAAAACCCAAAAGGGAAATTTTTCATATTATTGTTTAAAAATGCTTTTTATGAAAAAAGATTCAATTATATTTCCCGTTTGACCATGAAATTTCTTATACTACTTTCTCAACTTTTTTAAAATCAAATTGGTGGTTTTAAAAACCTTAATGAATAAAAAAGAGCATTGGAATCTTGTCCCGTTTTAATGCTTTTATTTATGTTTTTTTTTAATTTTAGTTTTAGATTTTTACCCCGTTTGACCGTAATAAAAATTTTTCGCAAATTTTACAAGGGAAACTTATTTGACACAAACCATCAGCATTTTGGGGGGGAAATTTTTTATCAAAAGTTTTTTTTTGTACAAGATTTTTGAATACAACTTTAAAATAAAAAATCTTTAAAAAAATTTGGGGATATCAACCAAGTTTTCATGGGAAGGGAAAAACCAACAAAATTTTTAGTTGAATAAGGCTGGTTGCCCCTTTCCCAAACCCCCTCTTTTGAATATTTTTTTTTTTCTAATAGGAAAAATTTTTTTTCATAATATGGGCAGAAGATTTAAGAGATACAAATTTTTGTATAAAGGTTTGGGATATACGGTACATGTTGTCACGTGTGTATCACCGAATTTTAAGGCGAAAATCCATCCACTCCCCCGGTTTTGGGGGTGTGCCCAAATACAGCAGGGAAATTTCCCCTTTGGAAAAGCCCCCCATGAGCCGCTGGAACAGAAAAACTACTGCCCTGGGATCCCTGTTACCCTGATGGGGTTTTTTCCCAGCTCCTTAAGGAATTTAAATGCCCCCCCTCTTTCCCCATGACCAAGGGCTCGAGCCCCTTGGGAAAAAACAAAAAGAAGGGGCAAGTTCTCCTTATTTTCTAGACTTTTGGGACTCCCCGAAGGGTGGGAGGGTGCCCCCCCTTCCTCCTTGGGTATTGGGGGTAAGGGGATTGCCCCAATGTCAGCATAGTTGCCCCGATCCCTGTATTCCCTGAAATTTTATAGCATAGCATATTAGTATCACCTGTGCCTTTTGATACGAGATCCCTTGAGGCCTTTGGCTTTTTGGTGACCCTCACGGGGGGCACATGTGGAGGCTCATACCCCTTTCCCCCGGGCCCCAAAAAATTTTGGCGGGAGGCCATTCAGCGGACAGGGAAGGCAGCTGGGGGTCCATCCCTCATTTTCAGTTTACAATATTTACCATCCTACAAGTGTGTCTACCTTTTAACCAAAGAAATTTCCATTAAAGAACCCCTTTTCGAACCAAGGTAGAAGCACATGTTTGTATATTAAAAAAAAATAAATATATATTAAAAATATAAATATTTTAAAAAAAATATTTTTTTTATATATATATTTTAAAAATATAAATATTAATAGAAAAAATCATGAAACCCGATTTAAAAATGCAAAACAACCACATGGGGGAGTTTAATGAAAGTCTTTGGCCTTTCGTGTTTCAATTTAGACTAAGAGCTTGCAAAAAAACCCGGTAAACAGAAGGGACATTGACAAAGATTCTCTATACAAAGATGGGGTAAACCTAAGATAAAAAAAAAACGATGAAAACCCTATTTTTTCATGATTCACCTTCAGCCGGGGTGTTTGGGTTTTTACATTTTTAAGCCCGGGGCCAGATAAAAAAACCCGGTTGACAGGCCCTGGGGCCCCCGGGGGGCCTAATTTATGGGCAGGGGCCCCCTGGACATTGACCCCTGGGAAACACCCTCCAGGGAGGTTTTACGAAAAAGGGTTTCTCAGCGTGGACTGAAGAATCTTCTGACTGGCTAAACGTTCCCACAGTAAAGATCCCAGAAGAGTGAGAGATGACTGAGTGTAGGAGTGGCTTGAGACATGACGTCTTGAGAGTGAAAATTGTCTTCGTTTCGTCCACGAGTGGAGGAGGCAGTGGAGGGAAGGACTCGTCTGAGGAGGGGAAAATACCGGGTGAGGGGAGCGGTAAGGAGGGGAGGAGTCAGATAGAGAGGGGAAGGGGTGCACTAAGAGCGAGAGTGAGGGGAAGGCGAGAAGGGGTGAAAAGAGGGTGAGGGGAGAGTCAAGTGAGGGAGGGGTGTAAGGGACCGGCCGCTGGAAGAAAGAAGAGAGGTAGAGACGGAGAATAATTATGTCCAGGAAGAGCGTCAAGAACTACCTTGACAATGGGGCTGTCAGGAAGGAAGCGGGGAGGGGGGGAAGGTAAGGGGGAGGGGGAAGTGTTGGGAACTAAGTAGGTGTTAAGCAGGTGGGGGACTGGCTAAGGTGCCAAATGTCAACTGGACTAAACTGCTGACTGGACGAATGGCAACTGGACTAAACTGTTGACTGGACGAATGACAACTGGACTAAACTGTTGACTGGACGAATGACAACTGGACTAAACTGTTGACTGGGCGAATGGCAACTGGACTCAGTGGTAGCTGGACTGAATGGTAGCTGGACTAATTGCCAAATTAACGCTCGGCCATTAGATTCACCAGCAACCGAGGATATGGCGACTGGTCTAAACGGCAAGTAGATATAATAACACTCTGTGTACAATTCAGGACATTTATCAAAGGAAACGTTTCGCCAAGAAGTGGCTTTTTCAACATTATGTCGGTATCACCATATTATTTCTCATAATAACACTCTCCTTAAATGTCGAGTGGTGGCCCGGTGGCCTGGTTGGTAAAGCTCCCGCTTCACACACGGAGGGCCCGGGTTCGATTCCCGGCGGGTGGAAACATTTCGACACGTTTCCTTACACCTGTTGTCCTGTTCACCTAGCAGCAAATAGGTACCTGGGTGTTAGTCGACTGGTGTGGGTCGCATCCTGGGGGACAAGATTAAGGACCCCAATGGAAATAAGTTAGACAGTCCTCGATGACGCACTGACTTTCTTGGGTTATCCTGGGTGGCTAACCCTCCGGGGTTAAAAATCCGAACGAAATCCAATCCTAACATAACAGTCTAAAGGACTGACAACGTTTAGTTCCGACTTGGCATCAGTCTTAGTGAAGCCTCTCACGACGGAACGATCCCATAACGAGTGCCTGGCACTGTACGCAGGTGTGTTTTTTCACAATAAAATCTGTATTTTCTATCTTCATCAGGCGTCTCCAGAACAGTTCCATTTCTTGCTCCCTACCATCCCTCCCTCCCCTCTCATCACCTTTTTCTTATTTCCTCCAACTAATGTGCAACTAATGACATTTTATTGCTGCAACGTTTCGCTCTCCAGGAGCTTTGTCAAGCTGTTGCCACAATAAAATGCCGCTTTAGTTACACATGTGTTCCTTTACCTAACATCCAAAACCTTCCCTGACCACTTTGCATCCCTCAACCACTCTCAGCTTGTCCCGATTCCGCTCCGCTCCAAGCTAACTCACTCCTGGGCGAGTTACGATACTCTTTACCGAGCGCTTCGACGCTTTTAACTTCGGTAAATTTGGGGAAAATGTTCTCGGAAACTGAAAAAGAAGAAAAAGATAGGTAGTTTCTTGTTTCATATTGTGTTTGAGATAAGTCTTACTAATGTGACAATATTTTTTATTTCTTGGGGAAGACGATACCAAGGATTAAAGATAAGTAATAGTAATTAAAAGTAGTAGTTAGTAGTAGTAGTAGTAGTAGTAGTAGTAGTAATATTAATAATAATAATTATAATAATAATAATAATAATAATAATAATAATAATAATAATAATAATATAATATAGCTCTCTCTCTCTCTCTCTCTCTCTCTCTCTCTCTCTCTCTCTCTCTCTCTCTTTTACACAGGGTTTGACAAGGTTAAGGATTCCTAGCTTTATTGACAAGCTATTTACAGGTTAAGGATTCCTAACTTTATTGGCAAGCTAAGAGCTGTTACCTACATCAGCTCATTTGAAAGCATTTTTATTGTTATGAGACATATAGGTAGGGAACAGGATGAAGTTGGAGCCATCTGTGGGCCAGCATTTTCATTTGATCAACTGACTTTATCTCGTTGACATCATTATGCTGTACGAATGTGTTCCATACACGAGTCATCCTGGGTATATATGATCTCAGATGGAGTGATGTTCTGGAGAAGGGTACAGCCAGAGTGAAGTTGCTGCTTTCTGCCCGTCTTGTGGCATAAAAGCTTGTTTCACGCTGTCCTCGAAGTGGATCTCTCTCTCTCTCTCTCTCTCTCTCTCTCTCTCTCTCTCTCTCTCTCTCTCTCTCTCTCTCTCTCTCTCTCTCTCTCTCTCTCTCTCTCTCTCTCTCACTTTCTCTCTCTAGATGCGGCTGGACCTTCCAGTTCAACAATTGCCTGGGGAGGGACCATTTTCTCCACTTCTTTGATGGATTCTTGCCAGAATTACGGAACTTTTCTCAGTGTTGTCATTGCGGCCTCTGTGTCCGACCTCTGACATGTCTGCCACACTTCCTCTCACACGTGCAGAGGCAACTCGCCTGCGCCTCTCTCAGCCCTTAGTTGTTGTTGTTTGTTGGTGGATGGAGGAGGAGGAGGAGGAGGAGGTGGAGACAGAGTAGGAGGAGGAGAAGGAGGAGACAGAGTAGGAGGAGGAGAAGGAGGAGCAACAGTGAGATGACGTCAGTTCTTTGTTGTCCAAGTGACATGAAAAAAAAAAGTGGAATGGCTTCAATCATAGTAGACTTAATTGTTTATTCTTTTGTAGCTACGATTTGTTTGGTGAATTATTTATACCTGGCCCCATTCTGTCTGGTATTAATGATACAAGGAAGAGCAGTGGAAATAAATGGTATAAAATACCGACACAATGGAAATATAAACACATATGCAGTATAATGTGATCCTTTATTGACAACGTTTCGCCCACACAGTGGGCTTTTTCAAGTCAAGGAAGAGCAGTGTTGATTTAACCCCTGTCTTACAGATGTTCAGTCAGCCTGGGCCGATATTTGTCAACTCACAATCTTATTTTTATAAATTCCGAAATTTCTGTTACTTTCTTCTTTATGAGTAATTAAAAAAAAAATTCTCAAATTTCTTCAGGCCGTTCAATAAGCTCAATCAACCATTGCAAACTAAAGACCAATTTGGTTTACCTTGTAAACATTTGCATCTATAAAGCTCTTTATGGCCTCCCCCTACGGATTTAGCGCCTTTTCGTGAATATCTGTACTACTGGCTGAACCAGCTAGCTGTTTTCAAGCTAATTTATCCCCAGAGCCAATCTGCATGTCTGGGAACCTACCGAAGATGGCCGGAAATAAAGTCGAAACCAGCCAGCGCAAACCTTCCAGGACAATTATATTTCATTTATTACGTAATCGCAAACTTGAGTAATATAGCCGCTTTGTTAGTGAAGTCATGTTAATGAGGGTAGTTCTCTGCCTGAGTTGCCTTCCTATAATCTTTAGCTTCCAGAGGCATAGCAAAGCTAATGTTTAGGTTGTCCAGGCTGAAGAATAGTTTCAGTATTTTTTTAAATGCATTTTACACTTAATAGCAGTAGTAATAATAATAATAATAATAATAATAATAATTATTATTATTATTATTATTATTATTATTATTATTATTATTATTATTATTATTTATTATTATTACTATTACTACTATACTACTACTACTTACTACTACTCTACATACTACTACTACTATACTACTACTAAACTACAACTACTACTCTACTACTACTATACTACTACTACACACTACTACTGCTAGCTACTGCTACTACTACTACTACTACATGCACTACTATTTGGAAACGCTATAACTGTACGGGCATACCCCATCTGTGAAATAAGGCGATCAGTTTGGATCTACGGGGACAGACCCAGTTCCTTGCATCAAGAGGGTTGCCAAGGGTTATATCTTCCAAAGGGTGTATGAGAGAGAAAGAGAGAGAGAGGAGAGAGAGAGGAGGAGAGAAGAGAGAGAGAGAGAGGGGAGAGAAGAGAGAGGGGAGAGAGAGAGAAGAGAGAGAGAGAGAGAGAGAAGAGAGAGAGAGAAAGAAACATAAACCCAGGGACAACGCAGTGGGGAGTATCGCCACTTGAAAATTTTGACAGTTGGGATTTCTGACGAGCCAGATTGAAGAAAGTTGCCATCCATTTCCTCCACGATCAACCTAAATTTGTTGTTGAAATTTTTTTATCCAAATCTGGAATTCAGTTTCTGTTCCGTTTCACCAGACATCTTACCCCTAAACTGGTTTAAATAATCTCAGCATACATTACTTACATAACTATATAAATAAAAATTATTTTTATAGTTTAATATAAATAATAATATTGTTTAGTATATAAAAAATATATATTTTAATATTAAATATAAAATAAAATAATACATTATTCATATATATATATATTAATATATATTATAATATTAATTTATATTAAAATATAATTATATATATATATATATAATATATATATAAAAAATTATTTATATTTAAATATTATATATTTATATATATATATATATATTTATATATATTTATATTATATATATATATTAAAATATAAAAAATTTATATATAAATATATATATTTAAAAATATATATATATAAAAATATTATATTTTATATATATATATTTAAAAAATATATATATATATATAAATATATATATTTTTATATAAATATATATATATATATTTTAATTTTTATATTATATATATAAAATAAATATATATATATATATAAATATATAATTAATATATATATAATAAAATATAAATATATATTATATATATATTATATATAAAATATATATATATATATATAAAATATATATAATAATATATATTATATATAAATTATATTTTATATAAATATATATAATTTTATAAAATAATATATAAAAAAATATATAAAAAATATATTATATATATATTAAATTATATAAATTTATATATATATAAATTTATAAAATATAAAATATATTATAATAAATATAAATATATATATATATAAATATATATAATATATATATAAAATATATATAAAATATAAATATATTTTATATATATATATATAAAATATATAAATATATAATATATATATAAAAAAAATATATATATATATATAATTTAAATATATTTAAAAATATATAAAAATATAAAAATTAAATATATATATATATTTTTATATATATAAAAATTTTATTAAATTTTAATAAATTATTTTAAATATATATAAAATATATATATATAAATTAAAATAATATAAAATTATAAATTTTTTATATAAATATATATTTTATATATTTTAAAATATATATAAATATATATATATAATATATATAAATATTATTATAATATATAAATATATATATAAATAAATATATATATATATATATAAAATAAAATATATATAATAAAATATAAAAATTATTATATAATTATAAAATTAATAATATATATATATATAAAATATATATTAAAATTATATATATAAATATATATATATATATAAATATAAATTAAATATATAAAATATATATATATATATAAAAATATATATATATATATAAATATAATTTTATATATAATATATAAATTATTATATATAATAATATATATATATATATATATATATAAATATATAAAATTATAATATATTTTATATATATATTATATAATATATAATATTTTTATATATATAAATATGTAGGTATAGGTTGGTAGACAGCAACCACCCAGGGAAAAAACTACCGCCCTTTGCCAATGACTGTGAAAAAAAACCGTAACTGTTTTGCATGAGGGGTAGGAAATTGCTTTTTCTTTTTCTGTCTCCATAAACACGCTAGATAAAAAGGGATATCTTGCTACTCCTACTTACACTTTGGTCACACTTCACAGACACGCACTGCAATATATATATACATACAAAATAGGTTTTTCTCCCTTTTTCTAAATAGCTCTTGTCCTTTTTATTTCTTCTATTGTCCATGGGGAAGTGGAAAAGAACTTTCCTCCGAAGCCATGCGTGTCGAAAGAGGCGACAAAAATGCCGGAGCAATGGGCTAGTAACCCCTCTCCTGTATACTTTACTAAAAAGAGAAAAAAAAAAACTTTTTAAAAACTGGTTGCTTAAAAGTGCGTGGATGTAGGGGGAGACAAGAAACAGATGATTGCTGATGTTTAAAGAAAAAAAAAGAAGTTGGGGTGTCCGGGTCAAGCGAAACAAAACGAAGGGGGTAGGAGAGTTTCTGGGGGGAAATAAAAGGGTTAAAACTGGGTATCTGAAGAGTTGAGCAAGTAAGGGGAGCAGTAATGTTAAATGATCATTATGGGAAAGGGGAAAAAGAGAAATAATGTGTAATTCAAGAATTAGTGGATTAAAAAAAGGGTTTGGGGATGCGAGAAGGGGTCATAATAAGCGTGTATGCCCCTGGAAAGAGAAAGCAGAGGAAGAGAGAGTTTTTGGGGAGATTTAAGTAAAATTTATGGAGCCTTTAAAACCAAGTGAGAGAGAAATTTGTGGTAGGGGACCTAAAATGCTAAATAAAAAAACTTTTAGAGAGGGTGTGGTAGGTAAGTTTGGGGTGCCAGGTGTAAATGATAATGGGAGCCTTTGATTGAACTTTTGAGAAAGGGGGTTTTAGTTATAGGTAAAACTTTTTAAAAAAAAGAGGTAAATAAGTATAAAAGATATATGTAGGGCGAAAGGGACAGTGTTTGTTGGTTTATTTTTGGGAATAAAAGACTGTGAGTAACTTCAGGATGTACATTTTTAAAGGGGGCCACAGATATTCGACCCTTTTCTATTTTGTACACCGAGAGAAAAGGGGAGATGGGATAAAGGAAATAGAAGCATCAGGGAAAAAGAGAGGTGGGAAAGGTTTTTAAACTTAAAAAAAAAGGAGGAGTTGGGTAAAGATATAAACAGCTATTGGGGGATGATGGCAAATGAGGCATAGGCAATGGGGTCGAAGAGGTATGGGGGAGGATTAAAAATGTTAGTGTTGAGTGTTCAGCAGAAGTTTGTGGTTACGGAAAGTGGGTGCAGGAGGAAAGGGCGATTGGTGGAATGATATGTAAAGAGGTAGTAAGGGAAAAATTTAGCATATGAGAAGTTTTAAAAAGTAGAAGTGAGCAAGGAGGGGAAGAGTAAGGGGGAAAAAAGGGGGTGGGGGAGAGTTATCAAAAAATTTTTTTGTTGAAAAAAGAAAAATTTTTGGAGTGGATTAACAAGTTAAAAAACCCTAAGAAAAAATGGATTTGTCAGTTAAAATAGGAGGGGAGTTATTAAATGGGAGTTAGGGTATTGGGAAGATGGAGGGAATAATTTGAAGAATTTTTAAAATTTTGATGAAATAGGGAAGCTGTGATTTCGGTTAGGGAAAGGAGGAATAACATCTTGTAGGAGTGAGGAAGAGCCAGTTGGAGTGTGGGGAAGTTCGTGAGGCAGTAGGCAAAATAAAAGGGGGTAAGGCAGGGGGGATTGGGGGGAAAAGATAGAAATTTTTAAAAGCAGGTGGGGATTAGTTTTTGGAGTGGTTGGTGCAATTTTTTAAATAAAATGTAGGGAAAAGAGGGTAAGGTACCTGGGGATTGGCAAGAGAGCATGCATAATTCCTTTGTATAAAGGGCAAAGGGGATAAAGAGAGTGCAAAAATTATAGGGGAAAAGTCTGTTGAGTGTCCCTGGTAAAGTGTATGGTAGAGTTAAAATTGAAAATTAAAGAGAAAGACGGAGAATAGGTAGCAATGAAAAAGGAGGTTTGGGAAAGGTGGGGGGTGTGTGGCCGGTGTTTACAGTGAAACATATAAGTGAACAGTATTTAGAAAAGGAAAAAGAGGTCTTTGGGGGCATTTAGGGTTTTGGAAAAGGCGTATGACGGGGTGGATAGGGGGGCAATGGGGCCGATGTTTGCAATTTGTAGGGTGTGGAGGTGGGTTACTGAAAGCAGTAAAGAGTTTTTACGAGGAGAGTGAGGCTAAAGTTAGATATGTGGAAAGGGGGAAATTTTTTTCCCCTAAAGTGGGGCCCTTAAAAAAGGATTGTGATGTCCCGTGGTTTTTTTAATATTTTTATAGAGGGGGTTGAAAGAGAAGTAAATGGGGGTCTTGGCAAGAGGCGTGGATTTAAAAAGATAAAGAATCACCAAAAAGTGGGAGTTGTCACAGCTGCTTTTTGCTGATGCACGTGCTCTTGGGAGATTCTGAAGAGAATTTGCAGAGTTTGGGGGATGAATTTGGTAGGGTGTGAAAAAGAAGAAATTTAAAAGGTGAAACGGAAAGAGAAAGGTTATGAGGTAACAAAAAGATTAGGTGATGAAAATTGAATTGTTGGGGGGAGAGGTATGGGGGAGGTGAACGTATTAGATATTTGGGGGGGGAGTGCGCGAGGGGTTATAAAAGATGGGTGAATAAAAGAATTGATGAGGGAAAAGAGTGAGGGTGCACTTAGGGTTCTTTTGGAGACAAAGAACTTTGTCCTTGGAGGCAAAGGGGGAATGTAGGAGTATTTTTTCCCAACGCTTTATAGGGGTTGAAGCGGGGGTTTTAATGTTGCAGCGGGGGGAGAAGGTGGAGGCAGTGGAGATGTCATTTGGGCAATGTGTGGTGTGAAAAATGAGAGAATTTTCGGTTTGGAGTTAGGAGGAGGTGGGGGGAATTCCCAAAACTGTTGCCCAGAGGGCTGAGGAAGGGTTTTTTGAGGGGGTTTTTGGACATGTAGAGAGAATGGAGCGAAAACAGAAGACTTCAAGAGTGTTTTCAGTCTGTAGTGGAAAGGGAAGGCGGGGTGGGGGGCGGCCTAGGAAAGGTTGGGGAGGGGGTAAAGGGGGTTTTGTGTGCGAGGGGCTTGGACTTCAGGGGCATGCAGGGCGTGTTTGAAGGGTAAAGGAGAAAAATGGTTTTAATACTTGACGTGCTGTTGGGGTGTGGAAAGTAACATTTATAAAGGGGGATTCGGGGAAACCGGCGGGCCGGATTTGAGCCCGGAGTGGGAAGTAAGTGCCTGCACTCTGAAGGAGGGGTTAAGTTGCTTTTAAAAAAACTGTAGTTTTTAAAGCCCCTTCTGGAAAAGACGTGTGGAGTGAATGATGGGGGAAAGTTTTTCTTTTTCGGGCCCCCTGCCTTGGGGGGGAATCGGCCGGTGATAAAAATAAAAAAATATATATATAAAAATTATAATTTAATATATAAAATTTTTAAATTTTTTTAAATAATATATATATATATATTTTATATATATATATTTATATAAAAATTTATATATATTTTATAAAATTTGTCGTGCCGAATAGGCAGAATTGGATCTTGGGCTAAAATAGCAAGTTCACTTGCCATAAGGACAAGCAAAAATTTGTTATGCAAAAATTTCCCCAAAAAATCATTCTAAACCCAACGAAAAAAATATATTTCACTGTGTTTGTTTAGTATTAAATTATTGTAAACTTATATAAATATATTTATTTGGGGTAAGGCAAAAAATAAATTGTTCTTGTTAAAATAAGGTTAGGTAAGTTTTCAAAGATTTTTTTTTTTTTTTGGTGCAAAATTAAAAATTTTTTACATTAACTTTAATGAAAAAATATATCTTTAAAGTATAAGAAAATTTTCAGAAAAAACTTAATTTTAAATGAGTTCTTAAAATTGCCCAGTTTTACATTTTTGGGCACGACAATATTATACATCCTGCCCCGGGGAGAATATATTTTGAACATATGTGAATTTCCCAAATTAATAACAAAAAGGGGAGAAAAGAATTTGAAACGGGACAATAAAAACAAAAAAATGTAAAGTGACAAGGGGGAAAATTTGCCCTCATGGGAAGGGGTCCCCAAAGGGGGTCCCCCAACGATCTGTATTTTTTTTAATGTATACTGTTTATTTAATGACTTAAAGAATAAACAAAAAATTATTAAACTAGTTTAAAATAAATCAGTGACCACACCCCTGATACATTTTTCAGTAAGCACAGAAAGTTGGAAAGTTGTATTATTACGAAGAGGAAATTACTACTTAAAAACCAACAAAAAGAGTCTGTGCCAAGAAGAGGTTATCTGTGGGGATGAAAATACGCGTCGTCCAACTTAATTGAATGACTATAAATGTTATAATTTTTCTCTCCACACCAGATTTGTAGAGGACGAACAGTATATCGGGAAAAAAAAAAGGTAACGAAAAAAAAAATAAACTTATTGCTAAAAATTTTAATCTCTCTCTCTCTCTTCTCTTCTCTCTTCTCTAATTAGTACTCCTTATCCCTACATGGAAAATTTACTTAGACTGTAAGAAGGTCTGACAGAGTAATGTTCAAGAACGGCCAAAAAAAGTAGAGGGCAGAAAAACAGGAAAAGCACGAAAATGGTCAAGGCATATTTGACGGGAAGGAAAATAACCTGTGTGGTCGGTGCGAGGGTTCAGAATTGATGCATTTGACGAGTGAGGTTCCACTAAGTCATTTCTTGGGGCCCGGGTGCTTTTTCTTGTTACGTAAATGACATGACGAATGGACAGAGTAGAGGGTCCCTTCCAAAACCCTTTCACAAACTTTTCAACTTTCCTCAGAATTTTCCTGAAAGCACAATATCATCAGCAAAAAGCAACTGTGACAACTCCCATTTTGTTTAGATTCTATAGTTTAATCCCTACCTGTTCCCAAACCCGAGCTTCATTCTGTTACAACCAATCTATTAATATGTTGAACAAAAATGGTGACGAAAAACGCATCCTCTTTTAAAGGGACATTTTTATGGGAAAAAATCCCCCTCTCCTACATATCAAACTTGACCCCATTTCCCCGTAAAGGCTCTTAACTGCTTTCAGAACCTGCACATCTATGCCACACATTTTCACATCTGCCACATGATTCCCTATCCACCCTATCATATGCTTTTTTCCAAATCCATAAATTAAAGAAAACCTTTTCTCTTTTCTAAAACTGTTAACGTATGCTCACTGTAAACACTTGGTTACCACCCCCCTTTTTCCTAAAGTCTCCTTGTTATTGCTATCCTATTGTTTTACATTATTCTTTCAATAATGACTTACCATACACTTTATCAGGTATACTCGACAGACTTATATCCCTAAATTTTTACATCTCTTTTGTTCCGTTGTCTTTTAAAAAGGGAAATATGCAGCTCATGCCAAACCCTAGGGACCTTACCCTCTTCCATAATTTTTTAAATAAAAACATAACCACTCCCAAAGATATATCCTCACCTGCTTTTAAAATTTTTTCTTATTCCCTCAACCCCCCCTGCTTTACCCCTTTTCATTCACCTACTGCTCCGCCACCCCATACAATTTCTGGTCTTCCTCCTCAACAAGATGTTATACTTCCCTGTCCAATAAAGGGGAAATATAACTCTTGTAGAAAGTTAGCGTCCTTCCCCCTTTATCAAATTGCATCAAATATGGTTCCCTAAGCATCGCATTCAAAGTTTCTCAAAAAAATTCCCTCCCCTTCTCGTATTCCACCCCTCCATTTAAAAACTTCCTTCAATTTTTAACTGTCGATCCATTTTTTTTCCCCAGGCTTCTTAAATTATTATTCACTCAAAATTTTTTTTTTATTCAAGCAAAATTTTTTATAGCATCTCCCCCCCTCACTCTCTTTATTTGCCCCCTTTTACTTCCTTTAAGACTATCTTAACCCCTTATTTCCCCTCCATAATCTTCCCTTCGTATTTTTCTCTTTATAAAAAACCTCCCCTATATGCTTTTTTTTCTTTTTTTCTCCTTAATCATCTTCCCCTAATCGTTCTTTTCCCCCCCCACTCACTTTACCATAACCCACACTTCTGCTAAACACCCAAAATTATTCTAAATCTATCCAACCCTTTTAACCCCATTACCTATATTCTTACTATCCCCTCTTTTTCCATATTATTTATGTCTTACCCCAATGCCTCCCCCTTGTTTATAAACCCTCATCGACTTTTACTTGTGATGCCATTTCCTTGTACTCCCTCTACCCCTTTTCTCTCGCGTAGCTGCAACTAAAAAATTATCTGTTATCTGTGGCCCCTTTTTGAACATTTAAACCTGAAGTTACCATCTTCTTATCTATTATAAATATCCGACAAACTACGTCATTATGCCTTATATTCTTGTTACTTCCCTTTTTTTAATATGTTTATCTATTCCACACCCCCTTTTTTATGAAAAGCTCAAATTTAAGGTGCCCTTATCTTTTCACCTGGACCCCAAATTACCCCCATATCCTCTTTAAACCCTTTTCCAACTTTGCATTCACGTCCCCCACACAACTACTCCTCACTTGGTTCAAAAATTCCCAGACACTCGCTTTTGCACTCCTAGAATCTCTCTCTCCCTTTTTCTCTCTCTTTCCCCTTCTCTCCTCCTCTCTCCTCTCCTCTCTCTCTCTCTCTTCTCCCTCCTCTCTCCTTCTCTTCCTCTCTTCTCTCCCTTTTCCCCCTCCTCTCTCTTGTTACATCCTCTCTTCTCCCGGGGCATAACACTTTTTATATCCCCTTTTTTTCATCCGACCCTTTTTTAATCCCCAAAATCCTTGAATTATTCATTTAATTCCCTTTCTCCTTCCTAACTGATCCTTCAAATATTTTGCCCTTTCCTTACTCTAATCTCCAGATACTCCCCGCCCTGATCCCCTTTATTTTTTCCCACGAAACTCCCCTACCCTCCCCATTTTTGTTTCATAGGCTAAGATATCCAACTTCTTTTAATTATAACATTACCATTCACCTCATTTTATCATCTGCATACTCAAGCATATTACCGGAATACACCTGGGGGGTGCTGGGGGGCAGCGCCCCCGCGGCCCGGTCCAGGACCAGTCCTAGTGGTGGAAACAGGGTTTCATCAACCAGGGTTTTTACCGTGGCGCAAACCGTAGTTTCCGACTCTGGTTCCTGTCCAGGGCCCCCGCCTTGCTAGTTGTCTTTTGGTGTACTCATGGGGACCCCGCTTTTTATATGGGGGATGTGCCCACTCTTTACTTTCATGGGAGTGATTTCGAGTAGGTTTGAGATAGCCTTCTAAGTTTTTCCAAGTGTTATTATCAAGTATCTTTTTCACCTGCGTTCCAAGGGTAAAGGGCAAGGACCTTTAAAATTTTCCTAGTAATTTGGTGTTTTTTTAGAACCCTATGTGCAGTGAAAGTTTCTTAATTTTCCAGGTCTGCGTTTTGAAGGGGCTCATTTCCTCCTATCATTTTCCGCAAAATTTAAAAAAAAAATTTTTTGTGATTTTTGAAAGAAAAAATTCACTTCAAGGTCCTTCATATTAGGTTTTTTGCCTATTGTGTCTTAGAATTTTTTTTTACTCACACCAGCTTTTGTTTTCCTCGAGTTTTTCCTAGAAGTAATTGATATTTGCCTTCATTGAACTTCATTTGTTTTTGAAGCCATTTATAGACTTGGGTTTTTGTCAGCTTGGAGTTTGCGGTTCTCAGTGGGGACCTGTTATGAAAATTCTGGTATTATCAGCAAAGGAGGACACGGTACTGTGACTTAAATCTCTGTCTATGTCAGAGATGAGGATGAGGAACAGGGTGGGTACGAGTACTGTGCCTTGTGGAACAAAGCTTGTTAATGTAGTCGCCTCTTGAGTTTACTCTGTTTATTATTACTCCTGTGTTCTACACACAGTCAAACATCCCACCTTTATAAAGTCTTTTCTAAGTTTTATTAATTTACACAGAAGGGGTTAGGAGCCCATTGCTCCCGGCATTTTAGTCGTCTCCTACGACACGTATGGCTTATGGAGGAAAAATTCTTTTCCACTTTCCCATAGAGATGAAAGGAAATAGATAAGAGCAAGAACTGCTTAGAAAATAGAAGATAATTCGGATCTGTGTGTTGACATTTACGTGTACACGTCTACGTAGTGTGACCTGAGTGTCAGTACAGATAGGAAGACGTACCTGATTTCTTCCTTATTTATGTGTCAAACAATTAGAGGTTTTCGTTTCACACACATTTGGTAGGTACGGTAATATCTCCCTGGGTGGTTGCCGTCTACTAACCTGTATGTGTACTCATCTAATTGTGATTGCAGGGAGTGTGTGTGTGTGTGTGTGTGTGGTCAGACACAGAATGCCACATGGTACAGAACTGGGGAAGGACTACCATAATTCCGCCCCTTGTCCAGCCACCAAACACACAACCCGCCCCAAACTTAACCACAGCTCACGCAAGACTCACAGTCTTTGCACCAGCTTATCGGTCAGTCGATGATAACATTGTTCAAGTGGCGTGTCACACGGATTTTTGTTTACTGTTAGTCAGCTGATGGGAGGCGTAATTGTGACTGCCATATCAACTCTCGCCTTTATATAGTGTCGCTGGATCTGACACTGGCACTCAGAGTCCATTGGTCGTCTGATCACTGAGCTCCCAGTATTCCTGTTGCCCAGGTGTTTGCAAAAATTCAGGTGAGTGTATGTGCATGTGAACGAGCAAGGAAGAAGACCCATCTCTCATTACTGTTGTTTCTTGGTAGACTGAACGTAAAACTTGAGTGAAACATTTAGCATCAATTTTAATATAATCTGCCGATCACTGAAGATTCCACGCGTCGTGTTACACTACATTGACTCTCAGTGAAAGAAACTGTTGGAATCCTCATCTTCCCTAGATTAAACCTGATTGTTTCCCATTTACCAAAGAGATGTATGATCTCTACAGGTTTAACTCTTTCCCCGTAAGAGCCTGTGGTTCGATTCCCGGCTCAGGTGAAACGTTGTGCACGTTTCCTTACATCTGCTGCCTCTGTTCACCTAGCAGTAAGTAGGTACCTGGGTGCTAGTCGACTGTTGTGGGTCGTATCCTGAGGGGTAGTATTATACCTTAGATAGGGCTGGCCTTTGAAATGAGCTAAGGTAATTTAACACTTCTGAACCTGTAAAAGTGATCCGTGTAGGAGAAAAAAATAGCATTCCTCGTTTTCTGTGTTTGCTCATTTGAATATATTATGGTAAAAATTCGATATTTTTCCAACTCTAAAAGTGGTACTATCAATACTGATTATTACTTATCTTGTATAGAAAACGAAGTCAATTATCTTATCGAACACTTGACATGTTGACAGCATAATACCGGTTTGTCTTCCTTCTCAAAAAAACGATATGATAAGCAAGCGAAGGGTTAACCCAACTCCCGCACTGTTACCTCAGCAGGCATGGCGATGATGCGCGTAGCAGCGTTGATGGTGTTGCTGGTGTGCCTCGTCCAGGGACGAGTGAGACTGTTTGAGCAGAGTGAGGGAGAAATATGGGCTGTGCTGCTGGCCGGCTCAAACTCATACATGAACTACCGCCATCAGGTGAGTCCTGTATATGTCTGTAAACTTGCATCGCCATGGAGGTGCCAGAAACGGTAGCTGGTTGAGAGTATAAAACTTTCATATATCATAGCAATATCATTTCACAAGAAATATGAGTTACTACTGCAGTAATAACTAAAGGATTGTATCTTCTTTGCGAGTGCAGGCGGACGTGTGTCATGCCTATCAGATCCTGCACCAGCACGGTGTTCCTGACGACCATATCATCGTTATGATGTACGACGACATCGCCAACAGCAAGCAGTGAGTTAACTAATTCCTAAAATATTATAAACCAAAAATGAAAAAAACAAGCTAGTTACATCGCCGAGTATAGCGAGTAGTGATTACATAGTGGTTGTTAAGGATGAATCTGATGGTAGTTTTCACAGGATATTCGACGTAAAGGATGTGGCCTGATCAGCAGTCAATGTTTAGTAGTTAGTAACAAAAGTTTTATCAAACGTCTTTTCGAAATCTAAAAGATATTATTCCGTTTTAATAAAGACACGTGACCAAACACCAGGACTTTATTACGAAACGTTTCGGTCCTGCGACCGAAATTACCGTAATATTTCTTGCAGATTAGAGTAACGTCTATTTCTATTTTACTCAGTTAGTAGTCAGTCAGTAAGACAGTGTTGACGAAATTGTATTCAAGAAGACTGTATTTTTAATTGTATGGGTCATTTAGCCTGCTGTAGTGTCTCCATTCTTATGGTCTTACTTTGCATTTGTAAACAAGTCTGGCTACCACAGTATTCGTCAATTTCTTTACATTGTATGTTGCAAACTGATGTAAACAATAGTTAAAAGGTACTTAATTTTTTTTTTGTTTCTTGTTTGTGTTGCTAACTAAACAAATCCAATTAAAAATATTTAAAAAAAGTTTACTATCGAATTCAAAGTAAATTAATGAGTTTGTGCCATTCTGTGACCGGGCTGTGGTTCGTAAGTTGGACTACGCGTGGCCAGCAGTAACAGCCTAGTTGATCAGGCCCTGGTCCATCGGGAGGCCTGGTCGTAGACCGGGCCGCGGGGCGTTGATCCCCGGAATAACATCCAGGTAGACTCCAGGTAGACCAAAATAAGATAAAATAAGCGTAATTGAGGAAAATTCATTAGCTAGTCTATTCCGCCAGGAACCCGAATCCAGGCGTGATAATTAACCGTCCAAATGGCCCCAACGTGTACGATGGTGTTGTCAAGGACTATACTGGCAAGGACGTTACTCCAGAGAACTTCCTGAAGGTGCTTAACGGTGATGCTGAGGGCCTGAGCGGTGTGGGCTCTGGCAAGGTGCTGAAGAGTGGTCCCAGCGACCATGTCTTTATCAACATGGTGGACCACGGCGCCCCTGGCATCTTCGCCTTCCCCCAGAAATATCTCTACGTCCAGAACTTTACCGACACTATCCTTAGCATGCATCGCAACCAGCAGTTCAAAGAGGTAACTCCACCCTCCCCCCCTACTCACACATTTCAACTTAGCACAAACCAAAACCTGTGATATTAGCTGCAGTTCTTATAGCTTTGTGTTAAATCTGTCCACTTGTGATTAACTAAACATTATGAAGATAAAATTATGTTTACGAAAGTCTTATTCCCACAGCTGACCATATATCTGGAAGCCTGTGAGTCTGGATCTATGTTTAAGGACATCCCTGATGATATTAATGGTAAGCTCGTAAATCAAAATTTCCAAGTATCACCATAATGTGTCTCTTGGTTACTTCATTGTAGCATCGGTATAAGTGACCCGTTTTTCCGTGTTACCATCTTGTACCATTGCATTGTTTTCCTGTGTCGAATTCCTGCCCCCATTTTATTTTTAATATTTTCTTCGGATCCCATAGTCCAGCACTTAGCTTTTCTTACATTGCTATTGTTTGAGTATCAAACAATGGCGGCAAAATTTCCCTTTCAGTTTTATCATATTCACACATCAAGATAACACGTCAAGATAACAATATATGTCACTCTTATCAATCATAACATTAATAGTGATAAACACAGATAAATGATTAATAAGAGTAGCAGTTCTATCAACTGCTGTTACTTCTGCTACTACCACCATTATCACTATCATTATTACCATCGCTATTACAATCATTACCACCCTTACTAATAATACCACTATGCCCACTATTACTACCACTCCTCTTTTAAAGGGGATGGGGAGGAGTACCTTGATACTGGTAATGGGCTCTTAAGGCGATTAATTAAACCAAACTTCTCTTTCCGCTTATCAAACCTGATCACTCCCCATTCTCCAGTCACTGCATGGACCTTCACGGGTTTAGCACTTCCCAGTTAATATTAAAAGGCATATAATAATGTTAGGTATTTAATTAAACTACTATTTCTACTGTTAATTACTACTACTACCACTGTTACTACAACTGTTATTACTACTTCTATTATTACTACTTAATAACGGCTCCTGCGTTTGTGTTGACAGTGTATGGTTTATCTGCCTCCAACGCTGTTGAGTCATCTTACGCCTGTTACTTAGTTGATGAATTGCATACCTTCGTCGGTGACGTCTTCAGCGTTAAGTGGATGGAGGACACTGACAGGGTAAGAAATAGGAGGTGGGAGACTGGTTCTTGGTACTAGTTAGTGTGTGTGTGAGAGATACTGGTTGTTGATGCCAGTTGGTTGGTGAGATGTTAGTTGTTGGTGCTGAGTGGTACCGGGTGTTAGTTGGAGCGTTCTATTATGTGCTAACCTGCTCACCCATAGGAGGTAGAGAGTACAGAATACAGAGTCCTGAGGCTGGGCCCCTCCATTTTTGTTAAATAGGAGAGTTACAGTGGTCAAGAACTATTTATAAATTTACTTAACTGGGAACACTGGTAATGACCTGTTGACACAGTCATGAATTTCTCAGAGAAGAGAATAAACTTACTTCAGGGAAAAGTCAAGGTTCTCCCCGGAGCTGTTTGAATATTGTCTTCTCCTACCACCCCCTGTATTCCATATTCTATGTAGACTTTATTTAAAGACAAAATTCATTGACAAAAATACAATAAGGAGTAGAACAACATAAATAACATCTCAGAGCCTACATCTCGAATACTTCGTCCAGCTCCCCGGCGGTGGGCCTCGTGCCCAGAATGCTGCAGGCATTTCCCCACTGGGTTGCAACACTGGCTTCTCTGAAAGAGGAAACTGGCCGCTCTGTGATCCTTTCTTTCATTGTTGTTCCACTGTTTCCCTAGCTTTGTGGCTGGCTAGCTGCATCGTCTGCCATAGCTCAGTCTGTGTAGTGAACTTGAATTGAAGGGAAAATGGCACGTGTGGGTGGAGGCACATACCTTGGGTTGTTCATGGTGGGGTTGGAGAGTGGTGGAGAGCATAGGCCTAGATCTGGTTGGCAGTCTCAAGTCCTCGTGGAAGGCGGAGGAGGGAGGGGGAGGAGGAGGTAATGTGAGGAGTGAGGAGGGTGAGGGTGTAGTGGAAGAAGGGTGATGACCTGGGCAGGCAGGCCTGGCAGAGTTGCCCACAAGAAGCTGTTTTCAAAACCCAGTATTCACTGGCATAGTGAAGTACTGGTACTGAGCGAGAGTAGTGATACTACGTAGGTGTTAGATGGTGCTACGGAAAGTAACGGTAACATAAGGAACAATTTGACATTGTTGAAGGATTCCTGTAGTATTTGTTAAAATTATTGTTTTTCTTTGTCTTTGTTCCCTGCGATAACTGGGGGACACCTTCCTTACAACCCCCTGGAGGGGATAATTTGCGATTTTATATACCAAAGGGGGATATTATTTTTTATATTGTAAGTTGAGAGTGCCTCTTTTATAGGCTTCAAGTTTGACTACAGTAACGTCTGAATTTTAAAAGAGCTATGGATGAAGTTGATATTGTTAATGTTATGTCAGTTGGGTTCCAATGTTTTACTTTTATGCAGGCATGTCCATTCGCAATATGAGTGCCGATGTCCAATTAACTGATCACCTCTGGGTGAAGTCTAAGCAAAATTGCACTTCTGCAGGAGGACACCATAAATGAGACACTGCTGCAGCAGTTCCTCATAGTGAAGAAAGAGACGACAACCTCCCACGTGCTCCAGTGGGGTGAGAAGTCCCTGGATCAGGAGGTGACTGGGGCATTCTTGGGCAACAAGGCTGCCGTCGCTGACGACTTTGGTCCCTTCCTCTCTCTGAATGACCCATGCTTGGTGAGTGGTGATGAAGTCGGCAGCTACTAGTCTCTGAATAGCATGTTACAGGGGAATAGCCCAAGACCTTCTACCCTTGTCCTAATATTTCCAGTCACACTTTTCCACTAACCATATCAAAACGTGATTAATAAAAAAATACAAAACTAGACGTTATCTTTGCCATTATTAATAATTATGCAAACGTGTGATCTGATGCTTTTCGAAGACTTTTTTGCACAATAATTCCATTTATTTGACAGGTTACTTTTTTTGTTCTCAATCAGGCTTCACTTTTCACGCACTTAGTCACCTTAGTCTTGTCCATTTTTCCCCAAAGTTTAAAAAGCTCTCTTTCTCCCCGCCACCAGCAATCTTCCATCCGCAGCGAAGACGTGCCTCTGGCCATCCTGCAAAACAACGTGAACAAAGCCAATGGTCTCACTGGCGCAGACTTTTGGAAGCAACAGGTGGATGTGATGCAGCAGGTGAGTTCAGTAGTGGATGTGATACAGCAGCACTTCCTCTTAGAAGCGGTATAAACAGTAAATGTATTAAATACGAGCAGAAGACTATTAAATGCGAGCGGTAGACGAACTGCCTAGGATCGGTAGATGAGCTAAATGTAAGTGATAGATTAATTCAGTAAGAACGGTGCACAAATTGAAAGTGAACTGTAGAGTTAGACATTATATAAAAAGACATCTCTTTCATTTTAAAGCCAGGTAATGTTTTGATAATTATACGAAGTGCTTATTGCGCAGATCATTTAAGTATCTTAACTCTCTTAAACCCATGCAATATTTTCAGGCCCTCATCTCAATGAAAGTACATTGCAATGATCCTAATCTAGGCTAAGACTGATATTCTTAACGAGGTCATTTTCGCCCACAAGAACCGCACCTTCGTGAAGGAGACGATGAGGAAGATAGTGAGGGTGGTAACCGGTGATGATGCCATCACAGAACAGATGATGACCAACACACACCAGGAGATCCACGATAATGACTGCCACCAGAGCTCTGTCCGCACCTTCCATGACCTTTGCTTCAACCTTGGGCTGGTAAGATACTTCACTTCTCTTACTTTAAAAAGTACAGTTTTTATATATATATAAATATATATATATATATATATATATATATTTATATATATATATATATATATATATATATATATATATATATTATAACAAATATAGGGTGGTACCACCACTAGAACTGTAATGGCGACCCCTCATCCTCAGAGAAGAGAAAAAACGTACTTCAGGGAAAACTTAAGGTTCTCCCCGGAGCTGTTTGAATATTTTCTTTCCCCCTATATTCTATATTCTATGTGAACTTTATTTATATACAGAATACACTGACCAAAAAAAAACACAAACATGAATACATTGGTACAACATATCAAAGATTATGAATTTCTTCCAGCTCCTCCGAAGCTGGACGCGAGCCCAGTATGCAGTAAGCATTTCCCCTCTGGATGGCCACGCTAAGGCACTAGAACATGAAAATGGCTGGTGTCGATGAGTCTGGAACCCAGTTCTTTAAGGAAATGTGTAGCGTTTTTTTCCCCATGATCCCAAGATCTTTGATCCCACTGGGACAAATTGATACTGTTGGATTATGTCTCTGTACTTGTCGGTGTTGTACTCCTCTCTGTCGCCCCACACTGTGATGGATGTAGGTGTCAGCCAGTGTCGACACGCAGGTATAGTCCTATGCTAAGAGCTTACCATTCTTCCAAGGACAGATGGTGATCCCGTCGAGGCACGTTGCTGGGTTGTGAGTATTGTTGGTTGCTAATGATCAGGGCTCCCTCTAGGCTGGGCATCCAGCTGTAGCAAGGCTTCTCTTTATGATGGCTTTGACTTCATTGTGTCTTGCATATCAGCCCTTGCTTTTGGAACAGTTAAGACCATGTAGACCATATTGGTCGGCTTACACACCACCACAAATATACGTATATTCCGTGTGAATTGGGGCAGCGAGAAGGAGAGGGTCTTAGAGTCGAGGTGTGTTATGTTTGCCCAAATGGGAACTGTTTGAAGGAAGTACCCAAAGTGATGTGCTCTCACTGCTTGGAGATGGGCAGCCTGCCTGTCTGTTGTTACATCACTAAGCATGTTGGCAAGCACCTTTTCCTGACTGAAGGCCAGTGCTGACTAGATTTTGGTGCTGGAGCAGCAAGAGTCTCCCATTCGATAATGGCACTAACGTAGCTAGGGTCCTGTATTCCTTCCTAGTCACTGAGGTTGTAAGGAAGAATTTGTTTTATTAACACATTTAATACTATGTAGGAGAATAAGAAAGCTGGTAGGGCAATCTGGGAGGATCTGCGTACTCCCAGCCCCTCAAGCCTGACTGGTTGTGAGGATTGCAACCACTGTCTATCATCATGAGAAAGATTCAATACACTCTCTAGCATGGTCTTTAGGAGGGAGTTATATTCCTTGGGTTTTGGACTGCTGAAGGCTGGGGAGCATCTCAGCAAGTAGGTGTATGTGTGTGTGTGTATATATATATATATAAATATATATAATATATATATATTATAGTATATATATATATATATATATATATATTATTTTATATATATATATATATATTTGCAATAAGATCACACTAAACAGGTGATTTCAGAATATGCAAAACAACCACTGTGAAAGAATAGAGAAATTCCAAGCTGATTAAAATTAAATAGCTTAGCCCATTCTATAAACTTTACTGTTGAGTTTGAAGAAAATAACTCATTGCCTTTTCTAGATGTTTTAATTATTAAGGGTAATAATGAATTCAAATTTAAAATTTACAGAAAACCTACAAATAACTGTTCCTATGTCCACTATTATTCCTCGCATCAAGATAGAGTCAAACTGTCTGTTTTCTCATCAATGTTTTTGAGAGCTTTACGAATTTGTAGTCCTGAGTTCATAGATGAGGAAATATCCAAAATTTATGAAATAGCTAATGATTTGAAATACCCAAGAAACGTAATTGATAAATCTTTTAAAGTTGCTAGAAATACTTTTTACAATCCAAAAAGGGACAACCAGCCTTATTCAACTAAAAATATGTTGGTTCTCCCTTACCATGAAAACTTGGTTGATATGCCTTCTCTTCTTAAGATTTTTAATATTAAAGTTGTATTTAAAAATCTTCATTCAGTAAAAAAAACTTTTGATAAAGAATTCCCCCCAAAATGCTGATGGATGTGTCTATAAGATTCCTTGTAAAATTTGCGATAAAGTTTATTACGGTCAAACTGGTAAAAATCTCGAACTAAGATTAAAACAACATAAATATAGCATTAGAACTGGACAAGATTCCAATGCTCTATTTATTCATGTGAGAGATTTTAACCATTCAATTGATTTTCAAAAAGTTGAGAAAGTTGTATCAAGCAAGTCCATGGTCGACAGGAATATAATTGAATCTTGTTTCATAAAAAGCAGTTTTGACAATAATATGAATATTTCCTTTGGTTTATATAAATTAGATCCATTTATAATTAATAGAATTTGGGAAGAATTTAATAATACATTGGACAAATAATAATTTTTAAAAAACTTATTTCTTGGGTAGAATAGTTTGTTGGTGGGTTGTGTGAAGGACCTGTCTAGTTGAACCAGCGGGCCTGCTGCAGTGTTCTCTTTCTTATGAGTGGCGTGTCAGGTGTTGCTTTGTTGTGGGATCTGATAGTGAGGTGTGGGCTAGACCCTTCATATACCTTCCTTTGATGCTCTACTTTCATTGTTCCTTGATAATGTGAGTAGTCACGAAAGCGCTTGGAATTTCTCTATTCTTTCACAGTGGTTGTTTTGCATATATATATATATATATATATATATATATATATATATATATATATATATATATATATATATATATATATATATATATATATATATATATATATATATATATTATGGATGTTAATGTTTCCATGTGTTTCAGAACCCATACGCTCTGCGGGTGGTGCACGCCATGGTGAACCTGTGTGAGCACGGCTACACAGCTGACCAGTTCTCTTGCGCTGCCCGAGCGGTCTGTGACTTTGACCCCGTCACTGGCATCAACTAACCAACTCGTCAGCAACCCCAGTGGCTGAGCAGATGAATGACTGACCGTCTGCTATCCCATCACCAGCATCACATGAACAAAAGGCACAGTGTTACTTAACAAGCTTTTTTTTTTTTAGGAACACTTTTCCCTTAAGTAGAGTTTTGTCAAGTCAAGACATGATAAAGACATGTCCTGCAACGCATCTATCCAATACTACTTTCGTCTACAACATCTGGATCTGTCAAACGACGAATTCAGCAACAGCTCCAGTAGGAATAAGAGACTGTGGATAATGTACCAATTAACATGTAATATAGATCTTAAACTTGCTTGTCAGATATCTTTATAAAAATCAATAACTATTTAAAACGATGGAAACTGTGGCCTCGGGCTGGGCAGCCAGAACAGGAAAAACACGGGAAGCTGTTCACAGATCTGTTAGTTATCACCGGTACAAGCTAACCCAGGCAGAGGAAATGAAACTAAAGGGTTCCCTCTTCATTTATTATATGTCATATAGAATTCTTCAGCAGACAGTTATAGATCAATATACACAGAGCTCCTCTTACCCTTCGTTTTATTTTGTCTGTGATTAATGGCTTGTCCCATTGTTATGTCTTTGTTATACATTGCATTTAAACATATTGTTAATACTCGATAATAAAACTCTCATCATTTTTTTGGTGTTTCTTGTTACCTGCTCCTCAAGGGAGGTTCCTAGACTCTGGTGAGGGGTTCTTGATCTAGGGAATTGGATCTGTGCTCCGGTTCCCTGAATTGAGCCTAAATACCTTCCAATCTCCCTCCCCAGTACGCTGTATAATCCTAAGGTTTAGCGCTCCCCTATGATTATAATAATAATAATAATAATCTTGTTACCTGCTTAAAATCGGTGAGTGGTCACTGCGTTGATCTTGTTATATGCATGGTCTACGGTTCGAGTCGCAATCACCTGTTTAATCAATAACAATTATTTAATACGACTCGTCTCGACTTCCAGGGTCTTGAGACCAGATATACCATGAGACCTTCTGGTGCTGTAGCTTAAAACAGTAGGGCCAAATTTGGTGCTGCTGCCACAAACACGTCAGACAAGTACTGGCTGTAAATCGTCCTTTAGTAAGCCCTTAGCTGAGTAGTAACAGCATTGGGTCTGCTACATGTTCTCGTCCATTTACCTAACACATTATCGGTAGACTTACTAACAAATAATGATCTCGTCAGACACAGCAATATAATGGAAATTCAACCACCGTAAGTAGCATACTTTCTCCTTGGTGATATCCAAACCATTATACAGTTTCCTACTAGTCTGCCTAGCAGAAAATGTGATTCTAAATCTGCTCCAACACGACTCACCAGGTCCCCGTCTCTTCAAATCATTGTACACCGAGACTACTACTACGCTTGTTACTGTTTATAACCTTATCATTACTACTGTTATGTGTAACTACTACCACTACTCTGCATTTTTTGTAATGGTTTGACAAATCTCTAGGTGAACGACACTTATCTGCAGTAAATGTCTTGCTGTTTCACACGGTCCATTTTCCAACGATATTTTGTTTACGATTTTTATGCTTTTTGAAGATCGTTACTGATATTTTGCATGACATTAATTTCAGCAATTACCTCATTGCAAACCATGGAACATTTGGGTTTGAAAAATCGAGGGATTTGCTGAGTGCTGAACCCGAAACAAGTTCAGTACTCACTACAATAAAAATTCGCACCCCTTTAAATTAAAAACTGATTTAGAAATTTAAAAAAATTTAAAACTAAAATTTTAACAAAACATGAGTTCTTTAAAAATTAATATAAAATAACAAATGAAGAGTAAACTATGCCAGCTAAAGCGAACAACGGTTTATTCCCATTCATAGAAATCCCCTAAAATATCACCAAGGTCGTACAGATACCTCAGTGGTCATAAAATCCAAGTATTGATGAAGCGTATGTTTTATATTGTTAGTTGGGACTCATTCGATTATGCTGCCCAGTTTTGGTCACCGTATTACAGAATGGATGTAACTCAACGGGAAAAAACTACAGAGATGGATGTCCTCACAACATGAAGCAAGCCTAGTTTGCTAGGCTCATGTTTGTAGGATTGTATGGCCAGTGGTTTAGAGCGTCGGGAATTTTCACTCTTTCCCCGAGGCGGGCTAAAACAACACAGGTTCGATCCCCGGCTAGCCACAGTTTGTTATGATTAAATACCACTTGTTTGTGGCTTTTATATATACATTTCACACACCCCATATATATATATATATATATATATATATATATATATTATATATATATATATATATATATATATATATATATATAAAGTCCTTCCCCAAAATTTTCTCTTATACTCTTAAAGATATATTTTTTTCATTATGTTAATGAAAAAATTTTAATTTTGCTCCAAAAGAATCTTAGAAAACTTACCTAACCTTATTATAACAAGAACAATTATTTTAGCCTAACCCAACTAAATATATTTTAGATTTGTTTACAAAAATTTAATAATAAACAGCACAGTGAAAAAATATTTTTTCGTTAGGTTCAAAATAATTTTGGCGAAATTTTGCATACACAAATTTTCATTGTCCTATATGGCCAGATGAACGTTGCTATTTAAGCCAAGATCGCAGTTCTGCCTATTCGGCACGACATATTATATATATATATATATATTTTATATTATATATATTTATATATATATATATTTATATATATATATATATATATAATGTTATATATATATATATATATATATATATTATATTATATATATATATATATATATATATATATATTATATTATTATATTTATATGTCATGTCTGAGGGCAATGTGTGGTGTGAATATAATGCAAAAAGGACTTAGTAGTTTGGAAGTTAGGAGGAGGTGCGGGATTACCAAAAAATGTTGTCCAGAGGGCTGAGGAAGGGTTGTTGAGGTGGTTCGGACATGTAGAGAGAATGGAGCAAAACCGAATGACTTAAAG
Source organism: Cherax quadricarinatus (assembly GCF_026875155.1). NCBI lineage: Eukaryota > Metazoa > Arthropoda > Malacostraca > Decapoda > Parastacidae > Cherax > Cherax quadricarinatus. Next base: position 53,775,431 of record NC_069404.1, read on the forward strand.
GTGTATGTCTGTAGTGGAAGGAAGGGGGTGGGGTCGGCTGGAAGGGTTGGGGGGAGGGGGTAAAGGAGGTTTTGGTGCGAGGGGCTTGGACTTCCAGCAGGCATGCGTGAGGTTTGATAGGGTAAATGGACAAATGGTTTTTAATTTACTTGACGTGTTTTGGAGGGTGAGCAAAGTAACATTTATGAAGGGATTCGGGGAAAACCGGCAGGCGGATTTGAGTTCTGGAGTGGGAAGTACAGTGCCTGCATCTGGGGGGGTGTTAATGTTGCAGTTTAAAAATGTAGTGTAAAGCACCCTTCTGGCAAGACAGTTGGAGTGAATGATGGGGGTTTTTTCTTTTGGGCCACCTGCCTTGGTGGGAATGGGCCCCCCCCGGGGTGAAAATAAAAAAAATAAAAATAATATACTATAAAAAATTTAATATTTTTATATATATATATATTATATATATATATATTTTATTATATAAAAATATATATATATATATATAATATATATTATAATTATATATATATATTATGTATATAAAATTGGGGAGGTACCCCTCTGAACTTCATGGGGCCCTCATCCTAGAGAAAAAAATAAATTTGTTCGGGAAAAACCCTTTGGTTTTCCTGAAGTTTTTGGAAAATTTTCTCTCCACCCCCTATATTTCAAGATGTTTTATTTAAAGCAAAATACTTTGGGCCCAAACATTCCAAAAATACAACGAAAGCAGACAACATAGGAAATCAGAGCTACATCTCAAATCTTCGTCCAACCCCCCCCCCCCCTGCGGGGGCCGCGTGCCAGAACTGCAGGCATTTTTCCTTGGATCGCAACACTGAGCTCTGTAAGAGAAAGTGGTCCCCCTTGGGGTCCTTGGTTTTATGATGAGTTTTTCACCAGTTTTTGGGGAAAACTTTAGAGACACTTCCCCATGCTCCAATGGTCAGCCCCTATTGGAAGAATTATAGCAAAGGGAAGGCTTATTTTCGGTCTTCTGGGTCCCCTGGGTGGCGGCTCCCCCCCTTCCCTACGGAGTATGGCATAGGTGTCTCCAATGGGGCAGCACGGTGTAGTCCCAGGCAATCTCTTTCCCATCCTTCCAGGGTGCTAGTGGCTCCATCAGGATGTTTTGATTTCCATCAGACCTCTGTATTTGGGGTTTCCCCGTTCAGCTGGGAAAGGGCTGTGGCGAGGTTTCTTTATGATGTCATTGCCTCCTCATTTTGGGAAAAAATTTCCCTTCTGCTGTGGACACAAAAGCCCATAAAAGTCCGAATTGATCGTGTCGCCTGCCGCAAAAACACCTAGTTCAGTGAGGGGGGGGCGGCTAGGCAAAGGCAACCCAATCCGAATGGCCTGTGGGTCGAGAGGGTTTTCCCCGGGGGAAATTTGGGAAACAGCTAACAGGAAATTCCTGAGTGTGGTCCCTTCACTGTCAGGAGACGAGCTTTGTCCTTGCCTGAAGATTGGGAGAAATGTGTTGGCGATTTTTTCAGATCGTTTTCCAGGGGATTTTTGTGATTTGGAGGAGCGGGTTACTGGAGGGGGTCTGAAAGGGTGCCCCACCGAATCGCTGCTTCAGAAAACCCGGGGGGTCTTGGCTTCCCCACCCCCTCAGCTTGGGTACTATCTTTTTGACTAATGCCCGGAAACCCAAACACGAAGACAGAAAGCAGGTAAAGCAACATGCTTGCTTTACGCACCCCAATTTCCCCCAGTCGCACTGGGGGGGTTGCCTGACCCTTGCTATCCCCTGTGACAGGTTCGTGCCCTTTTTAAAAGTTATCTCGGTGTGGTCTATTCATCGAGTGTTGGGTTTTCAAAAGGGGTGCACCCTCAAGAAGTAAGTGAGTCTTGGGATGTAAGACACCTTGTGAGGGATCAGAGCTCATGGGCATCAAGATGCTTATTCTTCCTCCATTTCATCAGGTCATTCAAATTTTCCCCTGAGGACAGTGTCGATGGCCCGGTGACCCAGCGGTGCCCCAAGAGGGTACTGGGATGGAGTGGAGTTGAGATTCCGGGGGGGTTCTTCGCACAGCATTGTTTTTTCCGGTTTGCTGTGTGATTTCCCCTTGGAAAAAAAAAAAGGGGTTGAGGATGAGTCCCAAAGGGTTCTTGTGTTTTCACCAGTTTTAGGTCCCCCAGGGCTCTTTTAGTATCTGCCAGAGTTTCCGTTCCGGTACCAGATATTGAGCTCACTGCATAGGGGAAATTAGTTCTCTTTCTGCCAAGCAGAAAAGAAGTGGAGCGAGTGGGTCACCCTCTGAACACCCCTGATGATTATTTCATGTTCTCCAAACAAAAAAATTGGGTTTGCGTAGCCCGGGTGAAATGAAGGGAAAAAAAATGGGGAACCGATCCCCAAAAAACTGGAAAAACGCATCTCTCTTCACCAAATTTAAAAGGCATTTCTAAAATCAAGTTTGACTATGGCCGTCTTTGGTGGTCCGTGTAGCCCTTTCGGCATGAGCTGCGCTTCACTGGCTTGAGAGACCCAAAGCCCAGTTGGTGTGGCGGGGTGAGTGGCAGCCTCTAGGCGAATGTTTCTCACTGCTGTTTGGCAACGAGAGGAAAGGGGTTTCCCTGCAAGGGTCTGATTCCCCCCTCCCCCTTCTTCAAAAAACAATAGTGAGGCTCCAAAAAAGAAAGGTTTCATTTTTTTCTGGGATTGCCGCCCGGGGAAGTTGACGAAAATTGTTAACCCGGGGAGAAGATTGATGAGATTCACCCGGGTTTTCCTGGAGTTTACCCGGAGAGAGTTCCCGGGGGTAAACCCCCCCGGGCCCCGGTTGAGCACCCTGGGGAAGGGCCGTAACCGGGTTTGCTTGGTCCCGAAAACCCTTAGACCCAAAGGGCTGTGGAACCTTAGGTGCTTGGGCCAGTTGAAACCGGGCGGGTTTTAATCCCCCTTAGGTGGGGGGAAACGTTCATTGGGTAAATTTTGAGGGGTCTCAACTGCTTGAATGTTTTTTGGGGGGGGTCCTTTTCGCAAGTCTTTTTTTTTCGTTATTGTTTTTCTTGCGTTCGGAAAAGTTTAGGACCCAGGTTTTATATGTTTCCCCCTTGGGGCCGGGAATCTTTGGAATAACCCCCGCCCAATTTATGTTTTATTCGTTTTGGCCCCCAAATTCCCCAATTTTAGGCAAAAACACCCGCCTTGGGGTTGGGTTTTCCAAAATTTTCCACCTTTTTTAAAAAAGGATGAAATGTTAGGGTTTGGGCCCCCCCCCTTTTTTTCCCCCCAACCCCCCCACCAAACCAACCAAAGGGGCCCTCCGACATGATCACCCCCGGGTCTTTGACTTTGGTGTTTCGCTCTATTTTGGGGCCCAGAATTTTTTTTGTACTTGTGAAGTTTTAAATTTCCCCCATGTTTACCATTTGAGTAATTGAAATTTCTCATCTTTGAACTTCTATTGTTTTCTGCACCCCACTAAAAGATTTGGTTTGTCTCCCTGGAGCTTGCAGTGTCGCAAGGGGAAAGGACATGTCATGCAGATTCGGGTGTCATCTGAAAGGAAGCACGGTGCTGTGGTGACACCTTTGTCTATGTCGGATTAAGGGGGGGAAAACAAGATGGAGCGATACTGTGCCTTGGGAACGAGCTTTTCACCCTGTGCCCCGGGGTTTCCTTTTGAAGACTATCTCGTGTTTTGTTAGTGAGGAAATTTTTAGTCCATCGACCCACTTTTCGATTTTTCCCGGATTTTTCCATCTCTTGGGTGCTGAGGTCGAAAATTCCGTGTAACCCCCTGCAGATCCTGCTGGAAAAGACACGATCGCCTTATAAAAGTCGATTTGGGAAAATTAAATTTTTAATGTTTGGGGCCCTTCCCCAGGGTTGCGTTGTGGTATGGTGTCCCGGTTGGTGTGTCTCTTGTGCTTTGGGGCCCTGGTCTTCCTTGGAGGCTCGTGTCGTCACTTGTAAATTTTTTAAATTTTTCTCTCTTTCAGTGGATTTTTTTGGGTTACCCTTTGATTCCCCGCGATTTATGGGGCAGAGGGGACACAGTTGTCCCTTTTGGGGGAGTTGCGCATGCCTTTATAAACTGACTGGTTGCAGTTTTCCCGTCTTTCAGGACTGCAAGACAGACTTGCCCAACAAAAGTGTTGGCCATGCTTGGATGGTGCCTCGGGCTTTAAGTTGGTGGAACCTCCATTCACCCACTTTAAAAAGGGCTGTGAATTTTCCCGCTGATATGGGCGAGCTGCTTTGGATTTGGGTAGTGTACTGTAGGTGGATTTGAATGCCAAAAGAAGGTTTCGAAATGCGAGGTTTCCATTTGGGTTGTCTCTCCTGTGGGGCGTGGGCGCTCTCTGCTGTGGGATATGTGATCCCGACACCCCTTGTGTGACGAAAGGGCCTCCTGTTGTGTGCTCAAAAATCTCCACACCCTGACATGGCCCCTTCTTATTGACAATTTTCTCTTATTATTTTTTCTAGTAATTATTTAAGGAAAAGGGGTTACTAGCCCTGTTCCCGGCATTTTAGTTTACTTTTACATTAGCAGCAGGAGGAAAGATTTTTATTCCACTTCCCCTGGATATAAAACAAGAACTAAATAAAAACAAACAAAAATCAGTGAGTGTGTATAAATAAAGTGTCATGATGTTTAGTGTGACCTAAAGGGAAGTGAAGTAGCAAGACGTACTGCAATCTTGCTGTTTATGAGACAGAAAAAGACACCAGCAATCCTACCATAACGTAAAACAATTACAGGCTTTCTTTTTACACTCACTTGGCAGAACCGTAGTACTCCCTGGGTGGTTGCTTTTCTACCAACCTACTGAGGTGAAAGTGTTGAATGATGATGAAAGTATTTTCTTTTTGGGGATTTTCTTTTCTTTGGGTCACCCTGCCTGGGTGGGAGACGGCCGACTTGTTGAAAAAAAAAAAAAAAAAAAATATTTTAAAATTATATATTTTATATATATATATATTATATTATATATTATATATATAATTATATTTATATATATAATTTTAATATATATATATATTTTATAAAATATATATATATGTCGTGCCGAATAGGCAGAATTTGCGACCTTGGCTTAAATAGCAACGTTCATCTTGCCATATAAGACGAGTGAAAATTTGTGTATGCAATAATTTCGCCAAAATCATTCTGAACCTAACGAAAAAAATGTATTCCACTGTGTTTGTTTAGTATTAAATTACTGTAAACAAATCTAAAATATATTTAGATTGGTTAGGCAAAAATAAATTGTTCTTGTTATAATAAGGTTAGGTAAGTTTTCTAAGATTCTTTTGGTGCAAAATAAAAAATTTTTACATTAACATTAATGAAAAAAAATATATCTTCAAACGTATAAAAGAAAATTTCAGAAAGGACTTAATTTTAAATGAGTTCTTTGCTAATTGACCAGTTTTACATATTCGGCACGGGCATATAATATATATATATATTATATATATATATATTTTATATATATATATATATATAATATATACACTGATCTCTGGCTGAAGGAGGGCTCGAACCTACGAAACCTTAGGACAAGGTACGCCCGTTGCTTACCAATCTACCCCCACTGGACAGTACCTTGGCGTGTAGCATCCGCTACACGTTTGATCCAAGACAGCCAGATTTCAGGGAGAAGGCTTACAGCTTTTCATTTTATCCCCCGCATGCATCAGCCTTACTAGAGATTTGAACAATGCAAGGAATTCGCGAGAGCATGCAGGGGATGAGATGGAAAGCTGTAAGCCTTCTCCCTGAAAGCTGGCTGCTTGGATCAAACGTGTAGCGCATGCTACACGCCAAGGTATTGTCCAGTGTGGGTAGATTGGTTTAAAACATGGTACCTGTCCTAAGGTTCGTAGGTTCGAGTCTCCTTCAGCCAGAGATCAGTGTTTTATTATATTATATATATATATATATATATATATTTTATATTTTATATATTATATATATATATATATATTGTAGGTAGTAGGTTGGTAGACAGCAACCGCCCAGGGAGGACTACCGTCCTGCCCCAATGAGTGTTTTAAAAAGAAAGCCTGAAAAGTTTTTTTGATGGGAGGGTTGCTGGTGTTCATTTTTCTGTCTTATAAACACTTAGGGCACATACACATATGTACAAGATATATATAACCCCTCTGGGTTTTCTTCTATTTTCTTTCTTTTTGTTTTGTTTTTTTTTGCGCTTATTCCAAAA